>OW203893.1:18325608-19534358 GCA_934046635.1 Buathra laborator | reverse complement strand
TGAAAAATTCCACATTCGGGAATTTTTCATCTCTCGATATGTATTTACATCGCGCGACAATTATTTCGCATCTATTTTTTTATCGTCGCTTTTTTTTTTTCATCGACACGAGCGAATTTTCCGTCGTTCGTTGTCTCAAAGTGCGTTATGAATATTTCGATCGCGCGTCGCGACAGCGTGAATTTTGAATCATAATCGACCGGATTAACGAGTGAATGCACTTGGATTCGATCGGATGTATTCGCCGAAGTGTTACGACGACCAAAATATTTTCGTCAACTACTATTCGCGGTACAATTGCGTCATTGACGAAGAATCGGCGTTAAAAACGGTCGTTCGAACGGAGCAACAGGAGAAACAGGAGAATTTTATTTCACGCGACTCGAAAGATTATTTCGATTGTATGAGTGTTCGCCGCTTTGTTTGCCTCATTTAACTTGACGAAATCGTTGCCGTAAATGGTTTGAATAAAAATTCCGAAAAATGAGCGTCACGACGCCGGAATCGATCTATCGAGACGTATCGAGTGAAATTTTTTTGCTTTTCGCTTTCGGTTGCCTTACGAAATTGAATGGTAATACGGGTTGAGAATCTCTGCTGGCAGGAGGCAGCTGAGCGGACAAAGAGCGAACGGTTATTGCAGGACGACAGTGTGGACTCCGCCGGAGAGTTCACCGGTGGCTCGGCGAGCGCCCGCGTGACTACCGCTGCCGACTCGTTCCCTCTGCTATGCGCGCCTAAACTTATATACCTGGAGCGTTCGTAATAGAGTAGAGAGTACACGATGCGTCGTACGCGCACGTGTGCGCAACAAGCAACGAATATACTACGACGCTCTCCGTAGAAAAAGCTCGTCGCCACCTCTTCGCGTCATCCGATCGACCGAGAGACACACCACCGGCCGAGAGACACATCGAGAACGATATATCGCCCGAGAGACACGCTATTCGAAACGACTATACAACACCTTTATATTAATACGCGACACACCGTTTTACACTATTTTCCGTATAAACAATATCGATGCTAAAAATAAAAAAAAATCATTATAAAACGTTCGAAATAAACGGCTGGAATGTTGTATAATGCAATACGTAATCGCTGAATGGATATATTCGTTGTTAAACACAGCAAGCAGCGCTCATTCAGAAAAGAATAGGGCAATTTTTATTGTTACAGATCGATACTTATTTATAGTCTCGTAACTAGAGTCGGGAAGTTTAATAGATTATAGCCGTCGAGAACCCCTTCCCGATCGCATTTACTCGTATGCCGGCTAAGGTTACTGTTTAGAAAAAAACTTTGATGCCAATAATTATCACGTTGATAGAGTCATCGAGACATTATAAAATTTCGTCTTTCGAATTATCGGAGCCGAAAAAAAAAAAAAAAAAAATGCGCCGCTCCGAAAAAAAAAAATGTTGGGCTATTGGTTAAATCGATCGAAAAAAAAAAAAAAAAATCGTTAATACGATTTATTTATAAAGGAGAATTTAGCTGTATAATCCTTGGAAATTCTTGTATCAACTCGGCGAATTTCGCATCCGCGATCCCCCCACCAGCCGCGCCGACGAGTTTTAACTATACTTTGTGTATCGCGAATTACCACGACGCGAAGGACCGGCATAAGCGCAACAAGCAGGATGAGTGCGATACCAATCCAGGAATTTGTTGAAGCGTTACGACTCTCCGCATTCTTTCCTCATACAGCAGCTCGGCGACACGCGCAGCCTCTCTCTTTCTCCTTTACTTTCACAACTGTCTTTCGACGCCGTCGAGAAACCATTGTAGCGTACTGTACCGTCGATATTACGAAAATCAGCGTACAAATAACGGTCGTTGAATTATTTTTCGTAAAGTCTACGAAAAAAGATTATACGAAAAGCGTGTAAGAGAATTAATAGCGAGAAACAGGTGAAATAATCGACGATCCGTTACCGCGTCACGGGTGCGATAATTGCCGAAAAAACGCTGTAGAGAGTCTCAAGCGTTAACCTCGTGTCTCAAAAAGTTTGCCGAACGAGAGAGATACGCGATGAAATTAAACGAAAAACAGGATACAGGTTGTTAGATGTTGAATGAGCGGTTAAAGAAACAATAGATTAAATAAACGTATATACGCGTCACTGAAAAGTAAGCGTTTCATTGCGCAATCGCAAGCACCGCAGCCACCGTTTTGTTCCACGGGGCGCGATAATCGCGAATGGATTTGAAATTTCGACAGTTTTTAATAAGTCAATGTTTGTCGCGCGATTTTTTTTATCGTTGTATTTTGTTTTTCTTTCGATATTATGGTTACCGAGAGTCGGTGAAAGTTCAGCGACGACAATGTATAATCGTAAGCGTCGAAGAAGGAGAAAGAAACCTTCGTTTCTCTTGAACGTTCTTCATAACAAGCGTCGCTTTCTCAACCCTTTCATAAATGAAAAAAAAAAAAAAATCATTACGAGAACATTACGAGAGATTTTTGTTCCATCCGATAAATCAATCGGAAGCGTCATCCGTCTCAAGGTGCGTCTCCGCATGATTCGCTTTCGCGCAACTATTCCGATGTATTATAGAGTACAAGGCGATCTTCGCTCCGATCGCGCGTAGATATCGCGAATGCACTGCGATCGAAGCGCGTCGACCTCGAAATCGAAAAGCGCAAGGTCTCCTCTCGCGGTAAAGTTACGGATCATTAGTCCCCCTCGTCTCGTCGACGTTATTACGCGAGGTATAGTAATAGGCGAATACAAGTAGCCGGTACGACGATAAATCGAGAGATCGAACACCACGTGAGAATAATCGAATAAAACGATTGGCATATATCGAAAGATTACGAATAAAATAAAATTTTTAATTTTTTAATTATTTTTAACCCTTTCAAATGAAAAGAAAAGAAAAATGTTTATTCGTTCGTTCGATTGCGATTGAGTGTATAAAAGGAAGCGGGCGGTGTCGGGTTATCAGTCGTTCGATGGGACACGTATGGCGAGGAACGACGCGACGTTACAACATTAATTAGCAAAGCGTAGCGAAGACAAATGGTCGGCAAGGTCGCCGGACGGTTGCTCGCCGTGTTGGTTTCTCTCTCGCTAGTCGCGACTGGACCTTCTTTCGATATATACACGTTCCGCTGCTGGTGCCCGTCGCTGCTTTGGTTCCCTCTTAAACACGCGACAGCTGACAACTGATGTGCGCGAAGCAGACAGTACGCGCCCGTCGGTTACTAATCGCTCCGCAAACATCGCTTTTACTCCGTTTGGAAGGGGGGAGGGGGGGGGGGTTCTCAACTGCGGGATCTAACGATGTTTTCTCGCGTAAACTACTCACATTGTCGGCTCGGGGACTCCAATATAATGAATGATTCGTTAGAAAGTAATACGAAAACGTCTGTACGTCGTATATACGTTGTAACTATAGAGAACGAGAGTCGTTCGTTAACCGAAACAATTCGTCAAAATGATCCATTTGACAGAGTTGCCAGAGTGCGTAACAAGGGATCTAAAGCTCGAGAGGATACATCCCGTAAAATACGTTTTCGAAATATTATTATAATGCAATAGGGAATTCGATTGAATGGCTATTATCATCGACGTCGATGAATATTCGAAGCGGGACGCGGCCCATCGCGCAACATTCGGTATTTGGTGATATATATATATAGTTCAGGGAGCTTACGGAGTTTGCGATGTACCGGTAACACTGCGCGGAGCGGTATAACGCTCGCGGATTGGAACACCGGACCATTTTCTACTCGGCGAAGTGTGTAACAGCTAATTAGCTTTTACGCGGAGTGCACTCGCGAGAGAGCGACGGTAGTGCTTTCTCGCGCACTATTTAAGTGAATTACGCGTAGGTGCGCTACCGACGCCGCGGCGTATGGCTCTCTCTCCCGTTGCGTTCGTATATCGCTGCACGATGTGCGAAATCACTTTGGCATATGCATTCGCGTTTTGTTGCAAGTCGAATCAATATAAATTTAGTTGAATCGATTAATTTTTTTCATTAATCAAATAGACGAGACAATTTTTCGCGATGTATTGTTAAGTAAAAAAAAAATTATAAAAAATGTGTTGTACTTGAGATGAAGCGGAAGGGGGATTGCGCGAGAGAAATGAACGAAACAGCTGTGCGAACGGACGCGTCGGTAGTGGTACATTACCGAACGTAAAAGAGAGAAAGAGAGAGAGTACACGCGTCTGTCATGGCGCGTCGTACACAAACTACGCACCGGCGCAGACAGACGACGATATGTAATATACCGCATCGTGAGGGTACAGTTGTAGTACAGCGTTCCGCTAAACCTTCCCTCGTAACGTCGTCCGTACGCGAGAGTTTATGCACCCCTCGTATCGTAGGGGTTCTCAAATGATTTTTCACCGCATAATCCTTCGTTATCCCCGTATATTAAGTATTTTTTTTATTTTTACACTTTTTTTTTATTATTATATTTTTATTTTAAATAAATTGCCAAAATTTTGCTTTCTCGTCGATGTGCATTTTTTTTTTCGCGAATTCCACACGACGAGAGGAGCAAACGGGACAAACGGCAATAGAACGCGTAGGGTAGCAAAGTGCTACACGGACAACACCGTTCTAATATTAGCCGGTGAATAATACTTTGGCTCGCCGATCGCAGTCCGTCGCGAGTGCGGATCGCGCGCAGCTTCCCACCGACTTCGACGAAAAAGGATCAAAAGGAAGAAACAACTAAAGGAGCGTTTGCCCCATATATTCGTCTCGCTATTTCGGTACCGGAGTTATCCTCTCTCTTTAAAGAATTTCGTTAGGATAACATATAATTCATTACAAATAACAAAATCGTTTTTAATATAATAAATAAGATCGACGACAGTACAATGTTTCGCGAAAGAGTTACCGTTAGGCGGCGCACCTCCTCCATCATCGACTTTTTCCACGCGATAAAACGACAAAAATCAATGCACCAATGAAAGTTATACTCCGATATATATGTTTTTATGTTAAAATACGCGTTTCGGGATGATTTTTCGTAAATTTGTTCGGATAAAGCAAAAGATCGCTTGAGCTCGTCGTCGAGTATATGGGTGCGGAGGCAGTCGCGGCGATAACTAGGATTGTATCGACCTCAGTGGCATTAACCTTGGCGATCCACGGCTGTGCAAGAAAGACAAGAATAGTTCAGGCTAAACTCGCGTTAGCAGGTAATGCGACTATAGATAGCATAGGAGAAAGAGTGAGATAAGTTGAACGACGAGGAGAATAGCGAGGAAAGGAAAGGATAGAAAGAGAGAGAGAGATTTCTCCGCAGTGCGACCGTTAGGTATGGGATGCTGTGCAGTACAGTATGGTAGGTAAAGGTATGTATCCCCGAAGATCCCTGTGTACAGCGTGTAAGCAACGAGCGTGAAAAGATATCGAGCATTTATTATCATTGTTTACGCAAGTTAATCATTCGAAACTCGGGAATTGTATAAAGTAATTGATAAATACGAAGACTGAAAAGGATCGGAGATTAAAGTGATTAAAAGGCTAAAATTGATATTGGATACTTATTTTTTCGTAAATTTGGATCGTTCCTTATGTTAGGATCTGTAAAAAAACGATCGCGGAGGGGTTTTCTAGGTGATTCTCGAGTTCCCGCGGCGAGTAGGAGGTATACATAGATTAGAGAATTTCGCAGCAGCTTCTCCACTCTTCTCGGAGTACATTTACTACCTATAGTCGTATTACCTACATACATAGTATACAGGGGAGTGCCTGCAGGTTGTTGATCCTTCTTTCTTGCGTCTTCCTTGATCCCCTTCGATGTTGCGTAGTCTTCTCCTTGTTGGTTTCCTTCTTCACCCGCGGGTACACCTCTTCCTTCACTGGCGACGGTCATCTCACGGAGCGGCAGCAGCAGCAGCAGCAGCAGCCACCGCCGGCCAGTCAGCCAGCAAGTAAGTTCATCCCCTCTAACCGCTCTCTCATCGGTATCCCGTGCACATCGTACACCTTCGCAAGATTATTACTCACGGACGACAGGTAACGCACGCTTCGCTATACAGCGCTGAAGTTCCCCGCAACTTGCAGCATCCGCGAGAGTAGTAAGAAGAGACCGGTATTCCCGTGAGGCATTTCTTTAATTTTCTTTTTCCAAATTCATTTTTTTTCTACGATCGATAACTGGGGATATATCGTAAGAATTAGTCAATCATTGGTTGTTAAGTAACGTACAAAAATTGAAATACATCGATCAAAGATACGAAATGGCGTTGAACTTTTTGGAGCAAAAGGTCTTCACATTCGATGTCGTCGTTATTAGCGACGCTCGTAATGTTACTTAATTCCACGCGTAACTCGATGTCGTAGTAAGTAGTGCCAACCGTCGGACTACCCGGTGCGAATTACAGCGTGAAATTCAAGGGGAGAGACAGAGACGGAGATTGGTATAAAACGGAGTATATATGTAAAGGAGGATTGCAAGAAGCGGGAGACATTGGGAATCTTCCTCTTCTCGCCAGGGAAGGGAGGGAGAAAGAGAACGAAAGGGAGAGAGAGAAATAGCCAACGTTTAAGCACGTAGGGGTGTGTTAAACACTCTTGTTTAGCACAGTCGCGACTAAAGCGATCTTTAACGACGATATATATTCCTCTGTCAACCATTTCAAACGTGGAGAGGGGGGAGTGCATAGAATTTTATCGACTAATTTGTTATTTACTCCAAGACTACGACTTTCGTCTGTACCGACGTCATGTGGATCGTCACGACGAATTTTCAATTTTTTTTTTTTTTTTTTTTTTCTTCACGAATTATTAATCCGTGAGTTTGATAATATATCCGTAGACCACAGGGAAATACATTTGATGCGTATACGAAAGGCCAGAAGAGTTCCCGCAGGACGTCTTTGCCGGAGAGGTATAAGGCAATCGGCCGGTAAAGCTCCGAGGGTACTTAATTCTTTGCCGGTGAGCCCTCAGCCGGTCTCCCGCACGCCGCCACGGTGACGGGTGTAATATGTTTGCAGCGGTACCGCAATTACTTTTCTCTACGTATTACATACTTGTATACGCGTATAAAGGGGCCTCGAGAGAGAGAAAGAGAGAGCAACATAGACGGATACTCTCTCACGTGTTTTGCTCGAATTTTTTTTTTTTTTTTTTTAAGGGTTAATTAATCGTAACTCGTGTGGTAAACATGTCGACTATAAAATTCGGCGATGCAATAGTATACTTCGAGGAAAGATGCGTATGGAGAATATGCGCTGTGATCGATGATAATTTCATCTTTCCTGCTGCGAGAACGTTTATCGATCGCAGCGTTTATTATTTACATTAGCGCGAGTCTTATCGTCGAACGATCGGTAATAATCGTCGAACGAGAAATCGTCACCGAGCTAAATGGAGAACTCGAGCGTTAATCCGACCGGTATATCGATGCCGGTTACAGTGCGTATGAGTTGCTTCGCTAGAATGTTGGAGACGATCCTGTAATTAACGAGAGATGAAATCGATATCTTTGACGATCGGTTAATCAGTCAGCAAAGTATGAGGGGATACTTTCGGTTAATACTCGAGAGCTTAACCCCCGTCACCCCCCGACAGCATCGCTCGCGTCGTGCCGTTTCAATTATCGTACCGATCGTTTCACTCTCTTTTATGTATCGTCTTATCGAACTCTCGAATCAATCCGCTTTCGTTATTACACTCGATACTTTGTACGCGAAGTATTAATCGTAAGGTATAAAATTGATTATGGAAAATTGCGATATATCGTCGAGAATTCAAGCGAATGGAATTAAACGAATGATATGTCGGTCGATCATAGCTGAGAAAAGATTCTACAAGGTCAGGAGAGGCGCTTCGGCGCGCGTCCCCGCGGAATCCCACGAGGATCGATAAGTGTTGCCCAGTAACCTCGTCGGATGGTGGAAACCCGCGGTTCGGATTGTACGATTTTCGTTTTTCTGCCACGAGACTCCTTCGGCTGTTGTTATTTTTTCGTTCGAAAAATTCGGAGGGAAAAAATGTTTTCGCTCCAAAATTTTCGCGATCTATAAGAAATATCATTTTTTTTTTTTTCATCCGCAATTTTCGCATTCTCGCCTCCGTCTGAATCTCCGAAACGTATTTTTTTCGTCGGGCATTACACGAAATGATTTACAGAAATTGGTGCGCGCGTAATTTCCATCTGACTCAGCGGGAATCCGTACTTTTGTCGAGTGAATTTTTTTTCTCACCCGACGAGAGAAGAGATCGCCCTTTGGAAGTTTAACGTCGGATGGGTTAAACGAGAGCTGCCCAGAGCTCTCGAAGCCGCACCACACGGGCATTGAGAACGAGTCGATAAATACGTCCGGCCTGCGTAAATCCACTTTGTCCGTCTCCTTCTCTCTCTCTCTCTCTCTCCGTCTGGTCGAAGATACGAGGAGCGTATTGTCGCGGCGTATAACCGACGTGCGGCATGACAATTCTCGTTCTCTTCTTCGTTTTGCGTTTCTCGCGGGTCTCTCGCGAACGAACAAACAAACAAACAAAAATACGAAGAATATTATGTCGAATCGCGACGCGCGCAAATATGCCCACGTTTTACACCTACGCGCGGTTCTCTCTCTCGTATTCCGAGGGCTCTATACTCCGAAGCGAAATCGGCCCACCCGCCGTGAAAAAAAAAAAAAAAGTTTTTTACTTATCGTTGAGTCGCGCGCGCCATTTTCAGCGAGCGAACCAGCGGGATTATCGTTTCGAAATATTCATAAAGAAAATCGGTGCATAGGGTTTCATCTCCGGCATATCGTACGATAATCCGCGTGGAAAAAGACGTCGTCTCGGATGTTTAATAATTCTTCGCGTCTGATTCGATAGTTATATCATATCGTTCGTGTCGCAGAATTTTCCGAAAATCTCATATATCTATAATGAGATCGTGGGTGTTGTACGTGCGGCGTAGTAGTAAGTAACGTGGCACACCCCGGCATACAGCGACAGTTAACGCTGTCAGTCGAACGCGCGCGCCCGCGTTCGTCCGGTCTCTCAGCTCATTCGACAAGTACGAATAATGATAATGATAACCCGCGTAAAGCAAGTAAGTGCGGCAACCTCGTAATCGTTGCTGCCTCTCCCTGCTTTTGCTCATCGGTCGCGGGGATCTGCTCATTGCGCCGGGCGCATATAGTCAGCCGGCAACCGATCTCTTCTCCTCCTCGGTGGCTTCGATGCGACTGCATATAGTATTTTATCCCTCCCCCGCTTTTATCCCTTCCACGAAATGGTCTTTCCCACTAGCGGGGCTTTAGTCGTTTTACCCCTCCCAACGAGAGATACAGGAGAGCACAGGGTATATACGATGTCTCGCGTGCGAGTCAACCTGTTTCCACTCCCCACTCTCGTTCGTGTGCTCGCGCGCGGTGTGCTCGCGCGATTTCGTTCTTTACTCCCCTCTCTCTCTCTCTCTCTCTCTCTTTTTCTCTCTTTTTCTCTCTCACTGTCTCTCTCTCTCTCTCTCTGTGTGTGTCTATCTCTCTCTCTCTCTCTCTCTCTCTCTCTCTCTCCTTCTCTCGTCTTCCGATCCGACACTGCGCCGCTGCACCGTTGTTCGGCGCATGCGTTTAGCGGGCTTTCACTGCTCACGTATTACACTATAGATACTAACCATATACTATACCGAGTGTATATCGGTGCGCGCGTTCGTGTAATAATAATAAGAAGAGAGCAACTCTATGAGGAACCAACGGCCTCCGACCCGTTCACCCTATGCTAGGTGGAGCCGGTCTGATACTGTTGTACCCTCAGTGACTCTCAACTTCCCTAATACCCCCTTTTATTTTTTCCTCCGATTTTTTTTTTTTTTTTTTTCATCGGTCGATAAAAAATTATCGATATCTATTTTTTTACTCTTTTTTCAATTAGAATGAAAAAATCAATCTTAATTAAGTTAAATTAATGGGAATTTCACTCGTGAATCTCGATCATTTATTTTATTATCGAAGGTTCCGGTTATTCAATCAATCGGAATCTTACAAAGATACATTTTTTTTTTTTTTTTTTTTTTCGATATACCCACATCTCGATATCTCGATATACCTGTTTTTTCGACGATATACCGGACATCCGGTAATGCGAACAAGTTGAGAACCGGCGCGGGTGTGACCGTGAACGAAGAGGCAGCAAAGCAAGCCAGAGAACCGTGGAGAGAGCGGCAGTATCTCACCGCCGCTCTCCTGTGCTCGATCCTCGCGACCGTTGTTGCCGCCGCCGCCGCCGCCGCCGTCGACGACGTCGACGACGACGAGGTGGACACACTCGGCAAAGTGGTAAACGGTGGATGGGGAGGGGGGGAGAACTAGAGCCGATGTTCGGGCGCCGCTGAGCCCGACGCCAATGCTGACGATGATGACGATGGTGTTAGTGACGTTGCCCCCCTTGACACGCCGTGTGGAAGGGAGTATCTCGGTTGGGTTAGGCGACGCTAAAATCGAGCCTACGGTTAGCGGAACAGCCTGAAAAGGATATACGAAGGGCGGAAGAAGGGGAATGAGCGGGACGACGGGGTGAAACGGTGGGGAATGATTTTCTAGGGAGGGAGGTCACTCGAGATATCGCCGAGAGATGACACCACTTCGCCCACACGATCCAATAGCCGTTGCGCTCACGCAGGTGTAACGTACCGTGGCGCGATACGCTTCACCCCCTCCAACC
The DNA here is from genome assembly GCA_934046635.1 of Buathra laborator. Lineage (NCBI taxonomy): Eukaryota > Metazoa > Arthropoda > Insecta > Hymenoptera > Ichneumonidae > Buathra > Buathra laborator. The sequence continues at coordinate 19,523,714 of OW203893.1, read as the reverse complement.
TTTGCCATTTTACCCTTTCCTCCCCCAATGGCTCTCCGTGTCGACGCGCTCCGGATACTCTCGCCGACGACGCCACTACCACCGTGTTCCCTCCCTAAACTTCGATCCCCTTCCTCCTCAATGCCTTCACCAAGCTATCTTACTCCCGCGTTCCTTCTCCGTGGAACCTAATACGCGGATTCTCGCTTCCGAAGCCACGGTGTATGTTCTAAGTGCATACGAGAACAGCAATGCTGCTATACGACTCCTCTTTACTCAGGGAGCGCCTGGCAACGAAAGATTGTCTCGGAAACGCCGATTTACGACTCGTCACATTTCTGTTAAACTTACTATATACTTTTTTTTATATTAATTGCTTATTAGTGGTAAAAGTTAACGAGGCGATATGAGATTAGATATAAATCGAAGAGTAAATTCACCGAAAAAATCGGTTGAGGTAAATGAAAAACGAACTCTGTTTGCGATAAATCGCCGAACGAATGAAGACCGATAACTCGCCGTGTATTATGATCGAGTCGATTAATCAATTGAGCTGAAAACGAACCGCGAAAAAACGAGAGAGCCGACGATGATACGAAAGGTTTGAGGCTCTTATCCACTTTTACGGTGTACCTATGCAGCATGCGTAATGCAAAATATACCCACGAGCGTGGCGCGTGCACGTGCTCCACGCTCACGCGTCGACCGAGCGACGACGCGATAGCATCAATTATTTCATTAAAATAATCGTTCGTTCGTTTCGCTCGCGTGCGAATATCAAGGAAGCCGATTAATTTTCTGTCAAGCGATCTATAGCGGCGCTGTCGGTCTCGTATTTCGGTACATTAAGTACTTTTTTTATGTTTTTTTTTTTCGTTTTCTCACTGCGCAACGTCAGTCGATAATGCAGTATTAAAAAAAAGGATTGACAATCACAGTATGTTATTTGTATTGTGAGAAACGGCAAGGAAAAAATATCGAAAGAAAAAAAAAATGTTTGCATTTCCGTATTTTTCGCTCCATCGAGCGGTACAAAGATCGGTGGTTTTAGTATCAAAATCAAAGACTAATCGGCGTACGTTTTTTTATCCCGTTAAGACGACAAAATGAAAGACGCTGTGCGGATTGTCCTCCAAGTCAAACACTCGACTGTTCCGACAAAGAGTCCCGGAGTAATATATAGATAAACTCGGGAGTGTTTCTCAAGTACGCGAGCTCTACCTTAGAAGCGAGCGATTGCTTTGAGACAAAACACTCGAACTCGTTGAATACACTTTCGCTGAGAAATCGAGTCCAGCCAATCACGCCCTCGGGTGTTGGGTCACCACTCCGCGTTTCTTGTTGGCAGTTTCACTATAATTCAACTATAAGCGAAAAGATTTAAAAAAAAATGAATAATTTTTCGATGTTTTTAGACGTAAGTAAAGGATTTTTTTTTATCCAAGTTATTGTCGTATCAGAGTTGCGGGAAGGAGAAAATAATATACAATTATCGTTGTGGTCATTTGGAAAGTAATATAATGACGGAACCGTCATATATGTATAGTTAAAAATGACGAAGGGGACACCAGTTACAAGTTCGATCGATTGTTTATATACAAAAAACGCGCAGGTGTTGTTAAACAACGCGTTTTCCCAAGTGCAGAATTAGTGAAGTCGATGTTCCGTTGGAGTTCCGCCACTGCTGTAGTACCAACAGGGTGATTCCCGCTGTAGCCGATTAACCTAACGCGTTATCATTCCCGACAATAATTACACGATTTCATTTACCAACGGTGTGAAAGCGAAAGAGAGAAGGGAGTCTCGGTGGCGGGGAGGTTAATCAATTCGCTTGTATCGCACATACCTCTTTACCACCTCCTCCGCTCCGTATTCGATCCCCCTGCGACGAAGTTCGGAGCGGGGATCGTGTCGGGGCAGAGGAGAAGGGTCGTTCACGGTGGGGAAACTCCATTCCAACATACATGTGGCTGCGAATAATTCCTCTATGTTCGCGCGAGCGCAGGGGCTCTTGGCCTCTCGTGGATCGCATATTATGTTTCCCTCCGTCGTTAAGGGATCATCTGGAAGTTGACTGTTGGAAATCGAGGAAATATCTCATCTTAGAGTTCCTTATTGAGGATTAGGGACATTTTTTTTTACGATGAATGTTATTTCGGAGTTTACTAGAGTTACGGATCTTTCGCTTTTGACGTTAATAATTCATCGGGAAAACCGCGTAATTCGATCAACGCGACGATGTATGCATATGCGCGAGCGTTTCGATGCAGCAGCTTTCTCGCTATTGGCCTATCCGCCATCCACGATCCAAGGGCAATTTCAACGGACCCATCGGTCGCCGTAGATATATCGTCGTATTCCTCGATGGTCGATAGTTTCACTGGCGACGATTTCGCAGCGTACACAGGAAGCCGGACGCGCTCGAGGCCTAACGTACAATTATGCTGTAATTAGCAAATTCGAACACTGTGACCCGCATACGATCGATAGAAGCTAAATTATTGGGATTGCATGCATTGCTTCTCTCTCATGAACGAGAAATCCTCTCTCCTCGTTCCCAAGTTGGCTGTTTTACCCCAATAGTCTCCCTATCGCGGACTAATATGCCCCCGAGGAGGCGGTAACTCGAAACATCGATGTAAATCACTATTTATGCCAATTAACAATTTTTCTGTTAACAAATAAATATATCTCCTAAGAATTCAATAATTTTGTAAAAATTTCATTGTCAATACTGTATTAGAAAAATGAATAATTTTAAGCTTTAAATTAACGAGATGTACGATACTGAATTTCATAGAATTTCGCACGGGTCAAGTTTCACCGGCGGAGCCTTTAAACGCAGTTGATTCTCATTAGCTCCCTAATTCATTGATATTAGTTTGTTATCGAAGTAGCGCGGCTCATTTGGTTTCCGAATGAAATTTGATACAGGAGATTAATCTATAGTTGAAGCTTCATCCGGCGCGGGTTCATCACCGCAGGCTATGCGTCCGAAACAGGCTGATAGTCCAATGACTCGCGTTTCGCTCCCGTTTCTCTCTCTTTCTCTCTCTCTCGATCTCGCGAACGTGAAAACCCGCACACCCGATTGACGCATTTGTATACGTACGCATACCCGATAACAATTATTTTCGTCATTTCCGGAATTGCCCGGTGTATCCGGAGAGAAACGGTACTGTAACAGCGTAGTAGGCTGCCAGTGATCGATCTCCCCAAATTGTATAAACCCGAGCGTCACACAGCACTTTTCCATCCCTCGTCGATGCGAATTCCAAAACAGATGGACCCCCTTCATCGACGGATGGACCGTCCCGAATACATCCTGTATTTCGATCGGGAATCCCACGCTTCAAGGCTTTCGTCAATCTAACGGCATTTAATCCCACTTCGAATCGCCGATTCAATTTCCAACCCTTTTGCCATACCGCCAGAAATTCCCAAAGCTTACACCTCCCCCACAGACTGTTAACTCATCGCGCGAAGCAGTCGACGCTTCCGGATTGCGTGTACCATTAATTCACAATCTCCAATCCCTGGCAATCGCTCCAATCGCTCTCATTCAACGTATGAAAAAATAAACAATCAAAAAACCATTTTTTTCCTCTCGATTATTCCTGAATCTTTGAATGGGCAGTGTAATGGCTTACTACACTCGTATAGTACCGTCGAAAGCCTCGCGTTACTTTTATCAGTAGTAGCAGTATAACACTTTATTAAGAATGGGGTGTACGATCCATTTTTTTACAATTACCATATTATACATATATCAACTTCTTAGACGTAGATATTGCCAAAGGGCCATCGACCAGAGTCCTTCAACCCCTTCCCTTTATTATTTTTTCAAATTTCAACGAATCGAAAGTTTTGCGTTATCCTCAAACACGCCGGTCGACGTTTACGGCGAAGCCGCTCGCCACTCGGCGATATTGGAAAATGGAGCGCGAAGTGACTACCTCCAGGGGCATTTTTTTTTTTTTTTTTTTTTTTTCATCTCTATTGCGATGCTGGCAGAGGGAGGGTATATTTGGCTGCATAGCTCAAATGCAGCGTTTGGTATAGAGAGCCGGTTTGGCGCGGTTGTATAGTTTGCCAGCTTATACGGCAGTGCGGAGAATCGACGCCGCGACGCGTCGGCGTCCAAAAGCCCACCCCGGTGTTTGTTCATGCTAACGCGGTACAAGCCGTAATATCAAGCCCTGTGAGGCTCCAATGGGATATACTCTATTCGACTGTAATTTCGGTACTGCAACTTTGGTGGGAAAGCTCTCTGGGAAGGTCTCTTGGTAATAGTTGAACCGTGAATCCCGATAGGGTTAACGATATACGTGATATCTCGATGAATGCGCAACAGCGAATGCAAAGGGCTCTGAATAAAAGTCATTCGTCGAGAGTATATTGCTTTATAAAACTTTTTTCGTATACATTTGGGTCCTCGTCGACATCGAGAGGGATCTCGTTTGGTACAACTCCAGTTAATCGGACATTGTCCTCCGGTTGGGTCCTTTGTCGGGGGACCGGAATGACTACAGCATTCCTTCAGAATGCGGCTCTTTACCGGACCCGCCATTACGATTTAATCTTCTGACAAACGAAACTATTACATCGCGAACAATAGTATATCAGTGATATTGTCGTAATGTCGGAAATTACGCAATGTACACCTATAGTTTTGCTAATAATATCAATGACTCGCGCTGTGTATCATGTAAGTCTGAGTCTAACGGTACGTTACTACTGGAAAATTTACTAGTAGTTCCGAGACGACAGACTCACGAATATACTCTCAAATTGGCGTGTGTTCGTGAGTAAAGTCCGCTTACAGTGCCTATATTATAGGCCTGTAGCAATGTACCTGTACCTTGGTAGCGTATTCACATATATATACCTGCCGCATATAATAGCGAGACATCGCGAAGTGCCGGAGGCGACGAACAGGAGGAGGACTCCCGACGGTCGTATCCTACAGGTCAGACTAACGTAGACAAACTCCTACCTTCGCTACTTACGTTGCTTCAGCGAATTTCGCGTGAGACTCGAACCTTCTCTACCGGTCAATTTCTTGCATAAAATCCGTTGGGTTGCCAATGGTGGACGCGGAGTCATCAAAGACAAGTAATCGATGTACATAGCGATCCAATTTCATCTTTCGCTTATTGACGGATTAAATCAAAGATATCATTCCGGCCACAAAAATGCTGCGAAAGATGATTGCTTTTGGTACATTTATACTTATTTTCTCAGTTATAAGAAACGTTTTCGATCTCTTGCACCATAAAATAGCCCCGTAGAGAGTTTCATTTCTCGTCGGTCCCGACACTCTATCCTTCCCACTCCCACGCGTTTATTTATCTGACGAAATGGCTAACCGCGACACGAAGGAGAATAGGACAAGACGACGACGGTGAGAGGATACTACGCGTATGCTGGTCGAGGCGAAGACAGAGACGCCCGGACGAAGAGGTGAACTAACAGGATCGCAACAAGTGACCGCCTGCCTCGCCCTCCTTCTATTATCTTTCCTTCTCTATACCCTCTCCTTCCTTGCGCTGCGCGCCTCTTCTCCGAGTCAACATTTCCTCCTCTCTTCCTACTTTTATCTATACACCTTTTTTTCTCGCTCTTCCCGCTCTTCGCCACTCTTCTTTCGCATCTTTTGCAGTATACACTGTGAATACATCGATCGTATTATACTATATAAATTGTATCAAAGTTTCCAACTGCGGGATTAACAATAATTAACAACAAAGTCTCCGAGTACTGCGATCAATTCTTTGGATCGAACCTATGGTTACTATTTCCTCTCTACTTTATCTAAGAAACTAAGCAAAGCGTCCGATAACAGCTCTCTTCTTCCTACGAGAACACAGCACACGCCCCGACGCGAGACACTTCTTTGGATGAACTCACAGCTCGTAACACTGAATCATAAGTAGAGTGAGCGAACGAGAGCGAACGGTGAAGCCCTTTCCAAGCAAACATCATACAATTTCGTGTAGCTAAAGTCTGTACGCAATGCCGCCGGGTCTCTCGAGGAATTGTGCAATTTCACGGACCGATTGTGGATACTATACTCTCGGACTATACTAAACACACGTTTAATCTCCACACGTATATTCGATTGTATATACATTGTCGATACATTACATATCAGAATTGTATGTTGGTGTTTGCGTATTCACTTTGCTCGAGAGGCCACGAGAGAGAGAGGGGGAGAGAGAGAGAGATATTGCGTAACGGTGTCATGCAATGTACCGACGAATCGACCTTCTATCGCGGAGCCGAGAGAGATCGCGAATCTCCACCCACCTCTGTCTATCTTTGTCCGTTTCTAGCAGTCGAACAACTCCTTCTTCGCTCTAGAAAGGTGCCACCATTGCTCGGTGTATCGCAGGTACACGTGTCTCTCTAATCACGTCTCTGTCTGACTTTGGTGGACTTATCTACTGGTATAAGTAGAGAAGCTCTCGTCTCTAACTATAACAGAAAAAAATGCATTCCTGCGTCGAAATATAGCGATTTATAGGCGAAGTTTTGATGAAAAGTTGAAGAAGAAGGAGTTGGTTTCGTTAGGGAAGGTGTAGATGCGCATGTAAGTAGGAGAGATTTCGTAGTGGCGAAGGATCACTCCGTTTGTTGGTCGTCGTCGCGCGGTTATCCACCTCCTTGGCACACCGTCTTGAAGCTCCGCCGACTCCTCCTCGTTGGTCGAAGGCACATTCCAAGGTCCGATGTTGCACCGAGCGTCCAACCGCTCTCGGCAGCACCGTAACGACGCGATAAGTATAGCGAAGAGAAACACCGAGTATAGGTTCCTACTGTGCTGACTATAGTCGACGATTTGCCTGAGGGATATACGCCTCCGGTAGAATGTACTGTATTCACCAGTCCATAAGATAGGCACTCGGTTACTTACCTTCCAAGTTATACGTACACATCCATGTAGAACTTTGTTGCCATTTGCTTCGCATCAGAATCGGGAGAAAGGGTACCTGCTGCTGCTGTTAGATACTTACATCTCGAAGCTTCCAGTGAACTCTACTAAACGTTGTGATGCTTCATATGCTTACATAGAAATGAAGTCAGACAGTGGATAAGTCATCTTACATTAATGAGTTTATGGCGTCCCGAACATCGAGTAGATTAATGTTGGGTGATTAAAAATACAGTATTGAATCGGGAAAATAGGGAGGAAAGTAATTGAGAGTAATTGTTCACCATGGATATTGGACTCGTAGCCGATGCCTGTTTCCCGCGAGTGACTTAGCTTCCTGTATCGTGCGCGCGCATCACGAGGGTTATAGAGAGGCATATTGGTATTCCATGTACGTCTCCGTGGTTCGCGTCGTTCTCCGCACTGTACAGTATTCTTCGTGACGTACGTTTTCTACTATACAAGAATCCTCCTCACGTTTACGCTCTACAAGTTCCTTCTTTCCCTCTTGTGTCAGCATCGATTCTCGTCGGCCTCTTCGGTTTCTTTCTCCATGTCAGATTTTTTCCCTCCGAGAAATCATATTACGTCAGGTATATATTTTACAATAGACCTGTAGTAAGACTTCCGAGATATCTGGCGGAGAGAATCCACCGGATCTTTCGATGCCACAGAGAAAAACCACATCGGCAAAGCGGAAGCGAAAGAAATTCCTTGGGGTTACGATGGCCTTTTCTCTTACGATTCTCTATAAAGTTGGAATGTACAAACGTCGTTCCTTTGCCTTCGATCGTGAAATTTTCTTTTCGTATTTATCATCGAATCGAGATTTTCAATCGACCCAAATTTTAAACAGCATCAGCGCGTCTTTCGTTACAGATTCGCTTATCGTCGGAAAAAAAATTCATGATACGCATAGCATCTGAAATTACGAATAATTATTGTCGTCGATTTTTAATCGGAAACTTGAGAAAAAGACTTTTAGATCGAATTCAACAGCTGTTTTCTTCAAAATATTATACGCGGCGCATTGATGATCGCGAGAATTTTTTTTTTCTTTTTTCCGCTCTAACTGAATATCGAGCCTTTCGAAATGATTTCATTACATGAATTGTTTGGTGAGCGAAACATTTAACGGTAGGAAACAAAGCTAATGTTCGTTCCATCGACGTGTAATCGCATCGGAATTGTAAACTCTTTGGATTGACCGCTATACATACATACCACCTATGCGTAGTGGACGACGCGAAGTATGCGCCGACAATCGATTGTTCCGAATGCTCGCGGCGGCTGCCGCGGCTGTGGCGGCAATTCGAAACGTCTCGTCTTACATTAATTAACTCGGAGTACGTCAAGCAACTACTAATCATACAGCACCTACTCGTCTTCCAGACGCTTCGAAAAGACAGATATGTAGTTACGATTTAATACTATATATCTCAGCTATAATTAATACTCGAACGATACCATCCTAATTAACTAAGTATCTCCTTCGTGAAGCACCAATTAGGGGAGGCGATCAACACCGCGAGCAAAGATCCCGTTGCGCAATATCGCAAAAGCCGGGAATGTATTTATTTATTCAATTCACGAATCGATAATTTATCGTTCGATTTCGGATAAAAGTTCAATCGTCGCGTAACTATAGCAACCTTAGAGTCTCCGATCGCGCGCGCCTCGGACATCAATCAGCTTGACTACGACGCGATTTACATTTGAACGTTTTCTCGCGCACGTCGATTCTAAGAAAAATCCGTTCGTAGTGAAACCGTCGATTATGATGACTCTTCGGCCTTTTGAAAGAAATTTCGCCGTTGCTTGCGAAAAACGCGCGTCTTTCTCGTCTGCGAGGATTGCGCGAGAATCTCTCGAGGTCGTCGACGCAATCGCGGTACCCGCGTTTCTCGGGCACGCGGGACGCCAAGCTGTGTCGCTGTTCGAGTGTCGAGTCGTTCTTTAAGGATAATTGCGCTTTAACGCGTTTCAGACTCTGGCACTTTCGTACCGAGAGTCTTGAAAAAAAATTCATAAATTTATGCGTTTTTTTTTTTTTTAATTCGAAGTTAACGAAACATCGTGCAGCGTATGGATGAAATATTTTTCACAGCACATTCGTGCGTTTGTGTTTTATACCGGTATAGTGCAGAATGTGATATAAGATAGTGTGCTCTCAGCTTCGTCCAGAGTTCATAAATTATTATAGTCGACGTATGCATTTTCATAATGCAGCAGCAGACGACGACGTCGCTGCACGGGAGAGAAGGCGAGAACGCATCAACCCCCGACGACGAGAGTAGATACGCGCGCGATGGCGGTACACCGAAAGCTCCGTGGATATTTTATGCGGATCCACGCTTTCTTTACGACGATCCTGAATATGTTTCCTCGGTGATCAAACACCACCAGCCGAGGAACTTCCCATATGTACCCCGCCGCGTCTTATTATCTAATAAGTTTTACGACTTTAATCATCGCTGTGACATATATTACATCGTCTGAATTGGAATAAATATCAATGTTCCATTTGAAATCGTTGTATTTCATCGGATTTCAATTATTTAAATAAAAAAAAATATTTTTTTTAATCACAACGAATTATTGAAAAATCATCAGTTTTGGATAATAAAACTGCTAGTTGAGCGCATATACGATAATTTTTTTATCGATTCGTATATTCATAACATCGTTGTTGTTCAATCGTTCGCGATAGTAATTTTGCGGGCGTTAAACGAGATGTTTATGAGCTTTTGGCGGACGCGCGGAAAGTACGAATCCCGACAGCTGCTGAGCGTAAACCGATAATGCAGGTGCAGAACGAACGCGGTGCAGGCGTCACTGGCGATATTAATAATTCGCGGATAGAGCGGGAAAAGAGACCGCTCTCACCTCAATAACATCGTTGTTTCTGAATTGGTGTCTCGAATGAACCACATGAATATACGAACGTTTTCGAAGGTCAGACGCGAAGGATCGAGAATATTATTCAATCCCTGAATTAAAATCACCTGCTTCCGATGTCGCATGCAAGGTGCTCGTCTTTCAATAATCTTACGGGAAACCATATTTCGTTCAAATAGCTTTTCTATTATCGAATCTGAATAATTTTATACGAAAAAAAAAATTGAGAAAAAATTAAAAATTTTTTTTTTTTTTTTTATCATTTGTTTGCCGTATTATCGACAAAAATTACATACTGTATGCAGAGGGAAAAAGCTGAAAAGATGCGACTCTAAAATGCCGTATTTCCCGAAGGCGCATTGTTACCATGTAACCTGAAATCCGTGCGATAGTTCGTCGTGTACGCACGCGAGTCTCGTGCGCGAAACTCACGCGCACAGTCTATCGCAATTATTTCTTTTTTCTCCGGTGGAGTGTTCTTCCGCCTCATCCCTGCAACCGGAGGGCCGTCGGCCCTCTGTTACCCAGCAGCAGCAGCAGCAGCAGCAACAGCAGCCGGCCGAAAGACCTCCCATGGCGTCCCTCCGAATCTGCGCGGCCTCGTGCGCTATGCGGGAAAAAAGGAGCAGCGGCGACAAAGCAAAGACTCTCGTTCGCCCCCATCACGGTACACACAGTATAAACGAGGGATGGAGCGTAGGGAGATGGAAAGGGAGACTAAAAAACGAGAATGACTCGCGTGGCTCGATACTCGAAAGTCCGCAGCGGTAGTACTGCTCGCCACTCTTTTACCATCCCTCGTACTCTCACAATCCATTATGTTGGTATAGTACATTGACGCGTTCGATGTTCCCAACGACATCCCAACCCCTACGAATTATTTGATTTTTTTTCGAAATAAAAACCATTTCTCAAGCGAATAGCAGCCGTACAATATGCGCTCTGCAATCTTAAGAATCGTTCTCGCCTTCGGAAAATCGGTAAATTTCCTCGATTTTCTCGCGGTTTGCAAGTGGCGCTTTGCTGGTACTATCTATGTAGGTACACCAATCTCTATCAACCCCCCGAACTATTATATCACGTAGAACTATAGCTGGACAATGCGAAATGTACGAAATGTATATATAGGCAGTGTATAGCGTAGACGAGGCTGATGCCGGGATGATAGTGGCGAATTCACCGGGTTCTCTGTTAGGTAGCGTATGTGTATTATATAGAGCGATACCGGTGGGATATTCGCTGGTTCCTCGTTGCCTCGCTGCCTCCCATCCAACACATTCGCATTTGCAAAAGCCTACAGACGTTCACGTAGGTACTAAACTCATAGCCATATATCTCGTTGACCGCGTCGATGTGCATGTAGGCAGAGCGTACATGGTATCCGGCACTTCCCCACCCACGCCGTACACAAGTATAGACGCTCCGTGAAGGTACCTTAGCCACATCGTCGGTGTATAGAGTGGAAATTATTCCAGAGAGGGGAGTAAAGCCGAAAGGAGAACACATACCACCCAACCGAGTGCTCCGGTGGTAGCAGTGGTGGCAGTGGCGAGTGGGTTAGAGGGCGTGTCGTTGCCGCTGGATGCTGCTGCAACACACGACGCGTTGCACTCTTCGCAAGCAGGTATCCGAGAGCAGTGGAGAAACTCCAGCAGCAGCTTTGTGCAACAAAAAATAAAGGGGAAAAAAACTACTATAGGTATCGCAAGAAACGTTGTAGAGAAATTTCACAGCGATACGCATACTTAATGTACTGTGGTATGCGGTTAAATGTGTATAATACCGTAATGGAGTTCGCTAATTCCATATATGTATTCCATATGTATAACTAATAATTCCACGAAAGGAATTCGAAACTCGAGATGATTTTTAACTTTTGAAATTTAATCCTTTCTCGTAGCAGCTGCTCTCATTCAAAGTCATTCGTATTTCTCGGTACCATTAGCGTCTCGATCGGGTTTACAGTATTCGATATTCCACACTCGTACAATCGACGAAATTTCGTAAACGCCCCGCTCTGCGGTTAACCAGGTTGGAATCAGCTACAATTAACCGGGAGATTCTCTCATTCGCGAGATAACCTTTGGGGTCGATGCTCTTCGGATTGGGGACGAGCGAACGCGCAAACCCCCGTTTCTCTCTGTGCAGGTGACGCTTCGAGCAATTTAGGCTTTGTAATGCTAATCTTTGCTCTTGTCCTTTCGACAAAAATAACACACGGAGGTAGGGATGAGAGCGCTTTCGCGCTTTTGGTCGCTCGGCGCGAACGCTCGGTAATTTTGGTGGCTTTAATCGCGGGCGCCAGAAGGGTCGTAGGGATATTTTGAAACACCCGAATGAGATACAGCATTGCCAACGGACGAGCTTCATAAATTATTTCGTACAACTCGCATCACGCGAACAATTTATCTTTTTTTTTTTTTCTTTTTTTTTTTTCCTTCGCGCTCTTTTCGTAATTATAGTATTTAGAGGATAAAAGAAAAAGCAATGAATGTATGCAACATTGTAGCCGTCTGCTGCACCTGGGATGCATGGATGCGTGCCACTGGTAGACCGGTACACTCGTCTGCAACGAGTCGCGCGTTGTACGTACGTTCTGTGAGCGCTACTATAATAGGCGGTAGGCACACGCCTCTCACCATTACGAAACCGCGACAGGACCCACGAGTGCTTGGCACAGAACACAGAGAGCTCGTTTTATAGTGCTACCAGTAAGAATACCTCCCGTAGATCTTACGTTCCTCGCCTCTTCCACTGTAATCCGTGACTCGTGAGAGCCGTCCATGCCGCATGACCTCGCTATTCCCTTCTTTCTCTTCGCATCTTACTCTCTCGATTCTCCAAACGAACCGCTCATTTTCCACTCTGCAACTCGTCTCTGTACTCTTCTGTGCTCCGCATTTACGCGCACGAATTCTAACGGATATCCATATGTACATATATTGTTGTATTAAATATTTCGAAGCATCGACACGAATTTCCTGCGGCGAAAGTGAAACGCTCAAGTGAGAGTATCTCTGCGTTTCGCTTCTGTGTACCCTATGTACATGTGGCTTTACACAACGAGTAGTATTCCCGACCGATCAACATTTCGGTTGTATAAACTCGTCACCTTTCTCTAGGAGATTTCCAGTCTCCCGGATCGACTTGTTTCTTTCACATTTCCCTTCCTCTCCCCTCCCACGAGAGCGCCGTTTTTTTTTTTTTTTTTTTTTTTTTTTTTCCCAATTTCTTTTGTGACTTTCGGAGAAAGAGAATGCCGCTGTCTCGTCGCCAGCGGCATTGCAGGACCGGAAGATCTCGTCACGAATTTCTCATTGTCCGATTTCCCTTGGTTCGCCGCTTAGTGTAACCCTATGCTTCGCCATATAGACACAAGAAACCAACTTGCATATATAACGCGTTCTCTTTTTCTACTATGCGTTGTGTGTGTGCATCGCTCGGCTCTTCTTTCGCGCAACGACGATAAGAGACTCTATACCTACCATACGGGCTTCTCGCCCCCCCCCCCCCCCCCTCTGCTGTTAGTACTCGTAGATTTTGCATGAAGCGAAATCACGATAGTTACGCAACATCTCACCTTTTTCCTTTTCCCGTCTCGTCTTCTCGCGTCGTTGCAAAATTCTGGGAAAATCTGGTGTACAACATCCACCGTGTTGCATGCGTGCAAAGATCGCATGCAAGTTTCGTTGCGCGCACAATGTTTATCGGGATGTCTGAGATACTTATCCATGATGTGAGTTCAACTGTTCATTCGATCCCTTTAAAGCAAAACTGAGAAAAAAAAATCGTTTGAATTGACAAAATCGGCGCTTGCGGGTCGCGAAACAGATGATCGATTGCTTAATCGAAAGAATTGTCATAGTAAGAAAAGAAATAGTTAATTTAACTAACAGTTGGTATGATTAACTAAGTATTTCTTTCTGTGAACAAAACATTTGTTTCGCCACCTGCAAGCGCCGTTTTTGTTAGTTTAACCGATTTTTTTTTTTAGTGTATCGATCTTTTTAGCGATCGTTAATTTCTCTATAGTGTAAAGAATGATTTCTATTAAACGAGAACAAGTTTCAACGAGTGCAAGTTGCAAGTGTGGTACGATTAATACTCGTAATGAATGAGACGCTCACATGGCGTTTAAATGGAAGAGAGACGCCAAGATAAAATGAGTCGAACGGTAATCAAGCTTATAGCGTCGTATAATATCGCGATGAAGCATATAGAAATTCATGTTCGTTTAATCAGAAACGTATGGTTCATTAGTGAGGGAGAACGCGGTCATTTATATTTACGATTTAGTCTTCTGGTTATGATGCGAAATTTCATTGCTACCAGTAGGAGAGTTTGAAGGGAAAGACGGAGCTGTTAGTGTACGAGATATTATACGCTTCAACCCCCAAATAATAACGTCTCGTTGATCGCGATCGAGTATATAGTTTACAAGAGGGAAGAATTAATCAATAGGCTCGTTCTCTCTGGTCTCTCTGGACGATCGTAGGACGTACATGCGAAATTACGCCGAGTCCAGGCTATGTACGTAATTACGAAGTTATTAAGTCTGCACGCTGAGCGCGGTGATCGAGGGTGATGCCCACACGATTTGTCTGGCGCGTCCTGTCCGTCGAGATCGTTTCTTTTGTCCCTTTCCCTACCCACCCACGAGGTTTACGATGAACCATCAAAGTTTATTTCGATCTCTGATACATGTAATCGATTGTTCAATATTTCGTTTAATTAATAATTTGGCATATAGGTATTGGGGATCGAGGATTAATAAATTTCAACGAATAATAACAATGAAACGAATAATCGGAATATGTTGGAGTATTTTTTTTTTTTTTTTTTTTTTTTTTTATCGATTAATCGAAATCGTCCCACGCGAACGATATCGACGCGATCTACCGGGCCATTCCGGATGATTATTCTCAACATGAGAACGACACGCGCGCCCACCCGAGAGAGAAATGTTTCCATTGTCCTGTATCGCCGTTGACGTTTGTTGTTCGGTTTCACGTTCGACAGAGATGAGAAACTCCACGGGTCTTGGTACCGCCGGAAAGTAATAATTGCCCCGCGGCCTCCACGGGCTCTTCTCGACTTAATTACACCCGAGAGGGGAGGACACAGAGAGCTCCGTTCGATCCGGGAGTCGTTGTCCGCCGCTGGGAATCCTGTTCCGGGAATAACATGCACTTTCAGTCTATACAACAGAAATACCCTGAATTCAACGTCGTATTCACGATGAAAATCGCGACGAACTTCCTGCGCGAGGCAAAGTGATTTTAGTAGAGTTCACTTCCCGAATGTACGGAGGATCGATACACAAAACTTTACAAAAATCTTCAAATCATAACAATAATAATAATTCGTCTAACTACATAGAATCGCTATTTGAATTTCGCTCACGTATCCCTCTTCCATTCGCTTCGCGGAATCTCTCTAACGAACCCGATGACGAACTTCTCTTTATTGATTCTCTGTAATTGGTTTGCACTCTCCGTCACAGTGTCCTTACATCCTCCGTTTCGCAACGCAAAACCATTGTCACTCGTTACCGTCACAGTTACTTTGTTGTTTTTCTTTCTTTCTTTTTTTTTTTTTTTTTTTTTCAATGTAATAACGTACTTTCAGGAGTTTCCGATTTTTTTTTCGCAATCACGACGACTCGGGAATCCCCGGAGAAATGTGACGTAATGAGAATTCCCTTTAACTCCATTTGAATGTTTTGGTTTCTTTGCTGTAATTTCGCGAATTTGACCCGAAGAACGGAAAAGCTGAATGCGAAATTCACGCGATGCTTATCAGTCGCAGTCGTTATATTGTATTATAATAACTATAAACATTTTAATTATCACACATAGACGAAGCTTCCGGTTGATATGAACTTCCGACTCGCAAAGTTTCAGTACATTTTTTATTTTTTTAATACGCAGAGGCAAAGATCGTTCCGCGTTAATTTTCCCGTATATTCACAATGGTTTGAAAAAAAAAAAAAAATTTATTAATCGAAATCATAATTTTTCTCGTTTCAGGTAAGTGGCTGTTTCGCGATATCCGGCCAAATTTTTAATAAGGTAGAGTCTGATTTTGATTATTTTTTTTCGCGTAATCCGTTGCGATTTTCAATGATTGTAAAAACTCGCGATGATTTCGTAGCATTGTGTGGGACATACGCGAATGAAAGCTATGAGTTTTTTCGGGGATTCGAAAAGGGCGGACAACTGCGCGGCAGGTTGTTACACGCATAATTGGACGTAAAATCCGAGGGGACCATGAGATACCGTAGCCGTTAGTGTTTATCTTGGTAACATATATACGCATTGTAACAGAATTTCGCTGGATTCACCGGCGTCGAGAAATGCGTATAACTTTATAGTAACATATATGTATGCGTACGGTGTGCATGCAGCAGCGTGGCGGTAATAGGTACGGTAATATACAATTCCTGTGGCGGCGCGTGAAGGAAGGGTAACGCCTGATTTATAGACACCTCGAGATGCGCCCGAGTCGACGCTGCGAGTTCCGCTACACTACTATACGCGTGTATTCGCTCCATTCTTCGCTATGATTTATGATGAAAAGAAAAAAAAAAAAAAAAAAAATTTCTCCTCCGCGAGGACGTCGTCGCCGTTGTCGTTTCAGTATCAAAATAATAAGTAAAATGCCTTTCATCGTCGTATCTTGCATTTGAAATTTCACGAAATGATTTTCAATTCGCTTTGTCGGTTTTGTATCGCGTCTCTATAATTTCAACGTGGCTAAGAGCGTTGTCCGCACCCTGTGTTTTACCCTCTGACTCGACTTTCGATGGCTCTCGATCCGGCGGGTTCCTTCAATGACGGCCTTCGTGATTTATCGACAGGTCGCGTCACGAGAGACTCCGCCGGTGGATTTAACGGATGGCTCGGGGAACAAAAAATGCGGGAGGAGGAAGACAGGGCGAGAAGGGGATGCTACTCGCCCGGTGGGCAACGGGAGAGTTTACCCCGCATCGCGATCGAACATTTTTCGGACCTCTATTATCCTTTCTTTTTCTTTTATTTTCATCCTCAGCGTGTTTTTATTTTTTTATTTTTTCTATTTGTCATAACAGTTCGAACGGAATATCCGAATGGTTTTTTTTTTTTTCTTTTTTCTCGTGTGGAACATATAACATCGAGATATTTCGATAATCGAGAGAAGAGATAATTACGATACCGATTCGTTGTCGGAGTTGACAATTTTCGGGTAAAATTAGATTGTATACTCGTTTAACCGAAGGAAACAGTCTGTTAAGCTGCGGCATAATTATTCTTCCGAGAAACACGGTGTGCCGCGATGGTTTAGGATACCGAAGAGGGTCACAACCCTTCAATCGTTCGCCTTCGCTTCTGTACGTAGCTGAAACTACGAAGCAGAAGCTGAAACATTGAGAGGAGGAGGAGGAGGAGTTGGATTACCCGATCGGATAGCTCTCCTCTTCTCTCCGCTTCCGAAACTCTCTCATACCTTCGGCTCGCTAACTATACTGTGCTTATCCTATACTTATCTTTAGGTCTATAGGTACCTCTCTCTTTCGCGGGCGTATATTGCAAATGGAGTATTGATTCCGTATAAAAGCTTATGTAAACCGACATTAAGTTCCTCCCGGTTTCTCGTGCATTCGACAGAGGCGTCAATCTCTGCTATTTGCCTATTTTCTCACCGGTTTAATCCAAAATGAAAATCATCAGCGACACAGTATTTCTGTGGTGCGCGATACCTTTTAAAGGTGAATTAAATATAAGCGAAATGTAAAAAAAAAAAAAAAAAAAAAAACGACGTCAACTATAGCTGTGAATATGGGCGATGTCTCCGGATAGAAGCTGAGAGCCTCGAGAGACTTCCGGCAAAGACTCGGAGAAAGTTTCGCGACACTGTCACGAGAATATATCTCGTTCGCTCCGTTCCCGCGTGCGAGATATCCTTTTCGCAAAGAAAGTGGAAGCCCAACGGTCCGACTCGGAATTGCAGAATCGCGATAGTCCCGTGCGCAACGTTCACCCGGAACGTCTTGTCGTCCGTGGTGTGTTTACGAGATCGCAACGCCCGAGAATACCGTGGAACGGAGTCGCTCGTCATTCGTATAAGAGACGCAGGGAACAATAGTAAGAATTTGCTTCGACGCCCGAGACGCTTCCTCTCCCTTCCATCATTGTGAAAGTTTCCGCGTTCCCTCTCAATGCTTACGTATCGCTTATCTATGTATCGGCTTCGATGACGCGCGGGCATATTAATTATTTTCTACTACGCCTCGCTGTCGTCAATAAAAATTTACCTGTTGAACAATCTTTTTCTTTTCATTAAAAACAAAGAAAAAAAAAAAAAAAAAAGTAAACAAGTCGGTGGATAAAAGTCGGCCACCGTGAGATCGCGTATCCTGCGGCTTTCAATGGGTACATCTCATAGTAGGCGTCGTGGAGGCGTATGTCGCTTATGTTGTATTTCCATTCTACAACTATACTTGAGACTATGTATGTGTAACACGGAACGTTACAGAACAGGTTGTTTACCGCAAAAGTTGGACTCACAGTCGGCGCGAACCGCGTATGAGATATTCAATGTATTTTTTGGCGACTCCCGAGTTTTTGTTAACTTTTCGAATCATATTTGTCGAGCGCGAGTTGTGATAATAACTGGAGGTCAATGACTGTGCCATTTGTCAGGTATTTACATCCGCGAACTATTTTTTCCGGTTGATATATCATTTCAAGGATTCTCGGGAGTTTCGTATATATATATCTATAAGGAGAGTATATATTTTCGCATCGTCCTCGCTGTCGACGTCCTTGTCTCGCTGGTGGCGCGAGTAATAAGGGGCGGATCTGCCGTCAGATTGTCTTTTCATCTCCCGTTCGCACATTACGAAGATTCTTAGAGTTTTTGGCCTCTTTATCCACTAACCTTAGCGAATTGATGACTCATGAGACGATACGAGATGTGACTAATCCTTTCCCAAGGATAACTATATTTCTTCGTCTCGTATTTTCACATTTTTCATCGAGTATTCTTCCCATTCGTTATATATACGCTACCGAATGTCCATTCGAAATGCATCGGATAGCAGCCAACAACGACGAAAAGGCTATCGCCGTTTTCGGTCTTTTGTCGTCGTCGCTGAGGTATCCGAAAGATCGTCCCGACGATACGAGACTTTCAGGTATAACATAGTTTCGTACACGTGTTCGGTCCACAGACTCCAAAGCTTTCGAAAAAACAAGCTTTTCAAACCGTTGTAGTTTCCCTGTTTTCTCTTATTTACGATAACGACAAATTACCATATGAAAGAAAATTGCCTACAAATTTTCTCGTAACGACAGAAAATGATTTTTCCCTTTGCGAGTCCTATGCGTAAACTAATATTTAGCTCTCGTTAATAAAACCCGAAAACCTCTTTGAATTCACCACTCGACAAAATCGTACCGTATACTTCATCGTTCTTCTCAATCCCTCAATAAATATCACAAACCCAACTTCCGTTTTTAGTCGTTCGGTTGGTACCGCCGATAATGAAAGCGGGTGGGTGGGGACGGGTTTTATTTACTCCAATCCCGAAGAAGCTGTATGCATATGAAAAATTCCAAGAGAAAGAGAGAGAGAGAGCGTCACAAGGCTAATGTACGGGTATAAAAAAAATAATGCAAGTCATCGGGGTCGTCGAAGAGAATTATACCGAAGATCGTCGCTTCTCTGCTCCACTCTCTATTGTCATGGAGTAGAAAGTATTACAGTATAGTTTACAGTAGGAAAAAAAAGAATAGGATATTGAAGCGGAAGGGAGTGAAGTATATAAGGTATATGCGCGCAACGGGGGTGGAGGGGAGCGCACGACTCGTCTACTTTCTCGTTGATGGTTCGGGCCGAAACTCTCGGGGTACCAGAGCGTTTCTCCTCGCCAGCCGTCACTGCTGCTGCTGCTGCTGCTGCTGCTGCTGCTGCTGCTGCTGCTGCTGCTGCTGCTGCTGCTGCTGCTGCGGCTCCGCTGGTTGCGTGTGAGGGGTGTTCTTACGCCACTGGGATCGATATCCCGGGAGGCCAAACAGTAAACAGCCGGTTGGTCAGGATAGCGTCGGTAGTGGGGCGTTTCGCCGGAGGGTGGTTGGCACAACGCGGCGTGAAGGCACCTTTACCCCCGCTACCATTCTCTCTCGCTTTCTCATCTTCTTTCTCCCCATCCTCGTGGCTATTACCCGCTATGGGTTCTCTCCGTAACAGGCGGGGGTGTGGGTTTTTGGATGGGAGGCATACCGTAGCATGCAGCGAAGAAGGAAGAGTAGCTATGCTGTGAGGTACGATCAGAGCAGAAGTTGGGCACCATTGGCCGACGCGCGCCGCGAGCTCTTTCGTGAAGGAAGGGTGGCTTTTGCCCAAAGTGGTCTTTCCGTCTTTTTTCTTTAGCCTCGTTCACTCGTGCCGATGTGAGCCGAGCAGAAGAATCTTTTACAGCAACGCGATACTACCGGATATCGGCTGATGCTTCGCTACCTCTCGCTATTTCGAGCGCAACGTTGCATCGTAACCACATGTGTAACAACGCTCTTTCGTTCCATTCAATGCTCGGATTCTACTGCTAAAAGATCTTTGCATGTGGTCTGATAACAAAAAAAAAAAAAAGAAGAAAAATATATAATGAAGATGGTAAAAAGAGCAGAGAGATGGAGATGGTATGTAGAAGAGATGCGAGTTTTTCATAAAGGGTGAAAGCGATGAATCCCGCGGAAAGAAAGTGCGAGGTGTAGCCGAGTGAGGAAAATCCCGCGAAGTGAAGGAAATATCACGGGAGAGAAACGAGGAGATGGGGGATGAGCTTAGCATCTTGAATGCTCGAACGTTCGAGAGACTGAGAGGGAAAGATGTAGAATCGAAGGGGAGTGTGAGAGAGGGTTGCGGTGAGGAGATGTGCGTTAACGGGGCGAGATGGCGGGTCAAATGTGAGGAAGAAAGATACCGCGATAGAGATGAGAACGCCACGATGAGGAAGAACGAAATTCTCGAGAAGGAAGAGAGGGATTATATGTATAGGACTCGGAAAAGAAAGATAAACGAAGAGGAGAAAGAGGGATCCTGGCGTAGTGGAGTAACGACGAGGAAGCTGCGCTCGCGCCGAGCGTTCGTTCCAAAGGGAGAGAACAACGTCGACGCTCTGTCGAACCAGTAGGAGAAAATCCGAAGGAAAGGAAATAAAGTGTGAGAAAGAAACGAGAGAGAGAAGGAGAGTAACCTCCTTGGGGTGAAAGTAAGCGAGAGAAGAAGCGAGAGAACGAATACCGGAAACGTTGAAAGTAAGATAAAGACGGAAAGAACACGTTCGAGTCGCTCGAGTGGGAGGGTTCGGCGTTGGCTTACGAAATAAATTGAGACGACTTCGTCGCGGTGCTGCTGCTGCTGCTGCTGCTCACTGCTGGCTGCTTATACGTTGCTTAGCGGCCGCGTACAGCCTCTCCTTTCTTCTGTGTCGCTGATCTCACTTCTGTTGCGCACCCGAGAGAGTAAACACTGGCTACGCCATTGGTTGCACAAAGGGAATGCGGCTCTGCTACAGTGCCGCTCAACTCGCTATCCCTTCATCCCTTCGTTTTGTTTTTACTTGAACGTATAATAGTTCCTTCTGCCAAAGGCTTCTTCGGCAATTTGCCCCGAGTTGGGACGCCTATGCGCCTAAGATTTTCCGTCTCTGTGTACATTCATTCAGTGATTATTCCGACTCTTAGGCTTTGGAGTGAAACGAAAACCGACTCGTTTTACATCGCGATTTTTCTATTCGTTTGTTGAGTTTCGATATTTAAACAACAAATTCGGCATTTTAATATGTAAAATAAATAATGAAAAAAAAAAAAAAAAATTGATGACCTTTGGAGGTTGTGGACCTTCAACCCCCATAGAGTCAACGTAGCTTTTACACCCACTCGACAGGCGCATGTTCACTCTTCTTTAATATCCAGAGAGTCACAGTTAGCTTGGCTTGCGGGGGTGGGATGAGACCCCTTCGACCTTTATCCAACCTCCAACCTTCTACGTCCACTAAATCCGGCGGCGAAACCGCCACTAGCGTTTTTTTTTTATCTTCATTCTCCTGTTCCATGTATTCTACTTGCCGTGGTTCCTGAGCCACCGCTCTCGCTGCTGTTGCGATACTCCCTCTTTCTCTCTTTTTGTATACATATACATATATATGTATACATCTATCACCTTCGCTTAATAATGCAGCAGAGCTCCGGTAGGTCGACAACGGGCCACGAAAGCGTCACAACAGCGCAGCCCAACACCCAACACAGAGTTTATCGATTTTTTTCTACTTTTCGTCCGAATACTCTCTTCTCTCCCTCTCCCTCGTCTGTCACGAGAGAATTTAAACCCGAATTTTCCACCTCCCGATGCAACACCGGAATGAAACTCCGATCCGATGCGAACCGCGAACACCGAACCGGGTTCGTTCTGTCGGCAAGCTTGCGTATGCGACCCCCTCATCCAACCCGCAGAGTCGATATTGTTCGAAGGATCACTGTCATTTCCCAACGGTGCACGTTTCTCGTGGACCATTTTTTCAATATTATTCTACCAATCTTTCGGTATTTCACGAAAGTGCGTTTATAAAAAAAAAAAAATTAAATCTTAACCTATAATTCTTCGGGTTCGTAAAATGATTTTTTTTTTATCACGTGATTAAAAATTTGTCATATATGAGTCAAAGATAGTTTAATAACCAAAGTTTAATGACCCTTGAGCCGCCAAACCGAATACTCGTGTTTATTTTTCACATATTTCATTCGGTTTACAATATCGTCTTTGTTCTCCGATGGAACCATTTGTCGTATATATAACTCGGACATAATTTAATGAACCGTCATACAAACGCTCTTTAGTTGTTTTTGTTTTATGATGTTTCTTTTTTTTTTTCTTTTTTACTTTGGAGAGTTGTTGGGTATATTTTGGTATGTGTTGCTCGAGTTTGATTATTGGTCGTGCGACTAGTCCAACAGTGCGACGCCTGTGTACAAACGAAGCAGAAGAAGGGAGGAGTATGCCGAGACGGTGGAGTGGCATGGTCTGGTTTCTGGGATCATCGATGGCGCGCGCGTTTGCCGAGAGACTCCTCGAGTGTAAACACTGTTGCACGACGCCCCGAGACCCTCTTCTTCTTCTTCTTCTTCTTCTACTTCTTCTTCTTCTTCTTCTCCTTCTTCTTCTTCTACTTCTTCGTCTTCTTCTTCTTCTGATCCCCGTCTCGACGTCCTCAACAGTCTTTCTTTTCTTTAGCTCTGTTACTCCTTCGTATTTCTTACTCATCTCCATCCTCGTTCCTTAACTGCCCCTACTTTTGAAACACTCGAGGCAATGATTCACGGCCATTTGGCGTTCCTTGCCACTCTCTGTGGCCAGAAGCCGAAGGGACTCGTTCTCGATCTGCTTCCATTCTCTCGCTTTCGCATCGCATCGTCTCGAACTTTTCGTCCAGAATGTGGGAGTTTTGTACACATATTTATGCTATAGTTAGGGATTATATCGGGCGCGATAACCAAAGCGAGAAAATAATATCGAAGAAGAGAGAGTTGCGCGGCAAACAGCATCAGCGAAATATCGAAAGCTACAGACGCGAAGATTAACTCGAAGAAACAGTTTTTCTCGCGCATAGGGACAGCGAGTTTATTTGTTAACAGATATTAATGATCCTTTCGTCTACTCGATAGATTCGCGAGATCAATCGTTGCTCGTTGAGAGATCAAAGCTTTTATCGCGCACGTCGCATCGTCTTTAGATCGCATTGCGCAGACATATCTTTAAATTTCCATCTCTTTTCTTTTGTTTTTCTCTACTCGCCGTCAGAAGAGAATACGCGCGTATACGATCGGTATGAATAATTCCTGTATCGTACACTCGAACGGTAAAAGAAACGACGGTTATTCGTTTGATATCGGGTTATCGTGACTCATAACATCCGTAACACGATTACGCTTCGGTTATCTCGATACCGAGAATCGTAACATCGAGAATAAATATATCGCAACGATAAATAAATCAAATATTAAATAATCGGTAGAAACAGTGCGTATAGAAAGGGTCTGTCGGTTTATTAACAATAAGGTCATGAATCACAATGAATTAAGAACGCGGCGGCGATTATTAGACTCGAAACATACCGATTGATACACCGATCTTCGTCTTTGATCGTTCGGAGACTGAATTTTTTTCTGCTCGTATACTATACAATGATTAATGGAGATATTTAGCATTCTTTTTTGTTTTAATTTGCTAAAGAATTTATATTCTTTATGCAACGCGCAACATCTGCGTCCGAGTTAAGCGGGAAACAGTGTTCACGCGTAGGTGGACTCGGCGACGACGAACGTTTCGTCTCGTTGTCGTAATTTACAATCCGAATGGAAACAGATTTCTGTTTATCTGCGGTATATATGTTTATTGTCATGTAAAATTACTGCATTAATAGATTAATCGAAAAATCGCAAATAACGCGGAAAATTTTTTCGTAATATTATGTTATTTAAATCTGCGCGGATATAGACGATGATTCATCGAAGCGTTTGAGACTTACGATATTACAACGACATGGGTTGGGCTGCGAAGGGTTAACCGTCGAGACAAGTTAAAAATATCGTTGATTCACGTATGTCCGTCGATACATGACGAAAGAATTTCACGGCAAGGCGTGTACTCCGAAAAGCTCTGAGTTCCGAGGCGCCGCGGCGTAAAGTGCGCTCGCGATGCCGCAAGTAGTAAGACGAACGTTAGGTCGGACGCGTCCCGACGCGCTACTCTCGTATTAATCGAATCTTCGAAAGTTGAGGAACACTGTCCATCGCGTCGCGGACGTTTCTCGTGGCAAATACATAAGCAACACGCGCAACGTAGCGCAACGTCGTCGTCGGTGGTGTCTTCGCGTCTTGGGATTCTCCCCGTCGCGCCGACAAACTCACCGATATGTTTCTCTATCGGTCCTTTGTGCAAACAGAGACCGTTTACACTCTACAAATACTATAAAATAATGATCTATCAATTGAAAACCCTTTTGTGGAAAAAGTAATCGATTTCCGAAGACCTAAAAACATATTATTCGACTCTCGACGCGAGGCGTAACCGACACCTTTTTTTCGTATCATTAAAAGACACTCTCCGAGTAGTGGGTGTGGAGATGCGCGTCAATATTACAGCGGTGCGAATGCAGGGCCCCCACGTGGGCCGGATATAGCGGAGCTTTACAAAGCGCGAACAACGTGTTTCGCGCACGTCGTCTTTTATGACGCTCTATGTTATTTTATTTTCTGACAACGAGCTAATCCTCTCCGTCGTAAGAACGTACGCGCATGAAAATTGTTCGCGCGATCTTTTCATTTCCTCTCTCTCTCTCTCTGTACCCGCTTCTTCGAGATGATTTTTCATCGCCGTTTTGACACACAATACATCGATGCAATTTTCTCGACATCCCGAGACTCGATAATTTACAACGTTCAACGACATATTCATTCGGTTGGTGCGGAACAAATAAGGAAAATCGCACGAAGGGAGACAAACATCGCGGTGACGCGAGATGCGATACGTACGCCGCGCGTCCCACAGACGCATTATGCGCAAAGTAGGTACCGTACATCTATATTGCTTTAGCTATCGCGGTGGCAATCCATGCGTTTCACGGAGATGATGGGCTTCGGCGCATAGATACATATACGGACATACCGCTACAGGCAGCTTTTATGTGGCGTATGCGTATGCGTCGATCCTCAGGGCCCCTCTATCTATCTCTCTCGGCTTCGCGCTGGCGTACGTGACTAGAAGCTGCTCCGGATTCACAGTCCAAGTGTAGGTGGCTGTTCTACGTACACGAAGGTATAACTCCGTACAGTACACACTCTCGTAAAGCCGCCAATCAAAATATTCGAATTATTTCACGCGAAACACAAAAATTTACACGATTTTCGACCAAATTAAACGAATTTCTAACCTCAAATTCTTACGAAAAATTTTACGTAAAATTTTATTCAGAAACGGCAAACATCGAAATTATTTTTTCATACGATTAATTTACTCCGAAATATTTCACGACATCGTGAATAAACATATGGGTAGAAATTAGCAGTAACTAAGATCGCAAATAACAGGAAATAAGATCGCGCGATTTATCGTAGGGCTTTCGATCCTCGGCACGGAATGGAGCGGGGGATCGGGGCTAATTGATGAGATACTCTACTGTAGCATACTCTCGATGTACATAGACTATGTACGCTGTATTATAGTGTAGTATGGGCTGAAACGGGGGGTTTGGGTGGGCGGTCGGGTTTGGTACGAAACTGTGGTAGCGCACCGGGACCGATCCAAGTGCGTGTGTACGAGAGAGGCACCGAGAGGTACTTGGCTCGAGGAATAGATAGAGAAAGATTGAAGAATCAAGTACGGGAGAGGGAGAGAGAGATCGAGCGTCGCGGCGAGGTATGGGTAAAGCCAATTGGAACGACAGAGACGAGAAAGAGAAGTGCAGACTCGACTGGTGGTAGAGTAGTAACAGGGGGCATAGAGCTATCGCTTGGGAGTGAACGAGCCGAGTCGAGACATGCCGAGGCGAGACGAGTCGACGCGAGGCTCACCGTTTTGTGCCGCCGTCGAGTCAGTGGCTGACGACTCCTCGAGGCGTCAGGATCGTCGTACGAGGGTCAAGTGTTGTCGTTCGTCGCTTGTCGCTTGTCGCCGAACGTCTATCCACACCGACCACGTGCGCCGCGTGACAGCTGATATAACTAACCTCCTTCCGAAAAAATCGATCAGTTTCTTATTCGTAATTTACCATAACAATAAATATTCAAGTTTGATATACTCGAGGCGAGAGTATCGGTGGAAAAAACAATGACTTCAGTACACAATCGCGACATCGTAGATTCGTGTAAACGAAGAAAATCGCAACTTGGTTACCTCCCCGGTAATCGTATTCGTGGACCTTGAATATTTCTTCGAGTTTTATCAACGATTTTTTTTCTCAATGATTATTCATCCGAGAGATTCATTATTCTCGATGTAAATATTTCGATTATATCGATAGACACGAGAGAAAAAAAAAAAAAAAAAAAAAAAAGAGAAAAGTAAAAAGCAGTCGAATTCACGACGCTGCTGAGATGATTCGACGAGTAATCGAGACGAATACGAAAAGTGCATTATTATCGAGCCTTCCGTCAGCAACTGTTATCGCTCTACGAGAATAACTTAGTACACTGCTGCGAACACAACGCTAAAGCGAATAACCGTGAGTTACGGATATCGAACGATTTAATTGTCGTTGAGCGGCGACAAGTTTCCCGTCGTCTCGATTGAACAATAACTCAAAAATGAAAAAACAAAGATACGACTATTAATCGGTAAGCTGAGAAGTTAAAAACCGATCGGACGGTCAATGACCTAAACAGCTGAGCGATAAAAAAAAAACGAAATTGCAATAATCGAAAACGAGAGCCGACGACGAAATGTTTCATTCGCGTAATCGGTGAAAACATTCTTCGTTAATTAATTCATCGCTCTCGTTGGGATTATCGATAAATATCGATAGACTCGTTACTCGGAGAATCTTGTATTCCCGAAGTGTGCGCGTGTGTGCGCGCGCGCTATCCGGACTCCGAACTCTCTACGTTGTTCGAATCGTTCGTATATACGAGTGACTTAGACTCGCGTAACACTCGGCTGATAAGCTGCTCGTCGTCGTCTTCAGGGTCGTTCGCGAGCTTCGAAAAACGCGTATAACATACGAACTGAAAAAAAAAAAAAAAAAAAAAAACACTAGCGACAAGAAGGAGGAATAAGATATGTAACGAATCACGGAGAATTTCGGAGTGCGCGTTAAAGTATTATCCGCCAGTCGGTCGGTGGTGGCCATCGACATTGGGGAGGGTGGCGAAAGTACGAGAGAGAAAAGCCGCGAGAGATATTCAAGTGGCCCCCGAGTGAGCGACGCGAAGAAGCGAGAGGAACGAAGATTCCTGGGCACGCGCACTCCACCTGCTAGCGTGTAGTGGCACGCGCCATCCTCCTCTCCCTCTCGCGTGCCCTCGGTGTGTTCGGCTCTCCCTCCCCACTCCGTACCTCCCTACCGCGGGGACTCCTCCACCCGCTCTCCCCACTCGTTCTTCCCTCACGCGTGCCACGGCCGTGAGCCGGGACGCGCGGGAGTCAATCGCTCGCGGACTTGGATAGGGGCGCGAGCTCGTCGTCCTCTCGCTTGGCTTCCCTTCTTCGATACATCGATCGAGCGAACAAATAAACAAACAAACAAACAAAAAATAGAGCATTACTCCATAAATCCAATTGTCCCGATCGCATACAAACGGAAACGAGAGAGGGAGAGGGGGGGAGGGGGGACAACAAATTAAAAAGATCGAAACCATGAGACAAAAATCGCGATAAGAAGGATCCAATGTCGAGCGGTAAAATGGTACAATGCAGATACGATAAGAGCGATTGGCGAAAATCGAGGATACTAAACGAGGAGAGGAGAGATTGGACAACGGGAGATAGAGAAAGAGAGTAAAAGGGGAAGGAGAATAAGGAGGAAAGAGATGGTGAAAGGGTTGAGCGGGGGAAATATAAGGTGAGGAGCGGCAAAGCAGGAGAGACGAAGCGTAAATACAGTACGTTCGGTTAGAGAAAATAGCCGGAGTGATCGCGTGCTCTCGCTCGTGTTGCCGGTGCTGTAGCTACCGCGCGACAGAAATAGTCGCTGTTCAGACGAAGGCTAACCGCGCGCAAACACCCCCTTCTTCTTAAAAAAAACTCGATCGACGCCGGTCGCGGAACGTTTATCGAGGCGAAAATCGTTCGAGTGTTTCGATACGTAAAAATCCTTTACGGATCATCTGTTGCATTTGAATGCCGGACTTTTCGCTGAAACTATCAACTACAAAAGTACCAAAGAAAAGTGTAAAAAAAATAAATAAAAAATTTTTAAAAAAATGTTGCGCGTGATTCGGTGTGATTTACAAGTATGTGATTTGCTAATTGCCTGTGAAACAGTGTCGCGTTAATTGAGTACAAAGTTTCCAAAGGAAAAACGATCAGTGGTATTCTTGAAGGGGAAATAAAGCGGAAGTGGAAGAAAAAAAAAAAAAAAAAGAAGGCGAGGCGAGTCGAGTTGCGTCGTAACGGAAACAGAGCTTCGCGACTTCGCGAGCACTACGAGCTAACGTACGACGGTTGTGAACCACCTGTTGACGATTTACGAGAGGAAAATTGACGTGTTTCTCTCGCGCGTAACTCTGACACTGTAAACTATTATATCGAAAGTTTTTTTTTTTTCTTTCTCCGACTTGCGTTCATCCGAAATAAAGAATTTTTGTGTTGTGTCGAAAATTCAAAATCGGCAAATTCGCGCGTAAGTTGAATAATATCGAAGCGCGCGGGGGAGTGTGTGTGTGTTTCGGAACGAATGGAAAAAGGTAAAAATCGCGATCGTAATACGTACCGAGTGGAATGTCAAACGCACCGGTGACACATAGTTCGCGGAACGTCGAGTGTCCCGACTGGCAATAACGCGCCGCAGCGAGAGTGAAAAAGAGTGTACCATACAGACGAGAGTCGTTCGCTGCTGCAGCCGCTGCCAGCATATAATACTCGACGCGGTGAGCTTCACCGAGCGTTATCGACTCTCGTCAACGAGGCGCGTTATCGCTCTCACGCATCGCGCAAGGCACTCTCGAACGCTTCCAACCGGAGTACCTCTCCCACGTTAACTCGTTGAGAATATAAAAATAATAAAAATCCCGCCGAATTTCGTTAGGTTCGCGAGTCAAAGATATCTATGTGTGTACGTGACAATTTTACCGTACAATCGTAACCTTCCGCAAAAAAAAATAAAATAAAAAAAAAAAAAAAATAACATTTAATCGAACGAAATATAAAATGCGAATATTAACGATAAAATCGTCGACTTTATCGTCGATTCGAAAAATTTGACGATTCGGTCGGTTATTTTTTGTTTACTTACCGACGATTCGACAAGTTGCACAATTCACTGTGCTGCGCGAATGAGTTAAGACTTATAAAATGACGTTCAAGTTTCGTTGATTCTCGATATTAATCGAGAGGTGATTTGTTTTGTTTGTTTGTTTGTTTTTTTTTTTTTTATTCGTGAGAGAGAAAAGTATAAGATATTCGAGATACTCGATAGTGCGGTGAAGAATTTAGTTGGTGTTATAGACGAAGGAAAAAGTGTGGTTGGTGAGGTGGATGATGGTACCCCATCGGTCGGAGGGCCGTTCTAAGGCCCGAATACGGCCGGCCCTGTGAGTAACAAGTCTGCCTCGCCAATCGCGCGACAACAGATCACCTGGAATGATGGTACGTTCATACGAATAAATATACACTGTTCTTTTCATATCGATCGCGCGAATATAAAAAACTACGGAATATCATCATTTTATTCGGTTCGTAATAATGTACATCGGTAGAGAGAGAGAGAGATACAGCAACGAATATATACGATTTCGCCTCGTGACGCGGTCTCTTCCAGTCGCTTTATAATTGGATTGAAGCCGATGTAAGTGCGGTTACGTCTAATCTAATCTGTCGCCGTACGTAGCCACGCGTCTTCGATATATGTAATCGAATTATGATAATGAAAACTCGACAAGCGATATATACGAATGCTATTATAATTTCGATGAGATAAATAATCGATTAAGTTTATTTCGGCAATTGTTACGAGGAATAGAGTCTCGAAGTTGCATCGGCGTATATAGTAGGCGTATATAGGATTACGAGCACACGGTTCGCCGATGATGATGAAATTAATTTGCGGCCGCGGCGGGGTCCCCCTTCGGTTGAGTCGCGAGGCCGTACTTCCGGCGCGCGCATTGCAGCTTTGCCGTTAGTGCATGTGCAACGCTCTTGACGCTGCTGCGGCTGCTGCTGGTGGTGCAGCAGCAGCGGCAGCAGCGACTCGCTGGAGGCTCTCTGCCCGACAATGGATAGGCCTCCGTCTAACGGCATTCTAACGGCCGGTATACTATACCGATAACAGGGCCAAGCAGGCGAGCCATTGCCGTTGGCCGTTGGCCGTTGGCCGTTCGCCGCTACTTCACGGACATTCCCCATCGTCTCAGAGAGTCCGGCGCATCGGTTCCGTTGGACTAATGACTGGTTCGTCTCTCTGTACGAAGCGTTATAGACGTGGATTCAACCTATAGCCATCGCTATATACACTTCGGACCACTCTAATTCGCGGCTTTACGCAAAGAGGTCGATTTACCGTAAAGAAACAAACAAAAAAAAAAAAAATATAAAAATATCGAAAAATGTATTCGTAATAAAAAAAAAATTATTTCGCTATGATATGTATTTCTTTTGGTGTTTCTTTCGAAACGCCAAAGGATTTTCGGAGCGCGTTAGCATCGGCGAGAGTCGTGTTGTAACGGGAGGGTTAGGAGGAGATCCATGAGAAAAGGAGTTTTCGCGGAGTATAGCGAATTCGTGGCTCATGGCCGCGAGCGCTCCGAAATTATTTATACCTCTCGATTATACCGCGCGCATCGCGCCGGTTTCTCCGAAAGTCACTGCAGAACTCGAATACAGCGACATGTATAGAGAAAATTAGAGTTTGAGAAAAGTTCCTGTCGATCGAAACGGCGCGTTATGAATTGCTGCACTCCATGGAGTCGATTAATGATCAATTAGAACGCTTTTCGAATATATCGCAAAGCCGGTTTTCAATAACTCGTTAACTCTTAATCGAAAAAATTGCGATACTTTTAGTCTGAAAAGAGCCGAAGACCCACGCGCGCGACCGTCTTTGTTTCCATTCCTCTTTGTACCGATCGATAATGGAAGCCCGGCGTGTAGAAAGTTGTGAGCCTTGAATGACCGATACGCGGACATCGCGGACATCGTAAGACGCTCCTGCTGCGGACCAACTTGGGTTTGACCCGTAGAAACGGTGCCACAAATATCAATGAATAACCACAATAATCGATAATAATAGGTATACCGAGAAAAAAAATCGGTTAAATCGACAAAATCGGCGCTCGCGGATGGCGAAACAAATATTTAATTCGCTGAAAAAAATACTCCGTTAATCATACTAACTTTTAGTTAAATGGAATATTTCTTTTCTTATTGTGATAATTCTTTCTTTTAAACAACCAATTTTTGTTTTCGCGACCCGCAAGCGCCGATTTTGTCGATTTAACCGATTTTTTTTTTCTCCGTGTAGCGAACAAAAATCTGAAGCGCTCGACGTTGCGATTGTGTGTTTAGCAGCTTGCGGCTCTCGATACTTGTCTTCGGCTCTTCCGTTAACTTGTCTCTTGTATACTTCGCGAGAATCTGACGCCCCGCGCTTTACGCGTTGCGCCTCGGTATATTTAGCTGCGTGACGGGGATTCGCTCGTGCGGAGGACGTCCGAAATAATCGCTATTCGTGACTTGCATGTACCATAGTATACCTACTCGCGTAGTATGAGCTCCGAAAGACGAGGCTATGCTGTCGCGTAAAACATACTCGTCTCACCACTTCTACTCGATCCTTTTTCTTATTCTTCATCCACACATCAGCAACGATACAGTATTCGTATTTCTCGTATGCATGCGCATCAACGCACGAAAGCCGCGAAGCTTCAACGCGAGTTCGGGAAAGCGAGGCGTCGAATTTTCATTTAAACTTTCTTCGACTAAAAATAATGCAGTATGGAAAGAATTTGTTATTTATCGAGTGAATTTGTAATATATATCGCGAACTCGACATTGACGAAGAATAGTGGGGAAATAGTGCAGTCGAGCGACGAGAGAGTGTATACCTATTAAATGTGTACGAGGGTTGGAATTAGACGAGTCCAGCGGATTGATACACTGCTTTTCGTCGCCGAGTTATATCGGTGAAAAAGCCAACGAAAGAGAGTATTCTCTCTTTTCCCTCCGGCACTTGCCCTCGTGGCGTCTATGGACGTGTGCGGGGGCGTTAAATTGTAAGCTTACGGGACACGCTACTCGAGGCCGGTGCCGACTCGATGTCAGGGGTTCGTTCGTTTCAGGACTCGCGGCTTCTTCTCAATCTTCGTATAATAATTAAAAAAAAAAAAAAAAAAAAAAACCTTTCCGTATCGGGTGCGTTGCGTTCCATTTGTTCGCGTGAATTTGTCAGAGCAAAATCCGGTGCGTTCTATTATCTCCGTCTCTTTTCAACGAAGAGAGAAGACGCCGGTGCGCCTCGAGCCGCCGTTCGAGGACTCTCGTCTCTCACCTCGTCCCGAGGATTTCACTATTCCGCGGGGATGGCTGCGAGTCGACGCCAGCAGCACGGTAGCACAGAGCGAGGGGCGAGGGCGTGTAAAACCTCTCGCCGCGGATCGATAGAAAGGCCGAAGGTGGCGGAGCGCGGGGGTGCGAGTGTATGTCCGTTGGACTTCGGGGAGAGGCACCCGCGCGATCTATCCTTCTCTAAACTCCTCTACCTCTGTCATTCTCAAACTCATACTACTGCGCCCCGCTTTCCGCCCCATGTACCCATCGCCGCTTCGCGTTCGTTCGTCGAGTTACACGCGTTCGCCACACTTTCCGTTGGCCTCATTGCCACCCCGCGCCACTCTCTATTTTCCAAAATGTATTACGCTCGATTATTCAAAGTTTACCCGTGACGAATGAAACAATAATAAACTATCCGAATGTTTTGAAATTTTCATTACTTTCCGCGTATGACGCCGCGATGTATTAATCAATTTTACCCCATCAATTCAAATTTGTGCATCGAATTTTCGAGATAACCAAATATCTTTTTCTCTTCTAACGCTTTTTTCGAATTATTTCGTGTGAAAAAAAGTTTGCTAATATTTTTATTCCGCCATTGGTATTTTTTTTGATAATTGGCTGTTTAGTCAGCGAATCGTCGCTCCGATATCGATGAGAGGTCATTGCTCGACTGAGGAAAGAAAAATGATATTTTATTGGAACGAGACACTCGTTTCCTCTCCCCCGCGAACGATATGCCGTATTATCGATCAAGTGTATTACGGAAGCCATAGTAATGCGTATAACGCTACCGGAGACTTGGCACTGCCTCACGCTAATTAGCCACCTCTCCGGGCGCTCGCGCTCTTCGAAAGCCAAGTCTCCGGCGCGAGTCGTTTGTTCAACTACGCGTCGTCGAGTCGTTAAAATCATTCAACGACTCTAATTGACTCCGTGATAAATCGTCCTATCTGAAATATAAGATAAGTTTATCTCGCGGAAGGATCGCGAGAGGTTCGATAAACCCTCGATATGCAAACGCCTCGACAATTTCACAGTGTATTTATCAAGAAATTATTCTCCGCTCGTTCGCTTTACCGAAGTTTGTTTCGTTGACCCGCGGAGGGTAGTTGAAGCGCCCCCTCCCTCTCCCCCGCGCGTATCCGTACAGAGGACCCGACAAGTTTCGCCTCAGGCAAACTTCGCCGGTACTTTCTCTGTCTCCGTCGATCGAATAAGCGTTTGGCGTTAGCACGTTGACCGGTAGGACTCTACTACTTGGCGACTCGTTGTGCGCCATCACCGGGACTACAAACCCCCGCGCAACGACGAGTCGGGGGAGAGGCCACTCTCGTGCAAACGCGCGCGCTACTATACAGCTGCGGTGGTGGTGCTCCTGCTCTCCGATCCACCCTCTCGCCACCGCCGCCGCGCGCTTTTCAGAGTGGCGTGAGAAGGCCGGCGCTGAGGGCGGAATCGATACCTTCTCACCGTACTGCCGCCGCCGCCGCCGCCGTCGTCGTCGCCGCCGCCGCTGCCGCTGGTGCGCTCACCGTGTCGCGGAAGGCGCGCTTAACCCTTCATCCACGGCGTGTGAAGCGTGAAAACCTCTCGTTCTATCGTCGTATCAACCGCCGCATACTATTGCACACTGTAACGCAAATGCGTTAATCCTTCGCGTATAGAATAGCATTTTTTTTGAGAATTTCTTTTTTTTTTCCCCGATACTGGCGGTTTTAATAAGTTGTACATAAGAACAAAAATGTTAAAAAAATGTTGATGCACACGACGAAATAATGTCGCAGAGTGCATATCTACTAGCGAGAAGAAATGCCGAAATGATCACACCGAGTTAGTCGAGCGCAACTCCAAAAATAGGACTGTGCGCGGCGGTATTCGTAAATAGTCCGTCGCCGTAAGTCACTCGTCGTGGGACCGTGAATGTGTGTTCTCTGCGCTTCGACGAGCGAGTAAGAGCGTGTAGCTGTTTCTGTTCGCCTCGAGTTCTCTTAGTCGTATTCGTTTTATTAACGCTATTCGCTTTTCGCTCACGCGTCTCAACCTCGGAGCGAAGTCGAACGCCGAGTGTGAGATGCGTGTAAACTTCGAGTTGTCCGACTTGGATGATTGTCGAGTGAGAAAGGAGGTTCTATTCTTGCATTTAGGGAGAACTTTATCGCTCTTATGCCTCTCCGATGATAAAAAAAATCGATAAATAGCTTATTATATTTATCTTCTAAAAATCGATTCGATCGTTGCGATGTATCGACTCGAAAAAAAAAAAATCTCGATAGGTGTCGTTTCGTCGTCGAATTTAGCGAATAGAAGCGTATCGGCGATGAGCCATGTTTCGCGAGATTATTTCGAGCGAAGCTTTCGGATATACGTCGAAATAAGCGTTGCAACTTCGATAGAAAGAGAGGAAGCGAGTCTGAGGCCGCGGGTGCCTCGTCGCGGTCGATTCGTCGCGGCCCTTTCCTTCTCCGCCGCGAACGTCCCGGATTCAATGTTGGAATGAGCGCCGGTACTCCCGTCGCACCAACATCGTAGCACGCTTGTTTGTTCAATAATCAATTCGACGCCCGCGACGGGACTCGTGCCAAGGTGCTGAAATATTTTGCACGAAAGATCGCGCCGCCGACGGTGGGTAAAGCCACATTATTGAGACGCGATGCTTCAGAAATTTCCTATTCGATCTCGTGGGCCATTTTTATAACGTTAAATACGTACTTACGTACGAAAAGGTCAACTTTGGTAAACTTTGAATGTTTTCTCTAATACTCCGAGTCGCGCTTATCTCTTCTCGTCGCGTTCGCACACCTAAGTATCTACGTACGTGAATACGACAAAACACACGCGTACGTCAATATCTTCCGTTTGAATTAGCATTGGCATTGTGACGCTTGTTCGGTGCGAGGTGAGCATTGTCGCGAACCTCGTGGCATCTCGAAGAAACGCGCGCGTTCCGGGTGCTCAAGTTCAAGGCTATGCAGCAGCGAAGGCGCAGATGCGAATCGATTTAATTGAGTTACGATCTTCGATTTAATTGGTAAATCTGATCGATAGATATACTTGTAATCATCAATGATTTATCGAAAAACGCGACGAGTAATTACGAGTAAATTTCATCTCAGCGCCATTGTTTTTCGCGACGCAGCGATATCGTTTGCGAGTATATATATAGCTAAAGAATGGAAGAGAGGGGCGAATGCGCTCCGATATGATATTCCTTGAGGCTGCATAGGTGACACGCGTCACGACAATGGAGAAGGCTAATACGGCTGTACAATATGTACGGAGGATGAGCAGCGAGAGTACTCGAGGCGGCGGCGGCAAGGGAATGACGATTTTTCTCGTTTCTCCATCGCCTTTTGGAGACAATGCGCGCAGATCGCGCGCCGCAGATGGACGAGTCCCTGGTCTCGTTTCGTTCTGTACTCTCGTCATCGTTCTTGCAATCGAGAAAATAAAACGTAAGACGATAGGTATTGTGTGTCGCTACAGTGGAACTCGGATAGTTTTTACGACGCTTATCTACTATTTAGAATGCGTAGTTTTCTTGTTTCTTACTTTTGACACGAGTTTTCGTAAGAAATAGAAATAAATCGAGGTAAAGCGGTACTTGGTAGCAATTAATGAAATTTTCTCCGAAACTATTTTTTTCGATTCGGCATATCACAGTTCCGTATTCGACGGCCTGTGTGTGCTTTACGCTTCACGCTACTGGTATACGCATAAGACACGTTATCACGTGATCGCTGTGTGTTCTCTTCGAGTCTAAATTTGTTATTATAATTATTGAGATTTGCATGTCAAGGGAAGTGCGTCTGGCAGTTTTGGAGCGTTATAACGCGTCAACGGTGTTCAACGCTATAGACGTTTTATTCAGCCTATAGATCTTCTTTATCGACCGATATATTGAGAGAAAAACGATTCTTATACGATAAGACGTATTAATAATATCGGAAAGTTCGTACTTTGATTTTCCGAAGAATGTGACGTTTGTAGAAAGAGTCGCGAATCGAGCGAAGGCGGTATGCGTCGATTCGGAAGCTCTCGAACGTTAGCGCGCGGATCGTACGCATCTGATTAACCCCGACGAGCTCGCCGCGCTCGCGACACTCTTCTCCAGTCGAGAAATCGGCGCATGTTCCTCGCGTATGCGTGTTGATAAACTTCGTGGGTTATTTTTTTCGAAGTAACGGCATCGGCAACTCTCGCGATCGCGTCGATGAGAATCCTGACGTTTATTCGTGATCGCGGCGCAGTCTATCGGCGTCTTTATCTATCATAGAAATTGCGCAAAAGCCTCTCTCGTTATTCCATTAGTTCGATACCGACAGAGCTAAACTTCTGGACTTCGCTACTTCATTTTGTGATTATATGAGAATCAATCGGGCAAACGTCCAAATTAACACTGACGCACTTATAACACGAATCTGAGAATAACTCAATAATTTTAACCTTAATGAGCCGATCGATATAGTTCGCTCGTACGAAGTTGGAATTCGCACGCGCGACGATGAAATACACTGTTTTCTGGCAATGAATGAGAAAACGCTCGAGTGCGAGTGCTGCGGCATCTGAAAATAGTCTACTGATTCAGAATGTACGTACGGAGGGAGCGAACACACGGCCAACGCGGATAAAACCGAAAAGTTGGCCAAAACATAATCGGTTCATCGAACTCAACGAGTCAAACCAGATATAGAAATTTTAATCTACTAAAATCTATTTATTCTTTTCGCAATGTCGATATTCCGTTAATCCCGGTATGTTGCGATACAATTGTCAACTATTATCGTTGAGAATTACGAAACGCCGAATCGTTTCGTGGTGCCAACGAATACGTTCGTTCTTTCAATGCGACGCGCTTTCCAGCCGAAAGATTAATGTAACGAGACAAATAGCGCGTATACGCGTTACATGTAAAGATACAAGTTGACTCGTAGTGTGCGCGTCGTGGATGGTTAGCGCAAGTTTGTCGCGAGTAACGGCCTCGAAAGTTATATCGCGACGAAGCCGGTTACAGGCCTCACGCAGCATAAGCTCACGTGCCGCGTACGGCGAGTCGCTTAATTTAGGCGGCGATTCGTTTGTCGAGATTTATACGGCCCGTCGAGACTGACGGGGCGTGCTATACGTCTATGTGTTCTCCTGATCCAACGAAGAGACGAAGTTGCAACGACTGCTTGAAACAGCAGTTGCCGCAACTTGTAAGTCCTTCGAGCGGAGCGAAAGAAAATAAAAACTCTCAAGTATCGACAGTAGCGGTGAGAAATTGCTGAAATCATTATAAAAAAAAAAAGAAAATGGGTCGCCGTAGGTCGAGAAGTCAACTCTGTCGCGCTAACAATACGCATTTCAATCCGCGTGTATTGGAGGAAGAGAACAAAAATCATCTCTCAATTCCTAATACGGATAATCCGTCTTCCAATAAATTCGCAAAATAGTCGTTTACTGTGCTTTTTTTTATAAATTATATATTAGCGCGCCTCGCAAACTGAACATTAAAATTTTCACATGAAATATTGTGCGCGGAAAAACCGAATGTTTCGCGGGTTGCCGGGGACGCAATGTGCGAGAGAGAGATCCGTGTCGCGCGAGCGCCGGCGTACATTCTTGTATTTGATCCGAACTGTTTTATTTTTGAGTTTTCTCGACAACAATGCAGACGAACCATTTCGATTTTTGCAGAAGTTCTTCCCGAAGATGCAAGGAATGATTTGGATCTATTATCATTGAATTCCTACCATTTTTGATATTATTTCGAGCGTTTTATTCGAGTTGCGGATACTTTTTGCAATGCTGACCATGTATAAGAATGTATATTTAATAATTAATAACTCGCCAATCAAGCAGACAATCGACTTGAAACTTGGCATGACGCTGTGGTTTTCATGGACGAATATCCTTTGAAAATTTCAACTCATTCTTACGATTTGGCGTTCACTAAACAACCCCCTTAAATATTTTCAAACAGCCATATCTATAGCTGCCGATGCGTAATATCGATGATATACGCGAAATAGATGTATTCTTTATCATTGAATACCAACCCGTGAGTTATTTCGGCGTAAACTCATGCGGAATATTGATGATTGCCATCAAATAGCAATTGATTTCATATCTCGATTTTTTTTTTTTTTTTCACAACGATTTGCATTGAATAGAAATTTCGTATGCATTGAGTTTGAGATACTCGAGCATCGCGTAGAAAAATAAAAAAAATAAATAAAAAAATGTATCACGTTGTTAATCGTAAAAAATGTGTTGTTTTGTTTCAGCAGCAGAAATTTCTGAAGAGAACCGCGGAGGACTTGGAGCCAAGCGGCGGAGGTGGCGGTGACGGTGGTTTCGGTGAGCCGCCGGTAAAGTTGCAATGTACACAGGGGCAGCATCAGCATCAGCAAGCGCCATCGGGTGCTGGTGGTGGATCGCATCACGGTCACGGACAGCATCAATCGGGAAACGGTGCAAATACGGGAGGTCCGGGTCCTCAGAGCGGTGGAAACAACGGTGGAAACGGTGGGAACGGTGGGGGAAACGAGGGCCTTACAAAATTTTCCGTGGAGATCGTTCAACAGCTCGAATTTACGACATCCGCGGCGAATTCGCAGGCGCAACAAATATCGACGAACGTGACGGTGAAAGCGCTGACGAACGCATCGGTAAAAAGCGATTTAGTGAATTCTTCGTCATCGCCGAAATCAGGTCCGGACGTGACACCGGCGCCAACGGCGTCGCGATCACAATCGAGCGGTCAGGGAGGAGGAGTATCGGGTGGCGGTAGTATCGGATGCGTCGACATCGGTAATCTCGTCGAGTGTAAACAAGAACCCGACAATGAGTTTCCCGATCTCGAGCAATGCGCGGCGGCGTTGGAAAAAGATGCCGCGGCGAACGGTGCCGGTTTTCCGGGTCTCTCGGACTTTATCGGTGATGATACGGGCGACGAGATAATCACGTCGGACGCGTTTAAAGACTTAATATCCGAGATTTCGGACTTTCATCCGGAGTTTATGAGAGACTTTGACTTTGAGGACAAAAGCGTCGAGACTCTTGGTGTCGGAGCATCTGGTGGCGGTGGCGGAGGTGGTGGCGGTGGCGGTGGTGGTGTTGGTGGCGCAGGGGGTAACGGTGGCACAGGAATAACCGGTTCCGGCGCTGTTAATCCAACGAACAACGGCCAAATCAAGATAGAGGACGACAAGGATGCCGTTCATCAACACGCGAACAACGGTGCGTCGAGTAACAACGGCGCTGGTATCGGTTCGAACTCCAGTCCCGGAGCGCTTGGTTCGTCCCAATATTCACCGGCGCGTTTACCTTACACGGGTCTCGATTTCAAGTCCGAGATGAGTCCGGCAGCCCAGAAATTGAAGCACATGGCGGAGCAACATCAGCACAAGAGCCAACAACTGGGTCTCGGCGCTTTCAATCCCTCTTCAGCCCCAACTGGGGCATCACGGGGACCAACGGCCAGATCGCCGTATGCCGAATTTTCCCAATTTGGCAATACGAACGACTATCTCGGCAGTCCTGGTAGCAATGGTCCCGGTCCAGGCAATCAGAATCCATCAGCGCCAAACACCGCCTCCTATCACAAGAACAACGGTACACCAGGCGGATTCCAGACGCAGCAAAGCAACGACATGTTTGCTACGCAAAATCAATTCTCGAGTTTGGCGGACATCAAGAGGCCACAACAGACGAGCGGTAAACCCAATATGCTCGGTCCTACTGGGGCTTACAAGCAACAGTACTCGCCCTACGGCAGTCCGGGTTCCATGCCGAATCATGGAAGTCCGGGTTATCCGTTACCGCCGAGAGGATCGCAAGGCGGCGGTCCGAATCCAACCGGATCTCAGGGACCCTTCACCAGCTCGACACCCCCGAGACCACCCTCGGGACCCGGCACTTCGACCCTTCAGATCAATCAGGCGCAGCAACTTCACATCAGCAATCCTGGACATCAGATACAGGTAAACTTCCTTCTTTTTCGTTTTTTTCGTTTTTTTCGTTTTTTTTTTTTTATAAGCGATATAATCGTTTTTGGTCGAATTTATATCGATTTCGAACGTATACCCTCACTTGCCAGAGTATCTGTTGCGTCGCCGAGGACGCGTCTATTTTTGTCGGGTCGCGAGCCCCGCCGCCTCGTAGTCGACCGAGAGCCGTTGTGGCTCGTCGCGGGGGCGCCTCGTTGAACGCAACAAGTAGTTTTCCCCACTCTTCCTTCTCTCTTCCTACGGTAACTCTCGATCTTTCTCACTCCCATCTGGCGCACTCGAAATTTTACCCCACCCGTAAGTTCGCCGTTCCGCCGCAACCCCCGTCAAGCACACCCTCTCTCTTTCACTCATTTGGTACGGATACCGAAGGCAACGTCGATATGACAGCCTCGGCGAGAACCCGACGTCGCGACGCCAACGTCTGCTCGATTTAACTCCCTCTCTCTCTCTCTCTCTCTCGATCTCTGCGAGAAGTGAAGTGGGTTTACCGCCCGCGCAATCGACAATTGACGCGATTGAGTCGTTAGTTGTAAACAAGAAAAAAAAAAATAGTTCGTTATCGATCGATATCGGAGAAAATATTTCGTAAAGATTTTCACTGCGAGAAGCAGACATTCGTCGAACGTTCACCCCAATCGAAGAGCATTGTATCGGGCGACAACGGAGTCTCGAATCATGGAAGAGGACTGAAGCTTAAGATTCTATCTGCTCATATGTTCGGACCGTTCGTAAAACGCTTCTGAAAGGCGCGCATCGCTCGACGCCGGACGTGTCCGTCGCCCTCGTAAATCACTGCTTGCGCGCATTTGCATTTTAATGCCTGTTAAACGCACAACATACCCAATATCTCACCAACGAGTCACTCTCGCGATCCCTATTGCTATCTTCTCCTTTGCTGAGTATTTTTTTTTTTTTTTTTTCGTTGTGGAATATTTAGATTTTTGGAGGATTCGAATGGATAATTCGAATATCGCGAATGGACTCCCAAACGGGGAAAGATATTTAATAGATGTTTTTTTTTTTTTTTTTTTGCGAATGCGATAGTTGTTTCGATGGTATAACGCGAGTTTTATCGCTCACCGGAAGTTTCCCCCAAAAAACGTTTCGAAAGCCACCGAATGTTTTTTTGGTACGAAGATTACGACGTCCGTTTTCACGCGTCGCACCGCACCTTACCGTACCGTTCGCGATATACTATATTAATAGGATCACCAACCTCGCGGCTCTCGCTCTCCGATGCAAATGTCCTCTGATTACGCAACGAACGAACGGACAGCTCTTTGTATTTACGATTTTATGTAAATCCGCTTCCGCGCCCTGTTCCTCGAGTAGACCGCTCCTTTTATTTTACACAGGAAGTCGAACGACGTACCTACTTCGTCTCGTCTTCCTCGTCGAGCCGCATCGAAGCTCAAAGGTCAACATATATTTTCTTTCGACAGGCAATCCTTTTTTTTTTTTTTTTCATTTTAGTCGCCTTATGACTCAAAAGATGTTTCGAGACCGCGAGTCATGCTTATGGGTTTTAATTAAACAATGATAATTAGCATTCGGAATGCCTTTAAAGATGTTTGAAAAGTTGCATCGTGTACCGCGTTTCCTATGATAAAACCGTCGAGACTCAATTTTCGTGAACATTTTTTTGGAGTGAACTTTTAATTAATGCGACATTCACGAGTGTCCTTCGCGGCGGTATATAGTCTCTTGAGAATCCCACGTTACTTTTTACACTCAAAGTTTCGTCGATCGATTCTTTTTCCCATCTCTGTGAGTCTACGAGTCAAGATATATATCGGACGAGAAGAAAGAAAAAATATCGTTTGTCGAGTGTCCGTTGGTAACCCCGTGTCTCACCTATGTAAATCGGAACTTAATTGACGAAATATTCAAATATTCAAACGCAGGAAAAAAGGATAACGAATTCCATCGATGTCTCGAGTTACCTGATGCCATCGTTGACAAACTGTGTATTTTACGAACGTTATAGCCAATCGTTTTTTTTTTTTTTTTTTTTTTTTTTTTTTTTTTCAATGTGTAGATCCCGAGATTTCCACTCAATAGTCATTCTAAAGCGTAACGCGAATCGCTTAAATTCCCGCGCCTTTTCTCATTTCAATCCCTCTCGCGTTAACTTGCTAGCAACTTATCGCTGCTTACTCCGTTGCAAACGTCGCGAGAGTGCGGTTTCCAAGCTGAGGCTATAGTATACGCGGTACGATCCGAATCACGCACGTTAGCCTCTATACATTCTCGCGCGACGAGACGCAATGTCCCGCGCCGCTCGTTGCCGGGCGTTGGTGGTGTACATTATGCTCCCGCGGCGTTCGCGGCGTCGCCGGAGCATAATGTAGAAGGCGCATTCCACGATGTTCGTGTATATACACGAGACCACTGAAATCGATAGCCATGTCCCTTCGTTTGTAACCCACATCGCGCGACGCTAGACTGGCTGCTTTTCGTACAGACTTTCTGAAAATATTCATTGACCAATTATTTCGATATCCTTTCAAATTCGTCATCTCTAATTTTCTCGAACGCAACAACTATTCGTTCGATTGTTCGATTAGTTATTGACGAAACAAATTTTCACTCCAACTTCGATCTTCCCATCCGAAAACTCTCTCATTGATGGACTTTTCGAGTGTCCCGTTTCGGTAAAAGTTCGAATGCACATACACATTACGATAATAATTGTTGTTCTGTCCTAATTAACAAGCTTCGCGGGCCACGCGCCCGTTTTTCTATCAAAACGAAATGTCGATCCGCGGCGATGCGTTCGAGTAAACGACCGCGGCGAACGAACAAACTAAATAGCACAACCGCGCGAAACGCTATGCTTATTGTACTAACCGTGAAAGTACCGAGAAAGTTTGAGGTCTATACATTTATCGCGAATCACCGTATCATCACCTT
Organism: Buathra laborator; assembly: GCA_934046635.1. Taxonomy (NCBI): domain Eukaryota; kingdom Metazoa; phylum Arthropoda; class Insecta; order Hymenoptera; family Ichneumonidae; genus Buathra; species Buathra laborator. The sequence goes on along the minus strand of OW203893.1, from coordinate 19,479,755 downwards.
TCGTTACAATTAAATGTTTCTTTTCCTATCGTTTCCTATCGCTTTTGACATTTTCATTCGCTACACTATTTAGTAATATCTCTTATTCGTGGAACTATCGCCTTCTGGAACTCGTAACTCTATATACTTGATTCAGGGCAGATAAACAGAGCGCGATGTATTCGAAAATAGTAGCCTCTTCGGCTTAAAGCTTACGCAGCATGAATATTAGTATAGACTCGCGAGTAATGCCATATACCCTGCATGGCTCTCGTCATCTCGATATGAGAAACCTTCGCAATCGTCTCGCGTATATGTTTACGCTTGCGAGGCAGAAAACTCGCGCCGATGGATGGAGGTACCTACTTCTTCGTCACGTATACGTTCCAAGAGAGAGAAATATCGAGACAGAGACACAGAGAATGAGAGAGAGAGATATATATATATGTAGAGAGCGAACGAGAGCGAGAGATGGAGCGAACGAGAGAGAGAGAGAGGAGAGCGAACCACAGAAAGAGGAGAGCGAACGAGAGACAGAGAGAGCGAACGAGAGAGAGAGAGGAGCGCGAACGAGAGGGAGAGAGGAGCGCGAACGAGAGAGAGAGAGGAGCGCGAACGAGAGAGATAGAGAGAGAGAACGAACGAGAGAGATAGAGAGAGAGCGCGAACGAGAGCTTTTAAACATTCGTCGAATAAGACGCTTTTGCTGAATCATACAACAAGCGCGTAACTGAATTTTTTTGTTTCGAATAAAAGTGTTGCCCTGACGCTAAGCGAATTCGTCAGTAGTATATTTAGTACGAGAGTCCAGTCTCCGAACACTCTCCGAGAACTCGTCAGGCATGCATGCCATTCCCGAGAGTGAGTATGCGAGGAGGATATACCTCTCTCTATCTCCGAGTCGAGATATTTAGCGTCGAAGCGGCAGTTTATAGCGGCGTTCCGAGAGCGCATTGCCACAGCAGCAGTAGCTATTGCAACCGCGTTCTCGCGGTGAGAGCACACCGAGAGAGTCGATGCGCTATCGCGTCTCGGGCGCCCGTCGACTGATTACTCGGGTGCATCTTGGGCTTTGGAATAACAACAAAACAGACAAAACACACATCTCGCATGGCAAACCTCTTCGTAATGTAGGATATTTCTTTTTTTTTTTTTTTTTCTCTTTTTTTCTGCATTAATAGCACATTCGTTCGAAGAAAATGCGTATTCGTACCCAACTGGTGCGTCGCGATGGGCCCCTTTGGATAAGACTTTGTCAGATAAAAGTTTTCAGGTCACCGGAAGTCGAACCAGTGACATAGACCGTTCCTCTTTCTAATATACGTATACATTCGCGTTTATACACGAGAAGTCGGGCAATCGAGTTTCGATTGTGTAGTTTGTCGCTTATACAAACTTTGTGTTTCGTATAAACTTAACGGGGGAATGATTCTTGTCGATTGCACAACGCGTATACGTGAAGCGTGTAGGTCGCTTTCGTGCGGCGCGACAATAAAAATTCGTTGCGCTCGAGACTAAGTGCCAAGTGGCACGTTGGACCGAACGCTGCGGGTCCGAGTGATAGTCACTTCCGTTCCAATTACGAATCGGTCGATTTTACTCCAAAATACTCGTCCAGAGGTTGGATATCGTTGGTTTTAGTAATGGGGATTAACTTCTACGTGTATATACGCGTAACACAATACTCCGATCTGTAAGCCGCACGCAACGCAGCTGCGGATATAGTATATCCGCGATGTTTCATTTTATATAGGTACTCTACTCGATCGATGTTATTCTATTCGATCGATTGAAAAGAGAAATAAATGCGCAAAGTTTCGAAAGAGAATAGAGTTTTATATTGTCTACGATGATAATATTACGAGCGTTTCGCCGGTACCGCGGCAAGATGCTCTCGATGATATCCGTGACTGTTTCTCCCTGTTAACCATGACGTAAGCGTGGAGCTCGTATGTTAATCTTTTCTACGTGTTATTCGCGCATAAAGCTTCCACGGATCGTCCATCACCCAAGTTCGCTCTTACTACGCACAGTATAAGACTCCGCGCGCAAGACTATCTTATATATTCACGTGACACACGAACGACGTCCAACTAGCCGCGAGTTACATACGTAACGGCCGGACACATCTCTCCTCCGCGCAAATATATACGGGTTATACTCGCGGCTCGCTGGCGCAAAGTACACAAATAATATTCTTAGAATAATCGCGATAGCGGAGCACACGGACTCTCGGTTTGAAATTAGCGATGTTCGTTAAATAGAATATCCGATTTTATCGATGCAACTTGCCAATTTCATTAACATCGCTTTCGTTATCGCGAATAACACGCAAATGAAACGGCGAACCCGTTTTCTTCTCGTTGATACATAGTATACCACTACTATCATCATCGCGATGCTCACCTTTCTCGATCTTTCGACCCGTTTTCCATCAAAATTCAAAAGAAACGTAACAAACAAGCAGCGCTGTTTGTTGCATAAGTATATCTCGGTCTGCGAATGTCGCGACGCTTATCGCTTATCGCGCTTGGCTACGTTTTCTTTTTGCTGCTTTTACGATTCTCGTGTTCCATTGATGGCCGCCGCTGCGACGAACAACCGGGCATACAGGCATTTATTCGTATAGCAAAACGATAGTTATTTCAAGAATAGGATTGAAACTGTCGAAGACTTCCGTCGCAAAGATTACGGAGAATCTCCAGTTGTTGGCGGATTAAATCCTTATAAATTTCAGGCAATCTGAATCGTCTATATAGATGATTAAATTTTCTTACACTAAAAGTTTCAACTCGGAACTCCGAGAAACGTACCAACGCAGCCGTCTTCTGGGAAAACGGAAGTCGACTGCAACATGCATTCGCCGAGTTTACGTTTCTTATAGGTATATTTCTCGCATAATCAAGAATTTCACGTCTGAACACTCGTTTGGAGACAAGTAGAACAGCGAAAGGACATAAATGCTCTTTTTCGGAAAGTCGAACGTTGTAGTAGTGAGGAAAAATGTAAAAGAAAAAAGCTTCACCGGTATACCATCCCATCTCCTCGTTGCCATCGATCGAGACGACGCCCCCTCTGTTCATCACTTATTTACGCCTTCATTACTGTAAACAATGCGACTTTCTTCTCACTCTCACTCCCCTTAACCGTCTCTCGTTCGTGTAGCTTTCGCCTCTTCATTCCACCCTTTGCGCGTATGCGGCGGCTTCGTTTCTCCATCCTCTGCGTGTCGTTCAACGAAAGAGTATATATGTACACATATATATATATATGTAGAAGAAAGCAACGTTATTTGCGTTATTCTGCAAGTCCATCGAAAGTTTAGACATTTTTATTTCCTTCATATTAGGTACATTTCCGAATATTGCGACCACACAACAAAAACTACGTACAGAGAGCGTGGCGGGCGTATATAAAGCGGCAAAGGTGGGTAACGTTTTCAATTAAAACGCTGACATCGCCGCATTGCAGCATTCGTTGGCCTTATGTGCATCGTCTCCACATTCCCCGAGTAGCCGCCCCGAGACTGACTACGTCCATTTCTATCTTTGTCGTACTTACTTCTGCACACTCTTAACCGCTTCGCTTGTAACAGCTCCCATCCTTTTCACGACGCTTTGTCTACCCGTCTTTTTCATCTTCGCTTCCCCTATCCCTTTTCTCCTCTTTCCCTTTACTTTTCTCCGCGTTCCCTGAAGCCAGACATTGCATACTACTACTTTCCCGTATGTTCCCGAGCTGCCGACGTCGTCAACGAGGACAACACCCGTCGGTATAGCCGTCAAACTCACCAAACTCCGTATCCAAAATCGATCCTTCTGCCCCAACAGTATTTTAACCATTCGCGAATTTTTATAGAATTTTACGCGCGCGTATACACGCGACGCTCGAATTATCCGCCATTGCGGTTACGATGCATTGTAGCGTTACTTAAACCCGTAATACTTTAGTAACGGTTTGGTAATATTGTATACGCGAGTATTGCGCTCAACGACAGTACCGACTTTCGTGTGCCACTGTACCGGAAGTGGCCACGATTCCGCTTCCGTTCTCGGACCCCCGAAAATACGAACGGTCCCAAGAGACTCCCCTCTTACAGATTTTCCAGCTCTCGACATCGGGTTTCTTACGATCGAGTAACTCTTCTTCCATAATTAAATAACACTTCTGTAATGTGAGAGCAACGAATGTTCGGTTCGTTGACCTCTCTCGTCACGGCTCGAGACGGAAATGTAGAGAGACCTCCTCCCGTTTTTCCTTACAGTATAAATTACCGTGTAAAACTAACGTATCCCTGCAACGTTTCATGTCGTGCGGATATTGATTATCCAGCCGCATCCAACTCCTTACATACCACGTATACCATAATCATACCGAACCGTGAGAGTTCGATATATACTGAAATATTAATTGATTTCTCGCAATACCGTCATCGAATACAACAAAACATGAATGCCTTATAATTGGATCATCTTACCGTTATGCACCGCTCAATGATTCTTCTTCGAATAATCTCGCGTGAGCCCAACGGTCTCTTTATTCCACTCTCTTTAGCTGGAAGCTAGTGTCGTGACTCGTGACGTACCAACTACTAACTTGTAGTCGTATCTATACAGCCACAGGCTATGTGTCACGAGGTCGGAGAGCCAACGCTGAAGGGACCCACCTTATATATTGTATATTCACTCGGAGAACAGCACCGAGTCTTTTGTTCTCAATTTTTTTTTCTTTTTATCTGTCTGTATGTCTCATGTAAATCGACGAGAGTGGTGTGTCGTGCCAACGTTACAGACAGTTCCCTTAAGAATGGACGTTCTTAACGTTCTTAACGTTCTTAAAAAATCATTTTTTTCTTCCGAATCGTAATATGGAGAAAAGTTGATGCATCAGAAATCGTTTTATACTTCATCGATTTTTCGACATGCGCTTTCGTATTTTTGTGCATCGAACCCGTCCTAGCAGATCGATCGATTTCGGTAGTTAAGAATGGACGTTCTTAACGTTCTCGAAAAATCATTTTTTTCTTCCGAATCGTAATATGGAGAAAAGTTGATGCATCTTAAATCGTTTTATACTTCATCGATTTTTCGACATGCGCTTTCGTATTTTTGTGCATCGAACCCGTCTTGGCAAATCCATCGATTTCGGTAGTTAAGAATGGACGTTCTTAACGTTCTTCAAAAATCATTTTTTTCTTCCGAATCGTAATATGGAGAAAAGTTGATGCATCAGAAATCGATTTATACTTCATTGATTTTTCGACATGCGCTCTCGTATTTTTGTGCATCGAACCCGTCCTGGCAAATCCATCGATTTCGGTAGTTAAGAATGGACATTCTTAACGTTCTTAAAAAATCTTTTTTTTCTTTCGAATCGTAATATGGAGAAAAGTTGATGCATCATAAATCGTTTTATACTTCATCGATTTTTCGACACGCGCTTTCGTATTTTTATGCATCGAACCCGTCCTGGCAAATCCATCGATTTCGGTAGTTAAGAATGGACGTTCTTAACGTTCTTCAAAAATCATTTTTTTCTTCCGAATCGTAATATGGAGAAAAGTTGATGCATCAGAAATCGGTTTATACTTCATTGATTTTTCGACATGCGCTTTCGTATTTTTGTGCATCGAACCCGTCCTGGCAAATCCATCGATTTCGGTAGTTAAGAATGGACGTTCTTAAAAAATCATTATTTTTCTTCCGAATCGTAATATGGAGAAAAGTTGATGCATCATAAATCGTTTTATAATTCATTGATTTTTCGACACGCGCTTTCGTATTTTTGTGCATCGAACCCGTCCTGGCAAATCCATCGATTTCGGTAGTTAAGAATCGATATAAATATACATATTTCTGCGCTGAAACGGGCCGATGGTGTTGCAAATTGAAATTCGGATAAAGGGAAAGCATCGGTTGTAGAAACAGAGCAACTCGATCGTTGGTATACGAGCAGCAGCTCTAGCATTCATCCACCACAAATACGCGCGAACGGAGTACTCGGATTATTCAAACACCATTGCTGATTCATAGATAGTATATAGCGTTGCGGGCCATGCGCGATGTTTCGTATTGATGCCCCTACATCTATCCTGTAGCAACGAACGCGCGTTTGTCCAAACAATGCATCAATGTAGTATAATCGTGAATCGACGTATTAATTCTCACATCGACGTGGCTTTTCGTACAAATGCGTATTGCTAGTATCCATTGTCCAAGTATATTGCATCGGCTCCTCTCGCAAACACTCCATATGCGACATGTGCGGCGTCGGTACGATTTGCTTCATCCCGCGGTATCATTGTCATCCGCGATATCACAGCCAGAAATTCTGTTAATGTCGAACTCGATATTACATTTCAAGAACGTTTCTCTTGTGTGAAATGCCCATTTTTCTTTTCCAAAACAATGAATTATCACGCTATGGGTTACAATTTCTGCACTACGCAACTTCATTATTCATCGGGAATAATCCAATTACATCCAAAACTGCCACACGTCCCATGAAAAAGTCCGATAAACATACGAAATCGTTGGATACGGGGATAAAATAAAATATATGTATCAAGTCGGCTATGTAGAGAAAGAAGCGATGGCCTCGGTGGAGAAGGACGAGTCGATTCCTTTGGGACCATATAGAGAGTAGTTTGGGCGTTCTACGCGAAATGGGGTTGAAACGCCAGGGCTGTTCCTGCTGCTCGGAAGGGGGGGATACGTTCTATAACTTGAGCGGCGAACGAGGCCGATGGTCGTGGGATACCGAGGCTAGGAGTGGTTGGATGGTTTACAGCGCTGGCGGATGGTACGGTTTTATATAGAACGCAGTAAAAGAGACGACGAAGACAGAGAGAAACGTGGGGAATGGAGAAAGCCCGGAGGACGTAGGGCACCTCAACGCCTCGCTAATGCAACGTGACGCGATACCACGGCAAAACGAGCGTCGACCGGTAGCCGTCTCTACCCCCTGCCCTCTCGTACACTTTGAAAAATGAGGAAAAATCCAACACCCGTTGAGCAGCTCGCCATAGCCAGTAACGGGCAGAGCGTGGCTGGTAAAATTTTAACCAATATAAGAGAGGATGGAAGCCAAGAAAACCCCGGTGGAAAATTCACCTCGTGTATCTCGATAACCCAGACGACGAGGACGACGGCGACGTTATCCGGCAGAGCTGCTCGTTTCCTACTCTCTCGCCTTGTACGTTTTTCCCTCTTTTCCTCCGCGGCAGCTCTCCGTCTCTCGTTATACGCTCTTGAGAGGAAAAGCTTGAAAACGAATCTAATTTACACTCGACTAGTTTAATTAACACTTTTATACTTCTTTCACCGTAACTCATTTCTTTTCTCTCTCTCTCTCTCTCCCTCTCTCTTCGTATTCCATTTATCTTCGACCATTGCGTTTCTATATGAAATTTATACACGACGAAAAAGTAAAATTTACGAAGATAAAAAATGAGGAGACAAGAAAAAAAGGTATTCCGTCAGTGGGTGGTAAAAATCTACAAGGTGGAGCTGTCGCGCGGTAGGTATTTGAAAAGGTGCGATCATGGCGGAAGGTATTGACTTTCCTGAAGGGGGTTGCGCGCGGTCCACACCGTCTTTCCTTCTCACACCCTCGCGATTCCTCCGGGGAGGTACCGCGATGATGAGATCTCTCGGGGCGGGTAAGGGAACGCGAGCGGACTGCCTACACCCCCCCGCGTCGGTGGATGAGAGAACGTAGATAGAGAGGTATAGAGGGTGTGTTGTAGGTAGCATAGCATGGCTCTTCGGACGTAGGTGTCGTCGTAGGACGCTTGCGGTCGTGTGCGTCATGTAGCTTTACTGCCGCCGGCCAAATACCCTCGTGCGGGAACTTACCGTAAGGGGGGTGAATCTTGCTACGCTGCTTTGCAAAAGGTAGAGACGAGAAGCTGGTGGCGTAACGGTATTGGCAACTCCTCTCGTCTGTGTACAGTACGAGGGGTAAGTTGTAGAAAAGCTTTGCAGATCCTCCGGAGGGTCGTGTATAAAAAATCATCATCGCTTTTCGATCGATAATATCGCAGGCGATTGTTATTTCACCGTTCCGCGAGATTCCATTGCATGGGATAATAATCTGATGTCTGTGAGCGTCGAGCCATACATTCCATTAGTTTACACTCAGCCCAATGGGTCATAGTGCACACCATACACCATATCTATATCGCAAGGCAATGGCGTCAACAACTCGACGACCCCGAGGCACGAGAAGAGCCATACGACTTCCGCGTTCTCCCCGCTTGCCGCATCCCTCGTATAGCTCCACAAGCTATAGGCTACCAAAACGGCGGACTTTCTTCCATCGCTTGTCTCTCTTACCTTCGATGATCTGCTTATTAGCTGTACAGTTTACTATATTTAGCAAGCGGTACGCGTGTACTTAAAACACTTCGGTGCTTTACTCGCTATGCGTTGGAAGAAAATCAAATAAATACATCGGGCAAAGAAACGGTGACGAAGTAAAATGCATGAAAAAAGGGAGATTAATAATCGATTCCAACGGATATAGCAGACGCGCACGGTCTGGTAACGAATAAATGAAGCTGCAAAGCTGCATCGAAGGTATCAGCTTCGGGGCAGCAGTAGTAACGAGCGGTCGGGAGACGGGAGAGTCGGATGCACTTTCGCACAGTTAGCCGAAGATTCTGTGTAAGAAACTGCATAGAGCTTCTTTTCGCGCGCGTGCAGTATTAACATTTCGCACTCTACGAAGCTGAGAAACTCTCTCTCTCTCTCTGTCTCTCTCTATCCTTCGTTTCTCGGATCCGCAAGTGGCAGAACCACCGTGAGTTACGTACCGGAGCGTTCGTGATCAATGCAGCGGCAGCGCTAATTAATTAACATTCCATCACCCGTAGGGCTACCGCGCTCACTCGCTTCTCCAGACACGCCTACGAGAAGAAACTCCCCGTGACTTTAACGTCTAGCGATCGTTATTACCGACGAAACTCTTCTTCACATTCTCTACTCGCAGAACAGCCGAAGATGGTCCTTCCCGGCAATACTTCTCCAATCTTGCAAACCCACTTACTGATACATCGAAACGTTTCCAATTACTAATCCATTTCGTTGCCTAAACTCATTTCTACAGAATTTCTTCATTTTCTTATTTCACCGCGTATCTTTATCGACTGTTACCGAATGTCGGACCGCCATGCAAAAAGCTCGATAACTATTTTACCAAGCAAACCTCTTTCGCGCAGAGAAATGTCTACCGCAGTAACGCTATCCCTTTTCATTTTCGCTCATCTTAACCTCGCCGCACCCAGAGAAGATTGGATCGCTGTTGGTTCCATCCATCGCCTTCATCTCGCTCGTCGTACGCTTCTCTCTCTCTCTCTCTCATTCTCGGTCGATATCCGACTCAAATTCCCCGAGGAGAGAAGCGTTGACCAACGACGGGAGTAGAACCGGCAAACTTTGTTGCAAGGATATCCAGTTTGAGTTGCTCTTCGACCTCTCCTTTGCATTATAAGCGTTACGGACGCACGCAGACATCTTTTTAGTTTCAAAAACATCCGATAAACTTGACTCGGACCGCGAATAAAACATTCCTAATTTATCAAGCGCTCTCCACGACACGTTGTCGAAGAATTAACTTCTGCGATATTCGACGGAGAATCGCAAGATATGAAGCAGTTTACAAATAAGTAGACCACCATAGGAGAACTTTCGATCGATCGTCCGTCTCTGGCCGACCCGTAGACGTACACAAACGGCGTGCATTGTTCGACGAAGCGTTTGGCATAGGGTTGCTTTACTAATTGGCGCCGAGCATCGATTACCGAACCCGAAGTCCCGACTCCGTTAGAGAGTACTATTTCTGTTCTACCGATACAGTTTATATCGTAAGGTAACACGATTACATGCCGATATTAATACGACAGTAGGGCTGCCGCGGTTCGGATAAACAAATTAACGACGGATAGCGCTCGTCTGATCAAAGAAACAACCGGATGCAGTACGTTAAATCTTCTAGCGATCAAGTCCTTTGCCGGATTTTAATCTCATTTTCCAATCGACCTTATCGTGTTCTCGTTTGAAAGATCTGTTTTTCCAATTCGTTGCCGTTTTTGAACATCAGGCGTTAACGCTGAAGTCAGCGTTACGTATTAACGCCGATGATTATGGAATCCTCTCTCGAGGGTGCAAATTCCTAGCAGGAGCTTTATTGTTATACATATACGTAGGTTGAGAAAGGCGTTATCGCTTGAGGCCAGAACACAGCCATTGTTTGTCGACTCTTCCTCAGTTCGCATCGTTTTCACTCTTCCTTCCTCCATTCCGAAACTGGGGCAAGTTTGCACGTCCGTCGTGAGCGGCGGCAACGTTGGACGGACCTTGTGTACGGTGGAGAGGACCGCGGAAGATAGCGAGAGAGAGCGGTGTGTCGGTAGCGAAGCAGAGGACGAGGAAGGGCCGCGGGTCGATGGTCCGGCATTCATAATCATGAGTTTCCTCGAGGCGCGCACAAGGGGTGCGGTTCCCTCTCCCGTCGTTTTCTCGTCGGCTTGTCGTCTCAGCAGGCCTCGGACTCCATTCTCCTTTACCCTGTTGCCGACCAACATGCCGACACAAGGAGTTCGACTTCTTTAAGGTCGTTTGCGTACACTGCTCTTGACAATCTTACAGTTTCAAGGGGTAAAATACCGCCTATACGGTGCAACGATGCCATAGTGGTAATTAATACGCAGGGCAGACGCGCAGCAACCACGAACGCGCGAAGCCCGATGATGAGGTCAAATCCAGAGCCTTACAGGCCCGAGGTTAGTCGAGAGTGCGATAGGAAGCGAGACGTTATAGGCGCGTTCTCCAAGTTGGATTTGATTAATGAGGAGTTTACCGGCGCCTCCGCCATTGTGTCGGCTAATTACGACCTGAGTACATCCACTCTCGACGCGGAGATCCTCGCTGTCTACCAGCGAACCTTGGGGTTACTTAGAAATTTATACTAATCTTTCCCTTTCTGGAATTTCATTCGCAACCATTAACTCGACTACTTGAATTTCAAGAGTTTTCTATAATAGCGAAAAACTTGGGGTTGCCTCGCGTCCTATGGCACTACCGCATTCGCCTATATGACGCCCATCCGCTTGACTGCAATTTGCAGTAACGCTATAGCGGAACCACCATCGCCATCAGTCGCTTTCCAGTATCCCCCGAATATGTATATACGCGTCCGCGCGCGTATCAGACACGTATGCGAGCAGACAGAATATACAGAGCACTAAATGCCGCTATTGGAAATCGATATCGGAGAGCCACAGCCAACAGCCGGAGCAGCCCACTCTTCGTGTCGCTCTCTCTAAAACCCCCATTCGCTTCTCTATCCATTCCTGTCTCTCGCTATTCCTCACCGCCTTCCACAGTAGCACTGTATACACTGTGTGTGGATTTGCGTGTGAAGCACCGAAGCTGATTGTGTTCCTACGTGTAACCGGTCTCTCTCTCTCTTTCGCTTGTCCAATCCGTCTTCGTGCATTCGCGGGTCCGCGTTACACACCCTGGTAGCAGACCTTTGTACCCAAAAATGCATTTCTTTATTCAAAACATCGTTTTTTTTTTTTTTTTTCTTTCGCACCTCTCCAGACTGCTTAACCCCAACTTTATTAACCCTTTTTTATATCTGCCGATTATGTTCTTCGTGTTTTTTTTTTTTTGTTTCTTGCTGAAAGTATCGATCTGTTAACATACTGCGAAATGCAGAACGTCGAGAAACTATATTCTTATCGTTCTCTATTCTCGTTGACGAAAGCTACGCGACAATGACGAGGGGCTTCTATATCTATATCTATACTATGCCAGATTCGTGCGCATCGTCAACGAGATTTGCCAACACACTGACTAGTCAACTAGTATTATTGATCGACGCCCCTGGTGCAAGCAGCATCCACCCTCGTATATAAACACTTGCCGAGGGGATAACGATAGAACACGGAAGATGCAGATGCCCAATGCAGAGGAAAACGCGCACAACGGGTTATCGTACAATCGTGTAGAAACGGAACGATCGAGAAACTCTTTCGAATGTAATGAAATATCCGTCGATGATAGTCGGTTCGAATGAAACTTTTAACGGTGTACGACTTTCGTCTGTCGATACAGCGTTCAGATTTCCCGCATCCTCTCGTTTTATGTACGACGATCTCACTATTCCCGATTAATCGAAAATCGCATTGTCTTTTTTTTTCGTTACACTGTTCCAATTTTCCAACAATGACGGTAAATCGTTTGAACGGAAGTATTACTATATAACGTAGTATACAATTTTCAAGCTTCCAACCCCATCATTGGTATGACATCCCCTAATAACCCTTTTGCCACGCGCCCTTTATACGCTCGCCGAATAAGAGACGCGCCTTCGCCTCGCTTCTCGTTCCAATTACTCTCAAGTACATACCACTCGATACAGTCGGCGGAGATCGTGTCAACTTGTCCTACGACCCTTAACTCCTCTTCGACACTTCCGAAAGAGGAAGTTTTCCAACATTCTGCATCTAATTCAACTCTGTTTCGCATGGCGACATGATTTTTTCAACACTTTCGCGATCATTTGCACCCTCGGAAAAAATGTGTATGGACTTTTGTCACATTGACCATTCGCGGTAAAGCGATCGATCTTGGGTCGTGACACGCGTTGTCTGCGGGTCATAGCGAACGACGATCGCGCGTCGAGCTATACTCGGGAACGATGCACGAGTCATTGCGGAAACGCGAATGTGTATATGGATTGTGAGAGTTAGCGGTATGTAGAGAGTTAGCGAGCGAGTGAGCGCCGGTACGCCGGTTTGTCAGGCTTGCTAATCATCGAGTTACACGATACGCATCTGTCCGACGTTGGCCAGCAATATCGGTGCGAGCAGCGAGCATATACGCGAGCCAAAGCGTTATACCAGACCGATAGAGCGTTGGGACGCACTGGGTAGCGTGAACACGTAATATCGACCGGAAAGCTAACGTGTATGCCACCCCTCTGAGAACATGACGCTTGTCAACCGTAAATCCATCTGCCTGGGCGCCGTGGCTCTCCTCTGTGCTATGCTATACCCCGTATTCACACATATATGTATAACCCAACGCTGGAATATATAGTGCCGTTTCTCCGTGGGGCCCGCGCCGGTCACGAAGCTTTTTCTACCCTCGCATGCGAAATCATTTCATTTCAGACCACTCTACACTACTCAATTCTACTTCTTCCATTTTTTTTTTTTTTTTTTTTTTCATTTATTTTATACACTACTGTGGATAACAGTTACGCGAAATAAGTAGTCCGACCTTTAAATTTTTCATTAACCCGACTATCGATTTGTGAAGAAAATTTGTTGCATACTTTTTCGCTTCGTAGCGAAAAATAACAAAATACATTTTACATGCGACGAGCAATCTGTTCGGAATGAAATGAACGAGGAGCGGCGAGAGGTATAAGCCGCGCGTAATTATGCCACGTATATCCCGTGTGGGCCGTCAGTTACGAGAGAACAAAAAAAAGGGGGGCGTTGTGTGGTTTAAACGCGTTTCTCTCGCTCGAGGCTCAGCTTTACTTCCCGCTGTCTGTGGCTATGTCCACCTTCACAGAGCACTCTGTACCGCGTATTCCTCTTCTCTCGTTGTCGACTCACCTTGACTGCTGAGCCGGAGGGTCGTCTTACACAGAGTGGAACTCGAGGAGCCCCTTATCCTGGTTATCGTGTCCTACGAGTCCGTCTGGACTCGTTATCGCGAATGTACAACAGTGCAGCTTCGCTTCGTATAATACGTTCTACGCGAGAGAAAAACTAAAATTTTCATCAGTCGACAGTTAAATATACATTTCTTCGTGACTTTTTGCACATACGAAGGGCGAAGGGGATCAGAGGGGGAAGAAAAAAACATTTTTGCAAAATATAAATAGACACACGAAAGATCGCGGACATTCGCGATATACATATATGGCGACGGGAGGTCAATACGGCGGCTCTTTATTTGACCTGTTTTCTCAAATTCTCAATCTTCTTTTATCGCTCATCGAATACCTCGGAAAAATGAACATTATTGGTTGATAAATGTATTACGCGCGTCGATGATAACGTACGATAGCGAATGGAAATGCGTCGGTGCGACAGTGGCGGCGACGAAGTGGACGAAGCGCTATGATTAGCGATTGCGCAGCATCGCGATATTAGCCACAATGCAATCACCGCATGCACCATGCGGACGGTATGCAAGCCGAGCGGGGAAGCGAATGAGCAAACGTGTGCGCTCTTCGCGTGCGAAGGGTGACCCCTTCATTCCAACCCGCTTACGCGCACTCCGTCTCTATCGTGCTTCGCTCGTACGCGTATTATGTTAATAACCTCTGGATACGCTACGGCTCTCCGCGTTATATCTACCGCGCTACTTCATCTCTATTATCTACATTGGTTTCTATACGTACTTTATCACGCGCGAACCTTCATTATCCGGTTGCCAATCGATTTAACTCGAATTATTGAATCGCAGAAATCGAGCGACGCGCATTTTTAACGCGTGAAATCAATGATAAAAATGATCATTCAAGCAACAAATTTGATAGAATTTCTAATGATTTATAATCTTTGCTCGATGTGTACGGATAACTAACGAGACACATGATGGTGTTATACAAGACATGTCCCCGGTGTGATTTAGGCTAATTATGCAGGAACGACCGCACGGCGAGTTGGATTACTACGCGACTACGCGAGCTTTCGAAGGGGTTGTGTAACATAGGGTAGCATACCGTACCAGAGGCGCATAGATCCGCCCTCGTCGCGCCTATTCTCAAATCTCTAGGCGCGCAAGCCGTAGCTATAGTATCAACCAGCAGGTACTCACGTATGAATGTGATAGCGCCCGGCTTCTCCCAGACGAGACTGAGATAACCTTCGCTCCCTGACGTTACGCCGGACCATCCGGGAACGCGAGATTATTCTACCGGTATAATTCGACTGTGAACTTTTGATGAAAATTGTTTGATTAATAATTTCGGAATTACGATGAGGTCGTCTAACGTTGAAGATTAACAATGTGGAAAATTTATCAAAATTCCAAGTACTTCGAGTTTATTCTCGAATGGGAAATTTCGGGATTTCATAGGGAGGGATTTACGGGCGGAAAGTTTGAGATAATCCAACGAAATCTTTACGAAATAAGGGAAATGGAGGTTATGAAAGACGTTAATCGTTAATTAAATTTAGCTGATGTTTCGGCGATATTTGCAACGAATCGTCCATCAATGGCGTATGCGACTTTGTAATTACAGGTGTCGGCGGGTCAGCATATGCAGCTTACGGGAGATCTGAAACCCGGCGTTTCGGTCGCTGCTCAGCAGGGAATGTACTTTAATCAACAACAGTCCCAGAATCAGACGGGACCGAGCGGTCAACAGACCGACACGTATTGCTCGGTATCGCAGTCCCAGACGATAAACTTTACGCAACAGACCATAAGACAGCGGGCGGCGGCCGCGGCCGCTGCCGCTGCTGCTGCCGGTGGTGTTCCGCAACCAGGCGGTGGTGGTACTGGTGCCCGTGGACATTCCCAGCAGGTGCCACCGGGTCAGGTTGATCAGCATCAGCACGCGAAACTTCTTCAGCAACAGCAGATGATGCGCGCACAGGTCAATATACTATAAACAATAAACTATCGTATTTCCTTCTCTTTTCTTGTTTTTTCTTCTTTCTCTATAAAAATAACGGATATCAAGTGATACCGATTCTCCAACGATAAAATCCCGAAAAACGCGTCAGCAATGAAAAAAAATTAATCGCGCGGAGATATTAATTATCTGTCCGTTTCGGCCGAAAAATCTTATTGCGCGACATCGAGTTATTCGGTATCGCGACCTTTGTGGTTTGGTAAAGGTGTCATTTCGTCTTTTCGCTTTCGTTTCTTTCTCGTGTACGCAACAGGTACCTCGCGTATTCGCGTCGCTCCACTGTAGCGCAACTTCTCTTTCGTTCTCTACCGTTACGAAAGAATGCGACAAAGAGTAGGAGAGGTACAACACCGTTGAGAAGAAGGAGCTTCGCGTCTTTCACCAGCGGCAAAACGTCGTTGTATACTCGTTGCACGCGGAACAATGGCTTAAAACTTTTTCCGAAGCAAATCCGCTCGCGTAAACTTTAAGAATCGATTCAATTCCGATCCAACCGCATATTTCGTTTACTTCCATCTTATTTTCATTCGCTCCTATTTTTCTCTTATCATTATCAATTTTCTCCGTATATTCTCAATTTATCTCGATGACAATCGAACGTATCGCTGAATCGAGAAAATCATCGCATCGATACTCATCCGGAGGAAACAGCTCCGCGCGATAAATCGATAGAAAAATCCCCAATAAATCGCAAGGATACTTAACTCTATCCATCAAAAACGGACATTAATCTTTTAGCTTCTCATCGGTATTATATTATTCGATTAACCGTACTATTTTCCGCGGATTTCAAATATAATTCTCCACCTCTCTTGAAACACGCGAATACCGCGAAATTGCCGCATGCATAGACTTTTGAGAAACTCTTCCTGCTGTTCGCAACTCTCCCGTATACGGCGGTTAATACAGAAGAGCCGGTAACCCCGCTATGGCCGGTGTTCCTCACCGTTGGCTTATTCACTCTCGGGGAGCGTTGCTCGCCTAATCACGGGTTGTAGGTCTGTACATAGCGGCCGGAGAGTTGCAGCACCGTAGAATAGTTGCGCGACGTACCGAGCGCAACAGACTACGGAATAGTGAGTGGCGTTGAAGACCAAAGAATACCTATAACAGTTTACTGTTGTACCCGAGATACTGTTCACTATTTTCATTTAGTTTGCCGGGAGTTTAGTACACAGAGCAGCTTCGTTGCACACTTTAGTATTGTCGTCTCTCTGCTCTACGCGCGTAACACCAGGAAGTTGTAATCCAAGAAGTATCTATCATTGTGCAACGTAATCTACACGATGCCAATGAGCTGTAAATTCATAAACGAAACTATCTTATTAATCTAAAATCTCGTGTGGCTAACGATTCGTATACGAGAATTCGTAAAAAAAAAAAAAACAAACAAAAAAAAAAAAAAACGCCAACATCCCGTAACGTAAGACTATCCGTTCTTACAATTCATTGTATTAGATAAGATCGGTGACGTAACGTCTTTCGTAAATATTTCATCAAAGGTGATGCAACAACAGCAGCAGCAGCAACAACAGCAGCAGCAGCAACAACAGCAACAGCAGCAGCAACAACAACAACAACAACAACAGCAGCAGCACATGGCCGGTAGTTTGGGCGGCGTGAGGCCACCGCCACCAGAGTACAAAGCTGCACAGGCGCAGATGATGCATTCCGGTATCGGAATGGGTCAGCAAGCGAGATTTCCGAATGCCGGTCCTATGCGTCGAGTCACCCAGCAACCGATGCCACCTTCGGGTAACTATAATACCGATTTTTTCAACTTCGCGTCTTCAAAAAAAAAAAAAAAAAAACCTTCAAATTTTTCTCGTTCTTCCAACTTTTCTTTTTACACGAAATATACGGAAAAAAAAATGAAAAAAAAAAAAAAAAAAAAAAAATCGTCAGATGCACTGCGGTACTCGAGGATTTCACTGCATTTCATCGTTGGCCATTTCAAAGTATATGCAGACCCTTTTACCTCCGTCACTTTCATGTGCATTGGCGCCCAGCCAACGGTAAGGGGCACTCAAAGTAATGAGAATACGGCCGGCCGGCGTATCGATTCTTTCATCTTGGCGTTCGAAAGCCCCTCTCCGCCTCCATTTGCGTTCGTCCGGATATTCTTACATTGCGTACCTGTAGAATTTTTTTATTTTTTTTTTTCAAGAATCTCTCGTTATCTACGCGATTCGGAACTTTGCATAAAATAACAAATTCGAAAGAAAAATGAAAAAAAAAAAAAAAAAGGTATAAATAATAATAATAGTGAAAAAGTTGGAAGAAGATGAGAATTGAGGGGAAAATTAGTGTTGACCGAGCGGCGGGGGGTTCGGCGGCTTTTGTTCCGTCGCGTAACGAGGCGCATTAATTATTCTCGACAGGTCCGATGATGAGGCCGCAGCAAATGGTACAGCAGCAACAACAGCAACAGGCTTTGCACGCGGCTGGCGGTAATATGTATGTCGGTGTAAACGTAACGTGCGCACGTACCGGTGGAGGTATGGGTGCTATCGGGGGAATGCATCAGATGCATCAGAGACTCGGATATCCAAGAACTAACAATCAGCGGCCGCCGAACGTCAGCGTTGGTCCACCGGACGGTTTAGGAAACAGCATCGCCGGACGCGGTACGCAACAAGAGTGGCGGCATATTCTCATGCAACAACAGGGCTTTCAGGCGCAGATGCGGCCGCAATTTAACCAGCAAACGCATCAAGGTATGTCTTCGATCTTTAATCGCGAGATTACAATCCGAAACGCGAGAAAAAACGAATCGCAGAGATAAAGGCGCGTAGGACTCGAAACGAATTTCTGATGCAAAGAGACTAAAGTTATTATTAAAAGTTATGTAGAATGTCGAATAACAACGAAGAATAACACTTTTAGGTGGTTTCGGAATGGGTGGAGCCGGAGGAATGCAAATGAGCGCAGCGCAGATGCAACATCAGCAGCTAATACGTTCGCAAAGCGGTGGAATGGCCGCCGGTGGAATGGCGAATAGTTCACAGATGCAGCAGATACTGTCGCAGCAACATCAGCAGCAAACATTGGCGATGCAACAGCAGGGAAACAATCAGTTATCCATGCAGATGCAAATGTCGCAATCGTCCTCCGTTAATTCGGTATCCAGTACCGGCACCGGTAAGCATATCCACGATATACAAAATTCGCCCAATGCGTTTCATTACTATCCGTTAACTAAATGTGCAAATATATTTTTATTACGCAGGATCTCCGTTACATCCGCATCAACAGTACGGCGGTGGAAGTCCCGGTGTGCGAAATATGCCTCAACAACAGCAACAGCAACAACAGCAACCGCAACAACACAGCCAACCACCACCGTCGGGTCCCGATCCTTCGGTAGCCACAGCGGCGGACTTTAGTCTCGAGTTTCTCGAGAATCTTCCCGCGGGTGATACATCGAATTTCAGTGCTCAAGAGTTGCTTAATTCGTTGGATTCGACGGTCGGCTTTAATCTCGATATACTGTAGTAAGGCACAAAGTTTTGATTCGTGAAGTATTTCACGGGTTACACGCAGAAGCTTCTTCCAGAATCGGAATCAACGATATCGTTACATCTGACCGCTGTATTGATCGATCTAAAGCTACGCGATCAGCGCTATCGGGATAGTGGGACATTTACTTCCTTCGAGGATTCTTCGCGCCGGAATTCCTCGATGATAATAACAGTTATCCGCAATCCGATTAAATTGGAGAGACGCGCGGCGCACAATCGAAAAAGTGCGTTCAAAGGTCTCCCCGTGGAAGAGGCCTCTCTACTCTACTAGGCAATCACGTTTTAGTCAAATTTTCTACCGTAACGATAGCAGAGAGCAAGGAAGACGAAAGTGTAACGCCACTCGACCCACAGGAGTGATCGCTTGTGAATACATCGCGAGAACACAAACCGAATGACACGGTTACGAGAAAAGACGTTGTTTTTTTTTTTTTTTTCAATCGCGTGACACTCACCGACGTTTTCATTTTCGAATGGTACCCAAGTGCGCGCGTTGCTTCCTCTCTCTCTGCATTCCGAGTGCTCCGGTCGACGTCGACAGTGTTGTTACTTCGACGAGCATTCCTTACGTAACGAACAAACAAAAAAAAAACTCGATCTTCCTCTCTCGATCCTTCGTACGGAGGCGCCGAAATTCTCCCGAACGTACGCGGGATCGAGTCGAAATGCAGTTACTTACCAATTAGTTGAAAATTTCTTTCGAAACGAAAGTGACTGTGGATTCTCGATGGATACTCTCGCATTCCGGTGGAACTTGTGGACAGAGAGAGAGAAAAAGACGATGAGGCATTCAACGAGAGTCCACCGCCGCTTTAATTTTCCCAATCCGAAGGATATGTGGAGTGATCGACGTCGGTTTGCACCCTCGTGCGTCGTCATGTCGCGGCTCTGGGTTAAGGTAATAATAATAATTAGTATAGTGTATTTAATTATGCGGACACCCGTACGCCGCGACGGCGCAATTTTACTATTAAGATTAAAGTCAATTATGAAAAGAAGAAAAAAAAAGAAAAAAAAACATTCGAGGTAATGGAGGATAGAGACCGTTGGAGATCGGGAGAGCTACGGTCGACGTGACCGATTGCCGAGCCTGAAAAACAGTGTCGAATTATATTTTGCGTCTTAATTGACGCAATTATCGACGACGAGTGAAATACACACAAAAAAGAAAAAAACCCCTCCGAACTTTGCCACGTGGATAAAGAGCACTCATCGTATACACATGGAGTTCTGTACCGTTGAGCCAATTGAACTTTCATTGTACATAAGCTATAATATAGTATAAATAACGTAGCGAAGAATGTTCGAGCGAAGCACCCAAAATTCAAGTTAAGATTAACTTGCGACAGTTGGGTAGTTTATCGTATATTTGATTAAACCTCACGGTCTCCTCATATATTTATTTTCAACATTTTTTTTTTTTTTTTTCCGTTAAGATTAATGTTACATCGATTTTGTATACTTTCACAGTGATTATATTATTATTTTTTATCTATCAATCGACACGAGTCGGTTAAACTATTTCGTTAAAAAGAAAATCAATAAAAAAAGATTCGCTACCTAACTGTCTCAAGAATCATATTACTTGGATAGTTATAATAATGCGATAATGTATCGAGAGAGCAGAGCGCCAAGTTGTTGCCGACACTGGCGATAATAACACCCCATTCGATGGCTCATTTGGAATGCCGCGCGAATTTCGTATCTCGCTATTTCATCGCGGAAACGGTGGGCAACGACTTGCTCGCGATTAAGCATTTCCCGCTCTCGGCACAACGAACTTATCTCATCCACAGCTCCGCAAGGGCCTTTTTTTTACAATCGGAAAAATCCATTCGTCATTTCCGCAAATCTTGCTATACTTTAGTTCAATCGGAAACGAGTAAAGAAAACGAAAAAAAACGCCAAGTGAAAGAATAGAAAAATTGAGGTATCGAAGATTCGGCGCTGAAAAAACCTTTTTTTTTTTTTTCGTTTTTTTTTTTGTTTTTTTTTTTTTTTACAATCGCTTCCGACAACGTTCTCTCTATTCCCTCTCCTCTCGATCAAACGCGAGATTCTTCCACTCACCCTCTCTTCGTTGATAGACTATATATATGCGTATGAAAACGCGATTCCAGTTCGATGTCGCTGAGAAAAGGATCTGCGAGCGGCTAATCTTCCAAATAGTTATACATTCCATAGTTAAAAAGAAACAGCAAAATAAACGAAAAGATAACCTATCGACGGTTAAAAAATTATTTAGAAACATTCTAAATAATACGAAGAATAAGAAGAATAGTGGCTGCAAAACGTTGATGAGTAATAATAACTCGAGGGTCGAATGACGAGAGATGAGGTCTAAGAGGACGTATAAGTAATCCGAAAATAAGCGATACCCTTGCCTATCCGTAGCCGAGCGCGAGAGCGAAAAAAAAAAAAAACTCTCGATTGGCCAAAACTCGTTCGCCGAAAAAAATAAAATAACGAAAAAAAAAGAAAAAAAAAAAAGTGCACGGAAAAAATACTCCGTGGCTCCTAGATATTCGGTAGAACGCGATTATTATAATTAAAGAAAAAAAAAAAAAAAAAAAAAAAAAAAAACGTATTCGTCATACACAACAGAGAGATATTCCGATGAGGTTTATATGACGGATGATTGTGACACTATTGTCTTGTAAAATATTGGGGCCACGAAACATAATCTATCGACGATAAACACTTTTTGAAAAATTAAACAAATGGTGAAAAAAAAAAAAAAAAAATGAAAGAAAGAAGAAAAAGGAAAAACACACAAACGAGGATCAAAGGAGACAGGTGCTCTGATTCTCAACGTCAATATAACCTATGTAAATCAAAAGAATAGAATTAATAATATTAATGGGGGAAAAAAAAAGAAAAAAAAAAAAAAAAAAAAAAACAAGAAGAAAAAGAAAGGAAAACGTAACGAAAATAGGTCGCCACGTATACTTTTGGTTATTTCGTTTTCTACGTTTCGCACGAAAGCAGAGAATTGAAGATTTAATGAAGCACCGGGTCGGGGCAGATGAGAGCATCAGGGACCAACGTAAGAGAGGTGCTCAGTCTCGAATGTCACAGTGGATCGCGTTGCTCTTGTCTTTTTTTTTCGATCTAAAACGAAAAATTACGAATTTTTTTTTCGTGCATTGATCGCGGCGTCACGATTTGTTGGAACGATGTTAAAAAAAAAAAAAAAAAAAAAAAAAAAAAAAAAACACGAGAGTCCTCGCGCCGACGCCTATATATACCTAATTATTTATAATATTTATAATTTTATAATATAACTGGGCATTCGTATAGACATAGAGAATGTTGAAGTTGAAACTGTTATTAATAAATGCGTTGAGTTCCTACGTACATCTCTTTATATTAAATAATCGCAACGTAACGTAAAAACAATTTTTTAAAAAATAATAATAATAAAAGAAAAATGGCTGAAAAAATTTGGCACGCTAATGCGCGTCGATACGAGGACTATCGAGAGACGCGTGAATTAATTTTGAGGTTATAACGAGCCTTTCCGCCTATAGCCGGGATTGCGTTTAATATCTATAGAGTTCGTTGCGAAAATTTCTTCAATCGCGAAATGACGATTTATTCAGTGACTAATTTGCGGATGAATCGAGTTGATTTTTTTTATTTGCTTCGGGGAAACTGCGTGCGGTCCGACTTTGGGACAGCGACCGTGGCAACAGCCCCTCCGAGTCTCTCCCGCGGGGACAAGTCAGGAGGATCAATATCACGGTGAGGGAGAAAAGCAGCTTGAGAATAGAAGGGATGAGAATTACGTATAAGGACAGTGGGGGAGGGGGAGGGCTACGAAAATTTTCGCGCGACGGCTCAATACTAAAGTCTGCATCGGCGAGGTGAATCAGTTCGATAGACTTTTAAGAAGAATTCAACATTTTCCGAAGCACTTTTAGATATATCGGTCATGAAATATAATCCTTTCGCAGCACCGATCCACTGTTACAGCATCGATGCGCTTGCGTTCGCGATGCAAAAATGACTGTCCATATAATATATCCATTGTAAAACTAAACTAAAAAAATTCGTCGGGATATATCTGCCAAACTCGTGTTTGACGAATTTTTACACACACACACACACACACCATTGGCGCTAATCATTTTAGCCCCGTCTCGTTTAATTATCATTATTAAAATCGACCGAGTATGCAATCATCCGATCTAATAACGAAATAACAAAACGTGTGCAACATTCTTTTTTTTTTCTTTTTGTACACTGTAAATAATGAATCGATAGTATGTTGAGAGAGAGAGAGAGAGAGAGAGAGAGAGAGAGAGAAGGCGTACGTGATCGTACTTTGAGCGAATTCAGTATGGACAATGGGCTCTGGAGATTAAATTGATGGAATTAAAGAATATATAAAAAATTTGGACATTTACGAGATAATCATCGATTTTTGACTAACGAAATTCTTCCATTCGCGATCCCGCTGGTACTCATTAAACGTTTCATTAACGATGAAAAAACAAAGTAAAGAAATCAAGAGTTTTATTCTTAATGATGATTGTGATATAGTCGTAAAAGTAATGATATAGGTATCCCTATCCCGATTAGCGTTTGCCGCGAATTCACCGATACTTTAAAATGAGTGTTTATCGTGGAAACACGAAAATTCTTTCGAACGTTGAAAAATCATATAGTTTATTCTCACGAGCCGATGTTCGTTTCTCGCTCAATGACGACAATGACACACGTGTCGCCGAACGTATTAATTGGTAGCGCGAGCCAACAATTAAAAAAAATGTTGACTCGAATAGTACGAAGGTCTGTATATAACAGCGTTGCGTTATTATTTATGTTGCTACTATCGAATATAGTAATAATGAAACTATGGTAATAAATGATAATTTAAAATGAAAAAAAAAAAAAAACAAAAAAAAAACAAAAAAAAAAATGATAAACACAAGAACGTGTATATATCTCCCGTGGTAAAAGGATAGTTTCGGATAGTTATTTTTCTTACTATTATTACCAATTAAATATTATTTCTACCATGATAATTATCATTGTTATTATTTGGCCAATGATCTCACCCAAGAAAAAAAATTGTCATTTCGATGGCATATGTCATCGTCTTTATTTTGAAAACGTTTATGTTTTTTGTTTCTTCGAAAGGCTACTCACAATGGAACATGTACCCTCGACCGATATTCAAAACCATTCTTATCTTTGGCTCCTCTCTCTGACCGATAATAATCACCTTTATCTCGCGTCATACTTTATTAAATGTAATTTATCTCTAAAGTACAGCGCATTCCAAAAAGTGATTTTTTTTTTTTTTCATTGCCTTTCGCGTAGTTTAGAATTTTTTAGAAATCACGATCGTCCGTTCCCGTTACATGAAAAACAAAAACTCCCGAAAACACATGAATAGCTTTAAAATCTACATATTAATAACGAAATGATATTTCGAATTGATAACCGTTCTGTTTTTCGCGAACAAAGAGGAGGGGAAACGAAATAAAGGTCGGGGAGTTTGTTAATAATGGTTGTTTTTTTTTTTTGTTTCCATTAGTTCGATTGTCCATATAATATATCGATCGATCTATCATTATTCATTATTCGTACGTATTCAAAGGGGTTTTCACACCTTTTCGGATCTTTCATTTTTCTTTCATACAAAATAATATACAAACTAATTGATTGGCTTCCTACTCATTTATAATGAAAAATGGAAGAATAATCAGTCGTAAATAGATAACTTAAACGAGTAATATCGGTACGGGCCAGGTGCCGAAAAGACACAAAGGAAAATAAAATGAAAAATAAGTATCTAATTAGTTAAATTTGGTTATATTGACGAGGATGTAACGATGATAAATTAATCATCAACATGTTTTATTGTATGAGAGTCGAGACATTTTTTCATGTCTTTGTATATTTTTATGCAATGTTGTAGAATAATATTGTTTCAAATATATTATACAGATAATAATGATAATAAACAAATTTATATGCTAAAAGTAGTTGATTAATCGGAGAAATTTCGATATTTGTACCGAGCCGCTGCTCTCGACCAGCTGGTACTACGGGGTGGAAGTCGTTTCCATCGGGTAGATGATAAGTATTATAGGCAGAGAACATATATGTTCTCTCCTTCTCTGGCATGCATAGGCAGGCAGCGTGTAGTTGAAAAAAATGGCGGCGGCGTTCAGATTGCGGCACGCGATCAAATTCGGCAAATTCCTTTCGCGGTCTGTCAGTCTCTCCTACAAGACATTTCCTGTCGAAAGAAGATGCGGACCGTTCACAGGTTTGTTTGCGAATCGTCTAAATTCTTGTCTGTCGATCCTTCGTCTCATTTCTCGAGAGGAATAATTTTGAGGTTACGGACGTATGAATATTCTTCGCTTTATAGTATTTTGCCGACAAGACGCAACCCAATCGTCGTCTCAAGCGGCCGTGGAGAATTTTCCCGAAGCAACGCGCGATGACGAAACTCGCGGAGATTATCGCAACATAATAAAAGACACAGACAAGTCGTTGGGTTAGTTAAAAATATCGTGAATTTGTTTATCTGCAATGCCGAAAAAAATGTCGCATTTGATTTTCAGGCAATGGCGACAAACATGAATTTCAGTCCGAGACTCGTATGCTACTAGAAATCGTTGCCAAATCTTTGTATTCCGATAAAGAGGTAAATATTTTTTCCTACGCGACGCAACAAAAAAATTAACCATTTCGACGCTTTCAATTGCTTGTCACAGGTTTTTGTCAGAGAGTTGATATCCAACGCTAGCGATGCACTAGAGAAACTGCGTTACCTACGCTTAAGCGAAAATCGTGGCGGCGATGAAAGTTTGGAGATTCATATAGCAACCGACAAACAAAATCGAATTTTAACCATTCAGGATACAGGAGTCGGTATGACTAGAGAAGAATTAATTTCCAACTTGGGTACCATAGCGCGTTCCGGATCTAAGGTACAAATTTTTCTAATCGACTCACCGAGAGAAAAAAATGGGGAAATGGGAGACCATTGCACGCCAAAAAAAAAAATTAATAAAAAAAATTAAGAAAATTGAACAAAAAAAAATTTAATTAAAAAAGAAAAAAAAATGTATTATTCATTTTTCAGGCTTTCTTAGAAAAATTAAAAAATAAAGAAGAAAGCGGCGATCCATCGAAGATAATAGGACAATTTGGCGTTGGATTTTATAGCGCTTTTATGGTGGCTGACAAAGTGGAGGTTTACACAAAATCATATGAAAAAGACGCCGAAGAATTATGCTGGTCTTACGACGGGTAATTAATTCTTTTTAAAAGTATTGTTACTCTTGTTGGATGTTTGAAAAAATTAGTTTTTATCAATTGAACAAATAGCACGGGTTCCTACGAGATATCGAAGGCCGAAGGCGTTCAAACGGGAACTAAAATAATTCTTCATTTACGACCGGACTGCCGAGAGTTCAGCGATGAAGCGACCATAAACGGTAATGTTCGCTAATAACGCGAGATACCGCAAGTTTAACGATAGCAAGATTCATGCGTTCGTTATTCGATTGTTAATGATTTTTTCTAGAAATTATACAAAAGTACAGCAACTTCGTGGGCAGTCCGATTTTTGTAAACGGCAAGAGAGTCAACGTGATACAGGTGAGTGTATTTTCTCTATCAATAAAATAAGCCGATTTTTGGATATTAGTAGAGTAGAACTCCGATTAATCGGGAAGAGGATTAACCGCGCATCTTCCGAGTTTTATTTATTTATTTTTTTTCAAAACAAACCAAAGTCACTGATTACTTCAAAAGACGCGATTAAATTTACGAAACGTTAAAAAAAAGAAAACGAAAAGACCGATAACGGTAGATGCGTGGTTAGCGCGCGGCTCTGGTGATCAGCGGAGCAGCAGCAAGCGGCAAGCAGCTTTGTACGCGGGCAGTACTTGGATGGGTGATCGCTTAATCGCGCGCTGTCTCGCGCATCAATTGTTAAGCGGGAGGCTCATTCTTCTGAGACTTTGGTGTTTTCTGCACTTTAAGCAAATGCAAAAAATACCGAAAAATCAGAAAAATATGGCCGTCTATACCGCCACGGGTTTTCTGCAGTTTTCTCGTGTCCTCGACAAATGCGGTACAGTGTAGCTAAGTCAGTTGCGGACGCACAGGAAAGGTAGATTAGCTGAGTGCGGGTAGGGAATGTTAGGAGGGGGAACCGTAAAAACCCGGAAGGGTATATGGTGAAATAAGGAGAAACTGGTATTTGGCCCCACGGCATGAAATCGTAATTCAAGAAAAAAGAAGAAGAAGAAATAAGAGGAACACTACCTAACGTAACTTAACAAAAGGGAAAAGCTTCACATAAAGTAAAAGTTGTACTAAATCATAATTGTAACTCAAAAAAGTAAAGTTATATGCCATTTAGCCATTTAGATAAGATGAAACGTGATTTTGATTATCCGGGGGCTCTTCGCTCCCGAATACCCCGGTTAATTAATCGGCGTTCTTCTACTGTAAATGCAAATGGCGTATGCAACCCGAAACTGTTTAATTTCAGCCGTTGTGGATGTTGGATCCAAAAGAAGTTACGCCTCAGCAACACACAGAGTTTTATCGTTACATAGGCGGCTGTTACGACTCGCCGAGATTCACGCTTCACTATTCCACCGACGCGCCACTTAGTATAAGAGCGCTACTATATTTTCCCGAAGAAAAACCAGCGCTCTTCGAAATGAGCAGAGATACTTCCGTAGGAATTTCTCTCTACAGTCGAAAAGTTCTCATTAAAAGTAAAGCCGACAATATATTGCCGAAGTGGTTGCGTTTTGTCAAAGGCGTCGTTGATTCCGAGGATATACCGCTTAATTTAAGCAGAGAGTTGTTGCAGAATAGCGCCCTCATAGGGTAAGTCGACAAAACGACTGCACTTTGTTGCGACTTTCTACAATTTTCATCAGCGAAATAGCCGAAACGTTTTTTGTTTACTTTTCGCAATAGAAAGCTGAGAAATGTTTTGACCGCAAGAGTACTGAGATTTCTTCACGACAAATCGGTCAAACAGCCCGAGGAATTTACGAAATTTTACAAAGAATATGGATTATTTTTGAAAGAAGGAATAGTGACGAGTAATATTCAATCGGAAAAGGAAGAAATTGGAAAACTTCTCAGATTCGAATCGTCGACGAAACCCGCAGGTGAACTCGTGAGTCTTCCTCAGTACGTTAAAGGATTGTCGGCGGAACAAAAAGATATCTACTATTTGGCTGCTCCAAGGTTTTCATCTTATTTTCTTTTTCTAAATCATTTTTATTCAATTAGTTACGTATTAATCTCTTTTTACTTTAATTCACAGTCGAGCGCTCGCCGAGCAATCGCCTTACTACGAATCATTTAAGAAACGGAACTTCGAGGTTCTCTTTTGCTACGAACCTTACGACGAATTGGTACTCATGCAGTTGGGACAATATAATTCGCGATCTCTCACATCAGTGGAAAAAGAAATGCGACAGGACAACGATACCGGCAAAGATGCCGATTTCCGTTAGTATTATGGCGTTTGAAACGTCGCGTTGTTTTATCGATTACGATATTTTGATAGACGAATTACGATTTTTTCAGCGTCGATCAACAAGGATGAGATCGATCAGCTGTTGGGACATATGAAGAAAGTTTTGTCGAAAAAAGCATACGAAGTCAAAACAACGACACGCCTCGAGAATCATCCGTGTGTTATCACCGTACAGGATATGGCGAGCGCTCGACATTTTGTTCGCACGCAGAGTCATCAATTGAATGAAGAAATGCGGTACACGTTGCTCCAGCCGCGATTGGAAATAAATCCCAATCATCCTATTGTGAAAAAACTTTCGAAACTTATAACCACCGATCCTCAGCTCGCCGAACTTCTGACGCAACAGGTTCGCGTATATTTCATAAATTCGACCGTTAAAATTTAATTATCGTTACGAACAATCCGTTTCAAAAATCGTTGAAAAAAAAAAAAAAATGCACGATAGCGATTGCAATGAATCCACAATTCATTTATTCCATATTTAAAAAAAAAAATGTTAAATCATTTTTTTTTTTTTTTTTTTTTTTTCATTTATTTATTTATTCATTTATTTTTTTTTACAAGATTTTCTATGATAACGGATTTTCGTCCATCTTACAAATATCGGTACCGATACCAATATCGAGTGATTTTTTCATGACAAATTACATACCGATATTTTTATTTTTATTTTTCAGTTATTCACAGGTGCTATGGTGGGCGCTGGACTCGTCGAAGATCCCCGCGTATTGCTCACATCTATGAACCAACTATTAACTTTGGCGCTCGAAAAACATTAAAACCTCGAATTCCAGAACATACTTAACAAACATCAACTATTCTGTATATATCTGTTCTAATAAATGTCCTTTGTGAATACATACGATACTGTTTATCGAATATTATTTCCTAATCAAGTTTCTTCGAATCGGCGAGACGGAGACGCGGCGCGATCGACCAGTGGTGTCTTATCGAAATTCTTAGGAAATCGAAACAATCCATTAATCGTGCAGTGACGTTTTTTTTTTCCGTGACAATTGGGTTTTCACTGACAATATTCGTCATCTATTACGAGAATACGTAGTAATCTTATGCCAATTTCACGATGCATGACATTTCATTGATACCTATACCCACGTATTGACACGTGTGAATCCGGTTATATCCTACCGAATGAAATATGAAATATGTTCGATAATTCATTGTTCGACGGTGCGTGTCGCATTTTATAATTTATATCATTGCCGCAATTCCTCGTCAAAAGCATTCGATAGTCAATATAAAAACGATCGCGCGGCGTCGATTATTCGTCAGTCCGGAAGAAAATAAAAAAGGCGGAAGGAGTATAGAGAGAATATATCGAGTATATTGTTGAGAATTATCCATCAATATGAGTGCAAAAGTAATCGTATTGCTCATTGTCAGTGTTTCCGCTTCAATATCGGAAATTAGCGGTGCAAAAAATCGGGGTAAGTTATCGGGACATTTTTCGCGTTGCAACGAATGACACCGAAATTTATTTTCATACTTTTCTCGAAGACATTTGCTCGCTGCCTCGCATAACCGGAATGTGCCGAGGTGGTGGTCACCAATGGGGTTACGATCCTATAGCTAAGAAATGCGTCAAATTCCCATGGGGTGGGTGCGAAGATGGAAATGCAAATCGTTTCAATACCGAAGCGTTATGCAAGGAAACTTGTCAAGAAGACGAAATCCAAGAAAAGACAATTTCCCCGAGAAATGACGATTTCGTCGTCATCCCCGGCAAGTGTAGCTGCCAATGTCCGAAATGCGATATCAGGTAAGTTTATTTCGCAAGTTATACGCAAATTATACATTTTCTCGACCTCAGTTGACCATTAATCGAAATTAAATTGCAACATTACATATTTATAGCTTACGCAACGATGACCGTTCGCAAACTCGACATCGCAACTTGGTAGATCTTCCGATGTATTTCCCCAACTATTAACATTCCTACAGTTATTCCGTATTAAGTACATTTATGTTAATGTTACGAAACAATGTGTACATCAATTTGCAAACAAAATAAACGCAGCTGAATAATAATGCAGCATTGACATATAGCGTATTATCGTCTATTCGCAACATAATTTTTTTGTTTTTTCGTAAGTACACGGAAAAACTTTTATTACATAGCAGTATCTTATCTGTATTCATGATTCCGCTATACGGAAATAATGAAAAAAAAAAAAAGAAAAAAAAACGAACGATTTTTTGTAAATTGCGCATGTGTAGCCGCGTAACTAGTCGATAGGATTTTCCGCTATGATCTTTGATAACAAAATCCATTCTCACAAACTCCGGTATTTCGTCTACTTAAACGTGATAAAAAACGGTTCTATAAAAGCCGCATGCATTAGAATAAACAAACAGTAGAGGAAAAAAAAATAACTACGAAACAAAGCTTATGTATCCCGAAGCCTTTGCAAAGCTTAGAAATACTTCAACATGAAGACGAAAATGATTGTTCTGTCGATCGTATTGATTTTGGTTTCGCTGTTGAATGTTGCGAAAGGAGGAAAAAATGAGAGTAAGTTACGACAACAAAGAGGCAAATTCATGAAAATACAATTACATACCTCGACTGATAAATGGCGGATATGTCTATTTCATGGAATATCATTGTTTTTATTCTAGAAATTTGCACATTACCCGCTAAACCAGGCTATTGCAGGGGTGAAATTCCAAGATGGGCTTATGATGTTGTCAGCAAGAAATGTACCGAATTCATTTATGGGGGATGTTGCGGGAATAATAATAACTTTATCACCGAAGAGCAGTGCAACATGTGGTGTCCGTAAGTATTGAATTAAAAGTTGAATTAAAAATGTAGAACATTATTATTATTCATTATTCACTACACAGACCGGGAGAGTACTAAACAATCCGAATAATAGTCGAAGTCGCTTTCGGATCTTCGGAAGTTCATATTTTTCGATCGCAACTAAACTTATGAGTTTCAAACGGACATTGCGCTCGAATAATTTAACTCGATCTTCGAACGCATACATATAAAACAGTTGAATTCGTTTTATAGTCCCCGAATTAGTGCGACGATCGTTAATATCATTAATAAAATCGGTTGACTATAAAAAATTTGTCGATATTATTAAATTGTATTGCAATATATGTATTTCACTGTATGAATAAAAAAATACCTTTTCAACGATATAGCATTAAATTTTTTTTTTAACTTTGGAAATTGTCGTTTGCTTCGGAAGCGGTAGTTTAAGTGCTTTTATAGTTTTTACATTTTCATTTTGCCGGCCATTTTATTTTATTTTTTTCTATTATTGAAATAAAATGTTTTTACGACGGTACTCGGTACTACACGGTAATGTGCCTTCTGGTAAGTATACTTTCTGGTGGAGGAAATTAATTGTGTTATTCACAAAATAAGTTATAAACAAAAAAATGTATCGTGTCTACAAGAGAGAGAAAGAGAGAGAGACCCAACCGATTGTGTTGCACCAGAATGCAAAATACGTTGAATAACACGTTTAAATCCAAATTGTCTGAGACGCCGTTTTAATATGAATACCAAAATCATCTAATGGTTGTTTCTTTGCATTTTCGCGTTGATTTCGTAAAATGCGGAGTCCCGTTGGCATAAGTTAGAAGTATGATTTTGATGTTCCGTTTGTCCGGATAAAAAGATTTCTTAAATATTCCCATTTTTGTTGGAAGGACGTCTGTTCGATGTTTCTCGCGCCAGCAAATGGTTGACATATATTAAAGTTTGACTATAATTTCGGCTGCGAAAAAATGTGTACTATTTGTGTACAGTAGACGTGAGGGAAACGAAATCAAGTTGATATCTCGACGAGAGTGTAAAACAGCAGATATATAACCAATAAAAACACTCAGAGAACAAATTTGGCGCATCATGTATAACGACAGCGTACGAAGCAATATGGGACCAGAATTTTCAAAGCGAAACTCGATGTGGGTATTGAGTACTAATAATCGTCGATTCATATCATTCGACAATGGCATCCATACTAGCATCGTGCTTTATGCTGACTTCAAACGATTGGACCAAACATATCAACGGTATCAAACGTTACATCGATAAAGCGCTATATAAATGAAAAAAGTATATATTTACATGCGAAAAAAATAGAGAAATACACGTGTTTAATAATGGAGTCAGGAAATGAAAAAGAATTTTTTTTTTAAATATGAAGATAGTTATGTTTTATATATGCGGAACAATTTTTTTTCTTCACAATAGCATAAAGAATCTCCTGCATTGGCGATTCGCCAATACGGAAAAAGACAAAAATAAGTCGGTGTGCAAATTTGGAGTACATGCGGAGCTATATGTTCCGCATATAGAATTACGCGGAAGTATAATGAATTACCACTTTCGATAACGAAATGTATTGTCGTTAATTTTTATATTTTTGCAATTCAATGTACCCGAGTGCGCGTTTCAATTCATATATAAAATAGTCGTGTGCAATCAAAATGCCAACCAAAATCAGTTATTTTACATACATTCACGACGAATACGAACATTTTTGCTCTTTTGATTGTTTTCATATTCGCTTTTATGTGCGATGAGCATTCGTGACGGCGGGAATCCAATGCTTCGCGATGTTTTGCCAATCTATACGCAAAATCATTTTCGATTTTCGTGAGTCCTTAGCGGTTCCCCTTAGAATCGGTGTCGTTTCGTCTTTGTGGATGTGTACTGAACTTAAAAAACTGTTTGAATTCCGTCATTTCACAGTTGTTTACTTGAAACAAACTGTCGCTGGCGTTGTCGTCGTCGTCGCTGTTGTCGTTTTTGTTTCTGCTGTCACAACGGCCTTGTAGCGGCCTAAAAAAACGCTTCCGCGATTCGCTAAAGGTGCTTTTTTGTGTATTTTTCGCGTACAACACGATAAGCCCCTCATTTTTATTGTTACTCCATCGGAAAGCAAAGATATGAAACGATTGAACGAACTTACCGTGAAGTACTTAACTTAAGTTAAGTGCGCGAATTACGTGAACTCAAGTGAACTTCGATCGCAATTAATTCTTCGGAATTTCAAAATTTCTTGTGTATTCCGTTCTGCCGTCGTTCGAAATTTGTTTCCGACAATTTCACCACAATTACTAATGTTATAATTGACATAATATGATTGACATAAAGTCGTTGGTGGTTGACCACCAATTTGAATGTTAGAAATGCTTAATAAGGACGACAATATTCATTCATTTCTTTAATGGTTCGCATTTTATTGATTTTGCTTTAATTTTTGTCCGGGTGATTACATCCACTGTTTTATCGAGAATAAAGTTACAAAAATGATCGTAATACAGACAAATAGCCCATTGCGGTCTTCAATACCTAAATATACAGTATAGATAATAAATATCGAATTATCAGTGACTAACGATCGTCGATCATCGATTCAAAAATGTTTAAGTTATTTAATCGATAACTTACATTCGTTAAAGTACTCAGGCAAAATATGCCAAATTTCCCCGCAGTCAAGCACATTGGTTTTTGTGATCTTGCCATGCAGATTACTATAATTCGGGCTTTTTTGGTCGGCATCTCATACCAGTGACAATTGTAGAATGCATCACAAACGTTTAGACTCTGAGAGCAAAATATTTTATACAGATATAATAAATGCTTTTCGGTTTTACTTCATATCTCCTTTGCCGCTGTGTTATTTCGTAAGATTCTCATAGAAAACCGGTTTTAACTACAGTAGAACCCCGATTAACCGAGGTGTTCGG
Organism: Buathra laborator; assembly: GCA_934046635.1. Classification (NCBI taxonomy): domain Eukaryota; kingdom Metazoa; phylum Arthropoda; class Insecta; order Hymenoptera; family Ichneumonidae; genus Buathra; species Buathra laborator. The sequence goes on along the minus strand of OW203893.1, from coordinate 19,445,303 downwards.
GACGAAAGAACCCCCGGAAAATCGAAATCACGATTAACCCGATCTAATTAACTAAATGGCATATAACTTTAATTTCATTATTTACAATTATGATTTGTTACAACTTGTATTTAATTTATTAATAGTGTCAACTGCTGTGTAAACATTTTCGTTTTTTAAATGTTTTAACGTTTTTTTTAACTGGCACTGGTCGCACGCGTGATTACAGTGCACATGGCGTGCAAAAACGAAAAATCGGAAGTCGCACGGTTAATCCGCTCCCCGATTGACCCGATCGCGCGGCAATCGGGGTTCTACTGTACACCCAACGAAACGAACGCATAATATGCTCTCACCGCGCTGATATAAAGGCTTTAAAGTAGGTTATGTTTTCAGCACATTAACAATATATCAAATACCTCAGTAAGAAGACTTTCCCCGACTGTACAGTGAGCATAGAGAACAAGTAAAACCAGAAATGCAAAAATAACAAATGTGACGAGATCTGCATTTTGCCCATTCGCAAAATTCTGGAATAAGATACAAAAATTAGACACAGATACACACCTGCATTTACCTGGACAATAAAAAATTATGGTCTTTAATTTCCTAACATGAATTACGTGATTTTTTGTATTCGTAATTACGTAAAAATGTTCGTAATTTTTCGTATCCGTAATTACGTAAAAATGTTCGTAATTTTTCGTATCCGTAATTACGTAAAAATGTTCGTAATTTTTCGTATTCGCTAAATTTTGCTAAATCGTAATGAATTCAATTCAGCATCGAACGGTTCGATCAATTTTCATTTTATTGGCACATTAGTATACATCGAACGTGATAAAATTTGCTACTCTGCGATACGGGATCAACGAACTACTCTAATAATACAAACGCTATAACTGAGTTGCAATGACCGGCTGTTTTTTGTCATTTATGAACATTTTTTTAATTGAATTTTCGTTGTAAAATACAAGACATGCAGGGAGCCGAAAAATATGGAATAGTCACTTCATAAACTCCTCGTAAACTTCAAGAGCTTGTCTAGTATTCCCGTGACGCGACGTACAACACGGTACCAACAAAATGTCTTTTTTCATACCATTCACAGACACCATTTACGTAAAAACCATTTTCGCTGAAATTTTTTACAGCTTTCCAGATGCGATTGAAAATATTAATGAACAACACGAACGAACCGTCAAAACTTGAAATCCCAGTATACAGACGAGGGAAGTCGCACCGATTAAATGTCCCAGTAGCGTTTCACTGAAGGCTTCTTGAATTGATTTTCCCATTCTAAAATATAACCATTGAAACTGAGTAATTGTTCTATAATTATATTAAAATTATTCGGAAGACCCCATCTATTATCTATAATACGCACTGTAGTAGTCTATTGTGATACTTAACAATATTCTGAAGTTCATCGCTACATAAATCTGCGTCCGTATTAATTTTATTTATACGAATTGCTAATACAGCCATTTGACCGCAGATGTGAAATACAAGGGTTACCATCAGGCAGTCAGCAGCAGTCTGACCGAAACCGCTGACAAATACAAATGGTAATTGCGATAGATAGGTCAATGCATAAGTACGCGAATCTTCTATTTTGTAGAATACATGAAATCGGTATGGCAGCACAAACGTAGAGGTTACATTTTCTTTCGCAATCTCAGACAATTCTGGGAAATATAATATTCATAGAGTGAATATAATACACGCGCGCGAACATAAGTTCACTGACCATCGGGAGGATCCGCTGTGAGTGGTTTAACGTAGTAAGACGAAGCAGTCAGCACGACGAAAGCTATAAGAAGTTTCACGAATAACTTCGATTTAGTGTTATATTTTATGAATGCTTGACTTTCTTCGTTAGATTTGTAGTTATTGACATCAAAATCTTTTAAGGCTTCTTTAACAACAATGCCAAGCGAATGATTGTACCGCCGTAACATCGCCATGCGGATTAGTATCTGCGAGAACGCCATGTTCTCCGTGAGATTCATAATCACGTGTTCAAGATTCCCAAGAAAAAGACACAAGTCTACGTATTCAAGAATCATTTGATAAACAAAATAGCTAAAGTTAATGGAAAAACGGAGATCGCTTCGTTTCAATGGCCAAAGACCGAGTATTGCGAGAAGCCGGTTATTCCATGCCATGACCTTTGCCGCTTCATCGAACTCATGTTGCCCCTACAGCAGCAAATCATTATTATTTTTCTAGAGAACATTTTTTTTAGGTTGTATACATAGATTAACACTAAAAGGACGGAATTATATTTCTCCATAAAGGAGCGATAAATCGTTATAACTACATCGTCGTACTATCGTTGTCCGATTATACATTACGATTATCCATTCCTCCGATTTTATAAAACTTCGAAATTTTTGTAAATATTCACATAGATGATTGCGTTGTCATTTATCAACTATAGCGTAAGGATTCGGGAGTGGGAAACTGTATGTTCAGAGGATATCGTGTCAATGATCTGTTTGATCGGTGATCGGTGATCGGAAAAATATTCAGTACACGAAGTTGTCTTTATCGTTTATCGTCATAGTTTTCCGTAGTTTCCTTATGTCTATAGATCGATTACGATACATCACGGGCCTAAGTGCGCTTATGGACCCAATTGCGGGGCCAACGCCACTGAAAAGTATAAAAATCGAAGAGATTTTTTGAAGAAAAATGGATACCCGGGACGTGTCGCCGATGGGGTGTAACAACAAATTACCTACTGCCGGTTCTCGCTGATCCTTATGAGCGATGAGATCGAGATCGCGTTTATAGTATTATTTTAATAATTTTTTGAAAAAATTGCCCAATGCTATCTAATCAATGAAAACGAAAAAATATCGAAAGTAAACGCAGAAAAAATACGGAGTCCGTCCTGTTAGTGTTTAAGGGACAAGTAAAATCTGATTTTTCACTCACTTCCATTTTATCGCTGGACATCTTTGAAGAGAATTTTACGTTATACTATTGTCGGTACATTGCGTGCATTAACGTAAGAAACTTTCTTTACGCACGTATATTGATGATAATGGAGTCACCAATACCTGTAATAAGTATGCAATTGAAGTGACCTATACGCCGCATTTGTTCTCAAATTATCGATGTCCCCGTACTCCCCGTCCATGACAATTGCTACTTTTATTTCCATTTCAATTGCAGGGACAGCATCACGTATACGGCAGGTGCGTCCACCATTCTGCCGTCTATTCTTTTTTCTTGGTATAGAAATAACTTTCCGCGACGTTTTGTGTGCTTTTATCATGAATAGTGTTACGCAACATTAATCTGAAAATTTTCCAGCTGAATTTCTGTTTTATCGTGTGATTTCTCGAGATATTATTACGCGGAATTAATTACCACCGAACTTCTACTCCGTTCATGAAAACATAAATTTCCCTACGAAAAGGCAAAAAATAAAAATTTTATTTTTAAATTATCTGAAAACAATACAATACAATGTTAGAAGTTCTTCGACAAGCTGTCGTTATCACGCGTTTTATTTATTTTCTAATATGTATTCGACGTTGAAACCATTGCAAGGCATCTCGTCATTGAATTAAACAAGAATATCATGAAAATTAACTAATCTCCGTCGCATTAGATTTTCGATCGGCGTATAGATTGATCAATCGGTCAGCTTCTCGCCAACCCGCACCAATCGCGCCGTGTACCGTTGAATAATATTTCGGCGACGTTGCTTCGCCGCCAAACAAAATAAGCTGAAAAGAAAAACAAAGAAACGATTTGCGATCAATAAAAATACCCTTCTGATACGATACATCGATGGAACTTACGGGATTTCCATCTTTCGATATCGGTTTCGAAAGATCGATGGCCATCGCACCAGAACGTTCCGTCTCGAGGCTTCGGTAGCTGTATGTTCCTCTGAAGTGTTTATTGCTGAACCATTGAGTTCTCGTGATGTAACAAAAAATCTCGTAAAAAAAAATATATATGTACGTGAAAAAAAAATAATAATAATTGCAAAGTTACGGATACCTTAACATTGCAGATGGTTCGGTAACGTTGTAACTGCGTCCCAAAAATCGATGAAGAAACTCTTTTGTCTGATTGAAGACGAGTTCTTCCGGTATATTTTCCATTTCTCTCGCGTAAGGTCCTGACATCCAACCACAGAGTAATCGAGGCTTGTGCTCGACGCTTACCATACTAAATAACGACAACATCCACGATTTTTCGGGCTAAAAACACAAGAAAAATGTATAATTTTTGCTTAAAACCAAAAGATCTTTTCTTCTGTGTTTATGTACAATTTATACGCAGATTCCGGCATTTCGCAACGAAATATCTACAATTTTATCTCGAGTACACATTGAACAATAAAATACAAACGTTATTGGCAAATTCGTTTCGATCATTCGCGGTCCAATGAAATGCCACGTAAAATGGGGCGTTCGTTGGCCACCATGGATCCGGAAAGTGCAGGTAGATTTTCGCAACATTACCGAACTGTAGGCCCTGAAATGCAAATTTTTATTATTTTTTTTTCTTTTTCTTCTGCAAAATCCCGTATTGCGTCCTTATAAAAAATGAAGAAAATAAAAAAAAAGTTTTTGTTTAATTCGTAAATTATAGAGATTTCTCAAATCTGCTGGCAAAGTTTTCATCGATCGTTGGTTTTTCAATTTTTCAACGTTTTATTCATATAAATCGCTAATATTTATCAGAATTTCATGTGAATTACTTCAGTGATATATCGGTGAATCGATTTCACAAAAAAAAATTCGAATTGTGTTTTTTGAATATTTTGAAATATTCTAAATACGCTGGCATGAAAGTCTTTAAAAATAAAAATTGTTTTCACGAAACGAAAGCTTCTCTATGAAGAAGGAAAATGATCTGAGAGTTGACATTCTACTCACCTGAATTACGCCAATTTTCTCTGTTGGTAAAGACGGATAGAACAGAGTTTCGTACTCCGATTTCAAAACACCCAGAGATACAGTAACGATAACATGATCAGCGAGATATTCATCACCGTTCGCCGTAACAACGCTCATAGGTCCTTCTGTAATATTGTACTTTATTTTCGAAACTTCGGCATTTAGAACGGTATTATTCATAACCGGAAGTTCCTCCTCGGGATTCGGAAATTTTTTCTATAAAATCGATAATACGTTTGTTTTAAAAGCCAAAAACCATAATATCCTATAAAAAAATTGTTAACGTTTATCGTTACAGAGCTGTGGCTAATTTTTTTTTTTTTTTTTTTCGCTGACTATGAATCGAGCATTTGTTTTACTTGAAACTTGATATTTCATGCAAAACTCAAAAAATATATAACGCAAATTTTTTTTGTATTTTTAAAAAATATGCACGCGAACCATTAAAATATCGAGAATTGTACTGTATCCTTTATCCTTCCAATTGATGGCGTGATCCCCTTCGCAAAGGGTGTATTCTTGAAGCCCTTTAGCAGAAACATTAAACCAACTATCGCCAGCGTCCGCAGACATTTGAAATAAATCGATCATATCGATCAAAGGTTCTCGTTGCTCTGTCGGTATATCGGAATGAGATTTAAAATACTCGTTGAATCTATAGTACACAAAAATACGTGTCACAATGTATCACTGTTTTTCTATACCTCTCAATAGCGCAGAACGTTATTTACTTCATTTTGTAGTAATCTCCGATCGATCCATTTAAATATTCTTCCGGCGTTTCGGACGTTGAGAGATTCATGTAGAACCTAATAAAGTTATTTGCCGTTTCATCCGGTATCTTAGAACCCGAAGAACTGAATAATCTACTGATCCACTCTTCGCTCGAACGCTCGAGAACGCCGAGAGGCCACGCTAATTCAAACGCTACGTTATCCTTTTCTCCGTGAACCCACTGTCCCCCAAGATCCACCAAATGATCACCTCAAAAACCCGAAGAAAAAAACAAAAATTAAAAAATAAACAAAAATGCATAATTCACTAATTAAAAAAAAATATCATATTTAGCTTACGATTTATTAGAAAAACTAAATTTTTGTGAAGACATTCTTACCGAATTTCGTGGTATGGACTCTTCCACCGATCCGATTTTCGGCTTCGAGAATTTTAACGTTAATGAATCCATTCTGTAGAAGACGAGAAGCTGCGGCTATTCCCGATGCGCCAGAACCGACGATAATTATTCTCGGGGAAATCTCAGTCGATCGCGCGTTGATCAGGGAGCAGAAAGTAACGAGTATCGCCAAGTAGCGCATCGTATCGTAATGTGCAACGATAGTAACGGTGGCCGAGACTTAAATATCCGGATGGGTCGTGGAAGAGTAGGCAATTTAAAATAATCAAAATATCAGCAGTGCCAGTCAAGGCCGTTGCGACCAGTACGACGACGATGTTTACCGGACTGATAACAAGGAGGTTTAATCTTCTTTTGTCTGTCAATGATATTATAATTATATTTCATCGATCGATAATAATCGAATAATCGTCATTGTCAAATTTCAATGATTTTAACTTTGACTCTTATAGTCTCTTTTTCTGTCTTATAAACTCTTTTTATAAATGTTTTCAAGATTCCCTCGAACTCGTCGGGTTATCGTAGATTCTCCCCCCCAACTACAGTGCCCAGGCGCGTAACAAGACGGAAAAAACGAGGATTTATCAACGCTCGATGACGTCGAAACATTCGTATCAAACATTTCGAAAAACCCACGAAGACTCCATGCATTTTTATATATTATTTTTATTTTCATTGTCGTATGATAACGGGTCACGAACACTGTACGCGTGATTGCGTAGTGATGTAAATTATAGTGTGCGATAATGTCGCTTTTAACGATCATATTACTTGAGTACATTGAATTTTTTTCCGGAAGTGATTATGAAAAATTAATTTATTATAATGAATTCAAGGATTCTATTGCAAAAAGGATTAAAAAGGAATTCTGATTCGATCCAATCGACGATCGCGATGATTCCTCGGTTACGTCAGTTTCCCATCGGTGTAAAGATTTATCAATCTGTCCGCTTCTCGCCATCCGGAACTGATCGCCCCGTGAACGGAAGCGTATTGATTCCAAGAAGTTGCCTCACCGGCGAACAAAACTGTCTGTAAAACTCGTTGCCATTAGAGATTCGTCATTCGACGATATCGAAATAAAATGACGAATATGAAACGTACGAGTTTTCCATTAACAGTTATCGGTGTCGCGAGTTCCTTCATCGTCACTCCGGAACGCTCGGTCTCGAGGCTCCGATAACTATAAGTACCACGAAAGTGGGGATCGGTAAACCATCGACTCCTGAAAAAAATATTTCAAACGATTCGTTTTCATGCCGAATAATTTCGAAGGACAAGATTTACCGTAACATTTCCGTTGGCTCGGTGATGTTATAAGTTCGACCCAAAAATCTGTGTAAAAATTCTTTAATCAGTTCGAAAAGACGTTTTTCCGGGATCTTTTCCATGTTTTTGGCGTAAGGTCCGGCAAGCCAGGCGCACATTAAGTGAGGTTTGCATTCCACTAATATCAGATTGAAGATGCTTAGCATCCACGATCTTTCGGGCTGAAAATAAATGCCGATACCAATGTTGCCGATTAATATGCTTCGAAATGTTATTGCGGTAGAAATGTTAATTGCGATACAAATATATTATTGATAAAAAAAACCCGAACATCTTTTGCCATTTCGCGACGATCTTCTTCGGTCCAATAGAATGACAGTGCCGAACCGAAAATACTATCTCCCGTGGCGGACAGCCACCATGGCTCGGGAAAATATAAATATATCTTCGCTACGCTACCAAATTCGGTACTCTGGAATTTTGCAAATTCGTGTCGTAGTCACAGATTTCTCGTATTGTATACTTTTCAAAAATACGAAAGAAAATATTCGCTGAACCTTAATTGCATCGATTTTCGCGTTTGGCAGCGGTGGATCGAACAAACTTTCGTGATCGGCCTTCAAAACACCGAGAGAAGTCGTGAAGATAACATGATCGGCATGATACCTGCATCCCTTCGACGTAACTATATTCACATTGCCGTGCGAATTGGCATAATTAATTTTCGTCACTTCGGTGTCCAGTAAAATATTCTTCATTATCGGAAGCTCTTGCGAGTCGATTGGTTTCTGCAATCTTTTCCGTTAAAGTGTATCCGTATATCAAGTTTCGGAGTTTTAAGTAAAATCTTCACGAACCATTAATATGTCAAATATCACACCGAATCCTTTATCTTTCCAATGCATCATGTAATCTCCTTTGCAATCCTCGTATTCGTGAATACCTCTTGCAGAAACGTTCGACCAATTATCACCGGCATCGGCAGCCATTTGGAACAGATTTAACATCTCTTCCAACGGCCTCCGCTCGTTTAACGATATTTCCGGATGTCCATCGAAATACGCGTCGATTCTTATATTAAAAAAAAAATATATGCATAGGTCTTTTTTTTTTTTTAATTTCACGCTGGTAGCCGCGTAGAAAATACGTGTCCATCAGGCGAGAATTACTGACCAAATCTTTTAAAAAAGCTAATAAAAAGAAGGATCGATAGAATTTACAAGCGATTCTCGCAAAAATGATTGCTTAGGAAACAAATTTAATTTAGAAAAATAAAACGACAAAATTCGGCCGAAATAAACATTCCGTACTAAATTTAGATTCAGCGAGTAATGTTAGATTTTTTAGTACAAAAACGATTATTATGAACCCTTTGCGTACGGAGGACTTAAATATAAGTCCAAATGTTTAACTAGTCGTTGCCTTCAATTACCCCGTTTAACTATAAAAAATCGCGCAAAAATGTTGAAAAAATTGTAAAATAACGTTGGACTGTTGGTTTCTCGATGGTTCAAAGAGATTTGTTTTACGCTCTTGCGTATTATTGTTACGAGCAAACGTAATTAGCGTTCTACTTTGCCGGCAGAAAGTCTCCCGTACGCGAGGAGTTAAATATATATCTATAGCGTAATCCTCCCCTTTATTCTATCGATGAGTGCACAGAAATGTTCAGCAAGAGTCCCTCATGATTTCTGAAGGATTCCACACATCGAGGAAATCATAGATTCCATTCCAAAATCTATCCAGTATTTCGAAAGCATCCCGATTTTTGCCGATTTTTGTAAAAAAAAACTTCGCCGAGATTATCAACGAGACACGTGTTTTTCTACGCGGCTAGTGCTCGAATTTCGTTGTGCTTTTCACTTTGGCTTGTAGTGCTCGCCAATCGAGCCATCGAGGTGTTCCTGCGGTATAGTAGAACCCGTTAAATTGTCGAAGAAACGGAACAAATTGTTTCCCACGTCTTCCGACAGTGCGTTACCCGATGAACTGAAAAATCTGCGTCGCCGATTGCCGATTGATTTCTCGAGTACTCCGCGATGCCATGCTAATTCGTATACAGAATTGTTCTCTTCTCCGTGAACCCATTGACCTCCGAGATCAACCCAACAATCGGCTGCGTATTTTCGAATTACACGTGACAGAAATCGGCTGATTTATCGTAACGATTTGCTTCAATTAATTTTTTTTTAATTTAACAATTTTTTTCGTACTTACCGAATCGTTTCGTGTGAATTCGTCCGCCAATTCGATCGCCAGCTTCGAGAATCGTTATTTTTTTAAAACCATTTTGAAAGAGACGCGATGCCGCGGCTATGCCGGCGGCTCCGGCACCAATAATGAGAACTGCGGCCGATTCTTTGGTCGCATTCATTTTTTCGCGAGTGAGTAATCGGAGTAAAATTCGTCAATATCGACGATCAAACGGAGTCGAATTTTCTTTCGCGCGCGAGAAAACTAAATGGGATCTTTATAAACGTATTATATATAATGCGTAAACGCATCGATAATATTGTGGGGATAAAATGTCGCGTCGACGACACTGCCGTGTCTAACGAATAAGCAAATATTTTAACGAAGAGACAGTCTCGCGAATTGATTGCATTCAATCGCATTAAACTGAATACCAATACCGCGGATACGTGACGCATTCGAAGATTTTCGCTCCTCGGGTTATCGCTGTGAAACATATATATGTATATTATAATCGATAAATCTTATCGATGAAATGATGCAAAATAAAAAGAAAACGATAATCGTCATTTAAATTCACTCGTATATAAGACAACACTCACGTAAAACTTTTACTCGTAATTATATATGTATATAATACAGTTTTTTTGTATACCGTTTACAATTTCAAACACAAGTTTTGTATCGTATCTGAAAATTACAAATTATTTACAGTAGTTTTTTTTTTTTTTTTTTTTTTTTTTTTTTTTTTTCGTCGCTTCCGTCGATGTATTTGCTATGTATAATGTATATAATCGTCGTGACAGCGTGGACTTCGATACACTTATTTTTATCGATAAAAAAACAACATTTCTTCGGCCCTTTACGCTGCTCGCGGTAAAAAAGAAATTGCTGTCGAAATACGGGTTTTTCCAATAAGCGGCTCTCAATATGCGGTAAGTATATATCAGTCTTCAAATATAAATTATAATTATATAGTATATGCGTAGACATTTATGACGAGTGATGGACAAGATTTTGCCAATTTTCTTTTTACTTTTTTCGTAAAAAAAAAAAAAACTATACGAACTTACGACGAGGCAAAAGAAAACCATTCGATATCGGTGAATCCGATCGATAAAGGCGTTTTTGTTCGTTTAACATTCTAAGCAGAAGCTTTGGGACGCGCGTAAACATCGAATACGTTGCTGCGTATCGTTTAAGAAGAATGTATCGCTACATTCCCAATCAAAAATGAGATTCATAGAGAGTTTCACAATAATTTCCAATGTCCTAAAAATTCCATTTCCAAAATTCCATTTTTCGATAAATGTTTTATAGATTTTCTTAAGCGTAATGCGTAGTCTTTTGCGAAAACGTATGCAACATTCTCGACATTTCATGGATTCAAAATAAAAATAAAATTTCCAAAGATAAAAAAAAATCGGAAAAAATTCATATGCGTTTAGAAAGATTAACGAAATTATTTTTTCTGCAAAAAAATTCACTTGCAAAATGATTCGTTTAATAAATTTCTGTTCCCAATTTTTTTCTAATAACTTTCATTTTTGCGAAATTAATGTTTTCAACACTTTCTAAATGGTTTTTTTTTTTTTTTAACTTTTATCCCATTGATAAATATTGAAAATTCTCTCTGATGAATTTCATTTTTGTATGTAAATGCAATACCCTTCATAAAATGACGATATAAAGAATAAAATACGATTCGATACAAAGATTAACGTCGATTGATGTCGCGCGGCTTTACGATTTTACGATAACGAAAATTATGGAATTACACATCGATCACGAAGAGAATCTCAGGAACCTATATTGCGAGTATGTTGAACGTTGACTCCGATAGAGTCCAGTCGTAGGTACATTATTACTAAAATTACTATCAACGTGTTCTACGGAAGATTTTGGAATTACGCTATTTACAACATTATTATCTCTCTCTCACTCTCTCCCTCTTCTACGGATTAGTCTACATTAATAGATACGTTATAGATACTACAACGCTTGTCGAGAGACATCGAAAAAAAAAAGAAGAGACCTTAAGAATAACAAAAGAAAGAAAAAAAAAAAATCATAAAAAAAAAAACCAACGCTTTCGCATATAAAATAGTGTTGCGCACAGATTCGAAAGGGTTTTCGAGAAGTATTCGCTTACGATCGAGAAATCAAATCACTTGGCACTTGGACAGTGGAAGATGCCATCGAATAGTCCCGTGGCGTCTTCGATACTATTCTATGAGATATCTATAATAATTCACCCGATCAATGTATGTTTCTCGTCCAACGAATATTGTTTTCAGACGCTCGTTTCTTTCTTTACACTCGCCGACTGGACGGACGAATCGCCGTCGGTGTAAGATCCATCGTCGTCGTTATCGTCGGCGTCCCTATAGCGCAGCGAATGACCAAAATTCGTTTCTTCGTATTCGATACTCGAGTTAACATCGAGATTTCTCATCGGGCCGAGTGATCCATCGATAGACGGTAAATCGTTCGTAGAGTTAAATTCTTTATCGATAAGCGAATCGCGTCTATCGTCTGGCGATGTATTCACGAGATCGCGTGTATCGAATTGTCGTGACGGAGGGATGTTCGGTAAGCATAATTCGTCAAGGAGACGAAAGTCACTTTCATCAGTGGAGGAACTCACGCAAACGCTATTAACGATACCTGCGCGATCGCCATAGATCCGTGAATCGCGATGAGTCGGAAAACGACTATTATCGCTCGTCAAACTATTCGCATCGGTAAGCGATCGCATCGAGCTGTTCATAGACTTGCAGGAGCTGTGATGAACGGTGCGTTCGATTTGCTGCGAAGCATCAACGCTATTAGAATCGTCGTAAGAATCGCGATTTTTGGAGCTCGTCGCGGAGCTCGCGACATCGTTCATCGAACTTCTATAGCTGTTTCTCAACGGCGCCGCATTGTACCGATCGGCCGGTTGGAGTGAAAACAAACTATTAGAATGTTCCGATCTCACCAACGATCTCTGGGGACTCGTCGTTCTTCTAGTTTCGCGAATAATTTCATTAATCTCGTCGAGACTCGAACATCGAAGATCGTCGCTCATCGCTTTCTCGGGAGTTTCCGGTGTCTCGCCGATTTCCGGGAGATCGTGATCGCTTCGTTCGCTCGTCATTTGCGTCGTGGATTCCAAACCCGAACTGTACTCGAGACTACACTGTTGCGAAACATTACGCAAATGTTTTTCCTCGTAAGTTCGCGAGTCCTGATCCGACTCGTTGGGACTGGCGCTGGTGAGCGGTTGTTGCTCGGGTTTCCTTCGTTGATCGTTGCGAAGAGCGGCGAGCATTGATCGATTATCGAGGGATTCTTGTCGCGAGTTTCGCGGATCGTTATTTATTTTTTTTCCATTTCTCTGGAGATTTTCCTGACCGATAACGTATCGTATCGGGACGGTACGATCCTCGGAAACGCTTCCACCGCTATCCGAAAGTATATTAACGTTTTTAACGTCGTTGACGGGATTCAGCTCGACGTGAATGTTGGTATTGTTGACTTTTGCGCCGCTACCGAAGATACCACGTTCGATATCCGCGTCGATTTTTCCTCCCGGTCGACGAGGTATCGATATGCAACTACCGCCGTCGCTAGTCACACCCCCATCGCCCTGCTTTCTCGGCCCCAAATTATTGCTCTTCGTGTGACGTCGTTGCTTCTTGAAGAATTTTCTCGCAACGCCACTCTGATGGGGATTGTAAAACATTTCGACGCAAGAAGGCGCGGGTTCGGTGTACGTTGTCACGGAATTGTTTGATCTGTACTGCTGGCGATGAAGAACAACGAGATTAACGTTCGCGACCTTTGCTGCGGCTAACGAACCTTCACCAGCGGAGAGGCCGAGATCGCTCACCTTAAGGGTGTTGCAGGCCCGCGAGGCGCTCGTTTGTCTCGAAGAGGCGACGGAATTCGTGTCGGATATCACTTGAGTCGCTTGGGAATTCGACGTCGGCGGTGGACGCGTTTGGACGAGAGGCTGCGCCGGTAACGAGGGATTTGCATCTGAAACGCTCCGCGTTCGGCAGCAACGATTCTTTCGTCGACGAAGCCAACAACGCATCATCATCCATTGAGATCTAACGTCGCTACGCGCTATACCGTAGAAAAGGAGAACGAAAAGACCCAATGAACTTATCGATATCGCGTAGATTATCGAAAATATTGTTTCCTCGTACGGCACGTGAGGATCGAAGGGCTTCGAAGTCGCCGCGGCTCCCGACGTCCAGGCCAGCAGATAAAGTATCAATATGACGATGTGACCCTTTAACTGCGTTATCTGCGAGTGTTCGAGATCCTCGACCTCCGAAGACATTGTTTGGGTACTGTGAACGCTGTTCTGATCGACGGTCCGATTAGAATGCGGTTCCAGCAACTCGAGATCCATATTCTCCGTTGCCTGCGTACCTTCGGACAGCTGACCGTTCATGTCGACGCTTCTTATAGCGCAACGAACGAGAAGATAGAATATCGTCAGGTAAACGATGAGAATTATCGTCGGAACGAAGAGAGCAGCGAGCGCCGCGCCGGACGTCAGAAAACAATACGAATAACCGGCGTATTCGCGAAGATTTATCGCTCCCGATATTCCGCAGACTATCAACGCTATTCCCCAACCAACGAGGTAGAGACCGAGAAGTGGCTTCTGGATCGGCTGCTCGGCTATCTCGTCGTCCGGCACCGCTGTTACGTCGGATTTCGACAAACGCTTATACATGTTGCTGCAAATAGAGAAACGACAATTCATTTAATTGTATTAAATCTTTCAAAATAAATCTTATTATAGAATTAGAGAGGCTTAAGGGGAGTCCGGCGATTCCGAGTAAAAAATTGTATTACTGATCCCGCGCAGTGCATTTATGGCTTCAAATACAAAGAATAGTTATCTTTTTTTTACACAGAAAAATAGTCAAAAGTCATATTGAAAAAAAATTAAACACATCCGGTAATTTTTTTTTCAACTGATAAAAAAAAAAAATAAACGCGGACTTTTCGATTTAGAATCGCCGAAATCGAACCCTCAAATTTCGTAAGATTTTAAAGACATCGCAGAAAATACGATATTAATATTTATTAACAGTAATAAAATTAAAATAATAATAATATTTATTATTATTATTATTATTTATTAATTTAATAATTATTATATTATTAATGAATTAATTATAAATAATAATACCTCGCAGAAACGGCCATCCATAGTAAGCAGCACAGTGACAAATAGTGAAGCACAAGGCCGACGCTTTGGCATATCTGAACGTTGTCCGTTTGTTGAATTCCAACGGTGTAGAGGAAGCAAAGTAAAACAATCGCTACCCAAGTATTGACGACACAGTGCTTTGCTTTTTTCGGCATTACGATCGAAGCGTAACAAATTATGTAAGTAACGACAGTACATGTCAATGATAGGATAGCCACGAAGCTACCGACGTAGATCGCTGGATGAGAGTAGCGAAATTTAGCGCCCGGCATACTGAAAAAGAAAAAAAACGCATTATTTTTTTGTTTTTTTTTAATGCGAAGTCTCGTAAAAACAAAATAAAAATAAGCGTTTGTGATATTTACATGCTGTCATCTAAGTACGAAGTGTCCTCGAGAAGACCGTAATATCCCAGTCTGTTGCAACGAAAAATAACGAGATTGTTGAGAAAATTCGATAGATGACAACCGTCGCTTGTCCAACCACCGGTTTCGTTTAATTTTCCATCCCAGACAACGGGCTTTGGTCGGCTACCGACGTAATAGTAACGCGGAGCCTTCAGCATCACGTAAACCGGCTCCGTGAGATTCATCATTGATAAACCAACTGCGGGAAATAAAAATATTACAATTAAGAATAATTCGATTACAGAGTGTGTAATGAATAATGAGGGCATATGAAATTTTATGAAATTTTAAGTCTTTACATCCACGGAATAGGAATTTCTTTACGATATGATTCACGACTCGTAATTATCATTTTTAAATAAAATATAATTAAAAGAAATGGATATTATGATGATTTTTCGTCGTATAGTACGTAATTGTTGTTCGATAATTAAGATATTCGAAAAAAACTCGTAAAATGACAATTAAATATTCGGCAAAACTGCGGGTGTTACTCCGCTGAACGCGATAGTCGAGGCGCGAGAAAGATGCGCTCCGGGAGTAAAGGCGCCGCAAGACGGCTTTCATTTATTCGATTGAACTCGGTGACTAAAAACGGTGAATCTTTTCGTAAAGTTCAGTTGTTTTTCAGTTCGAATCGAAACAAAAATCGTTACACTAATGTATTCTTGTCGACGAGTCTTCTGCACCTTTCTACGTAAAACTATTAACTTTCAGGCAGTAATTGCTAAAAAAAAACTGTACCGTCAAACAAATATTGAAAAATGATACCAATTCAGGATATTTTTCTCTATAATCATATTTAATAAAAGTCAATATTGTTAACATTCAACTATCAGGAAAAAAATTACCGATATCGGAGTTATGAATTCAGAATTAATTATGAATTTCGGTTCCTCTGCCTATTTTCATGATATCTCATAACTTTCTTCAGATCAAATGTAATTTCACGACTTTTCAAATAATTAGAAACTCTGAATTCACTATCATAAGATTTTCGAGGTAAATAACGTATTTACACGTTAATTAACTTACTTAATTTGGTGCCGACGACACAGGAGGTAACGTCCATTTTTTCGTTACCGAATACCTTTGGAAAGAGACTATTATCGCTGTACATAGAAATCATAAGTTGATGCGCGACGGTCAAAGCTTCCGGATGTGTGAGTAACGAGGCGGGTAGTTGTATCGAAGCCTCTATAGTTTTGTCTCTGGTGCTGAGAATCGCGGATTTGTTGTTAGTCGCGCAATGGAGTAATCGCGGCTCAGCGGGCGGCGCGGTGGCACTGCTGTACCACGTGCACGTGAGACCGGCAAAACTCTCGCGTTTAACTCTGAATTCCTCGAGTGCCATATTTTTCTTGTGCGCTTGTATCGACGGCGTATGTTCCGTAACAACTTCAACAGCGTTGACGAGACGAGCGCAAGCGCGATAACCCGTTTGTGCCGCTTTAAGCATCTCTTTCGGTAGCGTCATTATTGCGCTCACTATATCGACGAGCATCGTTCCCAATTCTTTCTCCTCGTTTAAGAATGTCAAATAATTTTCGACGGTTTTCGTTATAAAATGAATCTCAACGGGATCCGTTATTTTCGCGCCTTCGCCCGTGTGATTTCTGAATCTTCTCGCTGTTTCTAGTAAATTTCCCTTTGTCAACGACAAATTTACTTTGGAATATTGTTCCAAGGCTTTCGTCATCGATGATATGTAGGGACAGGACTCGGTGTTTAAGTCGACCCAATGTCCGGTAGCGTTACAACGGTACGATGCGCGAAGAGGTATCTGCATGAGGGTCGACAGTCCGCTGCCCTCGCAGGGCAACTCCACTCGCCAACCCACTACGGTTTTGGGCCACGCGTACATTCCTTTATTGTTTCTCGTAACTAAAATCATGCAGAAACGAAAGAGGATAGTGTAATAATGGAAAATACTCATCGAGATGAG
This sequence comes from Buathra laborator, assembly GCA_934046635.1. Taxonomy (NCBI): domain Eukaryota; kingdom Metazoa; phylum Arthropoda; class Insecta; order Hymenoptera; family Ichneumonidae; genus Buathra; species Buathra laborator. The sequence continues at coordinate 19,428,229 of OW203893.1, read as the reverse complement.
TTGTAAGTGAAATTAAAACGAAAGAAATGAACTTTTCGTAATTACATACCGGCAAGTGGACAGTAGCGCGTCCGTTCCGATATGACGATCATGTTGATAGTTTTCGATCTGTTTCCGTATACGGAGACTAGTAAGCAGTTCCATTGGCCGTGATGCTCTTCCTTCACCGGAATAATACTCAACGAACTGTTGATCAATTATTTTGATTCGTCGCGGTTATTGATTGCATAGTTAACGCTTTGCGGGGATTGTGGTTCTTTCAAGAATCAGTCGATGTTTCAGTTCCGAATTTTTCTGAGATTACTGAGCCGCTGTCCCGAATATTCTGCTTAATAATGTTAGCGGTACTCCGGCCTCGTGTACCCGGAACCACCGAAAACGAACGGTTTCGTTTCGACTATTAAACGGTAAAAGTTTCCTGCTGTGTTGTTTCTTTTTTTTTTCGCCGATTAGCCAAAGTGTTTACCATACGTTGAATATTCTCAACAGTAGTTTTTCGATGTTTTCTATCTTTTAACTACATTTTGGTTTATTTTAAAAAATATATCAAGATTCAGATATAATGTCTATGAAAAGGAATTTGTATAAATTTTCGTTCTATTTTTGCTTTTTGCAATAAAGTCGATGAATTCGCCAAGCGAAAGGGACTGTGCATTTGAAAATGTAAACTGATTACGTTTTGTAAACCGTTTTCTCGTTCAACAAAATGCATTTATACTGTAAAATACAATATTTCGACACAATTTTAATTTTTGACTTTATCGATATCCTCTTCAGAAGTTTATTTTCTTTATTCTTTATTCACGTAAATATTTACCAAAATCGTCGGTATTTGTTCTTTTTTTACTCCGCTTTTTTTTTCCGGATGTGAACATTATCACTTTTTTTCGGTTGATATTTCTCCCATTGTTTTTATTCCAGACTCACTCGTTTAATATTGGATTTTTGCTTACGATATGTACTTTCGTTAAAAAAAAAAGGGATTTGTTTACTTCAAGTACTTCGAGACGCGATGTCTTTGTAGTTGCAATGCATTGTTGAAAATTTATATTTTTAAATTTACCTATAGTGACATCAAAACGTTTGAATATAAGAAAGAAGTCGGTTAAGACGCAACATCGATGTGCTAAAAATTAAAGATGATACACATTTTTAAGTGATAACTAAAAACGGTAATTTCAAAAAATTCAACATTTTCTTAAAAAAAAAAAAGTCGATTTTCAGCGGCCTATTTGTGGCGTTCTATGTTTACTCGCTCGTTAATTTCGACTCGTATAGTGAACGAAAACAAAAAGTCGGCTTACAAAATGCTTCATATAATTTCGTGATATTTTTAAAAGATTTTGTTTTAGCGCTCTAACAGCTCGAAACCATCGACTGACCTTAAAAGACCCAATTGCTCGCCGATGCAACAAAACAACATGTTTTCCGCAGAGGGATATTAAATCTCAGAGAATCCGATGTGTAGTTTATTTACAGATCGATTTATCGTACGTACCTGTCGACGATACCACTGTCGGAGAGATATCTGTTCTCAACTTTAATGTTCGACAACGTACTCTGCGGATCCACGTAAAAATGAGTACCCAAAGCCTCAGCCGTTATGTTCGGATTCCATAACCAGTTGAGTTTCGCGGTGCGATCTTCCGTGACGCTTGGCGCGCGACATTTCAACGTTATCGAATCACCGGCGAAGACTACTTGACTGGAACCCGGGCGAATTTCTATCACGGGAGTCGTCCATTGGCACTGCAAATGCTCGGAGAGTCGAATATCGACGATCGGTTGGTCTCGAAGCTCCGGTGGCGAATCACAGGTCGGCGGCAATGGTCTGAGGATAATTGTTATATTGTATCTCGCAGATGTTAATAATACTTTAAAAAAATATATAACTCGTCTACCGGGAGACTTACATCAATTTTACACCGGAATTGTTTCTCCAGCTGCCGAACCACACGAGATTGCAGTCGCATTCCCAAGGATTGTTGGATAGATCTCTGAAATCGAGATATATGCCTTTCGGAGTTATTGAAATTTCTCGCGTTAATTTATTTCTCCGTATTTTAAAATGTATCTTTACTCACAGTTGTCGCAGAACTCGGAGACCGTGAAAGGTACCCTCGGCTAATGTCTTCAGGTCATTGCCGTTCAATTTTCTGAATAAAGTTTCACAGAGTCAAAGAAACGAAGGCGATTAATCGACAGCCGGCATCGTTATCTAGCTGTGTGCAAAGACGCTAATTCGTTCTTAAGCACAATAACGCGGTCCCAAAATCGCAATACAGAGAGCGGCGTGTCGTCGAAATGAAATGAAAAATAACAACAAAAAAAATGCCACTTACAAGCGTTCTAATGCCAGCAAATCATGAAATAAGATGGACTCCAATGTGCTCAGTTTGTTGCCAGACAAATCGCTATGAAGAGAATAAATGATAAAGTGATAATGATGATGGCGATGATGAGAAAATATGTGATAAATTGTGAAATAAAGAAAATTTGCAAAATAATTTGCGCACTTTTGTTACAGTTGATTCTACTTACAATTTCTTGAGATTTGGAAGTCTTCTGAACGCGAGAGCGTCTATCAACGATATTTGGTTTTTGCTCAAGTCTCTGAAACATCGAATTACCAATATTTCAAGACGATGATCGATAAAAATATTTAAATAGCTTAACCCATGGAATGCCACACATTTTTCCACCTGAGAAACTTTGTCAAAAATCAATATTATAATGTTTTCATTGTAGTATAACCAGAATATAAAGAAAATGGCTGTTGATACTGATATTCGAGTAAAAAATTGTTAAAAATGTAAAATGAACGCTTAATTTTTTTATAGAGTCGATCATCGAGAATATTGTACTGTTTCGGGAAAAAATGACCGTCACGCAAGCCGAAGCCCTTTGGAAAATATTTATTACTTCTTCATTCACTTTGGAATTTCCCAAAAATTTAAATTCCGATATATTAAAAAGGCAGATAACCGGTTGCTCATCGGAGTTCATGTTGTTTTCGGTAAAAGATACGATTTTGCGATAGTCGTGGTCTGTACGTTTCTTTTTTTTACTACAGTTGCATCGATATTAAAATTTCAAAAAATTACGAAATCGATTCAAAAGGTCTGTTAAAAAGATTTAAATATCGCTGCTCATCGAGTACTCATATTCGCAATATACCATCGTCTATCAAAAAATTTTCTTTAGATTTTTGTTTTTTTACTTTAAAAAGAATCATATTCTGCTGAGCACCTGAATAAAAAAAAATAAAGCGTTTTTTTTATCAGCCTAATCGGTACAATAGAAAATAATAGAAATTATGAGTTTTGTAAGAAAAAAATAATCAAAAACATTGAATTTTGAATAATTTAATAACACCACTTGAGTGGAGCGGCGGTGTGTGCGGCTTTCCGGAATTAATTCTGCAAATCTGCTTACAGCCTTTCCAGACTCTCCAATCCTGCAAAGCATCCCTCGCCAAGCGCCGTAATTTTGTTTACGGAAAGATCGAGTCTCTTGAGTTTGGTAAGATTTTTAAAAACTTCCGGCTCCACTGCGTATATATTGTTTTTGCTGAGATCACTGAAAAAAAAAAATTGACGAAGAAAAAGATAATATTGCAAATTAATTACTCAAAAAAACAACATTGTTGGGTACAGGAAATATCGGAAAGACAAACTTACAGGTGATAGAGCTCTATGCCGAAGCCATTGATATCGATGTCTTTGATGTCCAATATATCTTTGCAAGTTACTTTGAGCCGTTCGGCCTGTGGACCGACTTGTTTGCAAAAACATAACGTCGGACATAATCGACTCTCGTTGATACCCGACGCGGCAGCCAGAATGGAGAGCAAGAGAAGTGCTCTCATGATTGGCGGATTAACCGGCCCTTTTCCTGGATAAATAAACCAATAAAAAATGCGGAATTTATATTTTCGATCTATTAAAACATAATATAAATTGGTATGAAACTCTAAATACGTAAAAACTTGTTGGGAGGCGTTAGTATTTTACGAAACAACAAAAAAAATAAAGAATTTTCGATTGTTGCAACGAGTTTTCGTTGACGAATCGATTAACATTTCGGAGTCGAAGAAATAATAATAAATAGGAATAATCGTTTGTTACTTACGGCGAATATTGTTAAACTTGTTGTTCACATTGTTTCAATCGAGTTTATTCGTAATTTCGTTGTCCAAGCTCCGTTGACAACGATCATTCCATCACGGTACGACAACGAGATCGAGCGACATAGCGAAACAAGTGACTCGATTCCACGAGTCATAATAATAGCGTGTAAATAAGATACGGTTGCTCTGAGATTCGCGCGCGGCTTGGATGAGATACGAGAGATAAAATAGTAGTTTAAAAACAACGATAAACCACTCGGAGGAAGGGAAGCGCGTAGCGATAAATATTTTATTGTAAATAACGCGAATGGAGAGACGATAGATATCACTGGTAGGGAAGATATGTATGTGTACCAGTCGCTGAGAAGATCAGCTGCCGACTGAGTAACCAACATGGCTCCGGTAACACGGCTTGCCTTCGCCGTCGCTCGCCGAAAATTTTACAAATCCCCAAACCTAGTGAACCCGCGTAAATTTTAAACGCTCGGAGGCTTTTTAGTGTTATATCACATTTCAAAAACTTTTTCCTCTCGAATTATGAGAATATGGCAAACGCGACGATAGTCTGTTCTTTCTTGATATTATTCATTATCATGCAGCAGCATAGTTTGAAGTTTCAATGAGTAATTAAAAACCATACAGCTCGGGTTGAGTTTTAAGTATAAATATTAAGTTTTAAGTATATCGCATCGATCGCCTCGTCTCATAAATAAATAAATTGAAATATTCGTCAACACCTACGTATAAAAGACATTTTGGAACAGTAGAATAAATAGGACTAGCAATTGGACCGTATTTTTATTGTTAAAAAATGGTCAATTTTTGCATCTATTACCACGGTAATTTCAGGGCAACAATTGTCATCGGTATGACAAAATTATTAGAAAAAAGGTACGTGTTTTAGCAATAATTTTACAAAAAATGAAATCACCGGTATTTTCACATTTCTAACTCTCTCGTTTACGTGAGCCCCGGTAAAAGTTGGGCTTTGTTCTCGAACCGCAGTGAGCCACTGTACACGGCAAATGTCCGCGGATTTTGGCGCTGCTGCATCTATCTTTTTCTTTCCTTCTCTTCCTCACCGCCATGCTGTGCTTGTGCTGCTGCTGTGTTGTGTTTTGCGAGATAAACTTCGTCACCATTCGATAGCGTAGTCGATTGTCACCGTCGATCTCGTAAAAATTGTTTACGTTGTTCTCTTCTTCATTCGTGAGAAGGACAAAACAAAAACACGGCGCGCGATGCTTCTTTAAAGAGAGTGTAACAAAACGTTTTACCCACAAACTGCTATCGTGCGTCTCGTTTACCGTTAGATGAACAACTATTCAAAAAATCTATTTTCGTGAGAAAAAAAAAACAATGACGAGTGACGTGTCATCCCTAAAATCTTCCGATCCGCAAGATCCGAAAAATGAACCAATTAACTACATCGCGGGTAAGTCGTTTCGTTTCGGGTTAACAACGCGGATATGCGATCTATCGATCGATTTTAATAGTTTTTTATTCCGATCGCAGAAATACGACGAATGATGTACGGTTTTGGCGATTGTCCCGAACCTCTCGTCGAATCTGCTAAGATAATCGAGGAATCTATACATCGTCAGATGAGATCATTGGTTTACAAAGCTTGCGAAGTCGCCGATCGTCGAAACTCAAGTGTCGTTACGGACGAAGATTTTATATTTTTGTTGCGCAGTAACAAGATAAAACTGCGCCGTTTGCTTAAATATCTCGAGATCAAGGAATTCAAAGCTTCGATGAACAAAATCATTGCCGCCGAATCGTTTGAGGAGACGTTCGACGATTTGACGGAGAATCCATTGAAGAAGAAGAGAGCTTACAACAAAATTGTCGGTCTCATCGATAACACGGGAGAACTTTTGGAAAATCAGTCAGCCGTCGATGACGTCAAACACAACAGAAGACTGAGAGCCGAAATGATATCACGTAAAATTGATGAAACGCGATACATAGATTTCAGCAGAGCGAGATGCATATCGTTCGCTAACAGAAATCAACACAAATTCAGCGATTGGATAGGATGCGAAAGTAGGCTAATTATTTTTCACAAAAAAAAAAAAAAAAAACAAACAAAACATCAAATACCGAAAAAACTCGAAAATCCTCAATTTTCACATTTCATTCTCATTCATTTTTTTTACTCGTGAAACTTCTATGAGAAATAGATTCTTGTAATTTTTTTGATTTCTCATAGAGAAAGTTTTGCGAGTAAAAGAAATGAATAAGAAGCAATGTGAATATTTATCATTTTTACAGTATTTTTTGTTGTATCTGTGAAATTATAGTCTAAAACTATCAGACCAAAATCTCACCGAACGGCGATTTTTTTTTTTTTTTTCATTTATCAACGTTTCATAAAGATTCAAATAAATGTTTCATCGATATCAAAAACTAAAATATTTATAACTTTTTAATCAATTTACCGATTCGGGTAAAATTTAAAAATCAATATCTTGAATGATCACTCGACTCGTGTGCAAAGTTCCAATTTGATTGCTTCAAATATACGCAAACGGTAGAGCGCCCAATAGTTGTTTTGATAAACTTGCAAAATGAAAATATCACTAATTTTCGAGTCCCGGTGGCAATTCAATACCAAACAACGTTAATAGTAACTCGACTTGTGTGCCAAATTTCAGTTCAATCGCTAAAAAATTGGCGGGTAAAAACATGTTTTTTCACGAGAACAAAGTTTCCTCTACGAGAAAACAAAAAGAACAAAAGGTGTAATCCAACATTTTCTTTTCCGCGTCTACATCGCGAAATTGGCTATCGTAACCAAACGCAGAAACATATTTATGCCCAAAAATATTAATTGCAAATATTATTTTCGCAGGTGACATGAAAGTCTCGAAACAAGGATACGTTGTTCTCGGTTACTTGGCGTACGAAACGGTAGCGGAGATAATCGATCTCGCGCTTCTCGTTCGACAGGATCAGAATAAGATTCACGGAGATTCGATAGACAGACTGAAATTGAGTTATCGAAATCCTTACACGTACAAACCTTATCAGCACAGCAAGGTACCGAAAAGGGCGAAGATATTTTCCACCAAAAAAAAAAAAACCCTTAAATCAGCGAAATTTTTTACGATAAATAACTTTTTTTTTTTTAGGGCGCCGTTACAAAGCCGATAACACCGGGAGAGATACACGAAGCGCTGAGGCGTTATTGGTCTCCTCAACTCGATATAACGGGACCCTTTCACCGTTGGTCGATGCATCGTCCTCATCTGAAACTTCTATCTTGCTGAACCTTCGTGACACAGGTAGGAGTCGTACCAGATATTTAAAAAAAAAAAAAAAAAAAAAAAAAAATCGAAAGAGTTTCGAACGATGCGACAAACGTTAATGGAATGATTATGAATGTTTATTACAATATGTGGCATTATCTACAAAAGTGTTTGCACTAGAAATACTTGGGAGGGGGCAATGGCATGCACCCGATGAAATTCTTTTATCCTCCTGTCACGAATTTATACAAATACTAATTTTGTTCTTATATCATGGTGAGAGTAATGTTGATACGCGAGCTTTTCCCTCAGCACCGCCAGTTATGCAAGTGCCCGATTGATTCGCCGTCGACCAATCGCAACACAACGTTCCCTTGTGTCCTCCCAATTCAAGAACTTTTCCTTGCGTTCCCGGTGGCATCTAAAACAATGATTATTATTTATCAATGTACCTCTCCGCGCAGAAAACGCGTATTTCGGATAGATTTTCGGATGGAATCTGTATGAAATCTCAAATGGGAAGGCGACCCGTAATTTTTTTCACAAACTCTCAAATCACACAGAACTTTTATCAAAATTTCTGCTCAATTTTAAATCGCTACACTGAACTTATTATTTTTTTTTAATAAATATTTACCTTATATATATTGCCGCCGTTCTGGGTGCACAGCAGCATGTGAATTCCGCTCTGATCGAACGTAAACAATTTCCCGTGTACGGCATTCTTCTCGATCTTTATCTTCGTTTCCCAAATAATTTTCCCCGTGTGATTAATGCTCCTCTGGCATAATTTACCGTCTTCGCTTTGCGCGCAAATATTGGTAAAATCATTGATTAGTTCGATATCGATAACGGGACTCGAGTGGCAACTTAGATTGTCTATTATTTCGTTGCGTCTGAGATCGTGAATCAATATGTTTCCGTTGGACAGTCCGGTTATGAGGAGTTGACCGTTGTGATTGAAAGTCGAACATAGCGCCGTTACGTTTTGTTCCATCGGCAATGTTCTCTCGAGTTTTCGGGTTTTTATGTCGTACAGCAACAAGCGTCCCTCGTTGTTTTCCGATACCGAACACACGAATGTCGATTCCGTTGGATTGCAAAGCAACGTAACGATTCGCGAACCTTCGTGTTGTATCTCCCATATGGTTTTGCAATCGCGCGTATCGTGAAGCTGTATAAGACCGTTGTTATCGCCGTGAAGAAAGTATCTTTCGTTTTTCGATATCCAGTCGAGTGCCGTCACAGCTTTGTTCGAATTTGCCGTTGTCGATGTAAAAGTTGCCACAGTCCTGTAGAATAACATTCGATTATTATTTCGTTGCTTTTTAAGCAAAAATAACATTTCGTTACTCACTTTGGTGATGGTATGGGAGTCCAAACTTTAATTATACCGTCCGCGTCTCCCGTCGCGACGTACGAACCACTCGCGTTGCTTTTACATTGTATTATAGATGTTTTGTGTTCCGTGTATTCTTCCTGTAATCAAACGACCAAATCCTTCATCCATTCGATAGTTTGGATTCTTAAAAACGCTGATTAAAAATCTCGATATGAATTTTGGATTGGAAGGGAAACGGCGCTTTACCTGACTAAGCAGTATGTAACTGTTCTCGATTTTGTCTTTGGCTTTTCTCTCGCATGCCGTATCGACGGACGAGTCTCTCTTTCTTGTACTCGTGAGTCTCGAATCACAACTGATACTTCTCTTTCCTGAAACTTCCGATTTACTTATCGAATTCACTCGTCCCTTCGTATTCGTTCTTTTGGTCCCCACGTTTTCGTTTTCTGGCTTTTTAACGCTTGTCGCCGCTTTTCTGCTCAATATTGGACTTGAACTTCCGCCAATGTTTTTTATTAAACTTCTCAAACTCTTTGGATTTTCCATTAGCGGAGATTCTCTGCAAGGATGCATTGAATTGTGGCGATTATCGAGTATCGCCGACGAGCACTTTTTGTCGATCGATGGAACTCGGTACAAATTTTTTCACGAAGGAATTATACATCTTTTCGTTTACTTAATACGTACTGAGCAATGATATAGAAGTCATCCATTATCGGCGGATGCTGCGGCGTCGGACCGGGATTAACGTCCGAAAGATTGTCCACTTTGGTCACTTCGCCGAGACGCTGCTTCAGCGAATCGTTTTCCTCCTGAAGACGCTTCAACTTGTTCGTATCCTCGTCAAGCGTGAGAAGCGTCGGTTGTGGCATACACTACGGGAAATATACAAAATTTCAACGACAAATCGATTTTGCGAATTCGTCGAACGGAAATTTATACAATAATTTTTTTTTTTTTTTTTTTTTTTTTCACGTACTTGAAAAATTGTCGAGAGAAAATTGTGTAATGACACAAGCATCGTGTCCTGCCATTGGCGACTGAAGTGTACGGAATACGTCGGATTGTCCTCCGGATTCTTTACAAATGGCAGTGCTGAGTGAGAAAAATTATTTGAATGAGAAAAAAAAAAACAACAGAAAACGAAATAAAAGATAATTGTTGGGTTATAAGGATTGTAATAATGATTCGTACCGAACCATTCCTTCCACTCCGAATGTCCCTGCAATTCCGGGGACATTTTCGTGAAAAATTCTTGAATTTTTTCCTGTTTGTTATTCACAGCCGCGTTAACGAGATATAATTTTAAAACAGCGTTTTCCAACTTTCGAATTCCGGGAACAAAATGATTTTCTAATCTGGAAAACATTCGCGTGTCCAGATGGCCCCAAAGTTCTCTTAGCGATGTTAGATCGCTGATGTAGATGTACTGCATTAGCTGGTCGACGATTTTATCCACCTATGAGAAAAAAAAAAAAAAAAAAATTTACACAAAAAAAAAGTGCAAAATCGACAATCGCCGACTTTTCTCGATTTTCATAACATCGCTAATCAAAGTTTGAAAACTTATGAATCACTCAAATGAGTCAAATAATTCGCGATTTTCTCATTATTTTATCACAAAAGTAATTTTTGCGAATTTTTCAGATTTTTTTATCCAATTTTTTTAGAAAATAATTATTTTTTTTCTGAACGCGAATTTCAAAAAAATATTTTTCATAGAGGAGAAATGGTAAAACAAAAAAGTTTTACTCTTCTATAAAATTTTCGATTACGATTTTTTCATATTTTTATTTCGACATTAAAAAGTTAATTTTTTCGCGTTTCGTTGAAAAAATTTATAATTCATTCGCTATTTTTCTTTCGATATTTATTTAATTTTTTTAATCGTTAGGGTCTGTAGAGCATATAGAATATTATGACTGCAGGAAATTTACATAATAAAAACGCATAGTCTGTTAATGGAATTAAAAAAAAAATTGAATTTTTACGATTTTATAGACGATTATTGACGAAAGTTTGACAGCGCTGCAGATATTGTTGTTGCGCTTGGGTCGCGCGTCGGTTGGTTTACGTTTGAAAAAATCAACAAAAAAATCGTTAATCGGACAACAAATCGATACGGAAATGAAAGGGAACAATTGGTAACTCGATAGCGTGAATTATCGATGAAAATTGAAACGTTAGCGAAGCGGAAGAATAGGGTTATTGTTGTTGCTATCTCTATCTCGCTCCGCGCTGTATTCTCACCCTGAAGCCCTTTTCCTTCTCTGCCTTGAGATCGTTATCGAAGGCTTTGAGGGAACTGCTGAATCCTCGGAACAGTAGATATTCCTTAACAAGTTCGTCAACGTACTGTACGTGCGACATGATTTTTTTTCCTCCGCGGTATCACAACAAAATCCGTCCGGTATCATTCGACTTACGACAGAACCGATGTCATCCCGATGCCATTTTGCATCCTACTGAAACGGCAACGTTGCTTCTCATTCCGCGATAAATCTTTCGACAACAGCGCAACGTTTGCGCGCTTTGCTACGTTGCGTCGCAGTGGTTCTCAACGACTCTTTGAGAAATTTCATACAACTTACATACATTTATCCGCGACTATCAATTTGGCTACTCGTTAGCGTTGGAATCAATTTGGAACATCTGTATGACGAACTTCCCTGTAATTTCCGCTAATTACGCCCTTTCGGCAGCTCGCGAACGAATAGATATCAAATCAGAAACGGAAATCGAGAATCTCGAAGGGATGGAAAAAACCGAGAAATCTCGGGTCACATATACAATCGAATCATTAAAACTCTGATGATGAACTGTAGCTTTCCATAATATTTATTTCAAATTCAACTTAAATTCGTTAACAATAATTACAATGATAGATACGTGCGATCGGTACGCTATACTTGAATTTCCGATGTCTGGCGAAAAACTATTAATGCGATTTTTTATTTTTTTTTTCATAATTTTACGAGGATAAATATTCGTATCATTTGAATTTTTTTCGTATGAATCTTTTTTTTTTTTTTTTTGCAAATCATCGAATTTCGTAAACGCTAAGCTAATCAACGCACGACGGCGTGTAGGAAGAATAAATAAATATTTGCAGTTTCGGATGGCAACGCATACGTCAGTTTCTTTTTCTTCTTATTTCAATAACTTCTCATATTATTATAATATTTATACTTTAAATGGATCACACGCACGAACGTAAATCGCCTCTGGCAATTAGAGTTTTTACGATAATTTAAATAATATATGTATACTTTATTATTTTGAAAAAGGCACGAGTTTTTTTTTTTTTTTTTTTTTCTTCTTTTTTCATATCATTTTGCAATGCTGGCAACTCCATTGTTAATTGATTCGCGTGACGAATATCTATAGATCCCCTGTGAAAAATTGTTCGAAACCGATTGTTGTTGTTTTTTTAATTTTTATTTTTTTCGAACGCGGAAGGAAAAATTGCAGGTCTCGTGTGACTCTGTGGGGGGAACGAGCTTCCGATGATCGCCTCGCGAACTACGAGCGCTTTCGACGCGCATTCGTATAATTCGTTATTCGAATAACACCCATTTTTCGCACTCTGCAATTAGTACGCTGTAATTGTTGGCTGACTTTCGTTAGATTTTTCGTCTTCCTTTGCGCGATCATTTCGTTAAATAATAAATTAAACTATTATATGTAATTGTAACGATATACAATTGAAAATTGAGTCCTCGGCGCGGGACCTTCACTTTCACTCTTTGCCGTATTTTGTGCGCAAATTAAAATCGTTGACTCACGTGTCCTCTTCCTCGATCGCTTCTCGACATTCAAACAAAACTATACATCTGTGGATCTGTATATCTGTATATAGTTTTGTTTTCTTTTCGACATACTTTACATACAACGAATTCGAACGGATGCGTGCATTCGCGCGGTAAAAATCTGTTAGTTTAACGTAAATTACAACCTTCAATCGATTAGCCTTATTGTCAATAGACACTGAACTACGAAAAATATACTATATATTATATGTAAGTTCTGTTTTTTTTTTTTTTTTTTTCTTTTTCTTTTATGTATAATATAATTATTTATAGTGTGAAAAAATTCTCGCGGATATTTGGCAAGAGCGGTAGCGATTTTTTTTTTTTTTTTTTTCTCGAGATATATTATTATCATATATTATGAAATATTTTTTCGTCGTTATTCGAGTATTTCATCGTTTTTTTTTTTTTGTTTTTTTTTTTTTATATATATATTTACAATAGTAGGGCGTTCGCGAAGCTCGTAGATTATTTTTCATATGGCGTTGAACAATTGCCAATGAAGTGTAATGCGCGATTCAAGCTGCCGTTAGAAATTACGAGAACGCACGCGTGTGTGTGTGTGTTTTTTTTTTTTTCTTGAGCGCAATTGAATAAATGTTTGGTGGTATTTTAATTATTCGTTATAAACGGCAAACTCTACAATTCGACGTCTTCTTGCTTCGCTTTTGGGGCGACTTGCTCTTTGCTTTCGGACTCCTTGATGGTCGCGTGAACGTCGGCGAGTTCCACGGCGTCAGTTTCAGCCGGTTCCTCCGATCCGTCGTCCTCTGCGACTTCGAAACCGATCGTCGCGCCGATTTTTTGACTCGCTTGTTTAAACGAATCCGACAGCATCACCTGTGTGTGTGAATAACATTTTTTCCATTATTCGAAATCCTTGCAATCGGAAAAACATGTTTCACCAACAAAATGTAGAAATTGTAATTTTGCTTCGCGCTGAAAATACATCGCGCGGATTTTTAGCAATAGATAAAAATCAACGCGATCAGCGCGTTTACAAACGTAAATTGAATTTTTCAAATTGTATCGTAATAACGATTTACGTTCGATTCGAAGATTCGATTTTCCAAATTGCATCGTTATTACGATACAATTTGGAAAATTCGATTTACGGTCGTCGCTGGAATTTTTGAACGTTATGTTCGGAACTAAGGGACCGGTGTACAAAAAACTCATTTTCTGTTGACTACTTGGGTGACTATCTGTTCGTGAAGCCAATTCAAGTCATTTTTATGTTTATCAATCGTTTTTAAAAATGTTTTTGCGAATTTTTTTTTTTTTTCATATCACATAAATTACAAGAAAATGCGGATGAAAAAATTTGAAATTCTATACCAAAAGTATATTTTATATGTAGAAAACACGTAGCAAGTTACGCTGTGATTAAAAAATGGAGGAAAATAGATGTAATGACAAATATGAAGATAAAAGTGGGAAAAAATAAACATTTTTTCATTCTGTGACGTTGAAAATAATTATTTACTCGATTACTTTTAGTCTTTTTCGTTTTTCACGGTTACACTACTTTCGCTGTTTCCATATTTCGTATGTGACGAGAAAGTAAAAAATATGTCCAATTCGGGGACAGAAAAAAAAAAATAGCTAGACGTTTATTTAAGTTCAGAGAAAAAGGTATAACTCACCTGAACGACGTTGATACACATGGAAGTGAGCGCGAGTCCGAAGACCAGATATACTATCGAAAGCATCATATAAATCGGATGCTAAAGAAGAGAAAAACAGGAATAAAAATAATCATTAGTCATCGGGATTATCGAGTTTTTCGTCTAATATATCTCGAAAGATATTAATAAAGAGCAGTAGCGACTTTCGACAAAGCTTACCATCTGTTCTCCACCGTGAAAACAAAGAAGCGGCACTACATTAATTATTCATTCGTAAAAAAAAAAAAAACCATAAGAAAAAACATAAGGTCTGCGGGCTCTTTGAATTATAAGTTAAAAGAATAAAGAAATTCGCTAATTTGGCCCATTCGCAGCGAAGGAATATTGATATTAAAGAAATAAACGATTTATAATAAAATAAATCGCTCGATCGATCGATTAGTATTGCTTTTTACCTTAGGTACGTAGTCGCCGAATCCAATGGTACTCATCGAGATAAAAACAAAGTAAAAGCTCTCGAAGAAGCCCCACTCTTCCCAAAAGTTGTATACCGTCGCCCCAACGAATATATAAACGAGTAGGATAAATATAGCAACCGATATCGGCAAATTGAATTCGTCGTCAATAGCGAAATTGGACATTGCCGGTGTACCCGGCGTATCGGGCGGCACAGTTCCGGGCGGCGCGTTGCCGTCGAGATTCAAAACCGTTTGCGTCTGATTTTGTTGCTTCTGCATTTCTTGAATCTCTTCGGGATTCATTTGTGACGGACGACGAAACGTCGCGAAATCGTAGACAAGTTGAACCCCTTTCATCACTTCCTGAAAAATCAACGAGAATTAATGCGATGTAATTACGATACTTCTGCATCACGCGATTTTCAAAATCGAGTGATTCTTCTTTTCGTTTTTTTTGGTACCTGTACCGGCGCAGTTCTTCTGACTCTTCTACAACTTCCGGTGTAGTAAACTCGCCTCACGAATGCCCAAAGAAACTTTATACCGCGAGTGAAAAGTTTACCAAAGTCAGCGAGAATTATGAGGAACATTGGTATCCCGAAAATTGCGTAGACTATTGTTATGGCTCGGCCCGTTGTTGTACTTGGTGATATATGGCCGTAGCCTGCAACAAAATCAATCAGAGAAAAGCATTTAATTACTATCTTAAAAAAAATTAAAAACAGAATTATCAATTTACCGTAATCGGCAATGAGAAATCTACAAATTCTATACATCGAACGCCGAGAATGAAAAATCGGTTGAATCCACAAAATCGGCGCTTGCGGGTGGCGAAACAAATAATCGATTGATTTTAAAAGAAATTATTTTTATAATAAGGAAAGAAATAGTCCACTTAACTAACAGTTAGTATGATTAACTAAGTATTTCTTTCAGTAAATGAAATATTTGTTTCGCTACCCGCAAACGCCGATTTTGTCGGTGTAAACGATTTTTTTTCTCATGTATCGAACAAACGTAAATCAATTCTGAATTGCTAATTTTTAAATCTTCAGTGAAATTAAAGGGGTGGAGAGGCAATTTCAGGTCAAAAAGCGGCTTATATTTTTTTTTTTTTAGGTTATAAAAAATATCTTATCATTAATACTATCCGATCGATCCGATCATTTGCTGGTAGGTAATAGTATTCCAATCATATAAAAAAATTGCCAGGGGTGGCATCCCCAGCGAATGTTAACGCAAACGTAACGCTATCTATCGAGTGCGAGAGAGATGCCGTTACTGGCGCTCACGTGGGAGCGACAGAGATACACTCGCAACGTAGCGTTACGTTTGCGTTGCGTTTGCGTTAACATTCGCTCGCGATCGCACCCCTGATTCGAAAAGAACACCGTGTAGAAAGGATTTTCATTTTTTAATATGGTTTTTTTTTTTTTTTTTTTTTTTCAATTTTTCATTACAAATAAACAATCGTATGGGATTAGTAATACAACTTATTAAAAACAAAACCCTCTTTTTTGTCGAATTTTGCTGAACCCCCGACCCCCTTAATACAGTACTAAAAAGTTTCGTCAAAGTTACAAATTAAATTTTTTATTCATTGCCATGGCGATAGAATGACCATATAAATTGAAATAATTGGTTTTAATCGAAAAACACAAAAAAAAAAACTTTCCGGTATTAAAGTTTCTCGTATTTTTAATTCCAATGCTTATTCGCGATGCTTTTACCCAACGAAAGAAACAAGTGGTGGTTAACGTGAATATGTATGAATATTTTTTTTCTTCACACATCGTATACCAGATTCGCAATAACCCTCGAGATTTTGAAAAAAATAAATAAAAAAAACTAAGAAACATTAATGTCTCTTTGTGGCTCTGCTGGATAACGCGTAAAAATAGCAAGAGATTATGGAAAGGAGTTGGCGAAGAGAGGGTGTCGGATGCACGAATAGTTCAACGTTATCGCTCTTCACCTCATTACATATACCACCGAATAACTTTGGCTGGTCGCGACACCATACACCACAACGAGATATCCGAGAGCTCAAGTCTTCCCAATATTTGGACGGAGGATTAAACTTGCAAATAGTAAATTTTGTAGGTTCAGGAACGGGGAGGTTAACGAAAGATTTATCCGAGAAAAGATACGCGAGCGAATAAACTTAAATATTCCGGGGATTTGCGGTGACAAATAGAACTTTTATACAAGTTCCGATCTTGATAATTACCGCGACGTTTCTTGTGACTACATTTAGAAGAAAATTAGTGAAAATGGGCCGCGAATTATCGACGATTTTTTAGCGATACATTATTCATCGGTTTTACCCTTTCGGAAAGGTTGCCGATCGATAAGCGATACCCGCGAAATAGTCGTTTACGGAGGTGTCGAAGAAATGTTTCGTCTCGATGAAAGTCATTCGCACGAGAAACTTTCATCCGCAATCTTTCTCACCGATAGTAGTGATGACGGTGAGACAATAGACAACAGCGTTTAGAAAACTCCAACTTTTCTGTCCGCTGTACGAATGGACTCCGGCCTCGTGAGCGGTATGCAATTGTTCTTCAAACTCCATAAGCTTTCTCCGTGCCATACTTTTCCAATCTTCTTCCCTCATGTTGTGGCTAAAGTTCCATAAGGTGTCGAGAAAATCTCGTTTTACCCGCTTGACTCCGCACTTGTAGAAAGTCTCGAAGGCGCCCTCGGTGAAGCGAAAAACGAATGCACCCAAACCGCAGTATATTATAGCGAGTAGAAGTTCAGCCATACAACGATTTCGCATTATACGAATATTTCGTGTTTCGCGCGGATTTTGCTCGACGAATGCCCGAAATTCGGAAAGAAAATCGGCAAGAGTACGAAAGAATTCGAGAATCGATACTTTCCTTGGTTTCGTTGAATCCTCTTTCGGAACTTGTAACGATTTTTCCGTTTTCTCTTCCACCGATTTTTTCGATGGCTCTTGTTCCTTGACTTCCGCTTTCGCCTCGTCATCATCGTGCGTTTTGTTTTGCTTCGCTCGTTTGCCAAAGAACGGTATCCAACCGAACCACGATTTTTTTTCCGGCGGGATAAGTTTTTCCTCGATCTCTTTAGCTTCCATTTGCGTCTGAACGATGCTGAATTTTCGTCTTCTCAAAGCCGCTTCCATTCGCGGATCGATGTAATCGTCCAGAGGATCGTGATCGAGTATTCCGCGTTCTTTTTTTAAATACTCTTGCTGAGCTCTTTCGAAATCCTCGATAAGACTGTCGTCGCTGAGGGGTATTATTTGTTTCTTTACGTCGGAAACCGATCGGCCAATCGCGGGTGATCGATCGCGTGGAGGATCGACGGGAAACGTACCGCTTTTTCTTACCGCGGTACGACGATCGTCGTCGATCGCTCGAGCGCTCGATCTCTTCTCGCCGCTTCGCGATTTTTCCACCTGTCTCGGCGCCGCTCGGGGTGCCGATTCTCGTCGATCCTCGTCGGTATCGCTGCTGCGTCGGCGACGACTTCCGGATCTCTTTTCCGCTCTTTTGCCGTTCTCGTGTTCCTCGACATCGCCGTCCGTATCGGTGGTGACGCGCGACCGACTTGGGGTTTTCCTGGAACTCGAACTTCTCGTCTTCGCACCCTCAGGAGATTTCTTTCGTCTCAGTATCCGCTTAGCATTCTCCTCGGTATCGCTTGAATCCGTCGTGTATCCGGTTCTCTCGACATTCCGATCCTTCGAAGATCTCTTTGTTGTGGCGACAGCCCGAGATTCGGAATTTCGAACCTTCGACGGGGACGTCACGTCTCTCTTTCGAATTTTCACCGATTCCTCAACGTTTCTCGAGGCTTTTTCTGAAGCCTCGCGAGACCTCGAGTATCTCGTGTCCCCCTCGACATCTCGGCCTTCATGATTCTTGACATTTTCGCTCTTTCCACCGCTCGAGGTTTTCGCGGTTCCGGCTTCGTTCTCACGTGTTGCTACCGACGCTAATGCCTCGTATCTATTCTTGTCCAACGTCGTGGCGTCGTCTTCGTTCTCTTTGTCACTTATTCGCGAGGAAGTTTTCCTCGTTCTCGTTGAATTGCCAGCATCTTTGGTCCATTCATCGTGAGTGGCGTCCGCGCGATTTTTCTCGAGTTTCTCAACCTCGGGCGACATAGCTTTTTTTATCGAACGAACTGGTTTTTCCACGATTTCCGGTGACAAATCTTTCTTCACTTCCGATCGATGCTCCAAGGTACGGGAAGATTCTCCCGTCACCGGCGCAACGTCGATCTCTTCCTTCTTCGATTTTCTCGGGACATCGACACCGAACTCCTTCGTCTGATCTGTCCTCATTTCCGGTCCGATATCGGAAGCTTTTTTCGTACCACCGCGAGAATCTTTGCTCTCTTTGCTCGCTTTTTCCGAACCCGAACGCATTCCCAACGTAAGCACTTGCACCGTCGCCTCGGGTTCGAAATTTTCATCAACAGCCCGAACTTCTTCGTCCTTTCGTCGAATTTCCGGTGACATGGCACGCTTCAGAGCGCGTTGAGGCTTCTCCACGATATTCCGATCTACTCGTTCCGCGGTTTTCTCGAGTTCAGCCTTTTGTCGCGCGATCTCCTCGAGTTCCTCGAGCCTCTCGGTTTCCTGTACCATTCTCTCCATTCTCGCCCTCGCGTCCTCGTCGTCGTCAGTTGCCGCAGTGACATCCTCCTGTCCACGTCTCGGTGCTTCCGGTGTTTTTTCCCGCTTTCTCGCCGCTGCTTTGCGGCGTCGATGCACCGTGTAACTGTCCTCCATTTACCTCGCGAATAAGCGCCGCGGTCTTTAAAGCTCGTCACCGACCCGGCGAGACACAGCTGAGATGCCAGCGAGCTTTACCCTCGGGATCGCGCACCAACGACGAAAATAAAATTCGAGGCCGCGCGCGCTCCCACCACACTATTACTACCGCGAAATAAACCGTCTCTTAGCCTCGACGAGCGCTGCTGAGCCTCGCGGAGGAAAACTTTGAATCAGTGGGAACTTTGGATGCTCCGGTCTTCGACTCCGAAAGGCTTTCTTCGGCTTTTCTTTCTTCTTCTGATGGTCTTCGATTCCTTCGCGCGATCGAACGACACTGTCGTTACACCTTTCAGCTTCTTTTTTTCTCTAAATGTATTCTTCTTCTCGCGCGTAACTCGTTTTGCGACAGCAAAATTTAAACAACTCCCCGACGACGAGTGACTCAGTTAATCACGCGGATTATGTCGAACGTCACCAACGTTGAATATTCCCAGGATATTCGTACTTCAACTGCTCGTCCAAAGTATACTATTCGCGGATTCGTGATATTACACACGCCCGGCGTCGCGGTGCCGAGCGATCTCGCAACGGGTTTGCGGTACACGCTGCTGCGGACGCGCATACCCCCGTAGAGCCTTTGACTGCATCGCGTTTACGACTTGACCTCCCTGCATCCGCGTACCCCTCTCCACCAAATCTCGCTACCGCTCGCAAGCTTCTCCACGGCTTTACCATCCCAAGAAAATCGATAACTTTTCGTACAACTCCCCCCCCCCCCCCTTCCCTCCCTCGCCTATGCGGATTTCTTTCCGGGCAAAAGCGGAAATGACTTTGGATCGCAGATACTGAAATATTCACTCTTTTTTGGATTCTGGTAGGTTAAAAAAATTCTTTAATTTAAATAAATTTTACGTAAATAGAAAAATGAAAATTCATCAATTCATCACTATTTTTACTGTTTTTGATAACTGAATCTGTGTTACGAAGTATTGATTCTAAAAATATCCAATCGTATTAATGGCCATTTTTTTTTTGGCGGTGTTGACGACTGATTGGTGCACAACTTGCCATTCGTCGTTTCATGTCTCATGAATTTTTTTTTCATCGGGAAAAAATTATTTAATATTTTCATATATGAGTATATATGACATATATTTAAGGTTAAAAGTTTGCAAAACATCGCAATTTTTTAAAAATTTGATATCGTAAAGAAAAAACAACAATATGGCGATTTTATTCGTATAATTTTTCTAAACTTCGTTTTTTGATTGCCATACGAAAAACACGATGTATTTTTTGATCCCATGTTACAAAGTGTTTCTTCGTAGTGAAATGCGAAATTCACCCGATTCTTTGATACATTCGCAACACGAATGCATTTCTCGTGTCAAATATCGAAAACTGAAGTACGTTTCGTAAGCAATTTTGTTCATCGCGAAGAGACAATATAATGGAGATATGCGCGTTCCTCGCGGCATCGACGCTCTTCGGAGAAACGTCTCTGTTTCGGAGGACATCTCAATGCATAGCTGCAGGCAAACACAATGACTCGTCCCTTCGCCATAGGTATGTATGTTCATCCAATATTCGTTGTTCCGGAAACGCGCCGTGCATTTTTATCGGAAACTCGAGTCCAGACGACAATAAAGAATAAATAAAGAACGCGAATATAGACAGTAAAAGTGTCGATGTATAAGCATTTCATCCGCCCGACTGAACATCTACTGTACAGCCGGATATCGTGTCATATACACGCAAAAATGAATTGGACGGTCTATTATATAGCAAATCGCTTCGTCGCCCTTCTCGCTGCATACTATCGTTCGCATTCCGTTCGTTTTTCCGTGACTCCGTTCGATAGATTTAACCGGCCTGTGTCCGGTGAAAATCGAACGAAACCCCGGATTACACATATATCGATAGCAGCTTCCCGCATTTTTGATTTCACGCCACACTTGCGATGCCATAGCAACTTCTTGTCCATCGAAGAAACGGCTGTTTTTACTCTGTTAAAGCATAACTCCGTTAAAGTCGATAAAAGTAAAGAAGAAAAGTAAAAAAGAAAAAAGAACGTAGAAAAATTCCCTGAAAAAAAGTTCCCAGAAAAAAAAAAAAATTTCGGAAAATATGAAAATCATAAAATGGGGGTTTTTTTTTTTTTTGCAATTTTAAAGAATTTGAAACTACGCATTGGGAGTTTACCGTGTACACGAAACACATGTACACGTCTGTTGCCAACGTTTCAAAGTTTCGCATTGTTCTCCAACAAAACGAAGGGTTTCCCTGTTTTTCATCACTAATTAATTTTATTCGAAATAGTGTGCGAAGCTTTCTGTGTGCCGCTGCGTGGTTTTCCATTACTGTATTTTCTATTACTGTATAGTAGAAGTTACACACAGATGTCGTAGGGTCACCGCTGCTGGTGCAGATGACGAACAATTCACGTCTTCCGCCGAATATTCTCGCTAATTTCGCGTCACCCAAGTAACAGTACAGTGTATATATCATACATAATGTAATATCGCGCAGCCAAAACCGGAAGAGCGAATTTTGTATGCTTCTGCGCGCAGAAAAGCTGCGCTTCTGTTATTCGTCACTCGATATCGTATCGTTTGATTTTAGTTTGTTCTCTAAAAGCGAAAAACGTCAGTCAGCTGTTGCTAATCCGGTTACCGGTTCTGAAACTCCCACGAGTGCGAAAGCGACGTCAAACATTCGGAAAATTCAGCGAACCCGTTGGTGGAACGTCGAATATTTCTGAATTTTGTCGGAAATACAAAAAAGTTCGAGAGCCGCAGGTGGATGTCGTATAATATCAGTGATTCTACAACTAATATTTGTTATGCCGTCGCAAAACATTATTTTATCGATACGAGAGTAGTCCGTGGAGAGTTAATACGGAAAATAAAAAGTTAATACGGAAAAACATTACGCGTCTCCAATTTTTCTTTATTTTCACATTCAACCGATGAACGAAAAAAAAAAAAAGAAATTGCGTTATTATATCGAAATGTCGGGCAACGATTATCGCGGAAACATATGGCGCGTGTAACGACGGAGATCGTAGATCGTTTTTCGTTTGACAAGCGAGAAGATTATTTGAAAAAACGAATCAACGTATACAAAAATAAATTCGTATAGTGGGCTCCGAAGTATTCGGTTAACCGCACAGATAACACATAACATACATAACGCTAACTTCACTCTCGTTTAATTTCGTATCTTATTCTCATCTTGGTAGACGACTTCTGTATATTACGCAACTGTGACACGCACTCGAAATAGTATGCGTGGGGGCGCTGTATCGGGACGCGAGGCGTCTTCGCATTCTCTTTTCCTACCCACCGGTTTTACGCGTTGGCGATGGCGATGACCGAAAAACGATATTAATAATTTTATCATTTCGCGTGGAAGAAAAAAAAAAAAAAAGATTTAAACCCTATTAAACATCGATTACTTTCAACATTTGGCGGAATGAATAAAATTAAAAAAACGCATTTTCTTCGTGAATTAACGTAAAATAAAACGTTTATTACCCGAAAACGGGATCGCAATTTCCGTTAAAAAAAATGTAACTACGTACATAAATCGTTAATATATAAAAATTATTTATATAAATATACAAAACGTACCCTGACCATTATTTTTCGTTCGTATACGATAGCCGACGGTTCCTGAAGAGCTTTGCAAACATTTCTAAAAGTTAATTCTGAAGTTACGGTAATCGTGAAAGCGATTAAACTAAATAGGTTAGCGACTGTAATCGTATAACGACAATGTCTATGCAGTGAGATAATGGTATATATTACCTATTCGTGTTTTTCCGGTGCAAAAGTTATTCGCCGACACAATTCTATACAAAATCGCAACACCTGAAAAAGAAATCTGAAAAGAAGCTGCGAGACCCGATCTCCGCGCAACTATTTCCGGGTTAAATAATTAAACTGAAATTCGCAAATCCCTCGCCGTAATTAGTAACGTCGCGCATTCCGCGCCATGAAGCGACGAACCAAATTAATAATATTCCCTTTTCGGAAATCACGAGCTCCAGATATCTCGCAATCTTTCCTTTTTCACAAAACATATTTTTACCGTAAGTAATAAAATATATAACAGTCTGTAGGCGAAGGGATATATATTCGCCGAAAACAATTCCCTTCTTTCTTCGTTTTTTATTGAATTTAAGCCTTTGGAAAAAATTCTATCTCTCGTGTTATTTATTCGAACACAAGCCGTTCTGCTCGAGAGCTGAAGCGACATTTTGTCTCCATGGGAGAGCGGTAAATATGGGAGTGAGAAACCTGCGGGCGCTTCTTCGCGAAAAGAATACCAAGTTACGAGCTTTAGATGTATGTGTGTTGATGTATTCCGAGCGCCTCACGGGTTCAGGGAAAAAGCTTTTATTTCGACGGTAGTAGACTCGCGCAAAGGGAAAACTACACCCGACATTTCACAATGAAGAATACTCCGAAAGTTCTATCTATCCTCGACGTTTATAATATATCGACACGGCGTGACATCGTGTGCATTGCTTTACTCTGCGTTCTTTTGTCGCTCACTTTGACGTCATAACATTTTCCGTCTCCTACTGTGCGGTATATGATGTTCGAACACTCGCGTACGATTGCCGGTAGAATTCTACTGCACAGTAAAATCCCGTAGCATCGTCTTACGCTCCAAGAATTCGATGTTTTCGCGGCGCGAATTGTTAATTGTTTTGGATAAAACAAAGCCGAAGGTAACTAATTAATCAGAGCCGTAAAACGATATCTTTGCGATATAGCAATCCGTATCAATGATTAAATTGCGTAACTTCGGTGGGCGTTTGCGTGGATAACAAGCGAATTAATGGTTATTGTGGACAGAATGAAATTGTTGGAAAATAAGGTACAAAGCTCTTGAGACGGTTATTTGTCCTGCGAGAAGAGAAAAACAGCCATCGGGGGACAGAAGCAACAGGGACGGTATTTCCTGCCTTTTTATTTTTCATCTCATTATAGTTTCCTCGTGAACAATCGTCTGCTTGCATTATTAAACTTTTCCTCCCAGAAGACTTACGCAACGCCTCAACTAGTCAGTTTGTTTCAGTTTTTTTTAAGAATTCGAAGATAACAAAAAAAAATCGCAATAAAGAATTCGCAGATAAAAAAAAAAGAAAAAAAAATTGCAGATAAATAAAAAAAGATATCGTTGCGTATTCAGAAGCGTAAACGTTATGCAACATTTCGTAACGTGTGATTAGGATATGAAATTTTGAAATAAGTAAACAGACCAATAAGAAATCTCGCAATTTAATAAATAACTTTACATGTCCAGCGGTTATGAGGAGATAAGCGATACAATAACTGTTTCCCCTTCGCAAAAAGTAGATATCTCCGTTGTTTTTTTTTTTTTTTCGTCTCTTTCTACAACATCGAGGACAGCACGTAGGCAGTTAGAGGGATCATAGAGTCTGTCGCGAACCCTTGACTATCAAATAAATCCGAGGATTCGTTGTAATTTATTATGTGTTTTGTACGGAATCATGAAAACGGACGCCGAAAGATTTTCGAGAGTCCAGATATGCTACAGAGCGGTGCACAGAGAATTGGCTTTTTTTGTTGTCCCGGGAACTACCTTCGTCGACGACGTCACGTTCCAAGTCGTATAACTTCGTTACGGGATTGGCGGGCTTTCTTCCCAACTTGGAGACTTTTGGATTATTTATCGACGCGGTAGTTTTTCCCGGGGGACAAAAAGTTAAAAGCGATAGAAATAATTCAAATAATGAAAAAAACTGATGAAACCTCGAGAACGGCCAGCTGCTTTAATAAATAATTCAACTACCGAGGTAATCAAGCGTAGAACTGTGGATTGGATCTTTCCACTCGTATTTTTTTATCAAAGTTCGTCTATTTAAAAATTTAAAAAAAATTGTATACTGTTTGGATTAGAATAGTATCTCTCCGCGGGCATTATGGGTCTTTTAAGGCACAAAAAATTATTCACTTTCTTCGGTAAACTTTGAAGCGAATTACGGCATTTCACGGCGCATTTCTGAAAAACGTTAGTTACAGTAAAATCCCATATACCGGGAAAAATCGAAATTCAAAAGTTTATTTCTGAGTATCAAATGGAAAAAATAACACGTGTGTCATCAGCGATCCAAATTACCCGCGGCGTTCGTTTTTTTCGCCGATAAGTTGAAGTGTTTTTCATAGGCTAAGGGTTCTCCGATGTTTTCTACATTTGAATTACAATCGCGTCAATTTATATGACATAAAAATTAAGATATGTCGATCGATTTCTATGAAAACCTTTGAAAATTTCGACTTTTTTCTGGATTTTGGAAACATTTACTTTTCTTCCTGAAGTACAGTGAATTTGTACTGTAAAAATAATGTTCCAAATTCACTATCGTATTATCGAATTTCATGTTCAACTTTAATCAAATTCTTGTAGATTTTTTTTTTTTTACCGATTCTTTCACAAGCTGAGAAATTTTTGATAGCGCAGTGAACGCTTTTTTTTTAACTCATTGATACATGTACAACAGATGTTGCCTTTGATTGGATTTGAGACGAATATTCATTGCTCCTTGTTACGGTAATGCGATGAAACGCCCGGAGTGTGTCGGCAAAATAAAAAAAAAAGTTTTAAATGAGTTGCTTTTTAAATTCGCTCGAGTTTTCGCTCGGATCCGTTCTATTTCTCCGCGCGTCGCGTCGACACCTGACATATTTCACAGGACAAATTACGTGGTATGCGGTCTTCGAGCTCCGCGTTATAGGTTATCTACTGTATACCTGTAGTGTCCATGAATTCGCATGAGAAATGTTCGACGCGGCATAAGTCCGCTGAGTTACCAATGATAAATGTACGGAGCTTTAATAACAATTGTGTGATGAATGCGCATAATATGCTACATTTTGGATTCAGAAATACAAATGAAAGTTCGACTTCCTTACCACCTGAATTATTCCATCTATAGCGTGTATATTACACGAAGAAAATTCTACGGCAGTTTTTACGCAACTGGCTGTTGTAATTTCTCAATACAAAAATTACGAGAGGCAAACTATGAGTATTGCGATTCTATTGAATATTCCCACCGCAGTGTAATGACGAAGATAATTCGTCCGAATGCCGAATAATATATCAATTGCCACACTAAATGTAAGAAAAATTGGTATATTTTTCTCTCCGCGTAAAGCTTCGCGGCGTATCACCGATAAATTTTATTTTTATACATTTATGGACGATGGAGCACTTGATTTGTTGAGTAGAGATATTAATTCAAGTTAAACCGTTTTTTTTAAATTCCTCATCGCTTTGTCGCGGTTTCCGATAATTCCCAACTATACGCTGATAATACTTGACCCGTTGACTCTTTCGAAAAATATGCCAATTGCCACACTAAATGTAAGAAAAATTGGTATATTTCTCTTTCCGCGTAAAACTTCTTTTAAATTCCTTTTTTTTAAATTCCTAATCGCTTTGTCGCGGTTTCCGATAATTCCTAACTATACGCTGATGATACTTGACCCGTTGACTCTTTCGAAAAATTTTGCGAAGAATCTCTCGTCACATGAGCGCAGTTCAGTTTCTACGTATACGCGATTTAAAAATGAGATTCGCCATTTCTGGCTGTATATACGCGGGACGATTTCATTTAAAATGCTCAGTCGGCATTTCACTCCCTATGGATAATATAGTTACAATTTATAGCCCGCAAGAGTCGAGAAAAAAACAGACTGCGATTTTTTATGAATGTAGTGCGCTTCTCTAGAATTTAATATCGTATACGGGTTGACTGCACCTTAATATCAATTTTATTTGCTTATTGAGGTCTTGAGAAACGAGAAGCTTTTGTAACGTTAGAAAAACGTTTCAGAAACTCCGTTAGACAGCCTATCTTAGGAATTTTTTCGTAAATCACCATAAACATTGCAGGAAGCTATTTTCGGTTTATTTTTTCCTGCTGATTAGCGAATCGACTGTTTTTCATCGTAAGTAGAAAAAGCTTTGTTTCCGTGAAAAAAAAAATATTTTTGGAAATTTTCATGTCAGAGTATACAAAATTTAAAAAATCATCGAAAAATCATATTTAGAAAAAAAGTCCGGTGGAGATATTCAAATTTGTTTTAAGTAAACAAAAAAATGGCGTGCTTTGTGCCCTTTGCGCACATTTTATCCAATAAAGGAAAAGGGTATTTAATCGGTTAAT
Source organism: Buathra laborator (assembly GCA_934046635.1). NCBI lineage: Eukaryota > Metazoa > Arthropoda > Insecta > Hymenoptera > Ichneumonidae > Buathra > Buathra laborator. The sequence goes on along the minus strand of OW203893.1, from coordinate 19,400,650 downwards.
TTGTATTGATTTTGGTTGGAATCGGCAGAGATTTTCAAATTATGCATAATTCATTGTTTTCGCTGAAGAAAAAGGCAAAAGGTAAAGGAAAAGGTATTATTAATGATTTTCCGGCTTAAGCTATTGACGAGCGCTTGTGTTGTTCTCATAGTAAGAGATTATAATACGTGTGGCATATTAACAACAACATAGCAGTGCCGAAATCACCTATTTATTGGTTTTGACTCGTCTTGTTGACTAAATGAAGTGTTGAGCGAACCGCCGTAACCAAAATTGCCTATTATACCCATTTTCACGGTTGCGGTTTGCGAATAATCGAGGCGTGTGTCATCGCCTTTGAACGTTGCCTCGATCTTCGCTATAGAGTATAACTCACTTGCAATCGCGATACGTCGCCACTCTAGTAGCTTCAATGCCCACAATAGATTGTTACATTTTGTATGGTTAATGGTAAACCTGAGGTCAGCGATCCGTTTTCTACTTCACCAGGACGTCAGGGTACTCTCTGCAGTTGTCTACACCAACATCACTCTCGTTACATAGAAACCACCGACGCTATCCACTGACCCAGTTATTCTAACGTTCGTCATGCTGCGTTACCCGCCCCACGTCCACCCTACATGCACTTCCATATTCCTCTCTATTTCGGTATGTAGAATTCACTGTGGACATTAGCTATTGACTCTTCAGCGTATCTCAGCAATTAAATCCCATTGCTATCGATTCAATTTACAATATCAATGCATACGGAATATATACAATAGGATAATCACTCTGAAAACCGCATAATAAGCGCTGCGCTTACATTTAAAACGATTGTGGATGTGAAAGCGAAAGAAACTTAAAATTAATATAAAACCTGTATAATCCAAGTTAAAATGGAGATAAAAAAAATAAATAAATAGGATTACTCTTTAATCTATGCATACGCGACGAGTTCTGTTCTGCTTTTTGTTTTCTCGTAAACGAAGCTTCGTTTTCAGGTTAAAAAAAAAGTTTGCGCTCGAGCGATGCGAGGGCCGCAATCACGCGAGTCGCAATTGCGAATTTCGGCCCGAGTTACACACAATATTTTTTTTTGCGCGTGCAGGGAAAACCGGCGCATTTTATCGCAGTTTTGTGGGACGGACAGTGAAAAGTGAGGTTATCATTTTTCGTCCCGAGGGACGAAAGTAAACTCCCAAAGGACGAAAATGCAGCAATCGCGAACTGCGCATGCGCGAACCTGTATTTTCAATGCAAGCCGAAGGCGAGTGTTGCAATCACGATTTCCGCGAAACGCGCGGAAAACTTCACTTTCCATACCGCAGTGAAGTAAAAAAAATTACATTTCGAAAAAATGCAAAAAATACATCGTGTATTATCTAAAGATGATTTGCCTGATTTGAATCGCGTGTTTTTCTGTGTTTTCTTTTGTTATTAATAGAAAAGCGATTTGCGTTTCCTGATACACATGTTCGCCAGACGCGCAATCAATTTAGTAGGATCGTCTATGCAGACATGCGGTGTTGTTAATCTGTGGATTTTAAATGTCGGAATATCACTAAATTCGAATGAACCTCCATTTTAACCCGATATTCTTTCTAAAATGGGAAAATTTACATTTTCTGACCAGAATAATTTACATATCGATTATAAATCGTAAATTATTCAGAATTTGAAATTTTCATTTTTTTTTTTTAATGCACGTGAATTACGATTCATATGGCCATTTTTTCGTCTTAATACTCTAACGGGGTGTGACAAATCCATTTTCAGGACAAAAATAGACAAAAAATGTTGTGTATATCAACAAATCTCCTTGAACTGCAGAAACAGTCTATTTTGCCCCAATTTTTCCTAATGGTTTAAATTCCATGAAATTTTAGGTTTACTGAAAAGTCGCAAGTAGCTTCAGCTTTAGCAAACGTCTAAATATGAACATAAAACCTGAAATTTTTTTTATATCTCTGCAATTATGTATACAAAAAAGTGCTTAAAGTTTAAATTTGCCACTTTGTTTCCTTATTAATTGTTTCGCACCACAAAGCTTTCTCTATAATGTAACCAATAAATTACATGATGCGTTTTACTAATTTGTGAATAAAGTAAATGAATTTGGAAGCAATTTAAAAATCCGCAATTTAAAATTTGTTTTTTTCGAGGATTGTGACGCGCGATTACGTCACAATTCGTGGATTAAAAAAAAATGAACTCACCGATAGTTGTATAAATGGTACCGCAGTAAAAAACGGCGTTCCAGAAGGTCCATCTCATCGTTGTTGGATCGATGATCCCGTGTCGGAAGTGTGTCCAAAGTTGTGACTCGTACGTCATCAACTGATTGGAGACCGTTCCTCGCCACAAGTCCGCATCGGCGAAGAGCGCTTTGTTGACGCAATATTCTCGTATCTGTCGCACAGTTGCGTTTCTGTTGATAATTCAATAATTCCCCATTGTGTATTTCTACATTATAACAATGAAAGGAATGATGTATAACAAAAATATTACAAAAAACGCGAAATTTAAGGGTTGCTGCATGTTGCACGCGGCTCATCGCGTTCCGCTAATCAGTTCAATGAAATCGCGCGACTCTCCCGCGCGACTCTATGAAGAAGAAATGTAAAAGAGTTGCACGAAGGACGGACGGAGACGGGGATAAATACGTTGTTCCTTTAATGCATATTGTCAGAGAAAACATCGTTTCAATGATTATGATCGACCCTCGGATATAAATTGTAGCTGCGGCCCCCAAATGAAATCCGCAAACGAAGAACTATCTATCGAACGAATTTTCTCGTCGTTCTCATTGGTGGAACCAGAATAGTTTCACGCAGGCTGTATCAATATTTCTCCTGTATATATATACCGACACACGGGAGAAATAAAAATAACTAGAAACGATTCGGGGGGCAATAATCTGACACGTGTATACAGGCATCCCGAATTGATATCGCGCATAGTGGGGAAAGAAAGTGCACTGGCCTTGGGACAGTTGAATTATTCAGTCAAGGGTCCGGGGACAAAAAATCGATTGAAACCCTGACTCGATTTCGCCTCGTCCTCGCGGCCCCAATGGTATAACACATACGACTGGCAATCTCGCACACGCGAGTTTCGCCCGACTCTAGTCTTATCGCCTCGTTTATCCGCGAACATGAGCGGGAAAAACATTTTCTTCAATAATCGGCATCACGAGACTCTCAACGACGAGAGTCCGTTCAAAGACGGAGTAGGGGATGGAAAAAAAAAATTACGTACCGCGAAAAAGGTCGGGAACGGGATCGATACAAACGAGAAAATTGAAGGATAGGAGGATTTCCTTGGTACTCAGGGGAGACGGCTAACTTGTCTGCGACGGCGGGGAAACTTCGAACAACGGATAAGGAAAAAAAAAATATATAGGGGAGAGGGATGCAAACGAACACCCGGGGAAAAATGGGTGCATAGAATCAGAAAGGATTTTTAAAATACGAGGGTAAATTTAAAAACGATTGAAATCAAATTTGAAAAAAAAAAAAAAAAAAAAAATTCGAGTGAATTTGCAATAGGAAAGTTTCAAGTTCAGATAAATTGGAAGAAACATTCGAAAAAAAAAAAAAAAAATGGGAATTAAATTTGCGGAAAACTCGTGTTGAAACAGACGGTATATTATTTTTTGCCACTCAGTTGGTATAGAAGAAAAAGTGGGTTACGAGAAACTGGCCGCCGGCTTAACGTGTAATTCGCCAGCCAGTGTGCGACAAAACGATCGCCTATTCAAATACTGACCGCACGCACTTCTGCTTGACTTAGGGGATCGCTAAAGCCACGAAATTATCGCTGTCGATAGTTTTCTCCAGTTACATAACAATTTTTGTTATATTTATCGATCTATTTACGCCACGTGTCCGTTTTAACCCAATTTTCGATATTCGAACGAAGAAATCGAAGGAATCGAACAATCATCGAAAAAAAAAAAAAAAAAAAATTGATTCGTGTTAATCGTATTATATTATTCACCATATAAAAATATATAACGAAAAGTGTTAATAAGATCACTGAGGTTATTTATTGAATTTCTTCATGAATCTCGTTATTCCTCGAAATTTCGGAAAGATATGTTTGAAAAGGTCGTTTTAACTGGTTTTTTCATTAATTCGACTGGAGTTTCGATGGCAATAATCGGAGAAATATCAGCCGGGTACACCGGGAAAGTGCCAATATGTTTTGTTCCGAAAGATATATTCTTTGGCACTATTCCATATTGATTATAGCTATAGATGTATGGATGTTTATGGATTCCCGTTTGCCAATCGATATCACACACTCGTACGATATACGATGTGAAGCTATTAAAATTCGTTGACCACACTATCGGTACAGTTATGAATATTTCTGAAGTTTAATATCTCGGATCGACAAGCGTTTTTGCTCACCTGTCTTTCCGAATGTTGAGCAAAACCGCCTCCTCGTGTGCTCCCTCGATGTACAAAAAGATAAACGCACCGGCGACGCTGTACAATAGGACGATAACGAATAGGAATATGTGAGTGAACCATCTCCGGCTCCATGAACTGACCTACGCAAATTCGAGATATTAATCTGATGGTTGATTTTCTTTCCGAGTTTTTATCATCGATCGATCCGAATAAATCCCAAAAAGTTTTATCGTTATTTACCCACAATAAAAATAATAACAACAACGAAAAGCTTTTGGAGTATCAGACAATATCGGCGTAACGTACACCACCACCCTATTATCGGCGAAATTAAATAAAAAATCGATTCGGCAAGTGCTGTTTTTCACGATCGACATATTAATCATATTTATTAGACGAAATAAAAACAATTTTTTCACGAATTTTTCCAACTTTCGTAATAATAATTGTACGCGAAGTTTTATTTTTAGATTTTAGATTTATTTTTACAAAAAAAAATATCCATGATACATCGAATAAAATTTATATCGCGACATAAAGAATTTTTTGATTTTTTAACATGTCGATTCGATAATTATAAAGTTCTAATAATTGGATTAAAATTCTATCGTAAGAAAAAAAAGTTTTCTAATTGTTGATATAACGCGTTTTGTTATTATTAAATCTCTCGAAATACGATTAATATCAATTAACACGCGAGTAAATAAAATTATTTACCTTTGCGTAAAGCCAATAGGCGCTCTTCTCGCCAACGCTTAGGCCCGATTTTGTAAAGTCTTTGATCCCTTTGAAACGGGCGAACATAAATTCGCTCGCTTTATTGGTGTACATGACGTTCGGTTGGCCCGACACGGGTGTCATTGGCATCGGCGTTTGACCGTATGGCGTTTGCGCGTATCCCATAGGGGTCTGTGGATAAAAACCGTACTGCCCCGGTACTGGCAAAGTGATCCGGGGCCTCGGCGGCATTTTTCTCACCCTCGGCGAATTCGACATTTTTATTTTCTTTCGTTAACAAATTTCGTCAACAATTACGATGAATAAAACACGAAGAAACGAAATAAAACGATGCGTTGCGTCAATGTGTAATCACAGTTAGGTCGGCGATGAGCTCGAAGCGCGAGTGAATTTTATTGCAATCTCTTCGGTCAATCATTCGCCCGGATGACCCGAATAATCCGCAAATATGACCTCCTGACGGATATTGTCTCGCGTTTTGCCGTTGTAACTGCATCAAGCGGGAAACATCGCGACATTATTGAAGGATCTTTCGCCTGCGTGGGTGCAATACAAAACCTCTCACCCACCCCCCGTCCCCGATGGCGCCGACAATCCGCGTCGAAGAATTTTTGGCAGACTTCGTCTATCGAAATTACAATTCTACATTCACGTTTCGCTCGTGCAAAGAGTTCCTCATCTCTACGGCGATTTGCCTACTGCCTGAAGTACGTTTAGCTAATCCTTTTTTCGACAGTAAACGCCACTAATAGATGACATAAAAATTAAAAAAAAAAAAATACACTCAAATTTTATCATACGAAACTTCGTCGTATTTTATGCGTCGAAAGTTCTTAAGTCAAATTTGCCGGAGAATTTGCCTTTTGCAGTTTTGTCGGATTATTCGATTTTTCTTCCCGCGTTGTCGAACGAAACACCGTATTGCGACAACTTCTTCTTCTTTCTATTTTCACCCTTTTTGGCCGCTGCTGCCGGTGATGTTGTTATCAAAACTTCCGGAAAGTTCGGGTAAATGTATTTCTTGTTTTTTTTTTTTTTTTTTCGTTGTTATCTCACTAATACTTTTCGTGATTCAGTTACTCGGTCTTCAAAATGTAATGCGTTCATCAGAACTTTTTGTGTCGGTGATACGCTTTTTTTTTCGGTGTCTCACGGGAGCTTTCGCGCGACACGTGAAAGTTGAGACAATTCAGGCAGAGATATCGCTTATTGTTCAATGCTGTGCAGAGTCGCGTGAAGAAACCCTTTTGTGTGTCTCTTCAATGGGTTCGAAGCGAAACGAGAGAGCTTTTTCCTTTACATATCGCGTACGGATATCGACGTTCTTGTATATTCACTCCCTCGCCGCAGTAACTTCGAGTTCACTAGCCGTTGCTCGCTGCTACCTCGAGCCTTCAATCTTTCTTCGAACACCACGTTTACGCGTGAAAATTACGTACGGAAAATATATTTAAAGTAAAAAATCATTCGTACAAAACATTTATCAAAGAATAAATATCGTTTTTTTGTGCTCTTGTTTTCCTCACTCGTACTTTTGGCTATTTATTTCCGATAGTGTCCTCCCCTCGTTACGCGTTTCGCGGCGATAACGAAATTAAATCGCTCTGTGAACCACGAAACCTCCATAAATCACTCCATTCCCGGTGAATTTTTCCTTTTATTTATTTTTTTCTTTTTCATTCAACACACGTCGATATTTTTGCGTCGTGTAACAACCGAAAAACTAAAAATCACCGTAAAATAAAAATCAATAAAAAAAGAAAATTACACAAACGAAAAAAATTAATGAATGAGAAATAGCGAAGAACGATAAATCACATTTCATAAATATTCGTAGTTATGGAAACATTGAAAAATGCACTGATTTCGTTGTTTTTAAAAAAATAAAAAGATATAAAAAAAGAAAAAAAAAAGGTTGTTTAGGTCGATGTGGTGTTTTCGTGTATCGGAAGAATGTCGAGCGTGCGGCTTTCGCCGGCCTCTCGCGGCAGCGTCGCGGCGTCAACTGAACGGAGCAAGCAGAAGCGATGCCGGGCGAGACTGTCGGCGTCTTTTCGAAAAAAAAAAAAAAAAAAAAAAGCACCGGCGATCGGGTCATCCCTATAGTCTGCCGAGCCGACAACGGCTCCCGTACACGCGATACGATAGACGATGGGACTTAGTCGCTGGCGACGACAGCGTACGTTTGTGTTACGCGTTTGTGTTACAATTGCAATGTATTTATTTTAAGCATTTTCCGAGGTGTACCGAGGTGTACCGTTTTGCGAGCCATTGCTCGGTCGTTCGTTGCCGTTCCGGCCCCTCGGAGGGTGAACAGCGAAGGGTGGAATTGGTATCGCTGGGGGAGCTTTACATACGCATAAATCGTTCCCGTAACTCATATATGTATATACTGTGCTTTTCGTCTCATGAGTTTGGCTCGTTGCGCACAGCCACTGGATTCGCGTACTCCTTCGACGTCGAACGCCACTGTGATGCGTGATGTATGACTATCTGATTATATTGTCATCTATTCCGCGTTAACCTTTGATCCTAATTGCGCGATTCTTTGCGCAGACGAGGTAACGCGTTGCATGATTACATTGTTCTCCGAAATAGCGTTAATTAATTTGCAAACGATTAACGTGCCTTCGGAACGCGTATAGTGAAATACATCGCGTCGATTCTTGTTAGACAAGACGAAAACTTCACACATACAAAGTTCGGACACTAAATGACTTTTAAAATTAAACATTTTGCCGAAACCCCAAACGTGAGCAAAAATTACGCTGAGAACTCAAAATTTTATTGCAAATTTTGAGTTTACAACGAAATTGTAAGACAAATTTTGAATTTCTACGAAGTTTAGCTCATTTTTCTTTGCAACGAATTTCGAAAAGCCGTTTTGAATTTTCGACAAAATTTGGGCAAATCTTTCGAATTTACGAGCCATTTTTCGAAATTGCAAAAAAACGTTTATTCAAATTTTGGATTTCTGCCAAGTTTAGCTCATTTTTTTTTTGCAACGAATTTCGAAAAGCCGTTTTGAATTTTCGACAAAATTTGGGCAAATCTTTCAAATTTACGAGCCATTTTTCGAAATTGCAAAAAAACGTTTATTCAAATTTTGAATTTGCGATGTTTCTTGGCAATGTTCTTGAAAATTCAAATACAATACTTCGAATCGATGTAAAATACTTAACATGTAAAGTACTGTACTTCGAGTGCCTCTCCGGTACTTCACGCACCCCAACTCGCGCCCAACTCGTCGCGTCTTTGTTGTTGACGCGGGAATTATCAAAGAAATTTAAAAGATTAAAGAAAAAATTCATTCGTATTAGCAAATGATTTAATAAAAATTCAATGATTTTTTTAATCGGAAAAGAGATTACAGGCGAGTAAACAGAAGCATGAAGTTCGCTTGACGTCGGAAAAAAGAAATTCTCAACTAAATCCTAACGAAAGCTTTGTTAATCGCGGTTTGCGGAAGTGTAGGGAATTGAAGACACGTTTATTCGTCGACTGTTACTCAACCAGTAAAAGTTACTTAAACATCGCGGTGACGTTTTTTTTTTCTCGTTTTTTTTTGGCGCGCAGGTAATTTACCATTGATAAAACTCTTCTAATTAACGACCGAAACGAGGAGAACTTACGTGTAGTAATTAATTGCAACTTTACGCGAGCAGCGCGTTGAGGCAGAAGTAACGAGTGAATTAAATAGAAGATAATTCGTCTGTTTCGAGGCTCGAGAATGCGTCGGAGCGACAACCGGACAATGGAATAGCATGAGACGAGTGTAAAGGGTCCTTTGGGAAGACAAATTAATCGGTATTGCGTCGCCTCCGGCCTTCAAAACGCAAAACCCCTTTGATTCTTCGTAATAAGTAATTGTCAATTTGTGAAAAACGCTCCTTTCCCCGTTGGTTCTTCCTGTACGTAGAAATTGGCGTTTATCATCGCGTGCGGTAAATAACGTTATTCAGAATAATACTCGTGCCGTTTATGCACACTGGTCAGACGGAAGACAAAGGCGCGCGCGCACTCAGCGAAATGAACATTTTATCTCGTTATCGGAAAACTGAACAGTCGGATAACTTTTAGTAGAAATAAAACTTTAATAGTTGGAAAAAAAAAACGAGTTCGTCATTAGATGAGTTTCCAAATAGGATTTCCGCGCGCTACTGCGTTCGGCGTTATATCGGTTATCGGATGCTGTGACGCTCTTGCGAACTTCTATCATCGAGTTTAATGAAAAATACGTTTATATATAGAATAGTACGTGTATATAAATCACAAATTTGTATACAAATTTGTTACTTATCTAAAAATGTTCGTCTTTAAAACTCTGGTAAACCACTGCAAAAAAAAAAAAAAAAAATTCTCGTCCGACGGCGATATTTTTTGTTATCTGTTTTGCTATCGGTGTTCAATTTTTTTTTGTAAGACTCTCAATGTACGTATCCTTGAGAATTTTTTTTTTATTGCCGCTTATTATTATTATATTTTTTTTTATTCAAAAAATCGAACATGTGACTCGATTCTCCGGGACGTGGGTGTACCGTCGGCGCTTCAAAGGGTTACATTAAACGTAAAAAAGAGAAATATTGCTTATTTTTCGCGCGAACGCTGTATTTTGGATTTTTTTCGAATTAAGCAGCTCAACGCACGTTTCGAAGGAGCTATTCGCACTTGGAACTGCTTTCGTTGATATGACAGTCTTATTTTTCGGTTTGATGCACACAGTCAATTTAACACCCAAGTGAACTTTCCTTACTTTTCCGAATCGCACGAAAAACATTGCGATATCGTGTATCATTACGGAAAGAAATGCTGCGGTGCGGTAGCCAACAGCTTCGTCCTTAGATAAATAATTTACTTAGTTTCGCTACTTGTCTCGGGCTTTGCACTGAGACAAATGATTCAATTAGTCTTAAGAGTCCGTTGTACGCAGTGGAAAGCGCCCGAGTATCTCGAAGTGGTAAAGGTCGCGTCTAGTCAGACATTCTCCCGAGATGATTTATTTTATTCCCTTCGAATTTTCCTCGGCGAAAACTCGGTTTACCCGAACTATAAAATGTTTCATCGTTGAAGCATTAAGCTTCTCCGCCGTCTGGTCTCGTCGTTGGAACTTCAATGATGAATCCGTGAAGCGAACACACAGATAGAAGCAGAGGGAGATGAGAACGCGCGACATTTTCGGAACGTTTCTCAAAATAACTACGCGTGTCGAAACGCGCCTCTCTCAACGCTTAGAAAGTGGACAAAAAGTGTGCTGTCCCAATACGACAGCGGAGAGAATATCTGCGGCTCGACATTTATTTTTAAAGGAAGCAAAAAAAAATTACGCTTTATCTGGTTGCTTCCACTCTGATCTGCTCGACGATGCGAAACAATTCAACAAGCCGACGAAAACTTCTACGAGCTTTTGCAATCCACCGCCGAGTATACAACTTTCTTCGTTTTTTTTTTTTTTTTTTTTTTTTTTTTTTTGATGTGATGATTGTTTTATCGATGGTGCCGAGGCTCGTTCCAACTTTGGTTATTTACTTAAGCTCTCTACATTTCGGATCCGCTCTCGGGGGAGATGGATAAAAGATTCAGCGAAGGGTAACGAAGTGCTTCGCTGGATTTCGCAATTAAGTCTCCACTGCCCTGCGTCCACTTCCGCTGAATTACGGCAAGTATATCGCGATCCCGACGAAAGACATAACGATCTATTTCGAAAAATAATACTACACTGCGCGCTATTTTTATTTATGTTCGTTTGCCTTTGTTTTTTGTCTTCGTAAAAAAAAAAAAAAAAATGTTTTCGAGATTTTCATGACGGGACATAAAAAATTGTCTGAAACATCGGGAAAAGTGGTCTGGTATTCAAATTGATTTTTTTGTAATCCAATTAGCGCAATTTATAAGATGTTTTGATGAAATTTCGGAATTTTGAAATTCATCGAAAATTGAACGACTTTTGAAAATATTTGTTTGCGTTAAAATTCATGCAAATTTATTCTTATGAGACTCGGAGACATCGAAATCCGCTGAGCATCTATTGTTTTTGTGAGCTTTACGCGTCTCGCCGAGAGTGACACACCGTCGCGAATGATTACCATCCCACGGAAAGGGTGATTCTCGAACGGCGTTCGATCAATAATTGTCAAAAGGCAAAAAAAAAACATTTCGATCCGCAACTAAGTTGAAAAACTTCGCGGAAATTTTATTCATTATTATATTATACTTCGGGTAAAAGGATGAGTCTGCGGATTTCTCAAAAAGTTCGATAATGAGTCACAACTTCGCGGGGATGTATTTATTTTCAACACTCGTATCGTCAACGTTATTCGCCGAAGTTACGACGTTTCTCAACGTCGGGGTGCGTAGACGTTCGAAATTAGACATTGCATAATGATTATCCTAGAAACAGTTGAAATCTTGACGCCGCGAGTCGACGCTCGGATTATCACGCGAGACATCCCGAAATTCGTCGAGTAATCTCCGTGATATGGCGACAGTCGTGCGTTAGCATTATCGTTATCCTGTTGTGTGATACCGTGATTGACGCTGCCAACGGACAATATTCGCCCCTCTACATTTCGGCTTCCCCCCCGACGCTCCGCGCCGACTGCAGTGACATCTGCCCCATCCGATCATTTTCATCTCGCTTCATTCACGATGGTATTCGTGCCGAGGGCGACATCTTTCCACGCGCCGAATCGATGTGTGAAATACAAAAAACAATCAATTCTTTTATTTAAACATTTCTCATGTTTCAGTCGCTTTAATGTTTTTTTTATTATTATTAACATTTGTTTACTCAACTCTTATAGTTTGAAAGTTGAATAATGATAATTGATAATGAAAAAAAAAAAATAATGCGAAGTAAATTCGCGCCATATTTATTGTAAATATGATTTTTCAACGTTTCGGAACATTCCGAATACGTTATTTATTATTAAAATCTCAAAAATTGTTTCATCATAAAAAACGTTCTTCTATGACGAGGCAAAGGATTGACGAATTTATTGATATGGGAAAGATGGCCGTGGATCGGGATGGAGATTTCAATGCCTGTTTGGCCGTTTGAAAAAAACATTTTTATTCATTATTTATCATTGTTTGACTAGTGCGAGACAATAGGCTTTAGATGAAAATTCGTGTTGTTCCGTGAATGGGTCGAGATGTTATGAATAGTTGTCGGGGACTGGTATAACGTGGAAATGATACGGAGAAGCATAAGGTCGTGGGTCGAATAATTCGGCACGTTGATTGAGGTTGACTTACGTCCTTTTGTTACTGAGAGGCCGATATTGTTAGTTAGCCGTAGATAGAGAAGAAGCTCTGTAGTCTAAAGTGCGAGGAAGGCGAAGCGATGCGAAGTTGGCGTAGCGGACACGCGGGAGAGAGAGTCGTAGTTGTAAAATCCGTGATCGTAGTCACAAGTGGGACGGAGTCGGTTCGGTGTATCGTTTTCGATCATTGCCGTTGGCGTCGCGTGGGTCGTTGGCGTCGCTCGTCGGAATTGACCTTGGCTACATCTAGAATCACGGTAGGCGCTCAAACGCTTCGGAAAAGGCATCGAAGGTAGAGCCCGCGTTCGCATGCCCCGTTCGCGTTCGTCGCCCATTGTTATCCTTGTCGCGTGTAATGGCTACCGCTGAGTTTGTTGACGCCGATCGGTGCGACAGCGTTCGCGTCGTGAAATATTGAAGAAAAAAAACGTTTATCCTCGAGAAAGCCGCGCACCGGGGGATTTTGGAACGCGGGGGGATTATGTGGATACGTGATAATACCGAAGGAACTTTACAATAAGGCTGTGGGGGTGAAACCGCGGGGTTTTTATGCCACCGAGACGCCGTTGTGCCGAACCCGAGCCGCCGCTTGGGCGACATGACCCTCGCGGGCCAACGCTCTTTGACAACCGTGTAATACTGACGTGATCGTCGCGCTCTCGGATTCGCAGTGTAACGAATAAGAGAGGAGGAACCCTTCGCGTACGCCGATAAAAATCCGGCTACGTGTTAATTCGGCCGGACGTTATTCACCCGTGTGTGCACGTCTCCGGTAATCGTTTATCGCCGATTTTTACCATCGATTATTTTTTTTTTTATTTGTTTTTTTTTTTCTTTTCGTTTTTTTTTTTCCTTTTCCTCTTTCTTTATTTCTTTTTATTTTGTGCGAAAGGCGGCCCACCTCAGACGGGGCCGCGGCAATCGCGGATGCTGGCACGGAATTTATCGCTCGAGGTGAAGACGACGACGTGGAGTCGCGGTTATTCGTGCGGGCCTCGCTACTCGAGACAAGGAATATTGTAACGGATTTTTCGAGGGGGGGCTCTTTTTTTACAATCGTATACCTCGTATCTCACGCGCCGCCGTCATGGCAACTGAAAGATCTACGAGGAGCAAGAAGCCGGACGTTAAGAACGCGGCTGCCGTGTAGAGCAGTTATCACATGTGAGTATCGCGCGTCTGGAAAATCTACTGTTGAACCAAAAAAAAAAAAAAAAGGAAAAAAAAGCCTTTTTGTTGTGTCGCGTGTGTTACGGTATCACACCGGGGGGAGGCACGGGTGGAGTGGGATATAACGCGCGCGGGGCGTGAGGGGGGAGGGCAGATTTCTCACTCTCTCCCCCCCCCCCTCTCTCTCTCTCCTCTCTCTTTCTCTATATCGTGGTTTTCTCTCGGCGTGGCTTTGATCAGGGGGGTCGGGAATCCAACCCACAGCTCGTGTTATGCGTTTGTCGATCTCGCTGACCGTATTCGATCAGGTGAAACCAATAAGTTCAAAGAGTCAAAATGTACGTTACAAGATACGCTTGTTCTATTTTCGTATGGCAATATGTTGCGATCTTGGAACCTCGTTCACGTGGCTCGAGCCTTTTCAGTTTTTTTTCATTAACTCTTTCCCGTAATTTTTTTTTTTTTTCTCATTTGTATGAAACGTTAATTATTCTTTTTTTTTTTCAAACACGAAAGATTCGAGAGAATATTTCGAATTATTTTCTTTGACTTAATCAACATTTCGAGAACGATTGGCGTACCGCACTCTGCGACCAGCCGCGATGTACGGTTTTTTCATTCTCGTTCGTCGTTCAGGTTATTGCGAGATCGTTGAAACGTAACAATGTAGCATCGAATTCAACAATTGTTATCTTTTTGTTATTTTTTCAAAAAAAAAAAAAATTTCACACACAAAAAACACACCACCTTGATTCCGAACTGTTTCTCTGTCTCTGCAACTTGCGTCTCGTACGTTTATTTGGCAGACGAAATAATTTGAAAAAAAAAAAAAAAAAAAAGAAAAATTGTCGCACAACGTCACACAAGCGCTCGTACTTTTATTCATTACAGTTTTTCGTAATTATTCACGTGTTCACATTGTCGCGCAACGACAACGACCATGGGAAATTCGTTTTTATCGAATCGTTTTACGATCGAGACGATTTTGGGGTTAAAAAAATAGAAAAAAAAGTAAAAGTACATAACGCAGCTTCAAACGCTTTGACAATGGTGTGTTCGCTAAATAACTCGAGAGTAAAATGGGTTTAAGATTTGTGTAACGCATGCCCCCATTGATTGTACAGGGTCAAAGGCGGCGCATCAATGGCCCTAGAATCAAATGGTAACAACGTGGTGTGGTTGAACGCAACCCGACCTGATCAAATACAGCAGGTATGCTCCGCCGCGTACGAGAAACGAAGAATAAACCAAACATGGGGCATCTACCTATTACGATAAAAAAAAAAAAAACCCGAACTAACAAATATCGCGCTGCGTCTTATTTTCAAAATTTTTTTTTTTCGTTTCATCGTCGCAGTCGCGTGGCGTTAGACGAGCGTAAAAAAAAAAAAAAATTAATAAATAAAAAAAATATGTAAAATTTAGGTAAATATCGAAGAGCGATAATTAAAGAAAAATTCTAAATTGCACAGCACGTGGCGAAAGACGATCCGCAAGCAATCGAAGGGAGCGAAGAACAACGTCACCTTCAACAGCAGCAGCAGACGCAGCATCAGCACCGATATCAGAGAAACGCCATCAAAATACCCAATCAGCAAAATCAGCAGGTAGAACAGCCGGTTAAGTGTTCTATGTTCACGCAGACGGAGCCTACGAATAGTTTTGTTCAAACGGAACAGAGTAATTCCAGTTACGCAGATCAACGTCAGGTGAGAAATTTTTTTTTATTTTTTTATTTTTTTTTTCAATTGGAAAATTGACGCGATTTATATTTGCGATTTTTAAAAATTGATTGATTGGTTTTTGTAGACTCAGCAACAAGCTACGATGTTTGATCCGCAACAAATACAGCAGCAGCAGGCCGCTCAGAGCCAACAGACGCAGCAACAACAGTCACAGCAGATGTACGTTACAACGGAGAAAAAAGAGGACAAAACTCAGCAGCAGACAGCAGCAACGGAGTTTCCTTACTTCTACAACGTCAACATGCTACAGAAGGTTCAAACAAACGCGGTGAGCACAATCGGTGCGATCACAACCGACGACAAGGGTTGCTACCGTTTCGATGTGCAACCTGTCGGTTATAACGCATTACTGAATCAGATGAGCATAGCGGCCGCGACGTCTGCGACCTTCAAGTGCGACCTTTGCGGCTTGGTATTTGGCCACATGAGTTTGCTGAATCATCATAAAAAGCTTCACAATACATCGCCCAGCAATCTTCAACAACCACAACAAGTTGTTGTACAAACACCGACAACGGTCACCGTCACTACGACGCCGGAGAGGCCGTACACGTGCGACATATGCGGAGCGTGCTTCGCCTTACCCGGCGAATTAAAAAGTCACAAGACAAATATGCATCAAAAACCGAAAGTTCAACTTTGCGAGGATTGCGGCAGCGAGGATCCCTGCGAACATCATCCGACCAAAGTTAAAAAGAGTGAGTTTCGTTATTATCCTTTTATTCGTTTAGGCTGCAGAATTTCTCGATAATCGAAATCACGATTAATCCGATATAAATGGTAAAATGGTATATAAAATCATTTTAACTGCAACTTTTACTTAATTGATCAATAGCGTCAATTAGTATGTGAAATTTGTCGATTTTTTTTTTTAACATTACGTAATTTAATCGTTTTTTCCTAAAGTCGTCTGGTGATTCGTAAAAAAATCGGAAATATTGCGAAAAAAACATTGAGAATTAATAAATATTTTTTATCAGCGTCTTTCTCATGGTACATTTCGATTATTCGCTATAACTTTCGACTTTTATCAATATTGGTAGCTAAGAAAAAAATAATCGTTTTCGTTAAGCCGTTTATACAAAAATCGCCCAATTAAGTTTGTGTTTTTTTTTTTTTGCAACTTTTTCTCGCAGCAATCAAACCCGGTCATCATCCGGTAAAACGAAGGGGCGTCACGAGCGTAACGAAGTGCCACAAATGTAACGGAACTGGAATCATATTTATCGGTAAGTCGAGAAATATATACTTTCATCCTTACGAAAGATGGGTGAAGAAAGAAAATGTTACGGATAGCTAACCGATTCTTGGATTCGATTGCATATTCTTTATTTTTTTTAATGAATATTCGCGAGTAATAAAGTCTATGAAAAGCTCTGAGACGCGATGTATTGAGAGAAATTATTGTCTTCAACGAGTGGTTAGTGTTTTCTTTTGCTTATCGCAGTAACATTTTATTTTTTTACGCCCGGCTGCCATCCACCTTTCCATCATATTATCATTTCCATTGTCATGATCGTACATCGGGTGATGTATGGTAGGTAAAGACGACGAAAAACTAGATTCTGGAATCAGTTCCCTTGCGAAGTGTGGCGGCTGCAAGGCAACAGGCCGTATCATCATAGGAAGTAAGTCGGACTAAACCACAGCCAAAAAAAACTTGTGGGATATTAAGTCCTTATATTCGTATGTTTCTTTGTTTTATTTTTTCTTTTTTTTATTTATTTATTTTTTTTTCTTCAAGAGGAATCCCACTTGTTTTAGATGGTGACAGTTCTAAGTCCTATATTTTTTCACCCTTTCACGGCCTGCTTTTCATTATTTTTTTCTCATTTTCTTTTTTTTATCTTTCGTCTATCATTGTACGAATTTGAACACTTTACGAGTCAAAAGGGATGTTTTTCCAATATTTTTTTTTTTGTGCTTTTAAATTAATCGTTCGACGGCAGGTCAGTAAATTGTTGATAAACTTTGCGACAAAAAACGAAAAAAAAATATATATATAAAATGAAAACAATAGAAATACTTTCATGTTGATGATATTTCCTCCTCGCATGCAAACACTTGTAGTAGATAGATTTTTATTTTTCATAATGAATCGTCAAATTCATAACGCTCGGTGGTTTACGCCTTGCAAAGAGAAAAAAAAAAAAAAAAAAAAACAAACAATGAATAAATAAAAAAGTGTTGTAACCGCTTTTCTGTCCCGTTGTTTCCTATGTTTTTTTGGGTAGAACTGTCGGCATCTAAATTTAAGGACGATTGCACGGAATGAAATCTCCCCTAAGGGACAGTTTTATAAATTCGAACAGGTCATCCTCATTAAATCGCGCTAAATAAAAGAAACAAAAAAGAAAAAAAAAGAAAAACAATGCAATTTTCGATGTCACGGTTCTCGAGTACTGCTTTGTTACGTGATATACGGGCCATAAGAGGACAGCCTGATGCATATATAAGATAATCATTCACTTTTTGCTTTTCATTATTTAATAAACAAATTTTAAAAAATATCTCATCCGATAGAAAGCTTTTCATTTACATCGCTCGAAGCTTTTTGTTGAATCAATCATTATGAATAATTTGTTGAAAAATTCACGCATTCATTATCCATTTTTCGGGGGTAAACCGGAATCGCTGAATTATCAACATCAGAGTCATTTGATTAACGAAAAAAAAAAAAAAAAGAAAATAAATAAATAAATAAATAACACGTGGGGGGGAAAGCTTAAAGCAGATTTCAATTAATCGATGAAGCTTCCTCTTTTACGCCATTGTGTCACGAAAAAAAAGTTCTATTCCGATCCGTATCCCGATCAATTGCAAACGTACTCATTGAACGTTCAACACTGAGCACATCTGTTTTGTAGAACTGGCCCTTTGAGGAAAACTAACAGCTTCCGTGGTGTTTTTGTAATTTCAGGCGGGAAGCAAAATCAGAACCAGCCGGAGAAGCCGTTTCATTGTAACGTTTGCGACGGCACTTTTTCCCGATACTCGTCGCTCTGGTCCCACAAGAGACTTCACTCTGGGGATAAACCATTCAAGTGCGAAGTCTGTGGTTTGGCCTTTGCGAAGGGTAAGAATAACATCATTAAAAAAAAAAATAAAAAATAAAAAAAAAAATAACTCTTCTCCTGAATACCGCTCGATGTCCGTGATAAACGTGTATAAATGACAATATTTTTTCTTCTCTTTCATTCTCTTCGCGACGAAAACTTGCAGCGGCCTATTTGAAAAATCACGGACGCGTTCATACCGGTGAAAAACCATTCAAGTGCAGCGTGTGCGGTATGCAATTCTCTCAGAGTCCTCATCTCAAGAATCACGAAAGAATTCACTCGGGCGAACGTCCGTATCAGTGCGAAGTTTGTGAAAAAACATTTGCGAGACACTCGACGCTGTGGAATCATCGAAGAATTCACACCGGCGAAAAACCGTATCGTTGCAACACATGCGGCTCGGCGTTCAATCAAGCGACGCATCTCAAAAATCACGCTAAAGTTCACACCGGTGAAAAGCCACACAGGTAACGGTTTATCGAACGATTCGATTTATTAATTATTGTTGTCGATAGTTGCTGGTAAAATTCAAACTATTGCAAAGCCGAGAAGTATTTCAAGTACCGTATAGTTGAGAGATACTTGAAATACTGTATTTCAAGTACTTCAAGTATTGTAATTGAATTTTCAACTACTTTTTCGCTGCCGAATACCAAATACTTTTGAATAACATGTTCAAATTAAAAACTGTCGTCCCTAATATTACAATAATAAAATTTAAAAGTAATTTCATTGCAGTTTTAAAGTTGATTTTGAATTTTAAATTTGTTATTTTTACCACCAATGTAAATGTAATGTTAGATATTTTTTCATGATATTAAAATTGCAAGGAAATTTTTTGCTTAAACAGCGAATTTGTGACAATTTTATGTCAAATTTTGAATATTTTCCATAATTTTCACTTTTGGGTTTTCGGCTGAGTATTCAATTTTAAAGACCTTTTCAAGACGAATTTTAAATTTTCCAATTTTTTTTTTAATTTCAACAAAATTTTAATTTGTGAATTAACATCGTCACCAAATGAGTAAATTTATGAAATATATTTTGGAAATATTTCGAGTACCTGATACTCTGCACTTAGTACTTGAAAAACGTTTTTTGTTAATTTTTGAACGATTACCATTAATTTAATTGCGTTTGATCGATCGTTTCAGATGCGACATATGCGAAATTGGTTTCTCGGACCGTTTCGCTCTAAAGCGTCATAGAGCCATTCACGAAAAGTACGGGCAAACGGCGCGTAATCAGAACGCTAACAGTGCGACAAACGCGCAACAGGCGAATACTAGCAATCAACAACAACAGCAGCAACACGATCAGCAGCAGCAACAACAGCAGCAACAGCAGCAACAACAGCAGCAACAGCAACAGCAGCAGCAGCAGCAACAACAGCAGCAACAACAGACTCAACAGCCTCAACAGGGGCAACAAGTCGTCGTAGTTAACGCCACAACACCGGTGACCGTTAGTCAGGGTCAGGGACAGGCGGTAATGCTTGACGAGGTCTACAAATGCCAAGTGGCCTTCCCGGAGCCTAAATGATTTACTCGAAGGACCGCTACAACTTCTCCAAGCTGTGCTGAGCCGATTAAGGTCATTGCTCCATTTTATTTTTCTTAACGACACTCGTACGCGAAACAACAAAGAGACACGAACGTTTTTTTTTTTTTTTTCTTTTTTTTTTTTCGTTAGCCAACGCCACTTTTGCGTGGCAAACGAACAACGATATCATTGTTGTTTTGCAAGTGCGAAGAAATCTTCGATTCCTCGATAGAAAAAGAGAGATAGTTTGTTTTTTGGTTCGTGCGACACTTGCCGACCGACAAAAACATAACGGTAACGGTGAATAGAGCTCTCGCTGTTCAACGGTTAACTCGTATAGCGCGTACAGGAGCTTTTCCAACGGTATCGCTATCGATGGGTGCGGGTACTACAGTAGATCCACGTTGACTGGCAACACACGGAAGAGATTGGGTCGCGATGAATAAATCCATTCAACTTACGTTGTTATGTTCGGCGATATTGATTATAGGAAATGAAAATAATTGAAATTTCATTGTATTTCTCTCCGTTTCTTTGCTCATTCGTAGAGCCAAATTAGAATGTTGCATTGGAGATTTTGGAGGGAAGTTTAGAGAATAACAATGAAAGGAACATCGCGATTCCAATGGGGCATCTCTTTCGTCCAGTTAAACAAACGATCGGAGAGACTACAGCGTTACGGTGACGATAAACGATTGAAAACGAGGAGAGGATTTATAAACAATAAGAAATACATTGGGGCGTGTATTGGTCGTCCACCCTTTATTGAAGCTGCAATAACGATAAGAAGTATCGAATTCGGCAGACTAAATCTGTTTTATAATTTTAAGACGGAATACTATATTATGGAATATCAGTTACTGTAGTTGATAGTTTGTAATAGCGAATAGCTGGCTAGAATATCTATACATATATAACTTCGATTTTTATAATCCTCCCCCTTGTTAGATGCGACGGTGCACACTGTCGCTAAATCGACTATTTCCAAGGACCTTAAATTTTTTATTTACTTCTTTTGTTTTTTTTTTTTTTCTTGATTTTTCACTATCGATTCTTGTCGATTGACGAATTCGTATACGATTTTCTTTTTCGTCCTTTCGTTGCTCACGCGAATCGGGTTTTTTCTTTTTTTTTTCGTTTTTTAGAGTTTTTTTTTTTTTCTTCTCATTTTACCATTTTGATAGTATCTACAGGGCCTCTGGTGACTCTACTTTGACTCGCGACAAGTCCCGTAGACAAAACCGAACCGATTTGGATTCTCTCGCTTGATACGCGAGAAATTTACACTTTTCAATATTTTACCACGTCTAATGTGTAGAAAAGGTGCAGTTACAGTTTTTCTTTATTTTTTTACACTCTGTGAAAAAAAAAGAGGCGATCTTTCGCTGGCGCGATAATGCGGAATAATTCGTTCGCGATCCGTCGAGAGAATTAATGAGACAAAACTTACTAAAAAAAAAAAAAAGGTTATAACGCTTTTCTACTGACTTTTTATTGATTCGAGACTATACAGGGTTGACGTAAGGGTTTTTTTTTCTTTCGTAGTCCAGTTCATAGCGACACCGTGCACCTGTTACAATATCGAAAAAAAAATAAATAAAAAAAAATACGAACGACTTTATGTATGCGAAAAATTTAGACGTAATTATCGGCGTCGAATGCCGAAATTCGACACGACGATAGTTGAATTATTTGAACGAAAAAAACCAGCGGCGATGTTTGCAATTGTACCGAAACGTCGACCGGGATAATTCTTGTCCTGCGTTGATAAGAAAAACGTTAGTCTAATGGTAGACGATTGAGGGCACAACGTAAACCACTATACTGCATAGTCATCGATTACACTCCCGAGTATTTCAAACCTTTTTTCTTTTTATTCTTCGGGGAGGAAAGACAACGGAAGAATTCAGATAGGGGTTTTTGGGGGGTATTCTTGTTATACTTACCAATATTTTCATTTGTAAAATAAATATAAAACAATTTTACGTTACATTTATCCTTATACGGTCATAATACCTGCTACAGTATTTCGGATTAGATTAGATACTTCTGTCAGTGTTCTGTAGAATTTACTGTATCGTCCTTTTTTTTTTTTTTTTTTCTTTTTTTTTTTTCTTTCGAACAAAAGTTACTACTATTTTAACATCAGTCAGCACGCAACGCAGCAAAATGGAGTTCCAGAGGCTATAAGTGGCCACAATTTTTGTTTAACCGTTTGAAATTATTATTGGTTGTTTTTTTTTTTTTTTTTTTTGCTCTTTTCCATTCTTTGTTTCACGCAACGAACATTAAACGTATAATTTTTAACACAAGAAAAAAAAGAAAAAAAAAAAAACATTGGCAGAACAAATCGGTGTCGATAATTGAATTTAATGCTTTCACATCGTTTTCTTTTTGTGAATCATTTTTGTCTCGGGATCTTCTGAATTTAATCAGAATAAAAAAACAAAAAAAAAACGAAAAAATTTCAATCGCGTCACTGATATCTCTGAATCCGAGGAGTTTAAGCTTAAAACTCTTGAACGCTTTCCGGTAGGTCAGGGGACTGGAAAGCTTCTCAATTAACGTATATACTTGCGAATTATCTTTTTTTTTTTTTTCTTTCGCTTCGACGGCAATCTTAGGAATCGCCGTGAATCTGTAAATATTAATAATTGCAAAGCGTTAATCTCTTTGTCGAACGGGAGGGTTCCATCTACGTATACTCTGTAGTATTTCTTTTTTAAATTCGTTTTTCTCTTATTGTCGTTGTCATCTCCGAAAAAAAAAGAGAGAAAAACAAATCCAGAAATCATCTTCTCGAACGAAATATACTTTGTAAATTTCCTCGAAACCATTACATTTTTATTTTTTTTTTCGTAAATTATCTCTTCGGAGTGAACGAATAAAAATTCCGAAAAATTCTTTAATTCAGCAATTATGAGTATGCAGATTGCCTTAGAGCCCTCCATTTCGAATGGGAGTTAAGCTTTTACATAGTGTACGTACGTTAAGGAATTTTCAATAAAGGGACAGCATTGGGGAAAAAAGGGGAGGGGAATCGAAGACGAAAGGAAGCAACCGAATAATTTATAAACGATACGAGAAATAAAAGAAAAAAAAAAAAAAAAGAAAACAAAATACGAACTACTAGGTGATTAATTAAATGTAAGAAAACTGATTATCGAAGAATTACTGTGGGAGGAAAGGTTCGCGTTTACAGTCGAGCCGTAAAAAAATCGGTACGAATCCCGTCAGCGAAACAAAAAAAAAGAAACTTTCTGTATTCGTTATCACGACTTTATATCGAGAAAAATTCTTCGGCGTTATGCGAACGAGAAGATTTATAAACATTTTTAAGGCCTCGGAAGACACATTTTTTTAAAGACATCTCAGAACATTCACAACCAGTCCACTTTTTCTATCATTGTACATATCATGAGTATTGGTGTTAATCATAACCGAACGATGTTAAGAGTACTGCGATGAAGAAGAAACGAAGAAAAGCAAAAAAAAAAAAAGAAAAAATAAAAACGCCTCCCGCAGTGAGATCTTTCATTAACTGATTAATAAATACATTGAACGTAATAAACTCAGAGCTTCCATTTGAATCAAAACGTTTGGAAGCGTCTTCCTGATCAGCTGCAATGCCCTGACCTACCGAAGCTTAGTAACGAAATAAACAATTGTGTCGTTCTCTCGACGATTGTGTTTATCTTCTCCCTTTTTGTCTTTTTTTTTTTTCTCTCCTTTTATCTCGAACATCGAGAGTGTAAAAAGTCTCGTGATGAAAGCCCGAGAAAGAACTCTGCGCGACGGTTGGTTTAGCGACTATTATCATTGGGCAAAAAATGGCACAACGACGAGAGAAAGAGAGAGGAGATAGCTAGCCGTTCGAAAGAATCAAAACGACGTTTAACAATAACGAAAAAAAAAAAAAAAAAAAAACAGATGTAATTCCAATTAATTATTTAATATCTCCTCGTAACACTTCGCGCCCATTTGACAAAAAAAAAAAAAGAAAAAAATGGCTGGAAGACTCTTCGATTCGAACACGAAAAATGAATAAGTAAAAAAGAAATAAAAATGAAATAATGCCCAGTTACGTTCGTGATCCCCTAGACTATTGTACAGCGTACAAACGAGAAGAATGTACCTATAAACGCATTAGTCCTAAGTTTAGATTTATTTGCGGAAAAAAAAAAAGAAGTGGTGTTTAAATATTTTTATTATAAGAATAGAGCATCTACAACGCTCAGTGGTTCTCGCGGGAACGAACCTATTTTTTGTCACACTGAAGCTGAATTTTATTGATAGAAAAAAAAAAGGAAAAGGAAAAGAAAAGAAAACCGGAACTCGAAAGTTTTTTGTCCATCGGAAACTTGGTAATTTGTAAATTTTTTCTGTTCACGCGAATGATGGTTTGGACCCTCTTAGCACTAATAGCAAGTGGAATTAATCGTTCAAACAAAACAAGAAACAAAATAATAAGGTTTTATCAAATCCCTCACACAGTTACATCCTGTGCGTGTAAACATAATGTCGTATAGAATTTTGTATGAGAAAAAAAAAAAATGAAAACAAAAAAATAATGAATCACGAGAAAATATGTTACACTAAGTTTACCTATTGTCAATATATCTAGGAGTATAAATCGAATGTACGTGTATTATACTAATTATCGCTTAGATAAGGTACAACATTGATTTAAATCCAATTAGCACACGATTATATCAGAATTTAGGTAATAATAAAGATGTCCTTTGGGCATTTCATTTTTAAACAGTTGTCTGTTATCCTTTTTTCGATAGTACATTACGATATAAGTGGCGAAAATAGTGCATTACGATACTAGTGCGAAAAAATTTATTCTGACGAGTGTTGCAATCACACGAGTTAAAAAAAAGTTTTTCGTACGAGAATCGTACAAAATTTTAATTCACAATGTGTGAAAATGGGGATTTTACGCGCGCGAAGTGTGCGTAAAACTGTATTTTTTCGCACTGAGTGAAATAAAACTTTTTGTGACTCGTTTTTGTCTTATGCTGCGATCACACGAGTTCAGAAAACGTTCTTCGCACGAGAATCGTACGAAATTTTACTTCACAAGGTGTGAAAATGGGGATTATACGCGCGCGAGGCGTGTGTAAAACTGTAGTTTCTGCTCCGAGTGAAGTAAAAGCTTTTAATCAAATCTTTCTACTTAAATTACAGTATTTTCAGTACTTTACAACTAATACGAGTATTGTACTTGAATTTTCAAGTTCTATCGCCGTACGAAACACTGCGTACTTTTAAGTAAACAGCGCGAAAGTCAAAATTGCATTAAAAATTGCGTTGCAAATATCAGCATTTCGTTGAAAACTCAAAATACGAACTTCGCATTCATCGTATATTTAAACTTTGGATGCGAAATAAAAAAATAACCTTTTATTCGTCACAAACTCTAAATTCAACTTAAGATTACTGTGATGACATTTTTAAGTCATTTTGTTACGATTTTAAAATTGAGTTTCACGTTTCAATTTATTGTTTTTACCATCAAACACTAAACACTAAATATAACGTTAGATTTTAGATGAAATTTTAGCTCAGATTTCACCTGATATTCTATCTTAGACGTTGTTTCAAATTTTTGAATTCGCAATTAAATTTTTACTTCGTTTTGAGTTTTAGACAAAATGTTCAGTTTGCAATAAAATTTAGGAAGCAACTTTGGCTTCGACATCAATTTAATTTTTGATAAGATTAGGAGCAACAAAATTATACGGTAGATTTTTCAATTCACGATGAAATTTCGATTTATGAAAGGTCAGCGGCACGAAATAAGGAGATTCATAAAAAGTATTTGGAACATCAAGTATAAATACTCGATAAGTATTACTGTTTGAAAATTGCAATTTGTATAATTTTTTTTAGATATCTAAATGAAATATTCGATGCATTGCAATCAGAAATTTATTAAATTCGCAGATATCGTCTGATATGATGAATTATCAGATAACAGATCGTACGATTTCTGTGCCTTTGAGATTCGACCAGAAAATCAATTTACGAGAATTCGGATTTTTTTGTTGTGAACATTTTTTTATTAAGAATAATTGTCTTTTCATACTAACAAACCGTGTGATTTAAGGATTTTCGATAATCGCACGGCGTTTCTCTCTCGTTACCCGACTCACAATCCTTTTGTCCGCTAATCTGTCTACAAAAAAAAAAACGAAAAAAAATACGACAAAACGAAAATCACAGCGGTTGCATTCTCGTCTTGTTGGGTCACCGTTATTTTCGACTTTTTTTCGTGTACATGCGAAATTATTTTTCAAAGTTATCCCTTCTTTTTTTTTTTTTTTTTTTTCATTTTTGACATACATATTTTTTTCGGCTATTTTAGGATTGACATATAATTAACTTGTATTTTATGCTCGTTTTTCCCTTTCGCCACTAAATCGTCGGCGTTGCTGAGGCTATCGGCCTTACCGACAGATGTAATTGATTCCCACGACGACAAGCTACCGTTCACGACAGTAAGGGGGCTCTGGGCTCACGAAATTCTACGAAACCATTTCGATGCAACCCCCGCATGTCGCTTCTCCAAACACCATTTAGTCACCATTCCCGATGCTTCCAAAAGTGTCGTTCTGTTATCCAGTGATTACGAAATAATAATAAAAAGAAAACATTGGGTGCGATGATTGACGAGGATTTGTTGCCGAACGTGAGCTGAGAGCTTCGACGCAGAACGCAAGAGACTGGTGAGTAAATCAATCGAGACGAGACGAGGGACATTGTCTCAAACGTTTTTTTTCGATGTATATATTTTTATGTCCACGGCTTTCGATCGCGTTCCGGTTCTCCCGTCACCCATTCGCTCCGGAATCAAAACCGACAGTAACGTCATATTATTATAATCTTTCGGTGATCGGCGAGTCAAAATTTGCATGAATTTCATTATTATTTCTCGTGTCGATAAAACAATCGCTGCAAATACATATGTCGATGTAATCTATGTTTTTGTTTTGTTTTTTTTTATTTTTTCGGCAATTGAACAATCATTCATTTGATAAATCTATGCGTCAAGATCACTCCGAAAAAAATGACTTTCACAAAGATAACAAAAAATGTTGTCGCAGTACGCGATGAGTTAATAGTCGATGTCATAGAGTTTGAGGTTAACGAGCGCTGTAGGTGCGCGATAACATATATATATATATATACAATACTTTGTAAACCGACCCGATGCGCCCGACGTAATATTATATCGACACTTGAAAAATTCACAAATCTTTCGCTGAATCGTAGATTTTGAGTTCTTTTCAGCAATTTCTCATAACAGTTTTATACGGACAAAAACATCTCTGTATTTTTTTGTTCATTCAAACGAATGGTCGTTTTTTTTTTTTCTTATTTTCAAATACCACGGAGAAAAATATCGTATGCGCTAATGTTGTTGCATTACTTATTATTAGATGACTACCAATTACGTTAAGCCATATTTACACAACGGGCTTTTGAATAATTCGATGAAAATTGTAAGAAAAAACGAAAATTGTGCAATTTTTTTTTGCTGTGGTTCATTGAGCGAATGGATAGATAACTTTTTGATTATTTGCCGGTAAAACGTGAATTTTTCCGTGATGTCCGTGAAGCCGACACCAAACGCGTATCGTGATGAAGTAGACGATTTCGGCGACTGAGAGAAAACTGAAGCCCATGAATAGCCCTAGCAGCCCTCCCGTACTCGCTGCGATATACAGTGTAGATAACAATATTATTTCGAACTATCGTTCCGCATGCGCGGTAAATTAACAATCGTATTTTTTTTTTTTTTTTTTTTCAAATTATGAAAAACATATTTTAAAATTGTATTTTTTTTTTACTACTTACACAAAAATTCGATGAATCCAAATAATTCGCTCTTCACGTAATTCGGAAATTGCGAATCGACGAAGAACAGGTGAACCACTGCCATGTTTTCCCTGAAACAGTTTTAACAACGCGAAATTTCGTAAGAAATGATTTTAGCGTTGTATAACGTGACATTTGAAACTTTCGATCATTGAATGAAATTTCGGTAATTCGCGCGGAATGAATGCCAATATCAATCAATCAATAGAGAGATCGGAGATTCGTCGAGAATTGAAAATTGGCGGTAAGCTTTGCACACAAAGATAACGAATAGATAAATCGATTATTACGCAAAATATTTTTGACTCCTCTCTTTCAAATATTCCGGGTCGATCTCGAACGTTGTTGACAATTTGCTGGACGTCATTACACTGTCGTAATTCATCTCGGAACACGCTGGCAAACATCGACAACTCGGCCTGAAACATAGTGCACAGTTTGCGTCATTGATTTTGCGTCAAAATATGCGTCAAAAAGTAAAAAAAAAAAAAAATTCATTCCAAATGTTCCGATTGTTGAATTTTTACCGAAACATAAAGGGTTCAGAATAGCGAAACGAATAATTAATTAACTTAATTATTTGTTATTATTCGTTTCTGTTCGTAACTTATCACCGTTGTCTATGCGACAACAATGCAACGATTCCGTCAAAAAAAAAAAAATTGCGCGCTATTTAACTACGAATTTGATACGACTAACTTTTTTTCTCTCTCAATATAAATACGCGCACAGCCCGTATAATAATTTAACGACATAGATATATCATCTTTTTAAATATTTTTTACGAAACAATAGACTTGCGTAATGCGCACTGCAAACATTTCAATATGAACTCCGAATGAGCGCTGAAAAAGATCAAATGCGTTGATTTCGGATCTCTAATAGACATCTTAAACAATTCCTTTCGATTATTGTTTATCTATGTATAGTTTTGTATAATAATACTTTAGTTGAATATTGTATTCATTTTCCGAATCAGTATTGAATGAAACAGTAAGCAGAAGGAGTCCTCGAAGAGATTTAACTCGAATTTTAATTTTTGCGATGTGTACCTCAGATCCGCGGCAATCACCGCATTCGATGGCTTTCAGAGGGCATTTGTTTTCGGAGATTTGAGAAATAACTGTATCAATCGTATTAATAAAAAAAAAAACGAGACGCAACAAATTTTTTAACGAATCCATTTTTTTTTGTATTCCATTACTTACGTTTCCGTAATGTTCAACTCATTAATCGCAATGTCTTCGTCGTAAAGTTTATATTCCATGGCGCGCCGCGCTCTGTTAGCGCATTGATCGTCTTTTTTCCCGCAAATCTGTGTGTTGCTGGACTCTGCGAAAAAATCGAACATTGCAGAGATAAAGGATAGTTTAGTTGGTAAATAATCGAACTATTGGGATCCGATGAATCGAGAGTCTGATGGACGAAGATACCCGCGAAGAGTCAAAGACAAACATAAATATTTGATCAGTTGAGGCTTTTGATACTCGCGGCGTTCTCTCCCTTATCTCGAATCCCAATAATCTTGTTATTTTAATCGGAAATTACTTGGCATGTAGTATTGAACGCATGTGCACATTTTTTGCGTAAAATTCGCTTCGCACTCGAGAAGACAATTCTTCTGTGTATACGTTCGATAGTAACGTAATTTACGCTCCGAAGTGAAAAAACATTTGCGTTTATTCCCGGGAACTCGAAGTATCGTGGGACTCGCCGATGTTATCTGAGGTTTGATAACTATTCGCGTCTCTCTCCCCGGAGTTATCGTGAATGCGAAATCCGCGATTTTCGGCGTTTCCACCGGATTATGGAGAAACATCTGTAGGTAAAACAGCGAAATAAAAATTTTAAGACTTTAATCCTTTTTTCCGCGGAATCTTTGATACTTTACTTTGAAACCCATGCTGGCGGTGGAGGAGCAATAATATTCGTGAAGTTCGGCGTCCAGGATGAGCGTCAGTCCGAAGTATTTTCCCGCCCCGTAGGGTCGCCACGGTACGACGTCCGCCGGTATCGATGAATCGTAACCCGTTTCGGGTTTCCAATCCATCGAAGGATAAAGATCCGTTATGTTTAGATCCGACCAATCGCGTCTACAATTATCGTACACATCTCAAATTTACCCATTTTTTTTCCCATTTTTGTTGGTTACATCGCGATAGTTCGCGACACAAAACTATATATCGATACTAACGGATCATAAAACAGATATTTCCGTGGAACCGAATTAAAATTGCAGCATATCCCTTCGTCGGTCATCGTAGGATTGAAAATACTCTCGCAGTTGGTATCATTGCCGTGCCATCGGCACGTGCTTAGCATAGCTTTGCAGGGCTGCGATACCTGCGTAAAGGATTAAAAATTTCAAAATTGCGCCGCAGAGCACACAATCGGTCGATATCGAGTTATATGGATACGCGGAGTCAGATTAATCGCTTCGAACTCACGTTGATCATAAATTGAAGTATATTATTCCAATTCGCTAATCCATAAGCATCGTCTTCGTTCGTATTATTATTGAAGTTACAAAGATCCTCCAGTAAGAGTTTTTCGAGTTTGTTATCACTAAAAATAAACAAAAAATCGTTTTAAATGACAAAAAACGAAAAATTATTTCGACTAATCGAAATTGTAAAAAATTACCCTCTGTTTATGCGATTCGCCTCACTCTTCTTTACGTTATTCATATTGCAAACGGTTACCGCGGGAAACGGAAATTGCGTGAAAGCCATGGGTTCCGGATTCATCGATATTATTATCGGCGAATCGTTCCATTTCTGATATAAATGTTGAATAAAATAACCGGCACTTAAAACCGCCGCAACGAAAGCTATGAACCAGAATAACCTGTGTTCCGAAAAAAAATATACATATATTTTAATTTTTTTTAGATTCTTTATATAGATTTTTTTTTTTTTAATAGTTTCATTGCTCCGAAATCCTAAACACGCGAATACTGTCCAATATCAGTATATCGTGTATTTTCAGTATTTTTAAATTCCGTTATAAACGATTCGATTAATAAC
This sequence comes from Buathra laborator, assembly GCA_934046635.1. Taxonomy (NCBI): domain Eukaryota; kingdom Metazoa; phylum Arthropoda; class Insecta; order Hymenoptera; family Ichneumonidae; genus Buathra; species Buathra laborator. The sequence continues at coordinate 19,369,821 of OW203893.1, read as the reverse complement.
GTTTTTTTAGTTTTTTCATCACACAAAACAAAAAAATATGAAAGATAAATTACTTTTCGAAAGTCGTTAAGCTCTCGTCGCCGATGTATCTCAATCCGTGAAGGCTGCTGGTGCTGCAGTATTGCTTCGCCGTCTCGGCAATTGCCATTTTCTTTACGTACAAACGAAACGCTTTTTTCCGCGATCGGGAGCTTTAACATTCGTATATTATTATTACGGAGTTTCAATGGGATTAATTCGTCTATCGAGTATAGATTTACCTCGAGGACTTGTTTTCGTCGACATCGTGAAGATTCACCGTCGATGTTTCGCGTCTCGCGGTCGAGTGATTATTGTTTCTCGAACGAAAATTCGTATCCTTCGAACGATGCAATCCCTTGAAGATAAATTAATTGAATGAAAATATCGAATCAACTCGAAGTATCGGTGCCTCAAATCGTTTCGCTACGTCGAGTCACCTTTTGAAGAAATCTCGATCGCACCTTGAAACTCGAGTTTCTCGAAGCGAAACCCTCGTATTTTTGTGGAGCTCTGTAGGGATTCTGAAGATGAACCGTGTTGATGGAATACGGCTGTGCAGGTTCTTCGTCCAAATAATTCGTTGTGCCTTTGTCCAAATTTCGATTATTTCTGTAGGTCACCGAGTTGACCTGACGTTCGTTATCGTTGTCACTATCGCCGATAATACTTCGCCCCCTTCCGAGATACGTTCTCGTTGTCATTCTCGCGATCTCGAAGACCGTCGGAGGTTCTTTCGCACAATCGGAGAGACTCCCGGCGGCTGCGAACGGCAAATGAAAGCGGACGACTGTGTGTTGTTGCGAGTGCGTCCAGTCGGTGTAAACGTGATCTTTGCTCTTTGAAAAATCGTAATCACGCGGGACTAGTGATGTATCCATTTGTCGTTCATTCTCTCCCGTATCCTACGAATATATATTGAATCCTTTAGAAGAAAACCATTTTTTTAAAATGATTCCTTTAGTCAGTTCCGAGATTGAGGAACTCGCGGAGCGATCGGTAAAATTGAACTGCGAGCGCGTCGCGATGTCGCGAGTTACACTCTGCGTGTTAATCGAAAAAAAAAAGAAAAATTCGCGCGTCACCCTATATTTTTGAGAGTAATTGAGGTGTCTCCGGTTATATGTATGTAACGCAGGATAAACGAGAAAATATCGTCGACGGTTTAGTGAAAAAATATTATTCCGTTGTGAAGGGGAGACAAAACCCTCCGAGAGACCGATTACCGAATGTGTTTATACCTCGCGTCTCGTATCGGTTTCGGAAGTAGCGAGCCTTTCGCAAACGCGCTCGCAGGTACCTCCGTAGCTTTGCTGTCACTCACTAGGAGACAAGTGTACCTGATGTTCGAAGCTACTACCCCTAACGATCCCCGACACCTGGTTGCGTGAATGACGGATACCCTCGTTCACAGCACGCGCCTCGGACGCGTGCCTTGCGTTCGTATCTTTCCATACTTTCTTGCTGTACATGTAGGTGGATTTTTCCATGAGTCGCGGAGGCAATTTTCCACGCACGCTTGCGGCCGCGTGCCCCCGTCGTCGATCGTCATCTCCGTGAACACCTGTGCCGCAAATAAAAATCGGTCAATCGACTCGCAATAACAGTACTTAAGTCTACCGGTGTGTACTCAATGCGTCAAAAGGGTCGGAGCGGAGATATTTGATATCATAGACCGTCCTCGGCAACTTCCGGATAAAAATTTATTCTTTAACGATTGCGATACAGTCATTGGCCATCGAGCAATGAACGACGTTCTCCGTCGTATCGTATTTCTTCTGGGATTCAACTTTTCCTTTTTGGATTGCCATCGGGGGGCCATTTTTACTTTTAATTATTGAAGTATTAATTAATATTCCCTTTCGAACAGATCGAGAGAGAGATAGTCGTTATCTGATTATTATTAAGCCTTCGCGTTCGTAACAATATTGCGAAAGATTAAAAAAAATCGCTTTGGACCACTAAAATCGACACTTTAACAATAGACTACAATTTTTTTGATAATTTTTTGAAAGGTTTTTATATTATTGAAGTATTAATTAATATTCCCTTTCGAACAGATCGAGAGAGAGATAGGCGTTATCTTATTATTAAGCCTTCGCGTTCGTAACAATAGTGCAAAAAAAAAAATCGCTTTGGACCACTAAAAACGATACTTTAAAAATAGACTACAATTTTTTTGATAATTTTTTGAAAGGTTTTTATATTATTGAAGTATTAATTAATATTCCCTTTCGAACAGATCGAGAGAGAGATAGTCGTTATCTTATTATCAAGCCTTCGCGTTCGTAACAATAGTGCAAAAAAAAAAATCGCTTTGGACCACTAAAAACGATACTTTAAAAATAGACTACAATTTTTTTGATAATTTTTTGAAAGGTTTTTACAGTTGTATAGTTGTATAGCAAATGGATCATTTGAAGGCATAATTAGTCACGAAATCGTCGTAAAATTGGAAAGATTCGTCGTAAGAGGATTCGTAAAGAACGTTTCGCCAATGATCGAGAAAATTTTTCGAAAGAACCACAATTTTTACTCACATACGTAATTATTTGCACAATGCGTCCACAATACTGTATTTTTCTCCGTGTAATCGATCACTATGATTAACTATTTTCACTTTTGGACATCAAAACCACTTTCGTGAAGACGAGTATTTCGTTTTTTTTTTTTTTTTTTCACTTAAAAATCTTGAATAACACGTTTTTTAATGGCTGTTTTAGCCGTTTATTTAAAGGCGGCCAATCACTGTACTGTTCCGCCGATTTCGTAATAGTTATACGATAAATAAAATACGTGAAATTTTATTGTTGTCCAAAAAATGCCGATACCTTAAAATTTGGTTTATTCGAGTGATAAAATGGTTACTTTTTGTCGATTTGGGACTAAGCGCGGAGCTCGAACTTTGGGGATCGACAGAAAAAGTAGAGCCACGTCGATCTTATATACCCTCGTGTCGTCTATATACAATACTGTAGTATCATTTGTATAAGATAACTCATACGATAGATGCACAGCACAAAAAAAAAAAATGCTAATTACTCCCCTTTTGTCATTCTTTCGGAGCGCCTTACGTGTTTCACCGGAGAAGTTGACCAGCGATTCCGAGTAATGATATAATGTCGATTAGAATCCATGCGCCCGCAAGCATTCTATCAGACTACACGTTTCTATTGTCTGACCTTATAAAAAAAAACAAAAAAAAAACAGCTATTCGCTCGGCGTAAAAACTATCGATACCTTTACACAATAGACTTTTTTTTTTATCCGGCGTATCAGATCCCACGTATTTTGGATATTATCTTAAAAGCTTTGACCGGCAATACACCGATATAAATACAATGGCACCGGTAACGTTTTATCGCATAATCGATTTGTATGACTCTTCTCCAGGAGGTGGAGTCGTCGATCCTCCCGGCACTTTGTCCGATTGCCTCTGTTCTCAAAGTCGCGTACATTCGCATGATAGTAAAAAATAAAGAAAAAAATTGGTAAAATAGAGTAGAAAACGTACCATTTACGTTTCTAAACATTGTTCATTCGATTGCCAAGGTGATCGAACGATTCTCAAAGCTATTCGCTAATATCCTATAGTCGCGATGTTTCACGCACGACGTCGCGAGTCTAAGTGAATTGTAACCATTCTTTTTCCGAAGTATAAAGATACTTATCGATACGAAAACAATCTGAAGCTGCAGTTGAAATAACTGATGTTAATGTAATTGAATTTTGTGTAATGGCGCTTACAACGACATTGATCGATAATACGCTTTTCGCCGACAATTGTAAGTGAATTGCGGGTCAAGAATTCTCCGCTAAAATATAACAGTTTGATATAATGCCAATAGTCACGCGATGCCGTTCGACTATCGTTCGAAAGCTCGTGTACATATTGACATTGGTATCGTTGCTCACAATCAATTTTTTTTTACTATCAATTTCCCGCAACTCTGCGCATTTCGCCTCATTTTTTAAATACCATTTTCAAGCTTTCGCGTTAGCGTTGCGTCGAAGGTGCGCGTCGGGGCCATTAAATAATTGCAAAAGAAATGCAGTAAAAAATGATTGCATTGCACGGGTTATCGGTAAAAGTGGCTATATAATTGGAGCATCTAAATTTGTTTATCGTTAATTGTTCGCGATGAAACTTTACAGTGTTTATCCATTTTATTTATTTTTTTTTGTCGCCGCGTTACTTTGAAAGGACGCTGATCGAGTTTGATACATCGCGCGGAAATAATTACTTGGTAAACGTTTATACAACTCTTTTTTCTTTTTTTTTTTCTTTTTTCTCCTTATCTGACCTGTGTGCGGTATATCCAACGACGTCGTTTGTTAACTAACTTTGCTAAGTGGCAGACTGCAGCGCGAAGAGTCACGAAGTGTGTGACGTCGGGGCGCTTACGTGAGGTTATTAGAAACGTTTGCGTGTATTAAAACATATATACACCTTCGGGAAAAAAAAACCGCGATAACGAGGATAAAAGTAAATTCATTAAAATTCCTGATATAGATGGCAAAGTACGAGGAACGAATGTCACGGGCGCGTGCCGGCAGTTTCCATGAATTAAAAAAAAAAAAGAATAGCAAATTTTTTTTTTTTTTTTTTTTTTTTTCGTAAGAGAATATGTTTTGTGCAAAACTTTCGCTAACACTCTTTATTACTTAGAGTTTTTTTTTATATCTGAAGCCATTTATCTTTGAACTCTCGTTCGCTTAATACAATCAATTGCGATGAAACTTTGTTGCAACTTACAATCTTAATTGCCGCTAATTGTAACTTAAGCGGCGGTACTGAACTATCGAAAGTTTCCACAATTTGCAGAGACAAGTATTATGTCGAAGAGAAATCGTAAGCGAAAGCTCGAGGGGGATAAAGATGCCGAGAACAAGGAGTATACCGATGTTTTGTCGGATGAATTCAGAGACGAAATGGCAACTATGTGGGAAGTATGTATTTTGATTTTACCGATTTCCTTCGAAATAATGACGACGACGATGATTTTCTAGAAGTCTGATGGATTTTTTTTTTTTTACTCACTTCAGATACCACAAATATTTCACTTCCTACACATGTCGAAGGAAGTTCTTCACATTTCGCATCTATCGATGTACGAAATGGAGAGAATGCTTGCGATGCCGCGAGCGTCGAAGCAACTCGCGAATATAATGACTTGTTTGCTGAGGTAAAATTTCCAGGAGGCAAAAATGCCCGAAAAAAAAAAAAAAAAAAAAAAAAAACGTTTTCATAAAAAAATTAATTGGTTGCGCGTTTCTTGCGTGACACGTTGATTATGATGAACGCGATTGATTTTTTTCAGTCCTCCTCTGCCGAAAGCTCGAATGCGTAAAATACCGCCGATGCCGTACGATTTCTGGGTCAACGTACTGACATACAAAGTCAAGGGATGGTTTAAGGTTTATCAGAATAAACATCGAGACATCGTGAAGGTAGAAAAAGATTGAACGAACGTCGACGACGATAATAACTTTATTTCGTTGTTTTTCGTTTACTAAGATCAACGATTACATTAGGTTCTCGAGGCAACGGGCGTCGAACCCGAATTTTGGAGAATTTTTCCCGACGCCTCGATCATCGATGAGAAGGACTTCGATCACATGAATTTCAAGGAAAGGATTTGGATATTGAAAACGCTTTGCGACACGATTATGGTAAGAGATTCACTTGTATATAATAACCAACACTACGAAACGATCTGAAGAAAAACCATAAAAAAATTATCTTCTTGTAACATATTTCATTCGCATATTCATTTACCGCGCGATTTGTAAGAGGAGATTCAGCGATTTTGAACTTAAAAATATCTTTTATTTTTCTTTATCGGTAAAACGAAATCTTATTAAATATCCCATTCCATCGTTCGTACCGGTGAAATCCTAACAATGCAGAGAAACGGTACCATTTTTTAAAAAATTGTTAAAATATTTTCTATAAAAAAAATCCCGAAATTTCTACAACAATTTTTAATATTTGCGCCTACAATTTTTTTTCCACGATCGGAGTACAATTAACAATAAACAATCGCATGGGATTAGTGATATGATATTTCGATCTTTAAAAAAAAAATAAAAGACGATTCGTTGTTTGAAATCGCCGAAGCGCCTCGTTGAGCGATAAATCATTGGAAAAAACTGATCGAGATAATTCTTCGTGCAATCAGCACACTAGAAAATCCGTACATGACGAGGTGACGAAGCAGTGTACGGAGGACCATAGCGAAGTTATTCTCGGGTCCGACAGATACGGAGCAAAGTACTTCTGGTTTCCGATGTTCCTGAAAAATGATCTGAGGGTTTATAGGCACTGCATAGACAATAGAATTCTATCGACAGTAAAGGTAATAATTAGTTAGATATGTCGGCAAAAGGTCTATCGTTAAGGTTGAAAATAATTTGGTCCGCAGCCACCGCCGTGGAAAGAAGGACAGCCGCCGGCGCCAAAGCCCGATAAACACGGTAGAAATAAGCGAAAGCGTTCGCGATGGAAAAACGGTGCGTTACCACGTGAGAGAAGACGTTCGAAAAAACAGCAGGACGACGAGGCGAAAGATAGCGTCGACAGTCGGTTAGGGACTCTAGTTAACGAGGACACGAATTTCAGCGGTACAAGTGCGTGCAGTAACAATAATAATATATCAATCGAAGCGACGGACCGAGTGGATTCGCCGAGTCCATCAAAGACATCGTCGGAGGACACCGGAGTACCATTATCAATGGCAACGCGTTGTCGCAATCCAAAATCCAGCGGTTACGACACGAATACATCGAGCGACGCAAAGTCCGTTAACGGCGCTGAGAACGAGGAAATGTTTCGCGGTTTCGCGAGCGAAATTGATAACGAAAATAGTTCAGATGTGATATGTAGTGTTAAAGAATTGCTCGACGGACTAACGTCAACGGTGAGTGAAATGGTGGATGGCGAAAGGAATCCGAGGCTCCGAGAACCGGCGGCAGTTAGTACCGCGAGCGAACGCGACGATGATGAAGATTCCCGATCGCGAACGATGGGTGAGAGAAATTTCGACAGCGATCGGGAGATATCAAGAGCCGATAGCGGTAGTGAGGATAACGTTTGGAGCGAAAAATCGCAGAGGGACATTGGATTATTCACTTGTATGCTTGACGATCTGAGCGTTTCGAGTTTTGAACTCGTAGCCGATAGTTTGGAGTCTTTAAGAGATCTCGCGAAAAGTTTGCTGAACAATGAAGCGAGTGAGGGACGTTCCAGAAGCAATGGTGTACCACGATGCGAAATGACGCTCGCGAGAACTATTGAGGAACTTGTCGAATCGCTGAAAGACGTCGAACCAACGCTCAAGGAATCCGTGCGAAAAGCGCGAACGAAACTACAGAGAGAATGGACCAATTTCAAGGAAGGGTAAGATACACTTTAGACACAATATCTTTTCTGAGAACAACAAAAATCATTCGAATTTGTCGAGCGTTTGAAGTCGCGAAAAAAATTTTAATCGTTCCCCGGAATATTCTGAAAAAAATACTGTCTGATCGGCTCGCTAATTTCCATACGATTTGCGTTTGAATCCACTTGACATTAAGTAATATCTCCACAATAATAGCTTTTTTGATATTACCGCAAGAATTTAATTTGAGAGAATGAAAAAAACGAAAAGTGTTTCGGCAATCAATGTTGTAAGTAGTTGTCGTTGTCGAGCGTATATGGGCAGCGAAGCCGCTGTGTGTTGTAGCGTTGTCGAGGATGAGGAGACGCCGGGTAACGTCGATCGCGGGACTAATCGGTGGATTCTTGGATCGCAGGGCTGTCCATTGCCACCCACCAGCGAAGCAACGTTACAGACGTTATCGGACGCTGCCGTATCCTCATCTGGCAAAAAAATTACAGCCCGGCGATCCTCAAGCGTTGATACCGACGAGCGTACAGACTTCGGCGTCAAGACGGAATCGGTCACAGATAAAAAATCGAACGATAGTATTAAACTCGGTGAACGAAGCGTCAAAATCAAAATCGAGAAAGAAGGTAGCGACGAAAACAGCGACGTCGAAGACTCGAAAGAAGGTAAGATGAATATATAATAAAGAATAACTCTCATCGATTAATCGTAAAGTCTCTATGAACAGTTTGAACAAAATTTACCCAATGATTTACTTGTATTATTTTTTCTTGCAGAATCCGAACCGGAAAATCACCGAGTCCTCCGACGTCGTGGAATATCATCGTACACCGAACAATTCTCATCGTCCGACGACGAAGCGTACGAGTTGGAAGAATGGCCCCGCGCTGAGGCCGTCAACGCGGCTCCCAGCACATCGGACAGTACACCCGCTGTTCACGTTGCTCCGAAAATCGGACAAATTGGAGATGAATCGGACGAGAAGGACTCAGACAAAGATTGGATATTACCGAGCTCTCGCAAGAGGAAAAATAAACGTTCGTGTGGGTATCTAAATCATCGAAATACCATTTACAACATTTAATAATTATCCCGACGTAAAATCCAATTTTTCATTATCCTTATAGCCAATCGTAAGTTGAAGACATTGCAACAAAAAATGCAAACAATAACCGGTGATTCGCACGATTCAAGTTCGACGCAATCACCGCATACTCCCGGATTATCAGCGATTTCCGACGTCTCGAATAACGGAAAAACGACCAAAGATGCGGAGAAGAGAGAAGGTCCGCCGATATGTAAAATGGAAAGTGTTCATTCCGAGTTGGATATCAAGGACGAGGGTCCGATATTCGATTATAACAGAAGCATCGCTCAATCCACGAGCGTCAATCAAAATTATGTTCATCAGGGAGAAAATTCATCGGCACCGTCGTCGGTCCCGTATACCGCTGTAAGGCCTCCCGCCGCTCCGCAGCCCGTCGTTGGGATTCTCACGCCGGTTCAACCGGGTTATTTCGTTCAAAGACCTCAGAACACCTATTATCCTCCCGCAAGCAATCCGCGGTACGTGCAATATCCTTATCCACCGGTGGGACGCGGTACACCGCGATATCCTTATCCACCAGGAACTCAGCCTTATCCACCTCCGCAAAATTATATGCAATATCAAACCTATGGACCGATGCCACCGAGAGCCCCTTATCAAGGCAACGGTCCTCCTCCTCCCCATCCGTCCCATCCGACTCAACGCAATCCGATCAATTCTCCGCGTCATCAAGTACCATCGACGACCCTCTATGGCGCAAGATCGCCGATGAAAACGGCACCAAACCGAATGCCGGCTCCCAGAACGCTCGCTCCTCAAAATAATCCGTATCCCCCGTACAGAGGTACCGTTGTTCGTCCGCGAAACGCGATTAATCAACAACAGCCACAGAGATGGTACTCTCCGCGGGGACAAGCGACCCAACCAAACGCTCGTATGCCACGACCGACCCTTCCGAAACAGCCGAACGCCAAACAAACAGCCGTATCATCCCAAAAAACTACATCGTTGATTCTTCTCAGCGACAGTGACGACGAAATCGAGATGATTGTTCCCGAGAAACAAAATCTCACTGTCGCGAGTTCGGGACAAAATCGCAAAGTTGTTACCGCGAATAAAAATAGACAGCCGACAGTCGTTAATAATGCTCCTGGTGGTGGTGCCGCGCGACCGAAACCGAAACCGGTAGTCACGTCGGAAATAACGGTGCCGAAGTCTCGACAAGTATTGTCGCCGCAAATGATACAACGGATGAGTCAAGGTGGCATCTCCATTACACCGGTTAAACCTCAACAAACCAAACAAAAGGGTCCCGAAAATTCGGACGGCACGAAATTGGTTGTCGTTGTTAATGAAACCGGAAGTCACTACGCGCTCGCGCTACCGAACGGAAGCAAATTAATTCTTACGCCCGAACAGGTTGCGCAGATCAGAGCCTCGAACGGTGGTAAACTCGTCCTATGAAATTCGACGAATTTTTTTTTTTCGTTTTTTTTTTGTTTTGTTTTCTGATAAACTCGCAATCCCGAGAGCATAGAGTCAACATGTTTATTTTATTTATTTTCTAATGAAAATTCTAAAGATTTTTTTGTTTTTTTTTTTTTTTGTTTTATTTTTTTTTGCGATGACGATTCATCGTATTTAATGTTCGCGGCCGGACCGACGGAGATCGTTCCAATGAGATTGTCTCATCTTCGACACGTAGATGCGCGACGACAATGTTTATTTCATTATTATGCAAAGTATCTTAATATTTATGATTTTTTCGTGAGGAATGGAGCGCCACTTTGATTAATTCCTATGAATTTTTGACGCCGCATTGAACGAAAAAGCGACGTAACAGTTGAATTTGTCGACGAAAAGTTTGCACAAATGTAAATGTAAACAGCGTAGACGGTGTTATAAAGAAATCATTTTAATACCTATTAACTTTTTGACTTTAATTCATTACATTACATGTTACAGATAAGAAGAAGAAAAAAATCTCTCTTACAGCGCCGACTATCGTTTAAGATTTATTTTTTTATATATTACTTCGCGCGTTACGTATTTTACAGATTTACAGAGCGATCCAATATATCCGAAACGGATAATATCGATACATACGAAGGATTTAAAAAAAAAAAAAAAAAAATTCTATCGATTCGTCGATTGCATGGAACTCTACCGAAAGTTTAGTTAAACTATATTTACAAGCATCGATTGTGTCTCTCAGTTTTCTGCTAGCGATCGATTGACATTAAACTTTATTTTTATTAATGAATGCGTCTTTCTCCGCGTTCTCGAACTTTGCTAATCTGGAGCCGTTGTAAGGAGTGTCGCTGCCGGGAGGATGAAGACGCATCTAAAACAAATACATACAATGATATGTTACAACAAATCTTTGATTATCCAATTTCGCAAATTCAAATTCATCGTTTCGATATTACGAATCGGCAATTTCTCCATTTTTTTTTGTTTTTTTGTTATTAGCAAATTTATTACGTACCCGACGTCGGAGCTCTTTTTTTTCAATCCACAATTTCGATCGATACAGTATGTTATTTTTTTCAAAAAAAAAAAAAAAAAAAAACGTAAATATTTACAAGAATATCGTACAGTATTATAATTACGCAAAAAAGTGTGCGAAACAAAAACAAGAGACGAAAAAACCATTGAAATACCGCGGAGAGAAATACGAGGAAATACTCAAGTATTAGATATCTAATACTACTCCCGATTGACGAACACAGATATACACACAATAAGAAAAAGAAGAAAACGGTAAAGAACACGTATTCCCCGCAGAGTTTCCTATCAATGAAAGATTTTTACCCACAATTCATTCGCTGGGTACACTTCAGAGACTTAAAGTTCATCGGAGTTGGTATCGGGATCGGGGATCAAAAATGTAAGGTATCGGTATTTGCATCGCTGCGAGAAAGCCGATGTGCACGGGACATGCATGCAGCTACGGGAAAAATAAACGTGTCACGGCTTATCGTGCAAAAGTACTATTTATTATAAACTGCATAGTTAATTTTCACGGAAAAATACTCACGTATTAAGGACGATTGAAATTTATCATTGCAATTGTATTTTTTTTTTTCTTTTTTTTTTTATAACAAACAAAACGCGATGAAAAAATATTTTAATCGAAGGACAGAATCGCAATTTTAACAGCGCAATTCAAAATTTAATTGCAATCGAATAAAAGTTGAATCTCTCTATTTTTAGATATTCCGCAATTTACAGAATTTATCTATTGGTAGAAATTTTTCTTATCTCGAAATATGTATAAATTAATGATTCTCCTCGTTGGACCATCGTAACTGAATATCCGAGATTTTTGCAATTTTGGAAACAACAGCCGCAAAGGCCGCGTAATTCGATACTTTAGGATTGTAGGGAAATCGAGAAATCAATGGTTAGCGATAAATGAATACTAAAACGTGTTTATTCACTCGTTCGCTTTATTAGTGTCGCTACTCTACTTCCGTTTTTCATTATTACGGGAATGTGAGGCAAAATGGCACAATTGGACAACTTGAATTTTTGACGAAATCTGAAATTCACGTAATTCTAAAAAAGTTCGATTTTCAAGTAAAATAGTCATTATTTATGTTGCAGATCACTGCTTACTTAAAAAAAATAACGGGAACGACTTTAAATACAATTCTACGTGACATTTATTGTCTGAATAACCGAAATGGACCGATACGAAAAATAGGAATGCAGATAAATAAAACTATAGATCGATAATTGTTTCTTTTAAAAAAGTCTTTCGTTTGCAGAAATCATTTTTATAATAATAATAATCATTCGCCCAATTTATCCGAAGACGATTTTCCTATTTTGAATGGTGCTGTTGCTTTTTTTAATGCACGTGTTCACCAGACGCGCCGCCAGATTAGTAGAATCGCGACGTCGGCGTGCGCTGTTGCTAAACTATGAGTACTCGATAACCGACCGCCTTAAACAAATTTATTTTGCAAGGGGATTCCAAATATAGATATTTAGGCTTATGGTCATCCATTTTGCCGAATATTATTTTCAAATTCGAATCGTGAACCATTTTATCCCATTTTACCCCATTTTACCCCATTTAACCCCATTTTTCTCCTATATATCTGCCACCGTTAATAGTTTTAAGTTTATTTATTTCTATTAATAACAGTTAAAATAATGAGGCATAAAAATCACCAAAACCGCATCGATACAGTGAGAATTTTAATTTATTTTCCATATCGACATTTACCGTTAATTAATTAGTACACAAATATATATCTCGACGTATTATAGCGTAGCGGCAGCATATCTCGACTAATGTCGTATTGCATGTGACGCATTAGTATAGGCAGGAAATATTTTGCTATTGGCGCATCGGGCGCGTATCGATCTATTTCTCGATGTAGTCGTTGTCAGTAGCCGGTGCATCGTCTTCCGTTTTACTGAATCGCTTCTGAAAGAAGAAAAACCAACACCTTCGGTTAGAGCGCCTTGCGGTTGGGGATTTTTTTGTTTTTCTTTATCTCGAGCTCTCGAGATCAGTGTTAATCGTTAGGGGAACGGATTTTGTTGCGGGGAACTCTTTTTTTTCTTCCGTACGGCATATCGTCGAACTTTCAGTCATAATCCAAGTTGCAATAATTTTTTTTTACTCACGTAAAACAAAAGTTGCATTAGTTGACACAACAGTTGCCAAACAAAGTCTAGAAAAATGTTCGATATAATACGAAAAGTGTAAATAAATACGATACGCTTCACTGCGAATGGAGGTTATGTTTCGGGGATACGAAATTTTAATAATAAAAACAAAAATATTTATACATTTATTGGCAAAACGTCTTTATGAGTATTTTCTCGCAAGTCGCTATGCGAGATATCTGAACGTCGCGCTTGGCATATGAAGTTGCGACATAACTGGTAAAGGGGTGGCGAATATTCGCCACGAACCCGTGACCCGCGCGAAAGGTCTCTTGAATCCATAATGGTCGACCGGTTACTTTTATGCTGCGATGATATTTTAATCGCCATTAAATATCGTCAATTGGTATTCAAACGAACTCACCATAATCCTGTACTTCTCTTTGCACGCGTACTCCGTCTCGTCGACGTCGTTGTAACAATCGCTCTTGTAGTCCTCGGGTATCGGCCCCCCTTCGAACTGACAGAGTTTCGAAAGTGGTTTCGCCCGCACGATCATTTTTTCGAAGCCCGTTGGCTTATGTTGAGGACAGTAGAATACATCCGGTGTGTTTTTGTCGAAGACGATGCTTTTGCGCATTAATCCGCCGGCGTTGACGAGCGCAATCATACTCTGTGCGATCATAAAAAAATTTCTTTTTTCTATACTTCGGCAGAACTCACTGCCGCAGTCAGTTGGCCAGTAACAATTTTATTTTTACTTTAATAAGCCGAAGGACGTATTACCTAATCCGAAATGAATGAATCCATTGATATATATAAAATATTAATTAATCATTTTTTTAAAATATTTTTATGAAAAAAAAAAAAAAATTATTTGAAAATAGTAGAAAATAGTTCGAATTTTTTTATAAATTGCATTTTAATTTTAATCAAACTTTTCGAAAAAAAAAAAAAAAATGATTTTAGATTTTTATCTATTAGTATTAATTAATTAAGCTTCCGAAAAGCGGTACAATATCTCATGCAAAATTTGTTAAAAATATTTGAATCATTCGAATAATTCGGCGAGAAATTATGAAATTTCTACTTTGGTTATTATCGAGAAAAATTATTGGACTTTGTGCTAAAGAGCGTGAAGGATAATTTCGCTTGCTTATCCCCCGACCGTCAGACTCATCATCCCCTGCGCTTTGTACAGAGGTGGTAAAGTCCGTCGCCGTGGTGGCTCCCTAATTATCGAGCGTTCACCGCTCGTTCTCCGTGTGCTCGGGAAAGCGTAACTCTCCAAGCCAAGAGGAAGCTTGCGAGTGACACTTAATTACGTGCCATTAATTAAGCGGTCCTCTTGCCGCTCGAGCTGCTCGATTCAAGTCACTTTCAACGCGGCGCGAATGATATGGCCGCGTGTTCTACAAGCGGCAGTGGCATAACGCCTCGTCGACTACCCCCAAAATTCCAATGAATTTTCTTTGGAGGTTAAACATTTTCAAACTCGAAAAACTTTCGAGTGATAATTCACGGTGGTCGACCCCCTTTTTCCGCGTCAATCATCAAACGTATATGAATCCCGTGCTATTGAACTTTTCTTCCGATAATATACATACGAATAGGAAAAAAAAAAAAAAAACTTACGATAAGCAGGATCGCCGGACAGAGACCGCAAAGACGCCCTTGAAAAGAAAAAAAAAAAAACATCGAAGAATAAATAAAATGATGCATAATCGAGGCGTGGAACATCCGTCAGCGCTTAGTTGCGTGGGCGGCGTAATAAAGATCGAACAAATCTCGAAGAAGCATCGGCATACGCAACGTAATGTATTGCGTTTAAAAAAAAAATCTATCATTGCACAATTGTCCTCGTTTGAGACCGGAGGCAAAACGGACGATAGAAAAAAAAGAAAAATATCTGGGTTAACAGGAGAGTTAGTATGATGCGGGTGGTACTTTGTTAGAGGCCGCGGAGTGGCTTTCCTTGCCTGTTATACGAGGTCTACACTCGAGAACTACTTCTTAATTCTTTCATTAGACTGAACGCGTAACGAGTTAACGAGAGTCGCAGGTGCAGATAGTATAAATGCTGTAACGCGAATAACAGCGGAACACATAGACAGGTGGATCGACTGTTAGGAAGCAGAAGGGCGTATCTGACCGCGTTTTCCACCTTCAAATAATTTAGATACGTCCGTCAGTTTTATTTTTTATTGCCCATTTATATATGTACTTCTCGAGCGAAACGAACTTTATTCTAGCGTGCAGAAACGTTGCCGAGAAAAATGATTCTATAGAAAGAGAAAAAGAAAAAAAAAAAATTATTCGCAAGGACGGCGAGATCGCGAGACCGTTCCGCGCACGAGAACTCTTTCGCTCGTTCGCGCGAGCATTTCACTCGGTCTCTCCTTTGCTTATATTTCAGGAAATTCAAGCAACGTTTCCGAAGTAATAATAACGCAGGGAAAGCAAGAAATTCCACCTGTCGCACCGAGCGTGTCGGAAGTATGATTTTTCTTTTTTTTTTTTTTACCGTCTCGTTTCATCCTCTCTGTACAAACAGTGAAATATGCGCTTATTATGAGCTCCCGTTTCCGGATATTCTGAACAAAAATTTTATCGATTGCGAGACGCGATATGCGTTGCAGCGTTAAATTGCTTACTTTAACCGTCTGAGTAACGAAG
Organism: Buathra laborator; assembly: GCA_934046635.1. Lineage (NCBI taxonomy): Eukaryota > Metazoa > Arthropoda > Insecta > Hymenoptera > Ichneumonidae > Buathra > Buathra laborator. The sequence goes on along the minus strand of OW203893.1, from coordinate 19,354,062 downwards.
TTACGATGGATTTTACGGATCAAGGGTCCCCTTAAATTTTTGAGGTAAACTAGAGACAGGAGGGGCAAAATGTTGCGTAATTCGATAAGAAACCAACCCTAAAAATCATAAATTTTTTTAAAAGTATCATTTTCAAGACGTCTTATAAAATTCTACGAGTTTTCGTGCAAAAATGGATGGTCACGAAAAATAGGAATTCGGACGAATAAAAGAATAATTCGATAATTGTGAGACATTTATAAGACAGTTTAATAAAACGACCATTTTGCCCCACTTTTCTTTACGTCTCTCAGGGTATATATTTCTTGAAAATTTTTCACGATGTGATGATAAATTATATTTGTTTCGTACAATCAGCGATTTTTTTTTTTTTTTGGAGTATTATTTCGAATGAGCAATAAGATAATTTTCGGGTGTAAAATAAAAAGTTTAAACAGGTTACAAATACGATTAGGCGTTTGAAATGATTAAATAGGTACTGTGCAATAATTTACGCATATAACGCGTTATACAATGCTGGCGGGAGGCTTATCGAGGCATATGTATCATCCTTTCAGCTTTCACTCGGACGTTTGGTGTATTTTAAAGGCGGGTAATTTGAACCGATTGCTCGCTCGGGTTGTACGACATACGATGGATGTATGCATCTATAAATTTAACAAGATAATTTGCGGGTGCGCTGCCATAGTTGCAGACCTCGACCCCTGGCATTCTATCGCAAGGCGAGTTCTCGAACGTCTATCATGATAATACTTTTTATTACATATATATATATATACATATACATCGATACACAGACGCAAGTGGCGGGTGATTGATCCCGTAATTCTAATAACGCCTTTGACATTTCGTCAATGTCGCTTTTCGGTACAGAAAAAAAAGCCATTCACTTTACTGTTGCGTTGCTGAAATACTGGTCCGCGATCTCGGAAAATATATTTTTTTAAATTAAATGTTCACCAGGTGGCGATAAATCGAAATAACGCAACTGCGTATTTTATTTAATTTTTTCTCTAATTTCGAAGTGAGTCACTCTTATATCCGTTTCTCTAGTTAAGCATTGTCTTTCACGGCGCGCGGCGAATGTTCGTGCGAACGGAGCTGAAATCCATCCTTTGACGTTTGCCTCGCGAGTTCACCGTCCGAAGAAGGATCTTCGCGATCGTGGCGATCATAGCGTTATCGATATTACAAGAGAAGGACGCGCGAAATATTTGAATAAACAATCGACACATCGATAAATCTCGATCGATATATAGATATGTAATTATTGAGAAATCGGAAGGGAGAGAGACTTACCCATGCTGCTGAGTCTGTGCTAAAGATTGAAACTTTATGGAACCTTCCCGAGACTGCGTCTGTTCGTCGACTGACTCGGCTCCGAAGACCGTGGAGAGTCACGAGGATGAAGGTGGGAGTGAGGTGCCGTTACCCGTATACCGCACGTCTCAAAACATTCGGACTCTCAGTCTTTACAGCATATATAGCGCATAATCGCTGTTGAGTCACGTGCGCATCAAGCGTTTCCTCTTGTCGCGATCGAAAAATTTTCAGGAGTTTTCATTAAAAATTTATTGTGGAATATATGACAAAATAGAGATTCAATTTATTTTGAAAAATTAATTTACCATTTTTTTTTTTTTTTTTTTTACGAAATTTGGGTTAAATCGATCCGATCGATATTTAGAGAAAGCAATTTCGCTGTGAAGAGCCGAAAACCAACGAATTCGATCGACATCGAGTTCTTTCTCTTTTGTAAAACGAAAATGAATTTGGTGAAATGAGGCCAGAAATAGAGTGGGCGTCACGTGGGCCGAAGGAGTCGCGACCTCGGCCTTCCCATAATCAGAATCCAAGCCGATCGTGTCATCGCCCATATTGAGTCAAGACGTCTTCGACGATTTTTACCGCAGACGCGCGCCGCTTCGCGGGCGCGAACTCGATCTATGTTCCATAATAGGAATTTTCGCGTCTATTCGACGATTACTCCGTCCGAAACAGCGGCGTCGATGTTTACGAAAAACTTCGATGAGTAAACTTTGCTCGATCGGATCGCGTGCGCAGCTTCGATTCTCGAAATAGACGATATTAAGTTATTTATAGAGAAATCGCGATTGAGAGTGGCAAAGAGGTCGGAGGTCAAGCGTTACGGCTGCTAATATGTCTGCCGATATTTCGCACGAATCCGCAGATATATTTACTCGATATGTGTGAAAGTATCGCCAATACATCGAAACGACGAATGACGGGAGATTTTTTCTCGAGCTGTCAAATATTTTTTAAAAAATTTCACATCCCTTGAGTTCGGCGAATGAACGGTTAGTGGTTGGGAGGGAGTCAGCGCGATTTTTCGTTAACGGAGGATGGGGCCATGTCCCTTGTCTTTCTTTGTAATTTTTCTCGGCGCTTTCTTCGATTGTAAACTGAGGTAAAGAAAAAAATGACATGTACGTTCTAACCGCGAAATATTCTTCGTATCGTTCGTATTCAATCGATCTTATTACGTTAGTTATAGAGTGAGAGGTGAAAAAGTTTACAAAAGTGAGGATAACATCGGTACTGTGCTCTTCGAGAGGAGCGATTGCGGCAAACACTGCTGGAGCGCCGAGGAATTCGTTATTCTCAACAGTAGAAGAATGTTTCAGGATATTTTGCCAAAGGTACGAGAAGCCGAGCTTTTTATATTTTCAGTTTCGAAAAATCGGTTAAATCTACTAAATCGATGTTTGCCGATAGGGGAACAAATACTTCGTTATTTAAACGAAATTATTGTCATATTAGTGAGAAAGAAAAATCATTTTAACGAACAGTTAATACGATTAATTAAGTATTTCTTGCAATCAAAGAAATATTTGATTCTCCACACGCAAGCGATGATTTAGTGGATTCAACCGATTTTTGATGATATGACGATTCGGAATTTCATCGAATAAAAATACGAATACTATTCGATAAATTTCTGTACTATCAATGACATCGCGCGAAACCTCGAGCGATGTATCGCTCACGTTGCGTCGTATCAATTTCGCCGTGTCGCTCGGTGAAAGGATTATAAAATAATGTGCCGACCGCTAAAAATGAGGGCATTCGTATTTTTTTTTTTTTCAACGAAATGAGAAAAATGAAAAATACCGACAATGACCGCGTTATTATTCAATCTGTTGAGTGCACACCGTTTTTTATTGATATTTTTGTTAAAAAAAAAAAAAAAAAATCAACAAACAGGTGAACGTAATAAATTGTCAGAACGACCAGTACATAGCTCTGCTCATGGATTACTTTCACATATGCCTCGAGTGCGTTCGTAAGCTTTCGATAGGAAAGACCAAACACCTGATGCTAAAAGCTCTCGCCGACACGATGGGCGGTTATCTGAAAGTTTACATCCTTCCGCTCACGAAGCACTCCTACTACGCCGGTAACATTAAGTATCGCAACGCAAAGAGGCTATTCGAGCTGTTCGAAGAGTTGAAAAACTTTTTGCACACAAACGGCGATGGTTGGCGAAAACCAAGCATCGTTGCCTCGAACCGCGTCAAGATACCGCCGATCCTCATAACTCCGTCGAAATCATCTATGGCGTGCAGCGGTCTCGTTACTTATCCGGCGCGTAAGTTTCAATCCTCCCAATTGCTCCGATTCGCATCCGAATGCATTGGTCGGTAGCGCTTCTAGGAAATTAACAAATCCCCGTGGAAATATTTCTAACATACGCCGCAAACTTATTTTAAATATATTTTATATGTATATAAATCCTTATAAATAATCCTAATCCTGTATAATCCTTCTAATGAATGTATGCCGCATATATTCAAAATACTTGTTAAATACATCTTACATTGCGAATTTTTCGTATAAATGTTTATATATCATATATATATGCGACATTCCGCGATCTATTTATTTTTTACCTATAAAAAATATTATCCACATATTTTTTAATCGTATTTTGATATATATATTTCCATGGAGGATGACTTTTTTTAATCGAATTATTTGTTTAAAAAAAAAAAAATTATTGATATCCCGCGAAGTTATTGACGATAAGAAAAAATTGCTCAACACTAATTGCAGCCGTTAACGAAAATAACGTTGAAAACTATCACCGGTATCATTACGAAAAGAAACGATTGGCAAATCGTCGACGACAGCCAATAAGACGCACGGTTATGGATAAACGACAGTATGCAAGTAAATTATTGTCTCTTTCATACATAGTTCGCCAGCGATCGAACGAACACGCGAGTTTATCTCGATAAATATCGCGCAATGATTTCGTTAGAACCCGATGACGTCATTGGTATCGACTCAGGAGCGGTAATAGTTCCCCTGCCGTTTCTCGACGACGAGGTAAAACCCAACAGGTATAAAAATAACACACTAAATTAACAATAAACGCTTTTGAATTAAAAAAAAATTAATTTCGTCATATCGTCCTCGAAGCATCGCTCTCCCGTTTAAGAAGGACAATCTTCAACCGCTCGACAGTGAAAAATCGGCTTTCGCACTTGTAAAATATTACGTTGCGAGCGTCAAATGTATACAATCAAAGTCGCGAACAAAAGTCGAACTGTCCAAATACAATAGGGATCTCTACCAGTGGCTGAGGCAATCGGTGAGTTGGCGAAATGTGTTTTAACGCGAAAGTTTATGGCCGTTGAAAGTTTCGTACGGATAGAAGATCTTTTCTTCTATTTCGCTGTGTCAGTCTTCCGCGATCTAAAAACTCCGCGTTCGCGATTTGCTTAAGATTTTTGTAGCGACGGGAAATAATCAATGTACATGTTAAGAGGGGAGAGGGGTGGCGGGATAAGAAAAAAGGGAAAACAGAGGTTGCTATTTAGGATCTTTCAGGTGACACCGCATCTCGAGGACGACAAATGGTATCCGGCTTTTGGCGGTGTTCTCCGAGTAATGGCATCGTTGAAGGAGTCAGGTGGAAAATCCCCTTTGGAGCCTTGACACGCTCGATTAATTCCCACCCTCGGATCCTCCACCGACCCCTCCCGTTCGCGATGGGTTGGTCTAACCTTTGGAGAAGCTTAACTCCTCTTCCTCTTGTAGGTTTCGCTTCTGATACGAACAACGGTAAATCCGGCGGCGGCGAGTATCAAGTTATGCCGAAATTCATCACTGAGACAATAGCTAAGCAACCGTCGGATTCGGCAGTACCACCATTATACAAAAACCATGGAGGTCGCCATCTTTATCATTCATTAATTACCCAATTAAATATTATCCCGAATAAAAACTAAAAAAAAAAAAGGAATACAACTTTCGCAAAAAAAAAAAAAAATTTCACTATTTCTACAGTAGAACGCCGATTAACCGGGATCGGGTTAACCGGGGAGCGGATCAACTGCGCGTCTTCCGATTTTTTTTCCGCACGCGACGTGCGCCGTCGTCACGCGCGCGACGAGTCACGGTAAAAAAAAAAGTTAAAACATTTTAAAAAATGTAAAAAAAAAGGAAAAGGTTCACATTTTAGTTGACACTGTGAATCAGTTAAGTATAAGTTGTACCAAATGGTAAGCGTAAAAAACGAAAAAGCGAAAAAATAGATCGAATTGATAGTGATTTCAATTATGCGGCGGTTCTTCGGTCGCGAGTACTTCGATTAATTGGTGTTCTACTGTATAACGAAAAAAATAGATGTGTTTTTAGTACCGGTTAAATGTTTAATTTATCTTCAGACGTAAGTAATTGAATTATTTATTGAATTTCTATTACAATTAATATTTGTTTTTTTTTAGATGAAAACGGCTCACTGGCGTTTGGAACTACTGAGCTTATAGTTATCGCTCTGGCGGGTGGATTATTAGTATGGTTATTCATCGGCTTTACTCTCGTCTGCTATAGATTCTTAACCCGACACTCCGAAGAGTGCGGACCTTGCGACTCCCTTTCAAGCCCTCCGTGAGCTGATTTTCTTATATATCGTTAATCCAATCGAATCCTCGAAATAATATAAATGAATAATAATAAAAATAACCTTCTAATATAATAACTAGAGATTGTGGTCAGTAGAAACAGACGCTGTAAAAAAAGATGGAAAAAACGAAAGTCGATGCAATGCGGTGCTCATCGCTTTTTAATTTTCTTAGTCGTCGTTTACATAGGACCTCTATAAAAAAATGTAATTAACGAATTTTTTATTTTCTCGGAAAAGAAGTAAAAAATTATAAAAGTTATCACGCATTGAGGCATTTTTAACAAAATTCAAATTTTTTAATACATGTTTTTAAAAAAGTACACTTATGTTTTTCAACACTTCGAAAGGTTTTTTTTTCTCGAAAATGAAACTTCCTGTATGAAGAAATAGAGTAAAATATTTCACGTGGTGTGTATAGCATTCTGAGAAATTACTTATCATTGTATGCATTGCAATTTCATAGAGTGCCGCGCGCGCCGCAGGGAATCTTGCATTTTTTTACGGCGTGTGCTCCGCCTTGTTTCGTGTTGCAATTAGCCCCGGTCTCCGGTCACATTTGTTAGCTCGCGGCGCAAAATAATAAATAAATAATAAATAAATAATAAATAAATAATAAATAATAAATAAATAATAAATAAATAATAAATAAATAATAAATAAATAATAAATAAATAATAAATAAATAATAAATAAATAATAAATAAATAATAAATAAATAATAAATAAATAATAAATAAATAATAAATATTTTCGTGTAGAGCTGAGGTACTTTACGAGAACGGTGACTACTGCACAGCGGACGTATGCCCGTCGAAAACTTCTCAAAAAGGTACGAAAGAAAAGTTTAAGGAATGGTGGAAGAGTAGATTCGGGGGATGTTCAGGGGGTTGCGATCGATACGAAGACGAGGAGAGATGTTTGGCAGCGATGAGTTACACGAGCAAAGATACTCTCGACGCGAGCAACAGCAGCAAATCCATTCGGCAAGTTTTCAACATCTTTCTTTCTTTTAGGCTCTACGTTATTATTTGTTCTTCTTGTAAAAAGGGTGAACCCGATGCAGCATATTTAGTTCGTTTTTTTTCTATGCCAAATATTCTGTTGCAATTTTGCAGGAAAAGGCAATATAACAAATCGATTTCGGTATCGCGTTCGGCTTCTCCGCGCGAAAGACGATCCTTCAGGGTAAATTTTATTCATAGACAGACCTAATATAAAAGTTCATTTTAATATCTTCAATATTATTATTATTATACAATGAAATTATGTAAACGAGAAAAAACTTTGAAATCACCGTCGACCTTTGAAACTTTGGACTTTTTCAGAAAGTTTGTTATACTTCGGACGAATCCTCGACAAATTCCGAGAGTCCAACGAAATCGAGGTAATAGAAAGACTTTTATGAAATTACGCCGCCCGATATTGAATGCCACAATTTTTCTTTCGCGCGAACAGAATGGGAACGAGTACCGGAGAAGAGTAGATGAAGAGTGTATTATTGTCGAATAGAATAGTCCGAAGAATCCGATGAAGTTTATTAATTTCTTTTATTTATAAGTCATTTGTACGCATACTTAATTAAAACAATTGTGATATATGACGTTTTGTTTTAATTGGAAGCGGTTAATCAGGTCTCTGTGTAGCCGATCGAAGCTTTGAGGAAACGGACTGAGCGATAGTAGTTTCGCGAACTCGACGTCGGATGGTAGGAGCGCTCGGTGAAAGGACAATCGTGTCAGCGGAGTTCGTGTCCTGACTTTGGACGGTGGAGTTATGATTGCTAAAAAGTCTTCAATTTTCAAAAAAAAAAAATGTTATCGAAATTTAATTTTTAGATTTGTAGGGGAAGGTGTGCCAAAATGGACCAATACTCGTGATATTTTTTAAAAGTTTGATTTTCGGATCCCTTAATGAAATTCTACGGTCCATTTATTGATTAATTCGGCTAAAAAGAACCGATGAGAAAAAGAGAAACTCGAATAACTAAAACGATAACTATAATTCGATAATTGTCTTTTGAAAAGCCTTCCATTTGCAGAAATCGTATTTATAATAATAATCATCTCCATCAGTACCGCGACCCAAAGTTTGTACCTAATTTTTGCGCGATGAGCAACAGATCGAATTTTTAGTTCACTGGCAGTAAAGTTTTTTAGAAAAAATCGATCATAGATGAATCAATCCCCAAAGAAGATTTGCGAGATTTAATTCGCGCTTTTCCTGCGGGTTTTCTCGTGAATAACGGTAACGCACATGAGTTTCCGAATACACAATTTCACCAGATGCGCTCACGTAAACGTGAGCTGTTGCGAAACTACGAATAATATAAACTGCAGACTTGCGATCACAAATCTCTCTTTTAAGGGATTTGCAAGTGTAGGTATATCACTAAATTTGAATGATGTTCCATTTTGCCCCATTTTGTTTTTGAAACGGAGAAATTTATATTCGCTGACGAGAATAGTCGTTATACGTCGTTTATGCGTCGTGAATTATTCAAAATTCAAATTTTTCAATTTTTTAATGCAATTCCACAGAATTGCGGTCCATTTTGGTACACCTGGGATTGCAACCAAAAACGAACATAATGTTCGTAATTTTTTTTACTTGTATTGCTAAACCCAATTATGTCAATTATCCCAGCAACCATATCGCCGTTGATAGCGCGGCGATAATCACCGGTGGTTTTGAAAAGAAATTACTGACTGACTAATAGAGTATACGATATCAACAGTTAGACTTACCTTTCCCTTCGGAAACGCCATTAATCATAGCAGTTATTTTATTACGAGAATCAAACATTCGACTTTGAGGACCGTATTCGTAATCAAAGTTTGCCGCCTGAAATTCACGCAGAGCTTTTTCCGAAGCCCTACTTGAGACTCCGTTAATCACACCGTTGTATGACTATGTAAGCCTCTCGAATCGGCTTTCACTGCCGTGCATAAGGTTCTCCAATCGAAAGCAATCAGAACACCGATTGAGTCGGAAAACCGAGTCAATTATTCGACTTTTTTTAATACAGGATATAATAAAGCGAATTTTGTTTACCGAAGATACATGTATTGAGAGTCTAACAAAAATAAAAATTGTCAATAGATATTGAGAAAAAAAAGCGATCGTCGGCGAAAGAATAACTTCATTTTTTTGGCGATGCAGCCTTCCTAATGGATACGATGCGTCTTAATATCAAAAAACAAAAAGTGTTATTTAAATAAACAACAATGGCGTCGCTGAGCGTCTTTCGTTTATTTAATCGATATTCAAGTGTTTATAAAGCACGTAAAAATTTAAACCTTAAATGAAATTTTCAAAAAATATTGAATTGCTGCAGAAATACTGAAGGAAAAAATGCGCCACTTTCTATTACGAAGAATAGATGCAATTCCTCGAAGTATAGCCAAACGGTATTTCTCTCTCCCGCGACGTGAATCCGTACAGATGCGAGTGGCTGTGAAAAACGGTCATATTTCAATTTGTTTGGGAAAGCGTAGGGTTTGCGCGAGTGTGTGCAGAGGGGTAGGCGAATGTTTCATAGCGGGATATCGGGTCTCGGTAAAACCAGTGCCATCTGCAACGCTCAAACTCTATCGCGAACGCCGTGAGCGCGCGGTACGTATACTACCCGCGCCACACGCGCACGATCCCCCGGTGGCTTCAGTGTCGCGCGGAACGTCAACGCGCGCGGTTCGTTCGCCTTGCGTTATTCTGCCGTTTGCACACGTGATTCACAAACACGAGTATTGCAGTTGACGTTGTCAACGTTCCCTCCAATCGAATGAGAACAACTATTGCATCCGCATAATACAAAAAACTTTCGAATAAACTAACCGATATTCATAAATTCTTCGTTGTCAAAGATAACCTCGAAAAGAAAAAAACATGTTTCCGCGTCAATCTCGGAGTTGGTGTACCGACACAAAACTCGATCGTTCGTTGACACATCAAAGTATTATTTAAACACACAAAGTGTCTACGATATTTGCATAACGATACGATGATAGTCGTTCATTGAGAAAAAAAAAACGATAATTATATCAGCGTGGTGATTGTGATAAATCGGATACAGTGGTTTTTCCACACGCGCCTCGTGTGTGAATCTCGTCGAGATAATGAAACAGTAGTATACAACAGTCCCCGGAAACTTGATTCATTCATTCTCTCCATCAAAGTTATTTACAACTCTCGTGAAGGAAAAATAAAAGCGTGAAGGCATTATGCGTTTCCCGATGGGAATCCGTAGTTATTTCCCGACGAAAAATCGTATTTTTTAAAATAAAAAAGCATATCCCGTGAGCGAATATTAAAGTGACGTTTCTCGTGAGATAAAAGGACATTGTGGGAAGAATCGGTGGGATCTGTCATCTCGAGGCGATTCAACGATGTTTCATCGAAGATATCGAGCGCTATGCGCGCTTTCGGTGATTCTCCTCGTCTCTTCGATTAAAGGTTAGTGGAGCCATATGAGATAATTGTTTTGTTTTTTTTTCAACGAAAAAACTTGTTTCCGTCGCGTTTTTTTCCGTGAAAACATTACATAGTTATGATTTGTTTTATTTCCGCGTTGTTTCGTCAATTATTTCGGTAGTAGCAAATGACAATAATGATAATAATAAACGATAAATTAAGCGAGCAGCGCGGAGGGGGTTGGGGATAAGTGAAAATTTGTAACGTTGAACCCCGCGAGGGCTCGTATCACTACTACTTGTTGAATTCACCTGACGAATCGCCCCTCGTGATGCGCCGGCATTTCCGGTCGGGCGGCTCTCTCTCGACGATCCGTTCGCTACGCGAATCCGTCACATCCTTTTCCTTTTCATCGTCCTACGCTCTGCCTATATAAATATATTTCGTATATGTCAGACTCCCACACGAGAAATATATACGTGCGCGTCAGATATCGAGTGTGAAAGGACACGCTTGATGGATTTCCGCGCTATATGTCTCCTCGAAGTCGTTATGTCTATTCGCTCATTCGCATCGCCCGTGAGCCGCCGTGCAAAACGTTTTAACGATATTAGACTATTTTTGCCGATAAACGAATCCAGTTTTATGGGCTTTTGATATCAATTAAAAGCCCATTATCGCGACTATTTCGACATTTTACGCAACACATGCTGTCAATGTTAAAAAAAAAATGGCTGCATGTGCGTTGCTGAAATTTATCGCGTATATTGCGAAGTCACTCATTATTTTAATTTATTCAATCTTTCGTTACATATATGCAGTCATTTTCTTGTTATTTTTATTAAAAAAATCTTAACTTTGTCAAAAATGTTCGAAATGCATGATAAGCTTTGTCATTTTTTGGATTATATTACTCATTGAATCGAAAAAAAAAAAAAAAAAAAAAAAAAATACGATTAAATTTGCAACAACTTAAGGTAACGAGAAATTTGTTCTGTTCCTATCTAATAGATATGTTGTGCTGAACTGATAAAAAAAAAACTGTAAATTAAAATTTTTCATTTTTTCGTATTTTAAAGTCGAAAATTTCGGTCGCTCCGTTTATCGAGAGAACGACATTGACGCCTTGACCCGGATTACCCCCATTTTCGCTTCACCGGAAGTAAATTTTTCTTTTATCTAATTTGGCATTCTCGCTGTCAGCCGACGACTCATTCGTATTATCTCCATAAATAAGCGTCGTCTCTTTTTTCATTCGCGGTTATCAATGTTATACACAGACGCCTACAATTTTTCCGCGTCGTTGCGATCCGAAGTTTCTCACCGTCGTGTGTAAATAAATAAACGGAAACGATGCGAAATTAATAAAAGCGCCGCGAGCTCAGCATCTGACATATAGTTTAATATTACATCGCGCGCGACGATACTTCTCATACGCGGGTGTAGTTACCGACACCGCCGACCAAGTGTCGGCGCACAGGTGTGAAATCTTCTCCTTCCCCCTCCCCGTCGAGTTCACTTTAGCCTCTTCGGCGTATAGCAGTACTTCTACTCTCCATAAACATTCAACAAGTGCTCTTCGGCGGGGCTTCTCGATTTGCCGAAACGGAAGTCGAAGTTTCCGTCTTCGTTCGCACGCGCATTTATGTAGGAGTATTGTGTGTTTTGTTTTTTCGACTCGCGTTTTAAGCGACAATTGCGGCGGAGCGCGGGTTACGTACCGACGACGATTGGCAAACCTACGCAGATGCGTATATGTACTCGCGACGCGCATTGGCATTGTTGACCGGGTAAACAGTGGGTACAGTTAATACCCACGTCGTTAATATCCATAGCATTTGCGCATTTGTGTACAGAGACTCCGCGTATACCGTACCGAAGTGCACGAGCGTCGCGACGAGACATTAAAGAATCGTTAAAGAACCTCCCGAGTCGGAGACTTGGATAACTCTTATTATTATTATTAATATTATTGTTCCTTAGAGACGATTCTCTACGCAGCACCCAACGAACAGTTGCGCACCGGGATATTGAAAATATCCTGCCGTCTCAAGTGCGCGAAGATTCGCGTCTCTTCAAGTAGATTGCAACAATCAAATGTAATATCCCACTTCCCTTTTGGACAATGAAAAGTTTACGTTCAATTGAGAAATAATTCGTCTCACGACTAATACCCACAGACGCGACACTTTAACGCATACTGACGGACATTCGGAAGGAAAATATTTGACGAAAAAATTTATCGAGACTGCAAAATTTGTCAATTCTTTCGATCGAACCGAAATATTATATCGAACGACGAAAATAAAAAATTTATTTATTTTTTTTTTCGTTTAAATTTTGAAAATATATTTGTATATATTGTATTTACGGTACAAAAAAAAAATGTAAGTACGAAAGTATAGATATGTAAGTAAAAAAACTATTCGCATTTTTTATAGTTACGAAATTCTATAGCAGCGACTTTAACAGCGGTACCGACAGCGGCAATTTTAATATATATATATATCGATAGTATCCATTAAAATTTACGAAATTTTCGAAAAATCAGTTAAATCGCTGAGTTTCGCATATTTTTACTTTTTTTTTACTTCGTTTTTATCGAAAGGAAATCGAATTGAAAAGATTCGAAGAAATGGAAAATACTCTCTTCTCGCGTACTTACAAATTTCGTTCATCTTCGTTCTCTTACTTATTCGTCTGCTCGGCGGTGTTGCGCGAGTCAATGGCCGTACGCAGGGGGTATAAATCCTGTGCTTAATTTTAGAAAGCGGTTAGCTAAGCTCTCCTCAACGTTGGCCGCTAACGTCGCGTCTTTCTGCGTTGAGCCATCGCGCGGCGATCGGGGTGGTCCCCGTCGCGTTTGTCGTTGTAACTGCGTGTCCAACGAAGGGAAAGAGCTTTGTGCCATTTTTTTAACTCTTTTCCTTCGCGTCTCGCTGCCGAAATTCCAATCAGCCGCTGCTCGGTCTCTTGCAAAAGGAAACATCATTATTTACGGTACAAACTGCACGAATCTGCAAGGAAAGGGGTATACGTCCGCGTAATCCATATATCGATATAATGCCTCGAAGTTTCCGCGCGAATATCGACAGTGCAGAGTATCGCGACTCGTTAGATACCCAAAATCTCTCATTCTCACGTACATCGTCGTCGCATGTCGTATATATTAATCGGTCAAATAACTATATATCGCATACGAGTAACGAAACTTTCACAAACGCAAATAGGGAGGTTACGGAGCGATGTATTTCGCGTTCGCGAGAATTTCACTTTGATGTCCATCCGCCTGAACGAAGAGAGCTCAACGCGTAATTACGCGAATTCCGAAATTCGCGATAGACGAGCGAAACTCCCGCGGAGTGTACCTTTTTCTTTTTGTCCATCTATACGTCTGTCCTTTTGCTCTATTCGCGAGCGCGTGGACGCCGCGCACAGTGGCAATTCGATAAATCATATATCTTACGACTCCCCATTTACGCAACCCTCGGAGTTTTTCGATGAAAAAAAAAAAACAAAAAAAAAACACACAATATATATGTTTATCGAAAAGCCGGAAAAAAAATGACGAGTATCCGTTACAGCGCGATGGGGTCGCCGATAAAGGAGTAAACGACGAAAATAAAAGCAGCGTTCGCTACTATGTCGCGGCCGATCGCATGTGCGCTAATTCGATTTGTATGAAGTACGGAGACAGCATTCCGCAACCCCCTCGATTCATCGATTCTTTTTTCCTCCACTTCGCGCGCGTTTTTTTTTTTTTTTTTTTTTTTTCGCATTTTATACACATCCTTTATTTCCGGCTGCTGCCCTTCCCACGCCAAAGCCCATTCGGAACCCCTCGAAGAGTGTATATGTTACGCCACACTTCACCTGAATTGAAAGGCACACGAGGAGAGAGTATGGATGAGAATGCGGTGGTGTGCAGTCACGTGCGATTGAAACTTTGGTTGCCGCGGAACTCTCTCGCGCTCTCTCGCTGCGCCCGCATTCGCGGGGTTCTCTGCCTCTTGTGTATTACTGCGTGCAAAACCGCTCTCTCTCTCTTGTTGAATCCAATGAGGATTGATAAAGAACGATATACACGCCGAGAGAAGTAAAAAATATATATATGTATATACATACCGCCGAGAATCGACCTGCGGAAACAACGGAACGAAAGCTCGTGAAAAATAAAGCCGCTTTAATCGAAGGTCCCCGGGCGCGGATACAAGCAGAACGGGTTTCGATGGACTCCGCCTCTGAAACTAACGGCACGAAGGGCTTTTTTCTTGTTTGCTTTTTCTGTTGTTGTGTTTTTTTTAACCGGTCCGTCGTTATTACTAGTCGATTGTTTGGGTGCACTAGTCGCGTTCGTCGAAGGATCGATATCGTTGTTACCCGATCGGTAATCATCGATAGTCCGGAGAGGCGAAGGGTAGATAAAAGTTGTTGACCATTGGAAAATCGGCGAATCTGTTTTTGATATCAACACCCACCAATTCCTGGTATCGTCACTATGGATCGGGGCTCACCGTTCATGTTTTTTCGTCGTTATATTTCGGTGAATGAACTGAGTGAGTATACCGCGAACATGCGGGTTTGGGTCGTCTGCACGCTGCAGTGGGCAATTGATACCGGCGACCATGAGCTCTCTGGTTGTGTCGCAATCCATTCGAAACTACGATTTCATCGATTCTGGTATTCGACGATCGCCGACGAAATTCTGATGGTTGAAAGCCACACGCGCGAGCGCCGGGACAACAGAGTTATATAAATGCAAACCCCTCGCTGACACACGTTTTCGAATGTACCCCCCCCATGTATTGACACAGCGGTGAACGCCGACATATGTACGAATTACCGCATAGAACCGCCATATCCATTGTGTAATTCTATGTGCGGTTATCGTATGCGTATAAATGCCGCATTTGGGATCATTTCCCCGAACCTTATAGGCTTTTCGGAGCAATTCAGATTCGTTAGGTTTTCTTTCATATTTCATCCTAAAATTTATGGAACTTTAACATTCGTGTTATTATTTCTGTAAGGTGATTAAATGAAATACACCAAAGTATTGTATTTCATTGGTTTTTTTTTTTTTTTTTTTTTACGCATTTCGTCGTCGGAAATAAACGCAGAGAAATATCCGGACTTCGATCTATTTGCTTCCAAGATTTTTTGTTTAAAAATTGTTGAAAATTACGAGTTTACCGTGGAGACTTTAACACAAATTTAATTCTGTCGATGGGGTATTTTTTTTCATCCGCGCATAATAATAATATTGGAAGCGCTTGAAAAAAAAAATTAATTCACATTTTTGCTAAATGGATTTTGATAAATGGAAAAATGACTATTAACATTTAATCCAATATTTTTATTTATTGAAATTCTTTCGGTTATCAATTTTTTTTTTTTTTTTTTCATAGCCTAAATTACATTTGTAGACTCCTTCTTTCCCTCGTCCTTTCTGAATCGCTCTGTACGCGCGCGTGACTGCGCGAGCGCATCCGCTCACGTGTACATATCTGCGTGCGAGCGGCGCGCGGGTTTCGTGATTTAATTAATTAACCCGAATTAATCCCAATTAGCGAAGCTTGTTCGACTGCTACTGGGTACTTCACTACTACATCGTTGCTACCTTCCGTATCTCATACCTGTGTAAAATACACGGTGCTTTTGTAACAAATTTTCTAATGCGATATACATACAATGCTCACATATCCTTCAGAAACTATTCACAATTTCAAATGAAAAAAAAAAAAAAAAAAAAAAAAAAATTATCCAAAAATTTACAAAAACTCTCGACTGAAGGAGGAATCTAATTAAGAAATTGTATTAAAAAAAATATTAAAATAAAAAATAACAGTCGATTCTCGTGAGTTCGCTTCTTCACTCCCAAATACATTGCCATAAACATCGATCAGTATATGAAGATTTGATATACCAAAATCTATTAATACATTTACACCGTTTTTTCATCAAACATCGGCGTCTGCGCGTAGTCGCTAAACCGGAGGAATCGCACTCCAGTAATTTTGTTGTTAATAATAAAATGCCTCATCGTTCTTTCGATAAGTTGCGTATACGCGTTACCGCATACATCGATTCGTCTCGATAATACATATGTATACATATGTATAGATATTTCATGAAATGAATTTCGGGATAAAACGGAAAAGCGTTAATTTATATTGGTCCACGTGAACGCAAAGATATTGGAGGATCGTTTGGGGTCTCGAGATCTGTCCTGTCGGCGGATCGACGATGTCGGGTCCCGTCGTCTACCCCGATAATTAATATCTCGTCGTTTAATTCGAGACTCGGCGGTACTCGCACCCGATCCCCTCATCACGCGTATACTATAACCTCTACTATATACAATATACTCGTCGTATATACATTATACACTGTATATACATTCTGCCATCGCGTTGCCTCCGAAACATTTCCTCGGCTACCTCTCGCCCGCGTGTATATATACGCCGTTGCAATTTAACGTTACGATGCCGGTGATAATTAATACGGCATCGCTTGATTTAAGCCCCTGAAATACGAGGGTCTGCTCGTTGGCGAACTCGCGCTTGCATAACTACTCTTCCACAGTGGCAGTAGCCCTATATGTAAGCCCCATGCAGCGCGTTAACATCACCTATCTCATTCGCTATCTCGGCTCACGACTATATGTATGAGAATTTAAACGATATGACGAAAATTTCGGGCGCACCGGTTACCTTACTGCGGAATTACGCGCACCTATGTGTACACATGCATATGTATATAACACTCACCGAAAATTTTCGGTACGAAGCAAACGGAACGACTGCCGAAAACACTCTGTTGGACGTTCAAATTTTCAACTGTCAAGGATAACCATTAGCAAAGAGAATTCATTGCGAATGCATCAGCGCTATATTCTCCCAGTTTCGGCCGTTTCCCGTTTTTTTTTTTTTTTTTTTTTTTTTTTTTCCCGCTGCCTTCGATCTTTTTTTGCTTTTTTTGTTTTCCATTGCTTCGGGCGTATATTGCGTTCGTGGCCTCTCGGTTGCAATTCAAACGCGATCGGAACTGTCAAATACTCTCGTCAAGGAGAGTGAAGTAGACGAGCCCCGAGCTACCTGTCCACTCCGAAAACAGTACAGCGGTTGGCACTTCAACGACAACCTCGATGATCAGTTATTGACACATTTCCGTCTTTTTCTATCTACCGAGTTTCGCGAGCCAATCGTTGTAGATATGCCGAACAATCGCGCTCGTCGTTTATCTCACGGCCAGCCGATCAACTCCGCTAGCATTGCAACCCCCGACGGCCAATCGATCGTGGCAACCGGAAAAGCGAGTGCAGTTCGACTGGCAACGAAAAAAAAAAAAAAAAAAAAAAAAAAACAAAATAAAAATGATGAGCAAAAAAAAACTGCAACGTGAAATAAAGGAAACAAAATAAAGCAATCGTCCGTCGAGTTGGTGTAGGGTTGCCGTTCTTTCTCTGGTACTCGTACGTGAAAAAAAAAAAAAAAAAAAAAAAAGTGTACATTTGGGGTGACGTATATCTATACACGACGTAGAACTAGTATTCGTTTGCGTCCACTCTTCGTTTCAATCGCATTGCCCAGTTCTATTGATGCACTGTTGGATATAGGTGGCTACGGGGGGGTCACGTCGAGTCCCTTTCTACTATTCTCTATGGCCCTTTCTGTATCTCGCTTTCGGTGCTCCAAACGTACACATATATACAGGTAATGTATGTTCCACGCTTCGTTCTCCGCGTCTCTCGCACTCTCCGTCGACGAATCTTTTTTTTTTTTTTTTTTTTTTTTTTTTTTTTTTTAGCATGCAAACTCGATATACACAGAGGCACGCGAGATTTGCATAAAATTAAAATGCAACTGGGCGCGAGCGTTTCCCCCCTTGACACTCTACGCGAAAACGCGATTAAAATCAGCGTTTAGAGTATATCCGACGTGACGCATACGTGATGGCAGAAGTACACGTTATATATGATAACAGTACGTATACTTCTATATGTGTATTTGCATTTGTGTAGCTGTGCGGACGCATGTGTTTGTAACGTTCTCCGTTCGCGTGATGTCTGTCTCGCGATTTCTTTTTTTTTTTTTCTTTTTTCTCTCGTTCGTTTCCTCCCCCGTTCCATATACTCCATCATCTCTGGGCGCCGTACAACTCGCGGGGCACGCGAACCCGCTCTCGATGCGAAAGGGAACAGAGAGGAGAGATACAGATAGACAGAGACCGTTTCAATTTGCTTCCGGAATCTCTGACATTGATTGACCAATGCGATTATACGAAATTATTGCGTAAACGCTTTGTGGTCCGTGGCTCGATGTGGTTATTGTCCCTCACTTCCTCCCCCCTTCATTTCCCTTCTCCCTGTGTTCGTTACTCATCCATAGTCCGGCAACAGTTCGTAATGCAATTTCCATTTTAACTAACGCACACCTGCACTTTAACTATTTGACCATCTGCCGAGGTTTACGGCAGGGACTCTGCCTATAACGTACCTGTTTTTTCGTTCAATTGATATACGAGTTAAAGAGGCACGTTACTCGTAAAGAATGATCTTAAATCTTGAAAAACAGAATTCATCCGCGAGAACGCCTTTCAGAGGAATGTGTTGAAATTCGTTATTTTAACTTCCTTGGCAATCAGAAAAGAGAGATTGAAGATTGAACCTTTCCTTACAGCTTCGAAAAATAAAAAAACAAAAAAATTCTCGCCATAGAACGTATCTGCTAAATTCTCAAAAAATATATATCAGCTCTCGAAAATCGAAGTATTGATAGACATCGGAAAAGCTGCACGCTAATGGAAATCGTTCATTTTCCCGAGTAGATATTTCACCAGGATTCGCGTGAGAACGTAGTCAGGAATGTCCGACTTTCCGACGGGGTCCTAATAGTGTTCCCTTATCTGGTACTTACACCGCATGTAACGCATTAAACCATTGCCATTAAACACCCGGCAAAGCAAGTCTGCTGACCTCCTGTAAACCTCCTGATCAGCGCACCTGACTACTATCTTGTCGGGTAACTTTCCAGGGCGCGGAAGGAACTTAAAGCGAATTAAAAAAGTTTAAAAAATCAATTCGATAAGACTTTTTCAGAATACTGCATTCGGAATACATGAACCATTACCATTAACCATTTTTTCAATGCTGAAATCAGAAATAAACTTTGTTGCTCGTTGTGAGTATCGAATCTGTAACCTTAGTTAGCATTTCGATCCTATCCTTCGGTCGTAAAACTTCGTATCGAGATTTGTTCGGTATAATTTCTGTTTAATAAAATCTTAATAAGATCCTCGACAGTCGAAGGCTCATTTGAAAATAGAAAAGTCGATTACGGTTCTGATGCGAACTTCATCAGGTTATCGCCTTATCAGATTTCCTTAACTTAAATCCTGACAAGTTGGTTTTAATGTTGAAACAAAAATCATCCTAATTGATTTAACCAGATGTCGAACTGATCGGGAAGAAAGGCGTTTTGCAGGAATGCAAGTCCGACATGGTCCTCGTAGGGCTTCAACCAATAGATCTGATCCGGACTTCGTATAACCTTACCTTAGACATTCCTGAACACATTTCTACTTATGTCGTAACATTTGAACAATTTTTTTTCCCCTCGTGATGTAATCATCTATTACGCAAATATCCCCATTTTGTTCAACCGCATCGTCGTTCGAAACTCAAACATTACCGCGATGTATTCCAGCGCGATACTTGGACGTAGCTATATCAAATGTGCAGCCATATGTGCCAAAGTAAAACTCGATATACAGTGTGGTTGCGATGGCGGAAGTTGAACTCTTGCTGTTCCAGTTAGGAGGGGCGAGGTGGCGGAGGGAGTTTGTGCAAACTGTATGTGTCCAACGATATTGCTACACGTTGAGTTTCGTTTCATATGGTGGCGCCTAGAATAGAATTTCTCTACCCTCTCGATTGGGTACTAGTATCTAAGCTGTTACGCATCGATCGACTCGTATTTCACATACCACTACATCGCGTTGTAGAGAACTATAACAGCACTTATGAAATGCGATATCTCCTTGCCTGCCTATAGGTGGTTTCTTCTACCTATTGCCAATACCACAGCCGCAATTCGATACAGAGAGGTTGAAAATTGCATTCAAATATATATATATATATATATATATATATATATATGCCGCACGCATGCAGGTTACAAGCTATTCAGCGAATAATCGTTGTAATGAATTGATCCTTCGATTTCCTGGGGAGTCAGGAGGCCGCGAGTGTGTGAGTCTACCAATTACAATTCTTCTGCACCCTTTCGAAGTCTTTCTACGTGTATTGGAGTCGTGATTACGATGCGGATGTTACGGAACAACGTAATATCGATGCGAGAGAATAAACCTATGGTTTGGAATCGCTTGCTATAACTATACGTAAAGAATTCATGAATAGATTGCCGATTATTAATCCTACGGGTGGTCTACCTCCTTGAAGTTATAAAATTATTCACAAAAGCTGCGCACCTACAGGAAGCCGATATTGTGTTATCTATTTCATAAATCGCTTATCTTTTCATGATAAAAAGACCGTTTTTGAACCATTTTTTTCAATGTTTTAATGGTAAGTGGTAAGTATCTGAAGAGTAGAAACGATTGATGTGATTCTCGATACTCATAACGATGTATGACGTATAAACTTTATTTTGTAAGTCCAATGTAACCACTCGCTGCCTCAAGATTATTCTCAAAAGCGCCGTAGCAATGATCATACATTATCGAGTCATCAAAAGCCGCTTGGCATTCGCGAATACCTCATGACCGCTAATTTTCTCACAAGTACCAACGGGTATTCGGTCGAGGCTGGCGAACGTTACACCTCCGCAACTTCCATCAGTAATTGAAGAGACCGACCGGGTTCCTGTTGCACGTGCTCCGGGTTGTTATCTACGTTCTGCACCGTTGAACAGAGGAGCAGATCTGTACCATGAGATTCAGAACGCACATGTCGGTGGCTAAAACACCGGTGTGTTACGAGACCAAAGCGTGCGCTCTCTCACCTCTCAACCCAACAAATAGAATAGTGGGAGCGAATTGCGTGGGATACAGAGGGAAACCTCTCAATGTAGCCTCGACGTCTTTGTTCCAATAGCGTATTTCCAGAGGGTGGTGGTAGGTGTACGCGTGTGTATGCGTATGTGTGTGTGGGTAGGTGACGGGGAGGAGGCGAAAGCTCGACATAGAGTCTATCCGTTTCAGTGGGGGGTTTGTATGTAGGAGACGCTCGGTACGGCGAGAGCTCCTCGCTAAATGCGACTCGTTGATTAACTCGCCGGAGGCAACACCGGACGGATGTACGTACGGACGAGCGGATAGACGGACGAGATACCCCGGATAAACCGAGGAAGATCCCTGCAACCCCTACCCTTCTCCCTTCTTGCCTATTGCCAACCGCACAGGAAACGCCTCTCTCATTCTCTGCTGCTTCTCGACTTCGATCTCACTCGGGTGTCTACGCATTCCTGGCCTATCCGACACCCCATCCTCTATATATCGCGTTCACCGTCTGTATCCAACTCTAGCAGCTAACTGGACCGTGGCGAATATTCGTCGACCAGAGCGAAACAGCGCTGCTGGTGGCAGGTTCGGTAACGGACATATCCCAGATAGGTAGGTAGCATCCCTCTCTGTGTTAGGGATACCGTATACTCGACGCGAATTCGACGCAAAACCAATCGCACGCGATCGATAGATTGACGTACGAACGTGTAGGACCAACGTAACTGGGTAATACTACTATCTGGTACTACACGATACTCACGGCATGGGGGTGGAAGCTTGGAAACGAAGTAGGTACCTACGTTGTATGTATGTTGCGAGAAGATATCCCGCATACATATACCCGAGAGATAGAGGCCGCCGCGCGCCGACGGGGATTCCCTTAACTCTATGCCCGCCAATCTCTCTTGTTCGTCATGGGTGATCCAGCAGGTTTCCCTGTGCCCGGAGGCCAAGGGTGGCAGAGAGATCTAACGGGGTTTCACGGTGATCCGAGCACAGCATACGAATTTCATACTGTGGGATCTACAGACCTGTCTCCTGAAGATAGTATATGCAGTATCTTCCAATACGACAGCGCGTCAACCTGCAGGAAATTTGCGCGATCGTTATCGATCGGGAAGATCGATTTGTGATCGATTTTTAATCCATGTGCGAATGACTGTATCTTGTCAGACTTGATACCACAGTCCAAAATCGGCGTAAGACTTGACTGGTTGTATTGCTCCACTACCGATAACCTGCCTGAAGGATACGGTGCCGATCTTAGCGGTCAGCGCTCCCAGGCAACCTGCATTGAGTTCCGTCGCAGTATTGCACGTGCATTTGGCGAACACTTGGATTATTATTGGTGCAAAAGCTTTTTCAGCTTTTATATATATCGATGTATTTAGTATATAGTAATCAGACTTTAGATATGAAATGTCGCATTACCTACGACAATTGGCCAAATAAGGAATGGCTAACGACAGGATATCGCCATAGGATATATCGATGTATTTAGTATATAGTAATCAGACTTTAGATATGAAATGTCGCATTACCGCCGAAGATCATGGCACTCATTTTTCATAGTGATTAATAGTTAATAAACTTTTAACATAAAAAATACATATTGAAAATTACAATGGCAAAAAAAAAAATTATTGAAAGATCTGTACCATTCTATGTCTATATTGCACTATCGGGTGATTACAAGCGTTTGCCCGACCAACCGAAAAGCCGAGAAAGATTCTAACTTGCTTTCTCAGCTCTTCGAGCTTTTCGTGGAGATATCGACAAACTCCTGCCGTATAGCGCGAACTTTTGGCTCCTTTCACCCCCCCCCCCCCTCCAGGCTTCGCGCGACGTGCACTTCAATCGACACCCGCGCGCGGTGCTGAAACTTTGCACTCGGCTCGTCAAAGGAATAAGCATCACGGCGTAGTGGAGTTAGCCGGGGGGCAGACGAGAGAGAGAGGAAAAAAAGGCGACAGGCTTGTGTACAGGAAACTGCGTTGTGGTGTGTATACTTTATAATAGCATATAGTTCGCAGGCTGTAGTATACACGACTAGCGACTAATCGCTGGGGGGGAATCGCACCAATGACTACGAACACTTCGACTCTCTTCCTCTTATTTTACTTTTCTCCCCTTTACGCGCATCTACAGTCGTCATTTATTTCGACGCCGATGAGAAACGTTTGTCATTTTTCAAACGATCGCGCTTTTGCAGGCTTCTTTCGTCTCCGTAAAAAAAAAAAAAAGAAAATACACTTCTGAAAAAAGTGCTAAGGCTGAGTTTAGGCGCCGAGAGGTATGAGGGGCATCGTCGGAATTCAAAAGAGGGTAAAAGACGAACGAAGGAGTAGAAGAGGATGGATTTTACGTGGAGTGAGGAACGGAGTGTGAAAAAGGCCAACGCTCCAAACCCCCTTTCGTAAATTCATCCTCAGGCGTCGCGAAGGAACGACGCGCGAAGATTTTCCTCTCGCGGGCTTTGATTCTAATTACGTAAAATTTCGTCAACGCCCTTGCGGCTTCTTTACAAAACCATCGCGCCTCGCATCATTCTCATCTTTTATTCGTTTTTATACGCGATCCTTTGTCTCCTTCTTTTCACTCCCTTCGGCTTCATCGAAATTTGCTTTCCCGATCGAGGAGCGTTTTCGACAGTGATGACGAAGAGACCGTTCTTGCGTGAGAGAAAAAGTCATTCAAGTTACCTATTGTCTTAGTTAATCATTTTTTATTAGCAAAAAATTTTAATTGTCACTGAATTTTAATATTTGTCGAAGAAATCGCGAATGCACTCGACGGAGCCAAAGTTCTCGTATTCACCGTATCACGATACCATTCATACGGTGTACTCGTTTTTGCGATGCACGCGCGATTATTAAGTTTCGGCGTGAGGGCCCCGATATTAAATTTCTGCGAGGTACCGCCCGATTCAGTTTCGCGAGTACGAGAGAGGACGACGAAGCGCTTTGTGAAGGTTCTCTCGTAACCATGGTGACCTATCCCCGGGGCCATAGAGCCCAGTAGCACAGCCCAACAGCATCCGTGTGCCTCTCCGTAGTTCTCGTGCCTTGTGCTCACTCTGTCGCTCACTCACTTGCCACTTTACCGCAATGGCACAGAGAGATAGTTCAGCGAGCGCGGGGAGTACGGTGGCGATGATTAAGTTGATGCGCACTTGCCGTATGACCAACGGTTAGATGTTAATTAGTTTGATTACGCGGGTTACAAGGAGAAAGCGAACGCGAACGATGTCTATGACTGCGAGCGGTAGCTGCAGCGCACATGGCTATAATTCACGGCGAAAATAAAATTGGAACGGGACATCGGCCGAGCGCGGGATTAGTTTGTGCACCGGGAGAAATTGGAGAATGTTATTAAATACAGTTCTCAGCCGCGCGTCACAATACATGGCAGACGAGCGCCGCACTGTTGGGAGTTAATGAATAGCTCGATGCAAAAAGGGAAGGGTTGGTACAGAGGGGGATCCTCTCCCCAAGTTATTCGTTAGGGATCCATTGAAATACAGTTTTGGTGTTTGCTCGGCGTACACGCAGCTATCGATGTCTCCAAAGCGAAATTAATACTCCGCGCATAAGCCAAAGCTCCGAACGGAAAGTACGAAAGGGACACGGGAAAAAAATTATATTTGAAATCGGAACGCGATCGATGGGATATTCACAAAAAAATAACGTCCGTATGCGCCTTTTTTTCATACGGGCTTCTCATTTTCTTTGAAGAAATGCCATCGGTATTTCCCCTTTGACCCGGTTGAAGTCTCCGCAGTCCACGCGGTCTTTCTTCACATTCTTCCTTTTCTTATTGTTTCCGCTTTGAGATGATTTTTTATTCATGGATGAGACGCGATGCTGGGGAAAGTCGGCCATAAATAAAAGTTAGTTACTGATTAAAAAAATCGTCGTAATTTCGGTATTCGAAGGACTCGGCAATGACGATCGATCGATAAAGCAGTTTTATCAAAGACATCCGACAATTTTTTTTGTTGATTGCGTCGTTTATTTCGCCGCTCGTCACCATGGAGACATATCTTCGTCTCCGCGTCCTACGGGCAGAGAGGAAGTCTGGGTCTCGAAATTCATCGTAGTTGTTTCGACATAGGGGTTGCCTCGCTCGTTCAAAGCCCAGGAGTTCGCCAATCATCGCGCATCGACTCTCAGCCGCCGCACGGATTGTACCTTCGGCGAGCGGGTGTCAGATGTCAATTAGTTTGATTACCGTATCGTGAATGCTGGGGGATACCGACCAACCACTATGCACTTCGTCCGGCCTGTCCGAGATTCCATTATTGCCACGTCTAAATTATATCGTAGCCGATGAGCCCGCGGCATATATTCCACTAACGTCAGGACGGCCTTTCGGTTATCGTGAAATATCCATCAGATTTTATCTATGGACTGTCTGATCGATATCTCGACGCATCACAGATTGAAAAATGCTAACACGATGAGGCGGAAGAAAAATCTAATAAATACATATACTGCTTGACTCGCGGGGAGCTTCCAGACGAAAGTTCTCGATTTATTTTCGAATCAGATGGCGTATCCCCTCACCATCCGATCGGCGTCATTTCTCCTCATTTTACTCGCACCAGAGCAGCCGATTTCTGATGCATATCGTAAATTACACATTTTTTAAGTGAATTCTCGTCTTTATTAAATCAGTCAAAAGTAATAATTGGCCTTAAAAAATTGTGTGAATCGTATCGATTTGGCGATTTCTGTACGATTTGATTCCCTGAAAGATCAAGCAGCGTACGGTAAAAAAACTCTCGTCATTTTATTCTCGTCATTCCCGTCATTTTTTCTTCGGCGTCGAATCAGACTCGTGTCTTAAGACTTTGATGGGACGCGCTGGTTTTTTATTCGTGTTCCTGTTGTTCGAGAAGTTCCACCCGAACGTGTGTTATTGAGGAAGAGATGGTCGAAGACCGTCGACTCTCGCGGAGCGGGTGGTGTTCGATTCTGACTCTATCTTGATTAGACCCGACGCTCGCACGATCTCTCGGTCCTCCCGGGAATATATCCCTGCGCACAATGGGGACCCCTCAGGTAATCCCGAGCGCATTCGCCACGGTTCGAATGTCAATTCGAACGAAAATACTCTGTGGCGCGAGGATCGCGGTTGCCGGATGCCGGCGGCGTGACGAGAGAATAAGGAAAGAGGCGAAGACGAAGAGAAAAGACGAAGAAAAGTAGCGGAGATGAAAGGGAGGGAGAGAGGCGAGAGAACGAGGCGGGATCGAACCTCCCGCAAGACGCCAGTGAAACCACTGTAAGAGAATGTTTACGACTTTGGTTATACATATAGATATATCGGTATACAATATAAGTATAAGCGATCAACCTTTATGGTATGTGAGAGTTTATAAATCGACCCGCAGCAGCGAGTGAGGAGACCCGAGTGGCCTTTCATCATCGACCTCCTCCTACCTTCCTTCGCTTTTATTATTTTGTTTTATCCCCGTCTTCTTAGAGTATTCACGAGGCACCATAATTCTTATTACTCTTCTTTGAGTCGGCATCGAGGAGCCTGAGCTCTGCGAGCCGATGCTGCGTCTCAAAATGGACAAAGGATCCCGATTTTCAAGGATTTTTCGGGTTTCGCGGGCCCCTCTTTGCACACCTTGAGACCGAACGATGGAGGCCTCGGCGCGAATAAAAACCCGAAACTTCGCGCTTTTCAATTTTTCGACAGATCGTTAATAAAATGAAAAAAAAAATATATATATATATATATATGAGTCTGCGGGACCATTCTTTGGTGCAGATTCTGTTCTTCATTCAATTTAACGAGACTAAAAAAAAATAAAAAATTGATCGATGAATAGAATCCGATTATCGCCTCGTGATCCTTCTTCGAATTTCATCGGTAAAAAAATAAATTGTCGTGAAAATATTTATCGTCACGATATATTATTTTGACTGACGATGGAATGCAAAACATATTAAATGATCGCATTGCTTTCTTTTAGGTATAATAACGATTTTTTTGCAATAAACTTGGATTACGTCACGTGCTGTCGAAAATACAGAAACAAATGTGTTGAATGTCTGTAATTATTCGGCTTATTCTCGATTTATTCTTTCTACGATTAATCATATTGTTTCACCGACAGTTAAACTGTTTACCTGACTTGCAACATTCGGTGGTTGTGATTCGGAGCGGAACAATTTCCAATGCAAAGTGTTTATTTACCGGCAATTGTTCATTTACCGGTGAGAGTTCCGTTCTATTCTCGAGCGTCTAATGGCTTTAGGAATGCGCAGGTATTTTCCTTTAATCCAAAATCGATATCTCGATAACTCGGGCATTACGAAAGCCCCTTCAGTATCAAGGGCCGCAAATCCCTTGCCGCTGTATGGCGCTCGCGGCGTCGTCCGTGGAAACACAGACGCCGATTCTCTATGCATTGGTTGCTGGCAGAGGATTGTATACCCAATACTATGCTTACATATAACTGTATATATGTACATTTATATTGTATAAATAGTATATGTATATTCACGAGTAGGAAGGAGAATAGGTGAGATATGTTCTATAGCTTCGAGTCATCACTGAATATTAACGACGGTACTTCGACCCTTCGCCCGAAATGCGAATTCGATATTACGCCATTGGTTGCGCGGCCGTTGCCGCGAACCAACGGTCTTGCTGATAACGTAATCGAGAAGCGCCGCGTAGACACGGGAGAGTTAGCGTTTCGCGAAATACTATTACCCGGTATACAGAGGCGGCAACGGGCATCTAGAATTCGCTACATGAAATTCCATTCATCGATAGGAAAGCGTGAAACGCCGGTGCGAGAGAACGACAAAGATAGGAGGAAAATCGATATATATGTAGATACTATATAGGTAGCGCAATTCTCGCAAACGGAATATCAGTTTCACTCCTTGATGGTGCTATGCTGGCGCGGACGCGATAGCGTCGTGAAACTGGTTCAAGCGGTGCGCCCTGATAACAGTGCTGGCGGCGGAACGACATAATGCCGTCTCTCGCCGGGGCACGCCGCGTTTTCCTTAACACTTCGAAACGAGCATTGCGGAGTTGCCGCGAATTGCCGTGTGCGAAACGCGAGAGAGCAATCGAGGAAATAATGTACACGCGAGAGCGTTGATGCGGAAAAGAAATAAATAACAATGAGCGATCGTCAACACGACGAAATTCTTCGCTCGTTTGAGGAATTTTTATACTACGATTATAAACCGCGAAGGAAAGAATCTTTCATCGAATGTGCCGTATTAGCGGGATTGAGATTACGTCGTTATCGAAGATATTTCTCAATTTTTTTAACTATATTTCTCGATGGTTTACGTTAGGAAATGTTTACCAGATAACGTTTCTCGTATATACGGAGAAACATACCGGAGGGTTCATCCACAGCGATTATAGTTTCAAAGCACGTATACTCGATAAAATATAACGTGATTATTATTTTTTTTCAACTATTCCGATCGTAAAAATTCCACGCTATTAATTTTTCGCGTCGGTATTCCGATCGCGTTAAAAAATACATAACTCCGAATATAACGTGTGGAAGGAGTTTTATTTTTTATATCATATTAAAAATTATTGTATTAAAAAAAATTACGCTTTTACGATGTTTAATATTTGCATTGACAATTTTTTTTCCGTGATCAGTCGGACTGTTACCAACAACAATCGCGTGAAATTAGTGGTACGATTATTTTTTTTTACCAATAAAGAGTAAAACGCGTTTTTTCACCTGAAATCGCACGATCCCTATCGTAATATCGACTAAAAAAACTAATAGTGAAATAAAAATTTCGTGAGAAATTATCGACTGAAGCGAGAAACGTTCCTATGGGAAAGTAACGCACATAGTCGACGAAAATCCCATTGTCGATTAGGATTTCAGAAGCTTTATTGCTCCGAAGCGATATTTCTCGCTCGTCGGTGCTTTCGCTCGGGAGTACAGTCCATCTCGCGACTCTTTTCTTTTGTCATGCGTCGCTGCGCGTCCGTTAGTTCTCAAAGACGGTCTCGGGAAGCCCACCCTCGCTTAGGTCGCTACGTCGGGATACTCAGCTTTTGCTTACGAACGAGAGAAACGCCCGCGCAAATATAACTCTTGGCTCTCGAGTCCCGCGTCTGGAGAAGGACGGAAAGATCTCTGGGGAGCGGCATGAAATCGTCGTGAGGAAAACAAAGATGCGTGCGCGCGAGTTGCGGAGATGAGTAACTATAAGCAGAGCACAACCACGAGTTTCTCTGCAACATCCACAGAGGTTTATAAATAATCGAAATTCTCATGTCGTGTACAGTAGAAATCAGTGTACCATCGGTTTCTATGCTTTAAGGAGATCCGTGATCTTCGGCCAAACGGAGAAAAGAGAATGCCAATCGATGTTCCATCTATTTTTTGGCGTCTAATACTTTTTTTCATTCCGTTTTTTTCTCCTTTTTTTCTGTTCATTGAATCTTGAGGTTTGTTGGGATGAATAAGAGGGGTGCCGGTGCTCTTTGAGTAAACGTTGGTGATGTACTGTACATCAGTGCGGGGTAAATACTGTGGTAGTATTTATATATATAGATATATACATGTAGTATAGAACAGCAGAGGTTTAAGCATATAAGCTCTGCTCCCGGACGACATTGCTTTCGTGTCCTCTGCCTCGAGCTCGCGGGGCTAACAAGATTGCCTAAAGGGATCGGCCTTAATCTGGTCCTATTCTCTTCGCGCTTCTCTCCCTTCGCTATCCCTGTCGTTGCGTTTCTTCGCCGTCCACGGCGAGCACTCCGGGATTCAGCGTCTTTTACCATTCACCCGAGTACCCCGCTTCTTCCATCTTCTTCGTCTTCTGCTTTCGCGGTCTTATAAGATTACATCTCGCACGCCAAGCGCAGAATCCACGTAGAACGGGCGGATGGAAGGTTCTTCGTCTGTACTCTGACTCTGGTGTTATTCCTCCCGGAGCTTTACCGTCAAAGTCCTCGCTCGCTGGATCTGCACGTAGTACGGGTTCGAGACAAGATACCGATCTCCTTTGTCAAAGCTTTCTTTCCCGTTTTTCTTCTTTTTTTTCCTACGTCCCTGCAACTGTAATCTTCTTGGACGACGGCGATTGACGAAGCTAATTAACCCGAAAACTTAAAGACGATGCTTTTAACCGAAACTGCTCGCGTTTGAGGCGATTTAAACATTGTGAACTGATATATGTACACAAATGGATAATAATGTATAAATAACGACTATATAATCATATGATGTATAAATAAATTGTTTTTTTTTACACATCTGTAAACACCTGTAAAGAGTGGCGAAAGTAGCATTTTTTTGCACGGTGTGCGAGAAAAATACTGCGCATGCGCGCAAGCGCACCATAGGGACGTTTGCGCACACTTTTCGCGCACTAGTGCTAAAAAGCGGGAGTTTCCCCACTGTCGTGCACTTGTTACAAAAAATATTGTGTGACCCGCACATCACAAAGTACTATATTTTTCTCTATAAGGGTTTGTTCGTGTAGTTCTGCAAGTTGTTCTATTTAAATTATTTTGCACATTTTTTCTGGAGCCTCATTAGTTTTTAACGGGGTACAAGATGCTACAAATTGTCCTGAATTAGTGACAAAAGGACGGGACAAAGGGGATAATAGAGATACATGGCAAATGCCAAAGTCTGGATCAACTAACGATCTCGAGTTCCGATTTTCGTGAATTGTTCGAAGCAAACTTGCGACATAACGACGCGTCTATAGGAGATGAGACGAGGGAAGGGTTAATTCGTGTTCCTACCAGCATTTCTCGTAACCGTTGGGAATTGCGTCGTTGGAACGATTCCGTCTGTTAGTACTGCGGTGGCGAAGGGAACACGGACCGGACCTCGTTGACACGATCCACTCGAGTATCTCCCTTAGTTTCCTCACACCACAGGTAGAGAAGCAGCAACAGCGGAGTTGTAGTACTAGTAACAGCTCGACCGAGAGATAGAGCACGTAGGTACGATGTACCTGCATACCAGACAGTCGACAGACGTTATTCGTCATGTTGGCTCTTTACCCAACTCCGACGATTTCGCCTTCTGTCTCCCTCTCGATAGATATAGAAAAGCTTCGAATGTCCGACTGTAAGGAGATATTCTCTGTTTTTCTCCATTTCTTTGTGCTCTTTAATGATTTATTAATTACTGTTCCCTTTATCCCTCGCGAAAACGTAACTTCTGTGTGTAAAGGCTACGAATGACTTTTTTGTTCGTTATTCCGTATAATTTTGAAGAAAATAATTTTTGAAATTTTTTTTTTTTTTTGTTAACGTATTTTTTAGATGTTACAATTGTTTATCAGATTCACATGAATCATCGACTTTCGGCAAAAAAAAAATCTTAATGACGATCTTTTTGATAAATATATTGCAGTAACAGACTATTATCTTACTTGTTTGTTCACCTTATGAATATAAAATTTTCCTACGCTATATGCGTATATAGCCTTTACGGTAACATCATCCCGATGTTTCGTGACAAGGAGCTTATTTTCTGAGAGTGAGCAAACGCGAGAGATCTTTTTGGAATATGCATACGCGAGATATCCAACTGGCGCACCTACTCTTCTTCTCGTTAGCGCATCATCTCGTCCCCTCTTATTAGACGCGCTTGGGTGTAATCAACGCCACACGAGGGATTGTACAGAGCGAAAAGGAAAGTATATATTTCCCTCTCGCCTACTACTGCTATATCGAAAGCCACTGCGCGAAAAGCCATCGCGCGGGAGGTGCACGTGTGTTCTCGCGAGCCGAAGCACTCTTAGCTTTTCTCTCTTCCTCGGCACATCAGTAGCAGCCTCGAAGCTTCAGCTGCTCGAGTTTCTCACACAAACTCGACGGCACAGTCGAAACACAAAGCGGTGTCTCGGTGCTCTGTACCAACGAACCTCGAGTATAATTTACCTATATGTCCGACGCTGGGGAACCTCTCTGTTTTAGTTTGCGAAGGTAGGACAGAGATTATATGTAAAGTACCGAGAGAACCGTCGCGGCTTCTCAAGCACAGTTCGCTCCTTTCGTCTGACACGTGCAGAACGCTTCGGTATAAACCCGCGGCAACTACTGTACTATACTCTACATGGTACGTTCAGAAATACGGAAGCGCGCACCCATGCAAAGAGGACGCCATCCCTAGTCGCGTACACGCACACACGGCTCAAAATAAACGTGGGATAGATATTCAAGCTCTCGGGGACAAGCAAATATTCATACAAGGAACTGTAATAATGTACGTAGCCGTTCACAGAATTAAATGGAATAAGATACACACAGGTATGTTCTACTCTCTACCATAAACGAAAGGGAATACAAATATTGTAGGAATAAGATACCTTCCACTTGTTTACGGTACGTACAAAATTTTCCTCTAATTCGAATAAATGTATTTTCCAAGTTGGCTAAAGTAAATGAACACCTGGACCACCGACGCGTGCAGCAATCCCTAACGAAACACTCGCGAGTGTGGAGTATACAGAGGGATATACAGTACAACCCCTATTTTCTTAACTCGACGAAACCGGACACCGCGTGAGTCTGCGCGTGCGCAGCGCTCATAGTGGGGCGAGCGGACACAGGGGAAATACAGTTAAGTGAAATCATTGCTATAGTAACGAATTGAAATAAGCTGGCGGTTGAGTTAAGTGAAGTTAAGAAAAGAGGGGTTCCATTGTACATATATATTATACTAGCGGATTATTGCGGCTCGCGCGCTTCGCGCACTCGCATTGCGTTTTCAACCATTTTAACGAATGGTTAAGGGTTAATCACTATAAATATTCCTGAGCAGGTCTTATTTTCGGGATTCAAAGGCACTGATCTAAGTAATCTGAGTCTGTCGAATGGAGTGTTTCTGTCTGTCGAGGGTTTGAGTCTGTCGAGTGTTTGAGTCTGTCGAATGGAGTGTTACTGTCTGTCGAATGGAGTGTTAGTCTAAGGGACTTAAACTAAATGACTGAGTGTCCGTGAGCGTCTGTGCGTGTCTGTGAGGGTCTGTGAGTGTCTGCGAGCGTCTGTTTGTGTTTGTGAGTGTCTATGAGAGCGTCGTTGAGAGTGTCTGTGAGTGTCTGTGAGTGCGCAGCAGACAGACATATTTTTTTCAAGGACTCTCGTTTATATATATGTATAGAAGAGAAAAGAAGGTATAGAGTGTATACACTGAGAAACGTATATACATGTACCACTCGTACACAATCCCTTCTTCCAATACGCGTACCCGCCAACTTCTTTTTTCTGAGTGTATGACCACCTACCTGCTGAAAGGGTTTATTCCCGCAGTAAACCGGTCCTTCCTTATACTCTGGATATACTTCGGTTCGGTCAGGAGGCTAATGCGGCTCACTGTGTAAATAAACGTTACCAAATTGTGATTAATTAAAAAAAGGCAACTGGATGTAAGGAGCATTTCAATTTCATGTTTATTAATACAAATTAATTATAAAAATAGAAAACAAATAACTGTTCACCATCAGGATAGATCGCGATGTGTTTACTTTCGATTAATTTTTTTATATATTTTTTATTTCTATCTTTGTATGATGAATCAATTTGGCATTTGCTAAAAGATCAGAGAATATCTATATCTGTAAAAAAAAACGCAATCGCGTTTTTTGCAGTCATTCCAAGTAATTCACAGTGAGGAAAAAAAATCATTTAACATTCCCATTTACTATTCCCTTCCACAACATCATTGAGACAAACTATTGCAATTGTAATTTTTTGCAATGCTTCGCGATTCGTGACTCGAATTACTCCTTACACTGGTTATGGTTCCGTCCGCTTCGTTCCATGTCTGTAATGTGGTCCGGATGCTGGTTGTTGGATCGCGGAGCGTCGCCCGCGGCTTTCCAGCACATACGTATATATAGCATTACAGTAGACAACGGGCGTGTTGGTTCGTGTCCCTTACCTCATCGTCATGAGTACCGGTAATCCGCGAGAGCTCGACGAGTCCCAGAGCATCGCTCCGCGTTTGTATCTGCCGGGATAAGCCTCTTGGGGATATTCTCCGCCATCTCGCCAACTATATACATATACACGCGAAGTTACCTATCCCCGTGCTAAAACGCACCACAATCCACGAGTTCTTGCGGTCGTCTCAACGATTGTCGTCCATGTCGTTTGCCGGATCGGGTATCCCGGATTGGCGATATACAATGTCAATTCCAATACATAGAAGGATGGAAAGTGGTAAAGGGGAAACATGGGATTACTGACATTGCCGGAGCGTGGAACATTGCCATTACCGTGTAGGCCATCCAGTGCGTCGATCCAAAATTGGCGACACGAGGACACTGACAACTAACCGCAATCGTCTCTCCGCGTTTAGCTTTCTCGAGAGAGTACCATAATGTCTTCTTTGAACCCTTCGCTACCGAAGCTCTTGACCACATTTTCCGTTATGTTCGTATACATGAACGCTTTGCATGCGTTAAACATCTGGTGCACTCGCGAACAAAGAATCAAAGAGACACGAGAGTAGCGATAGGGACAGCGAGCTTCTCACTGTTTTTTTTTGTCGAAAGGTACAGTTATTGTTCACGATACGCACCGCATGATCATTAAAAAGAAGGCAATCATAGATAAAAGATTAAAGATAACCTGATAAACCGCCGCTTTCGGTTCATCAAGCTTTGCCATTGGCATAAAAATCATTTGCCGGGTCATGTAGAAGATGCGAAGCACTAATTAACGAGATAAGTAGCCCCTCTCTTGCGCATGAACGGCTAATATCTGTACCATTCGTCGCTTTGCCATTCGCTGTCCGATGGCGGAATAAAAACAATCAAAATCAATGCGCAGGAAATGGATAAAAATCAACGATTCGCAGTATCTCGTCCCTTTCTATTCTCCTCGAAGCCAATTATATGGCGAAATGGAGAATTCTCGTAAATATTTCAACGCGATCCTATCGGGTGTTTTTCGCGAACGAATTTCGTTTGGCTTTGTTTTGTACCTCGTCGTTGAGACCTCCGCGTGAAAAGATCCTTCACGAGTGATAGAGCGGTGTATATATATATATAGTATATACATTCTCTCGCCTGTGTGGCCAAACCCTTTCGAGACACAAGGAGGTGCCAAGAGACTCGCCACACTCCTATGTTCATGGCGCTTTCTTTTGAAACGATCCGATAACCTGTTCTCAGTAACCCCCCGTAGTTCTCCGTTGACTCGGTGAATATTATAAAATCTTCGATACATTCCCGGATAACACGGCTTGCCTAACCATTGAGAACAGAGGGTCTAATGCATGCGTAGAATTGCCACAGAGACGACGTTGGGCTGCGAAAGATTCTTGATTTTCGATGTATCGAAGCTTCAGGTTCTCATCCAAACGTTTAGCTTGCGAATAGAGGTGTCGAGTTACGTGGGGATTCTCGATTCTTTCCGAAGGTAGGAGACGATACGGAGTTCGATCCTCCGCATATATATTTGCCCAATGTATATATTTCGTTATATATATAACGACAGTTTGCTGAGGCGACAACATCGGATGTTTATACAGTGCATAGTTTGCGATAGTACCTTTCACAATTCCGTTTCTCGGCTCTTTCCTCCGTTCTTTTCTTCGCTGATTCGGCTTGCGTTGCACGGAGACAGACGTGCGACGCTGGACCATGCCGACATGTCCCCGGCGGGCATTACGGACGCTCTAACACGTTCGTAAATATCCTCAGGGATTGCGTATAGGAAAGCGAATAGCCAAGATGTACCGTCGATCTTTTGACGACACGACGAGGCATCTCACACCGTCGAGATTCACGCGTAGGTTTTAGATTTGCTGGTCATGTGAGATTTACGGACTTGCGGTAGGAAGCCGCGTATGTCATTGCCGCGTATGAGAAAAGCAACGTGTGCATAAAGCGCAGAAAAGACGGATGAAATCTTTCGTCTAGTGTCAGTCGTTCTGTCTACCAGCGTCTCGAAGAGATCCTATTTCGACGCAAGAATCCGCTGTCCTCTGATCCTGGAACGGAAGTCAACAGCCAAGAACGGCGCCCTCCGTCGACGTTCGAGAAAAATCAATACAATACTATAGAGGAACTTTCACTACCACGAGGTACCGCTACGTCAGACGACGAAATAAGAAGCATCCGCTGTTGAAAGCACCTGATCCTGAGTCCGTAAACAAAAAACACACTTCTTGATACTTTTACAGGTCTTCCAATGTTTTTTCTACATCTATTGTTCTACTGGCAAGAAATTTCTTGCCGTTTTGACAAATAGTCACAAACTCTCGAGATGCGATTTCATTAACGACATCGAACGCATGCCTCCCGTCTTAATACCCTGCGGGCAATCCGGAGTAAAAAATCAGCGTTGCCTTTTCGATTCACAGATTACCGAGAACTTTTGATGCTTTTTTATCAAACAAATTTGCTATGTTAGGTCGTTAAACGAGACGCGAGGGGCTTCTGAACGCGAAACTAAATGCCTCGCGCTTCATTGCCGATCAGATAAGCACGATGGTGGAAGCATTGTTTCGGCGCTTCGTTAACAAGCTGCTAGGGTCGGAAATTCCGGTCGAGAACAGCGTTCCACACGGATATTTGGATGGGAAGAAATACTCCTCTCACGGTTAGGTTTTTTTTTGCGTCCGCAATCCTTGCAAACTTTTTCGTCGGCGTTCCTTCTCTATTATACTCGGAAAGTCGGGATTTTCAGCTATGACAACACTTGCCCTCTCGAAACATCTTCGGTACGGTGTCTTCGCACCTCTTCTCATCCCTACAGTCGTCATCCTCGACTCCTCGATAACTCGACCGGATAAACGCAACCCCTGTCATGGCTCTCGTAACCCCACTTGAAATGAAGAAAGGAAAGAGAGATCGGGAAAACTTAACTTAACGTTTTGACACGAAGATCCTCTCTATATCATCTCCCGCAGCTTCCTTTCACCTTCTCTCAGAGTCCTGCAAGCGAGGACGATGGTCGCTGACGTCGCTTCGTTCATATCCCCCCCCTCATTCTTTAGGAATCCAATTACGCGGTATTCGAAGCTCGCGAGACTAAAATCCCGGTCGAGTGGTCCTTGAACCTCATCCACAGATGTGTATAATCGGATAATCCGGGCAAACGTGAGCGGAGCGCACGCCTCGCTCGTGCATAGCTGGCACATGGTTTTGGCGCTATTTCGCTTCCTGTCTTTAGCTTATATCCTATACCTATATATGCATTTTAGCGTTTACGTCTGCCCATTTATATATATATATGTATATAGATATGTAATATATATATTGCATAACGCGTAGAGTCTGCGCGTGTCTCTCCTTTTGGTTCGTTTCGCCGTTTTCTCCCGGAATCTCCCTCGTCGTTCTGCCGGGCGCAATGCAACATATGTAAATGATGTGAAGCCGAGTGTGCAGGCGTGTCTGTCGTGTCGGCCAGCGGGTGGTCAGTTCAACGGGGGGTTAAAGGGCCACCCGAAGGTTCATTTCCAAGGGAAGTGGGTGGTACGAGCTTCTCTACAGATATACTATACTGTACTCGAGTGTGTGGCTGTGTATAACGATGTACACGGATGTTGCACGTTTCTATATATCGTACATCGGCTGTTCACGTTTCCATGGCGTAATGGAGCGTTTACTGGGTCTCTTGCGTGCTTCCGGTCGAACGAACGGGGCACGCGAACACTCTCAACGAAAGGAGACTGTAACCACTTCCACACACATTCGCGGTGTTAAACGGATTTAAGGACCTCTCGGAGTTAGTCATTTAACTCGCGACGCATTAATTATGGATTTAAATGGATTTAGTCACATAGCAATCCTCGTCTGTTTCCGAAAGATTTTCGGACATACCAACTTCTCTGAATGGTGAAAAATAGTAAGTCGTCCGATAGAAAAAATAAAGGATTTTTTAATGAACAAAAAAAAAAAAATCAATAAATTATTTACGATTGATTCGTCTGACTATATGCAAACATTTCCCTCTTCCAATATGAAATATTTGAATTTTTGTTTTTACGCAGAAAATAACAAAATAATGAAAATCTTCTTATAACTTTTTATATTTGGACTTAGGGATTCTTTTTCATGGTCATCCAATCGAGAAGTCTGAGATCAGTTATAAAAAATTTTCACCGAAAAAAAAAAAAAAAAAAAAAAAAAAAAATCCGGTTTTTTTGGCTAAATTTGCGCAGACTCGTTCCTTAAATGTTCGAAGGATATTTGTATGTGATTATCACTCAGTTAAAGTATTCTATATCCTTCGAGCGACTGAAAAAGATAATACTAAACTTGTATGTACAACATTTTCGTTGGTTCAATCCGCTTATTCGAGATTATTTAAAAGTTTTTTTTATTGCCTATCCTGCACATTATTCCATTAATTTTGACTCAGCGCGCATGAAAGGGTTTAATAAATGTTGTTTAATCCTCGAACGATAAATGAAGGAGTGCGTAAAGAGGATTTGAAGAAACGTAAGCAGCGCAAAAACCGTTTCCGTTTAGCGTGCACTCGTCGCCTAAACGATCGGACATAAGCCTCTCACGGGCCGCACTTTCGCGCGTGTAACGAGATCGATGAAGGCATTTATCGCGCATTCTCGCTTCTCGTTTCTCTCGCTCTTTCCTCGGCTAGCAGCGATGCCAGCCAGAGCTTCGATGCCTCTCGGTAGCTCGGTTTGCGCTTGAGTTTCAGTCTCGCGTGCCGAGTCTTGTCGCCTGGAAAAGCCGTGGAGTGAACCTGAGCGTAGCCATCGCACCGCGGTCGTAAAGCCGTCTCGTAATGCTTCGTCGAGACGGGATCCCCGCCTCTACGTTGCTGGGAAAAGTAGTATATATAACTTCCCCGAAGCGAATAGAGTAGAGAGACTATCCCCATCGCAGCCACTACATTTAGTGCGGTAACTTTTGCACGCCTCCTGAACTTCAGCGAACAAGTACGGAGGAGTCACCTTACTCGGTACTTTATTAAACTCGTAAAATGTGTGATCCGATACTTGTCCGCGTCAAGGCGCGCGCGTAACAAAGCTAAACTCACGATAGCCGGCAAACTGGTCCAAGTTTACGTTCCATATTTAATACATTTTCTATGTTTAGAAACTGTCGTTTTAAAGAGAAGCACTGAGTAAAAAAAGCATTCGATGGATTTGCGTTAAAAAATGGAGTATATCGGCTATTGGGTATATTTTACGTTCCTATCATATATCTGCGGCATACTTCGATATGTATAAATAATACTCCCGGAAAATGTTTGTCTGTCTCCCCTCAGAAATATAGAGTGTTAAACACTCGCAAACACTTACAGAAACTCATTCTTTGAGACGGCGTCCTAGAAAAATCGGATTCATAATCTATACGTTCGATAATTGCGATGAGATGCATGAAAAACCGGTATATGTTAATATTATATTTAAGAAATTATATTTTTTCAGACGATGTTTAAGAACCATGAGTTTAAAAAAAAAACATTTTTGGGTCCTAACGATCAAATATAATATTCCGTATTTTTTTTTTTTTTTCATTATGACATTTCCGGTAGTTTTCGTCTCGATTATCGAAATACAAGTAAAATAAGTTGCAAACTCGGCATCAGCGAGGGAAAAAAAAAATAGTTTTATTTTGAGAACAGAATTCCATCATCGTGCATATTAATATCCGATGTATCGAGAAAGTTTAAGTATACGATTAAAAATCGATGAGATTTTTCTGGTAATTGATGGTGTGCCGGTAACGTCGTCGTTACGTTGACGAGGGTGCGTCCCACCGCAGTCCTCTTTCGGTTAAATGAATTTAATATTTGCGTTTTTGGTCGCGGTGCAGTCGATATAAATGCAAATTTGTTTCGTCTCTTTGCTCCTCGTGTCCCGACGGTCGTCAGTCGCCGGTGCTCGTCCTCGCGCTCTCTTTTCAGTGAGGGGGACGCGAGGGACAGAGGAGAGCGCCGGCGGTGTATAAGAAGAACGACAGGACGGCCCGAGCTTTCGGCTTCTGGTAAGCCTGCGAAAAAGAAGGATGGAATGAGTAGAACGGGGTGGACGGACGGACGAACGGACGGGGAGCTTTGCTCGATCCACGCGCGCGTCACCGACCCTAATGGGATGGCAATTTAACCGGTCACGAAAATGTCTCTACCAGGCAACCGCACGCTCTGTACTCAACTACCCTGTTTCGTTGTGCGCACGAAAGCCCGAGACGAATTCGTTTGCAGCGTTCTCGCTGCGATCAGTCGTGACGAAACGAAACCGAACGAGATACATACTTATTTGCGAATCCTCGCTTTCGATTAAATATATGTATAGATTCCCTATTTAAGATTCTCGCGACTCGTCATATACCCTTAAAATATCTACATTTCAATTAATAGGTGTGGAAGATTGTTGAATGATTTGATGCAATAATTTCTACTACTGTGAAACGTCGATTCCTTTATTACTCCTTTCGTAATAAAGGTATACGATCGCTGATGGAAATTATCGGTTAGAATTTTAAAAGAAAATAAATATGCCGATATTAAACATTTTTGTGGTCAAATCGTACGCTAAATTTCAAACAAATGGACCCCACATTATTAATAACTTATATGATTAATTATTATACTTTTTTTTAATCGTTAATTTGCCGATGGAATGTCTTATTTTAATGCGTCTCACTTTCGTTCATTTTACAAAAAAATGTTACAATTGCAGTACCGCGATATATTACTGCAATGTCTTTTTTATTGCATTCTAAAACTCTACTCGCGCGATATTATTTCCTCGGCAGAGTTGTAAGAGGGTTAGAACGTTAGGGGATAACGCTGTATTGAATACATCTGAATGTCGGGTGAGTAGAGAAAAATTAAACGTATTCGTACCGCCGAGCCACTGGCAACGTCTCGAGACCAGTCGGTCGTATACCGTATAGTCGTGAAAATCTTCGCTCGATCAGAATCTTTCAGAGACAGTGGAGGTACCCACAGTCGCGCCGGTTATTGTACACGAAATCATAAATCACGAGTTTATTGCCTCTATATGCTAAACAGAAGACCCGCGCGGTAAGTTCTTGCGGTTCTCATATATGCGCGACCGCGCGCTCACGCGCACGCGCACTCACACGCACACAATTCGCATAAAACTTATTATAGTTCGAAGGTGCGTAAGTATAGATGGTGCCTACCTAAGACGAGACAATAACTCTTCGAAGGGTTTTTCAGTCCGCGTGAGAACTGTCGTAAGACGAAAGGCATCGTCGACCTGACGAATCCTCTTGGAAGGCCGTACGTCGTTTCTACAGATTCCACAGTAACACAGACGCAACTCGACTAAAAAAAAAACTCCTTAAATTATTAACTCAACATTACTAAGCTTTACACATTATCAATTGGACGTCAAGACACTCAACACCCGACACGGCACAACTCCACAAGTCACCAACTGGTCACAGACCGTCAGTCGGTAACATGTCCCGTGTTGCTTTGGTGATGTGAAGAATTTTTCTGCGTACAATTGCCGGCGTCCAGTTGGGTTTCTGTTGCTTTGGAATCTGTAGAAACGACGTACTGCCCTCTTGGAATACTATTTTTTTTTCAACTCGCGTCTTCTTTTTCGCATTTTTACAGAAAAATGTCTCACGCACTCCGAGTTTATTCGATTGAAAGCTCCTTTTTTTATTGTTTTACATCTTATGTACGATAATG
Source organism: Buathra laborator (assembly GCA_934046635.1). Classification (NCBI taxonomy): domain Eukaryota; kingdom Metazoa; phylum Arthropoda; class Insecta; order Hymenoptera; family Ichneumonidae; genus Buathra; species Buathra laborator. The sequence continues at coordinate 19,312,064 of OW203893.1, read as the reverse complement.
CGAACATCGAGAATTTCAGACCTATTGATCCTCAATCGTTCGACGGCCTCCTAAACACACTATTTAAGTAATAGCTTAACCCGAAATCTCGCTATGAGAGAGCTGTTCGAACGCATCAAGACTTCCATCAAATAGACTCAAAAGTGGGATTAAGAAAAATCCATAAGAATAAAAAAGAATGTATGAAAGTGAAAGGTAGAGGAAGGTTCAGTCATGAGGCAGGAGCAGCCAAAGCTCTCGACCATTGTTAGACGACTTGCTCCGTCTCGATGCGGCACAATGGAGAGAAGAGGATCGGAGAATCGACCCAACCCTTTGCGTTTCTTCCACTTGCTCTTGTGCGTATTCCTTCGAAGCTCCTTCGACAAATTCAGGCACAGGGAGACTCTCGAGAAAAAAAGAAGGGGAACGATGCCCAAGAAATCCTCGAATTCACTGCGATCGAGAGCCATTGCGTTGCGCGACTGCGTCCAAGTCCATTACCCCAACGGGGCTTTTAAACTCGAAACTTTTCTTCAGCTATACGCGGAGTACGTATACCCTGGTAGGGTATGCAGGAAAGATATCCCTTTCGGTGCTTTTCCATGCTAGTCGTGTGAGTCATTCCCGCCTTTCACTCAACCAAACTTCCTCACACTCTTTCTCCTGCTGTCGATTTCTTTTCCGTCTTTCATCCCCTTCGTTCTTTTTACCTTACATTCGAGAAGCATTTGCAGAACATGCCGGTTCCTTTCCCTGTGCCCTGCGGCATATTTTCTCGAAATTTGAAACCCCCCGCGGACCACAACGACGGAGACGCCTTGAGGGCTCGACTCCGCGTAGACTCCGCTTTCGATGTGTACAGTATGTACGCGTTAGACCTTCATATGAATATGTGTATAGACATTGCATTTCGGTAGTTCGTGAAGTATGCTATGTGTTTCACCGGCATCGCGAAACGCTTCCGCGCTTCGCGCACCGATCGAATTACCCGAGAATAGCGAAGCACCGAGTGAAAGCCCCACGAAGGCGAGACAAGGATGTTCGACGTGAGGATAGTGAGACTATCCTCTTGGGATATGCGAAACCCATGAAAATTCTATTTCGTCGAGGCAGTAAGTTTAGAGGCGCGACGCGCTCTGGCTTCGGTTCAACGGTTGAGGCTATATACATTTCTTTTTTTCTTTTTTTTTGGTAAGCGTTGTAGGCTTCTTTTCTCACTTCTTCCTCAATCTCGTCAAGCTTTCCGCTTGGAAAGCGCCAACACTTTTTTCTTCGGTACGCGCAACTAACTCGTGGAAACTCCATAGAGGTATTTCCGTCGTTCTCGCCTTCCTTTGGAATTTAATTTACTTTTATCATACGCGCGCGGAAATACGACGAGAACGTCTGCGCGGGTGCATTACCGATTGATTTTCTAAAACTCGTGGATATGTAATATGCGCCATTGTGGAAAATCGATTTTCATGTTTTTTTTTTTATTGTGTACAATTTTGTAGGATTTTCATCTTATCGAAATTAATTTTGTTATCAACATTTTAGTTCTTTAATATATTCATATATTGTACGATATATAAGATAAAATAAAATAATAAAAAATATAACATTTATAAAATGTTGTTGTAGTAAAAAATTAATCAATGACAATATTGTTCTCCGATGAAATACGAAATCGTGTAAATTTCATTACAATCGCCCGAACAGCATTGTTACGGATGGAAACTCATCGTCGAATTTCGGTGCCGACGAGAGTTCGAAAGAGATTTTGATTAAAATTCAATATTCCCGAACGAGACACACAGAAGTGTGGATTAAAAATGAATTTTGTTTCGTTCGTATTCCGTTCAAAGCTATCGGTGGCGGTACGATGAACCGACGTAACTCCCCGATCGATACCAAATACAAATTCGATACAATGCCAATGCCCGTGTAAATACGAGAATATGAAAAATGTTTCGCAAACTTCGCGTTACGTGTTTGCGCTTCGAGTTTCGTTAATCGAGATTTTTGCTTTAGAGCATTTTTTTCAAACTCGTTGCAAAATGTGTGCATCCATCCGTATAGCATACTTTTGCATCGAACGAACGAGAATTTTTTTTTTTTTTTTTTTCGTCTTTTTCGTTACACACGGAGCCGCGAGCAAATACGCCGTTATTATATTTGCCTGCTGGGCTGTACGCTCACCCTGCGACCTTTTTTTTTTTTTTTCATGCTGTACACATATAACAGCAGAACCACCACTGCATGTAACTATAACCGTTTGTAATATGTACGGCAGGATATATGCATTGGAGACAACGAAAAGCGGTCATATGATAGTCTTTAACGTATCGTTGAGTCTTTCTATTCAATTGCCAAACAGCAATAATATCCTGAATCACGAAAAATGTACTTATTTTATAACAACTACGATTCATCCTGTATATCCTGTACATATATATGTCGATCTAAAGTATTAAAAAACAGAACAAAAGCAAGTTAATAAATATTCAAGAAAAAATAAAGAGTAAAACTCAATGATCGAACGATGAGCGATTTTTCAATCGCCGTTTAATATCAAACGCTAATCGAAAAACTCCGTGGACAAGACAGCGAGACGCCCCCTCCCCTCCTCACGTTGATGAGAGACTTTTACGGACTTTATAACGAAGTCTCCGCGTCAACTCGCGTCAAATGAATTTTAATGGAAAAATGTTTTTTTTTTTTCTCATTTCAGGTGAGTCTCGCTGGAGTTTGCGATAAAACTTGATCGAGGTCGTGTCACCTCGGAGTCTCGACAAAGATTACACCTGGTAACGGAGTAAGTAAAGATTACTACGCTGAATATTCTTTGAGAATTGCAATATTTCAAAGTTTCTTGCGTTACGAAAAGCGTGAATGTAGTGAGAGAGATGAACGGCACATTTTCGCGACGCCGAACTTTCCGTCTTTCACTTCAGCATCATCTTTGTGAACGATGCGCAAGGATATCACGCGCGACGATAATCGCGAAAGTAAAGTATTCCCTATGCTTAGTTTATTTTAATTGTAAAAGCCGATCGTCTTTCGCTAATTTATTCGTTCCGCAACAAGTTCGTTCATCGAACAGCAGCAGTGAAATTACCCCCGTTGACGCGAACATAATTCGTGGATAGATGTATGCAAATTGGCGATCTATGCGAACAATTTCTCAATGAAGGGAAGACAAACGAATAATTTTTCGATCAGTTTGGGGTGCAAAAGTTTTTAGCAGTTTCTGCATAAGAAATCGTAGATAGTGTCGGTAGAGAATAATTAGTTATGAAAAACCTTGAAAATTCCATCGAATCTCAAGCGCCCTTCGACTTCCGGGCGAAAAACGTTTAAATTCGATGGTCCGCCACTGGTAACCGTCGACTATATCGCACCGTCATATATACAGCAATGTCTACAAACGTTTTGGCGGATGCGCGCGCGTCCCGCAATAGACTTTACGAGCCGTATAATTACGCCTGTTGCCTAACCACTCCGCGATCTTTAGAAAGGTGTAATCGTGGATAAACGTTTAAACCCGTGAAACATTTTAGTTTTCTTTCCCAAGGATGCTTTAGTTACTCAGACGCTTTCTATATCGGGATTCACATTGAATTATTTATTGCTGTAAAGAGGGTCAAAGGGGGCGCGATGTGGCAAACAGAAGTTTGCTCACCGTGTTGATATATCTTTGGTTGTATTTTGCGACCCTTTTCGAAGTGCTCTCCCGGACTAGTCGAGACCTTTGTCATTCCCGGTGCGGTGTTAGAATGTCAACTTCAGCCGTATACGTAGAATCCGGTTTCGGATGAAACACGGTGCGTCACGTCGTGGGGTCACGGAAACGACCCTTTTCCCTCTAAAATCCCTCTCGGTCGGCCGTGCCGTCGCGGGGTTTGTTCATAAATAATATCACCGTTCATTAGCCAGGCTACCCGCATCACTCGCTGAGCAGACGACGGAGACAAAACAGCATCCGTGTCGCTCGTGTGCAAGAATTTCCCTTTCGACTTGACTCTCCCCGCCTCACTCTCGCTCACCCATCTCGTAAATTAGCTCCAAGTTAATCGGTGACGGCGTTACATCACGGTGTAGAATTGCAAAGGTAGAGAGACGGAGATATATACATATATATGCGTATATTGTATGGTCGCTCTCGAGTGGCAGAACGTGAGAAAGTAGAGGACCGAGAATTCTGCGAGTGGTACGCGAGGACGAGGGAAAAGGGATAATTTACATTTTAATTGCGCGAAGCCCGCTTTTCGCGCAGTAAGAGAGGAAGGTAACTCTCTGGGTTGACGTTGCACCCACATTACAGAGAAAAGCGAGTTTGGCTTCAGCTTGAACTATACCTACTATACCTATAGTCGATGTGTGTATACGCCTTTCGACGCAATGGTATTGGTGCAAAGAAGTGAGAGAAATTGGAGCGAAATCCCACCCACCGAACTTAGCAGTCTTATTATATTTCGTCAGTCTGTCTGGCGCTCCGAGCTTTCGCGTTATATGATCTTTTATCACAATGAATAGCGTCAGTAGTAGTAAAAGTTTCGGAGTATATGCTTTATGCCATATTTGCTGAAAAAGCATATTACGAAACTCAATCCGCAGACGAAGTAATTAATGGTTTATCAATGTGAAACATTTTTTTTTCGTAGACTAAAGTAAAGCGACGAGAAAATTCAAATAAGTAATTTAATAGATTATCCAACTGTATAGAAATTATCGCTATACTATCTCATCTGAAGCCTCTAATCCTGAAGCGATTTTTGTCATTTTTAATTGCGGGTTTTGGGATCGATGCGGAAGTATTGAGGAAAGAGGCAGCGCGGGGCAATGGTTTTGGCGGACAAATTTACTAAGTGACTTTATCGTTATCGCTGAAAGTGGCAAAATATCGATTAACATTTATATTAATCTTTATTATTATTACAGTATAAAATATATTCCATCAGGAAGCTGTATTCCCGTACAAAATATAGATAAATATCCATCCATCGTTAAGATTCATCGTACAATTGTATTGCGATTATTGCAGATAGCAGAGTTTATGTCCTTCGCGATTGTGGAGAAGGTTACATTTTACATATATATATAATATATTAATATAATTTCTCTCAGATGCAGCCGTTGCCCCAACAGGCGCACCAAGGCACTTTGCCACTGCTGACGCTCGACTTGCGAGCTTTGCCACTCATAGCTTCCCGACTGCTAGCGGAATTTGTTCTCTCCCTTTCAGAGTTCGTAGTATCTACTGCTTCCACTCCGCCTCCTCTCGTACCGAAAACGTCTTTGCTGTTGTCAATACTCGCACTTCTGGCCGTCTTTACCGAAGCCAACGAATGCCTCTTTTTATTGTTGAAATAAAGCGACACTCTACGATTTTGATCTTTCCTCGGTGATTCCTGACCCGAGGACGATGATCTGCTCTCATTCTTGTCCTCGAGATGTTCAGACGTAGTAGTAGTTGTCGTTGCGGCACTGAACTTTCTCAATTTCCCACCAATTTTATTAGCTTCAACACCATCAACGCTCTGTTTTCTCAATCTCCTTCGTTGAGCAGCCGGCGACAAGGGTCGTTTTTCCGTCGTCTGATCGCTTCGTTCTTTCCTAACGTTTCTCTTTCGTCTGGCCGTTGATGGCGATCCCGCAACGTTCGGATCTTTGCTATCGATTGCTTTAGAATTTTTTGTCGTTTCCTCACCGGCATCGTCTTCGTTGTTCGAACCACCGTCGATCGAAGTTTGGGTCTGCGCCGGTACTTTCAACGTATGATTGTCGTAAAACATTCTCATTGCGTTTTGTCCGGGTGGACAAAAAATGCCCGCAGCTCCCGGAACGAATGGAACGTTTTGATAGAGTTTCTGATGATTCGCTCCGATCATCGTGTTCGAGGGATCGCCGGAAGGAGGTATTCTTCGAATGGAATTAATATCGAAAGGCGCGAGACCCTGATGCAAGCATCGAGGATTTGGCTGTTCGAAGGACGTCACCTTAAAGTCTTGGCGAAGCTTCGGGCTCGAGATAATCCTCGTGTCTATAGGTTGACTCGTAGACGCCAGTAGCACTCGATTTCGATCACTTTCCACCTCGTTTCCGAACATCGTCGTTGTCGTCGCTCTCGTAGATTTCAACGTTCTCTCATCGTGATTCAATCGTCTGGCGAACGAGTGAGTCAACAACGGACTCGAATAATCGATTGCCGTCTGCTGCAACGACTTGCCAGGCGCATTGTCGTTAACTTGAATCGACAGTGGCCTCGTCAATGGACTCTGTGTGCCGTAATTCGCGTAACTTCCGCCGATAGGCTCGAAAGTCTTAAGGAATGGATTACCGAATAATCTGTAGTCGATCGATGGCAATTTTGGAATTTCCGGCGTTTCGGGACTGTCGCGACGATGATCCATTCTACCGGGAAACTTTAGCGTCACGTTTAACTGACTTCTGAATGGTTTGGATGAATCCACCACGGGATTGTCGAGAGTGTTGTCGCTTTTGGCGAATTTCAGCGATCTCTCGCAGTTGAAACTTCTGCCGATATCGTACAGTGAGCTTTGCAACTGTTCGCTGGTCAAATCTTGACAAGATAATGATTTCATGAGCGGAGTGTTGGAACCTTGTCGCGAGGAGCTGTTGCCACGGGAATTGTCACGATTTATCTCGATCAACAGATTCTCCGTGCTTTTGTAACTTCTCTGATCGTTGCTCGTGAAATCTTGAATATCACTCGTCGGCGCTGGTACTGCGCCGTTGACACAAATGTCCGCGGAACCTTTTGCCGTTCCGTCCGAAAAATTGCCGTTAGCCCCGGCTGCGAGAGTACGCTGAAGATGCCTCGCCGAAATCACGGTCGAGTTGGTTCTATCGCTGCTGGAACTTTGTCCTGTGCCGTAGCTCTCGAAAAACATCGCTGAGGGTGGTGAATCGTTCGGGTTGCCCGCGGTACTGCGCGTCGTCGTTTTATCGTTGGAATCCTGACGAGAGTGTTGAATCTTTGTGGGTAGCGGTGCGAAAAAATGTTTCGGCCGATCGGTTCCGCCGGCAAGTATCGTCCCACTGCTCGTCGAATCTTCGAATCTTCCAAGACCCTCATCCGCTTTTTCCTTGTTCGCATTTTTATGAGACTCCGTTTCGCGAAACATTCCACGATTCTCTCTGTCTGCATTGCCACCCGTACTGAAGTCCCAGCCATTTCGGGTCAATGCCTCCGCAGAATTTGCCATCTCAATCCCTCTGCTCGGGATTATAGTATCGCGAAAAAAACTCGTGGGTTGCTTTAGAAGGACGTTTCTTCGTTGGGAAAGACTCGGCAGATTTGACGGATTATCCGCGGAAGTTCCGCGCGGAATACTCGTCGCTCGAACTGTACTTGCGGTTGCCGATGACCGATCGGATTGGTTCGAAACAGCGTACATCGGTGGCAAACACATCGCCGAAGCTTGGGCCGCGATGACGTTGGATTGATAACTCTCGGATCCCGGAAAAACGGTACCGGGTGGAAAAATAGCGTTTTGCCAGCCCACGGATGGGCTATAAGTCAAATGGCTATTGCATAAATGGTTGCGCTCCTCGTCGTAAACTCCCGGACACGGTGTCAATACTGTTGGGTCCATTGGTAGGATATCCGCGCATCTAGCATCGTTGGAGTTTGGAAATCCGAATGGACAATCGGAATAAAACGGGTGACCGGAAGCGAAAACTCCGGGGGATCCATAGTTTGCTGGGAAACATTGGTAGCCACCGCGATCCATACGCATCGCTGCAGGATCCTTCGAATTTTTCATACTATCCTTTTCCTCCGTCGTAATGGGCTCACGGCGATCTTTCTCCTTCTTCAGTTCCTCCTCTTCGTCGACCACCGACAGATCGTCGAACTCAACGTGCAAACGATGAAGACTGTTGTTCATTTTTTCCGAAGATATCTTCTGATTCTCTGCGTTCTCCAGACGCTCCTCTTGATCGTCCTGATTCTCTTGAGGTTCGTTCTTCACATCGTCGTTTTCGTTCGTCTCGTCGCACTCCTCCGCCTCTTCGTCGTCTTCCTCGCCGGAATAATCCGAACGCTCCTCGGCTTCTTCGTCATCGTCTTTCTCCTCTCCTTCGCTGCGATCCTGAAGACAAATATCACCATACATATCACGATTTGATATTTTTAATTCGTCGGGGAAGGGAACGAGCGATTCGTCGCTCTATCAGTTGTTTGTTTCATTTCGTTATCTTTAGTTTCGTATTTAACAGTCCAATTCCGTTTCTTCAGTTTGATTTTAATAATATTAAATATTTATTTACAAACGAAATAAAAATGAATGATAAGAAATATGTAGTTAAAGTAAACGCAACTCACCTCATAATCTTCGCTGCCTTCACGATTTTTCTGGCTCTTCAAAATATCTTCCAATTTATCGTACTCATCGCGGAGGCTCCATATTTCACGTCTAAGCTGTTCGTTCTCCCTCCGCAGCTTTTTGATGTCATTCTGACCTGTAACATTGAGAGAAAAAAAAATACCGATAGTTATAAGACGAGAAACTTGGCAAAGAGGACAGTACTAGCGGGACGATCTGTTCGAGACAAAAGGAAATAGGGAGCTTTTATTCTCGCGAAAAATCACTTAATCACTGGCATCCGGTAGGTGACAGACGGTCGGTCATCCTATTGGATCGATCGATCATTGGTCAGCGCACGGAGTACCAGCAATCTCCTGATACGAGTTTCCTGCTGCTGCTACTGCTGCTGCTGCTGCTGTAACCCTTCGACGTTGAGCTCACGCAAGCCTGTGCGTCGCGAAAGCCCAAGTGATAAATCACCCGAGCCTCACGGACCTTCAATTACTTAAGCTCAACCGAGAAACGGATGAACTTCTCTGCCCTTCGGGGAGGGTGAGGGCACGTGTATGCAATTCGGATAGATTCTCGTGTGCTACATGGCTGCGTGGGCCGAAATCGTCATCATATTCGACCCTCCGGCGCGTTTTAACGATATCTACAAGATAATATCTTTGATAAAAGAATGGAACTCTGAATTATGAATCGCATAATCGGGGAATTGCCGTTCGCTTTCCTATAAATTCCACCCGCATTACTTCATCAATTTTCCATCCGATCAACTCGATTGTCTTATTAGGTACTCTTGCACTCCGATAATAAAATTGTTTCGATTGAACTGGTGCTCTCGCAGTTTACTCGTCGGCTTTCGAATGAAGCGATGATGAATATCGACGGCCCATTACCGTGAACGAGCCACATGCCGGTTATGCTAAAATGTTTCCTCGCTGCCGTTTCTCTCTGTGTCTCTCTGTACACCGCCACCCCCAGTCGGTCATTCTATTTCCGGGGCAAACGAGATTCAAGCCGACAAGGTCTCTCTCCGCTTCTCTTCTCTCTTTCCCATCGATATACCGTTCTATATATTCAGTCAGCCCACCGGTTCAAAGCCCACCGATCTGATAGTTTTAAAATACAGTTGGCCACGAAACTCGCGATCGTAAAAAAAAAAAAAAAAAAAAAAATCCGTTGGACGTATGAAAACTTCAAACAATATTTGTTTTTTTTTTTTTTTTTTCATATTCGAACTTTGTTCAATCGATCGAACGAGAAACTATTTGATATACTTTTTTTTTTGTTCATTCATTCACTTTGCGATCTTTATTTCGAGTAATTGGCCGTCCGCCAGCTAAGCCGTTGCCTTTAGTTCTTAACGCTCCAATATTCCATTGGCGTTTAATCAATCGAGAGATTATTTAACCATTTTCCAGCTGTTTTCCTGTTCCTCCATTCATTATACAATATTTTTAATTTACGTTATTGATTATACGTCCGCTAAACGTTTGCCATTAACCTTAAAATTTGCGTCTTAGTAGATGAGAGCGCAAGACGAACAATTTCAGATTTTTTTTATTTTTTTTTCGCCCACTCGTTCATTCGGTTCGCAATATCTTTATTTTATTCGTCCGGTTTCTCCCGTACGCACGAGCCGAATTAAACGATAATTCAATCTTTATCGTGATCATAATTGCTTTTTCCCTCGCAATATCGCGGGCGAATTTTCGTTCGAAATATGTTCACCTCACTCGTTGATAAACCCCCAGCGCCCGCGCCGCACACCAGATATACATATATATTTTATAAAGCAGAAACGCGTATGAGAACGCGGCGGGGACGAAATATTTGGAACGCGGTGCTCAAACAGAGACCACGTACATTAAACGATCTATCAAAGGAAATATTGCAGAGACGAACACGCAAGCGATGGTAGTGTCCTTTCCCTTCCGCGTACGGAGGAGTCGTCCGAGCGATCAAAGCACAGAAATATTTAGTCACGCGCGCGAAAGCAAGGGGAAGGGGTGGGGTTGGGGGGGGGGGTGGGTGGGGGAGTTTACCAGCCGAAACACGCAAACTTTTGATTTCTTTCGTTCTCTTCTTCTTTGAACGTCGTGGGAGGGACGAAAGTTTGACGGTCCGGTATGAACGTGAAAGCTCCGCGATACACATCGAGTTTGGCCTCTTTGAAGTTTACCCGATTTTCCTCGTGCAACGTTCGCTTTGAAAAAAAAAAAAATTTATTTATCGAATGTCAAAAGCCAACTGGTCCACGAAAAAACGTCTCATGTGCGGCGCGATGGATGGACGGGTTACGCGTGGATGGAACTTCGTAATCCGCGCTAATTATATGGAGTTTACCGCGCGGAATACGTGCTTATTACGAGTTTTGCGCGGGCGCTTTTCGCATCGGCGCCACGCGCAACGGGTCCAGCGCGAGAGAAACGCGCGCTTGCGAGGCCGGCATTTTTTTTTATTTGCCAATGAAAACAAAGCTGAAAGGCCGCGCGAAAGCATCGACGCACTTACACAATGACGTAAGGGAAAAACGTGACACGTTACCCCTCCCTGTGACTTCGTTCAACGTTCGTAAATTCCAGGTTAAAGCCGAAATTAGATGCCTCCGGTACGTCGATACCTTCCTATAATACTCTGTCTATTATAATACCCTACTGCACGGATGAACATAATTATGAATTTCGAACACGTGTTCGAAACTATGCGTTATGCAACGTTCGGAGCGGGAAGCTTTGGGGAGGGGGGAGGAGGGGAGGGGATAATACGATCATAATAATAACATAGAACATAGATAATATCCACATTGTATTACAGCATGGAGCACTTTGCCAATAATAACGATGAGCTTAATCTATGTTAAGGAGAATAATATACAATAACGATTTTGTGCGCGTAAAATAAACGCGATTTTTTGTTTTTTCGTTACTCACTGCTGTCTCGTTGCATCTCGTATCCCGATAATAAAAATAGACACCGTGGCAATTGTATGTATACGGAAATTGAAGTTTTTTCCCTGCAACCGAGAGTCACTTGCACGACGTTCTGACACTGCCATTGGCACACGTGAAACTCGCGACGACGAGTAGTATAAAGATGAAACGCGAAGATCGCGTTTACCCGGCTTCGTCGTCGAGCGCCGGTTATATTTCCCTTCCAACCGACATTGCGAGAATTCACTCTCGTTTCCCCCCTCGGGCTCTCTCCCTCTCTCTCTCTCTCTCTCTCTCTCTCTCTCTCTCTCTCTCTCTCGCTCGCTCTCTCTCCTCTTATCCCGGCCAACAGTCACGAAGTATTGTTAGTCATTCCCGTGGAGCGAGTACTCATTGTCAAGCTACAAAACCATCGTGTCGGCTTCCGAGAATTTAGCGCGGGAGGGCGTAGACGATGAAGAATCATACCGCTGTTTCGGCAACTACATCTGGTTGCATTTGCAAAATGGTGTGCATCTCCCTGCAGCTATGCGCGAAGATATACGCGCGTGAGTGCAACGCGCACTAACGCGCGCCTTTTGGCTTATTCTAAATTTGCCAACGCGGCCCTCCCGTACGTGGGGGCCTTTGAGCATCTCTCGGGAGCTTTCGTAATTCTCGGCGAGCCTCGCGACATTGTGACGCTAACTGCCCGTGCCGGCGCCCCACGGAGTGCACGCATCTCTTCCGAGAAATTCGCACGGCTTTTCCTCGTCTTTCGCTTCTCTTACGCGGGAGAATTTCAATTACTCGGACGGCGCGAAACTTCAATGATGATGGTGTCTACGACCAACTTTATTGCAGGTTACGAACGCCAGCGTTTGCTTCTGTATACAAACTGATTTTGTTTGTCGAGTTAATTTGAAGAATAAAACGGTAAAATTTGTTTTAATGGTAATATCACCGACCAAAAATGCATTGATTGTTAACTGACGAAACGCGGTATTGACTCATATATAATATAAAAAAAAAAAAATTCACGAAAATTCGTAACGAAAACTCGGAATTTTTTATTTTTTTTTTCGAGAAAATTGATTGAATTTATGAATTTTTAGACGCGAGTGCGCGAGCTGCAAAAACTACGAGTGTAAAAAACAATAATACTGCCTAAAAAAACATTTAATTTCAACATATGTTCTGTATGAGAATAGTTAGTTTTTCTTCAAGTTTCCTCAGCAGTAAAAAGCTTCACTTCTGTCATCGGGACCCGAGAATACATGAATACGAATAGCGAGAAGTGGGAAAAAAGCATCGCCGGTTGTAGCAAAAAAAGACTTCTCTCGGAAACGACACAAACTTATTCGCCGACGCGCACCTTTTCTACCCTCCTTTTCTTCTTCTACTTTTCTCTACCTACTTATTCTTCCACCTTTACGCGACTAGTGGCTCGCTGAAGAAAAAAAAAAAAAAAACACTTCAGTACTCTACATCCCCTTCGCCCGCTCTAACACGAGTAGCCAACTTTAGTGAGTCGTGCATAGATTATGTGGATGCGCTCGGAAGGCGATTGAAAAAAATGAGACTAGTTGAAATTCCAGACTATAATATATTTCACCCAGCGAAGCTCTTGAGAGATCTCGCGAAAAGAACTACTGTAATACCCGTTATATCTACAGCAACCCCCTCTTCGCTGTACCAAAATTTCTTCGCTCTCGCGACTCGTATCTCTCGAGAGCTTTTTCCTGGATTTTGCACAACAACCGGAAAGTTGCCGTGTGCGTTCGCTATATCCGCAAAGAGATAAAGAGAACTTCTTAAGGGCCGACATGCATTATTGAACATTTGGGGGTAAAATGTTTTCAACGCCGCGAACGCGGTCGATGAATATAATTATCCTTACGGTTTCGTGCAACAAACTCGCCGCGCTGATATATACCGGGGTGGAATTTATCGTGATGGTAAACTGGTCAAACTCGGGATCGGTCCAGCGGTAAAGCAGGTGGAGAGAGGCATTACAGAGTTGTCGTAACTCATCGGCTATGAGATCAAAGGCGTCGAATAAATTATTCCTCTAATGTCTCACAGGCGCTCGTCTACTCTCCGTTATTTCCGCTTAAATAACTACTTACTAACGTACCAAACGCGATTCGACGTTTGCAAAATTGCATCTAATGCGGACTGTTAATATTGCTAGCATACCTACAACGCGGGGGAAAACGGAGCGTCAGAGCTCGTGATCCTCGTGATCATTCACTCGGACAGTTTGTAAAGCCTGATAATTTGCACGAATCCCTCTTGTCTGCTGCCCCCATAAACCTATCTTCTCTCTCTCTCTCCCTGTCTCTCTCAGGAAGGGTTTCTCTCTGAATCTTCGGAGCCATTGGCCGAACAATGGCTCCACCAATAATTCTGCGTCCCGTTACCAATTTAGAATAGTACGAGTGGACGATAGCCAGCGTCTCCGCAATTGAGCCTAAAATATCATCCCTCATCTGGAAATGATGCCGGAACTTTCTATCCAATAGCGGTATTGGTGCGTCGAGAAGTTTTTAGTTAATTCCGCGAGATGACGGTCCACCTGTGCCCAGGCAACGACATTATATAGCCCACTAGGCGTTATTTCACCGTGGAAAAGTACATTAAAAAGTTTACTCGTAAAATGGACGACAGCGTTCCGTGATTTTACTTCGAAACTCTCCCGAGTTTATCCCTCTCGAGTCAGCGAAGACTTGACTAACGAATTATTCAATCGAGTATCTTATAAAATGTTGGAAACAATTCAGTCCCTAGCAGAGACTCCTTCTTTAACGCGATGTATTTTTATCATATATTTTTTAAAAACGTTATCATCATCTGGAGCCACGAAAAAAATGATTTATGATGATATTATTGTATATTTTTTGAAATTATTTTTTATGTCATCAAAAATAAAAGTTTCTCGAAAATTTCCTTTTCGAGTGGAAAAAAATCAGTAAAAATTACGTAGAGTAGAACATACTTTCTCTTCCCTTCTTTCCAGTATGATGCCGATCCCTTCTGTGCATCGTGGGCCCATGTCCACGAGAACATTTCCCTCGATCAACCCCAACTTTTAGTTCGAACAAACATCACGGAGTACAGTTTTTTCGTTTTTTTTGTTTTTTTAATGACATGAAGAACTTTTATCGCTGAAGGCTTCTCTCTCTCTCACGCAAACATACGCGCGCAAACACCGTGAAAGATCACTCAGGCTGCTTCCTCATCGTGCAACAAACTACTTGTGACGCAGACACGTGCGAAAGACCCAAGAGGTCTCGGTATAACGTGTTCGCCTGTACCAAAATACAGAGGCACAAGTGCGCATTAAACCCAAACGCCAGATGTCCCGATGCCTCGCTCTCCCTTATCCATTATCAAAACTCGTGGTATCCTCTCGGCGGATGGAGAAACTCGTAAATCACTAATTCAATATATATCCCATGTATTTCAGCCACTTTCCTCAAGTTTCCCCAATGAATTTTACTATATTTTAATAATAACAAAATAAAAAAAAAAATACTTGCAAATAAATTATTCTTTCGGGAAGGCAATTTCATTTATTTAGCTTTTGTGTACTATATTCTTTCAACATCGAGTACGAGGTTGAAACTTGGATCGTCAGCGAGATACGAGTCTCAACGAGCTTCGGCAATTTTTTTTTTTTTTTTTTTCACTAAAACACCCGTCGCGAAACAAAAATTTTCCTTTGATGCGGTAAAACGCATCGAGATTCCCACACACACGCGCGCGCGCGCGCCCCCGCCATTAACACACGCGAAAAGCTTGCACGGGACTCGAGTGTATGTGGAAAACACAAGCGCACAGTTGAAAGTTTGTTCCTCGTGTTTCGCGGCAACGGGCGTTCCCGTCGCCGTGAGAGACGCCGGTCGACGGTACTCGGGGGCTCAACGGCGAACGCCAGGACCGCCAGTGTTAGCTTGACAGATATCTTCTCCCCCGCGCCGCTCGAAAGCTCCGGCGTGTGATGTGTGCTGGTCGTTTTGAGTTGCCGGGCAAACTAGTCGACGGTGGCTACACCACTGCCAAAGCTTTTCCCCTACCTAAATCCTCGACGCGATGCCTTGTGGCCACGGACCCGCCTTCTCTCGCTCTCTCTACACTGTAGACCTTCATCCACGTCGCGTCTCGCGAACAGGGAACTCCCCGACGTCTCGAACAACTATTTAAATCTTTTGTAGTTTGCCTCGCACCGTCGTGACGCGATCGTCACGAGTTACCGCGTGCCTTGTCGTCAATTCGTTCCGTACCCTCGTCTGTCAATGGCTCCATTTTAATCTCAATAAAAAAATATCTATATCTTCGTTCGTGTTTCCTTATCGTCGAAAGCTTTCATGTTGATGTAATTCTTCGTTCAATGTTTATTGTACTTAACCGGCACGATCGCTGGGTAGAGCAATCGACGGATCTGCGCGAACGCGAGTAGATACGGCACAGTCGCGACGGGCGCGAGACGGCAAGTGGAAAGCGTCGCTAACTCGCCAGACCAATATGCCACGCTGAGGGGAGTAATTACTTTTTATACTCGAAACGCGGTTATGAGGAACGATAAAAAAGTTTCGATAAAGATACGCGCCGTGATGTAGGAATCAAAGCAACGGAGGGGAATACTTGACGCTCACTATCTTGTAGGCTTCTCGTAAAGAATGGAAAACGCATGAAGAATCGGGATTTTTTCCATATGCAGATAAAGACCGTATGTTCGTGTGTACCAAAGGGCAAATCTAGTGCTCATGGGTAATTTTGTATATTATTTATTTGTACAGAGAAAAAAAATTGTTGGGAAAGGAGACAATGGCACAATTCGACTATAGGGGCAAAATGGACCAATTCTAAAAATTATGAAATCTTTTAAAAGTTTACCATAGTTAAAAGTTCAAACTTTTCACGACGTTTAATGAAATTCTGCGGTACATTTATTGTCTGTGCGAAAATGGACCAATGCGAAAAATCGTGATACGGATAAACAAAACTATAATTCGATAATTGTCGTTTAAAAAGTCTTTCATTTGCGGAAATGGCATTTATAATCATAAACATTTACATCAACGCCAATGCATAATGTGTATATCCAATTTTTTCACGATGAGCAACAAATTCAATCTTCCGTAAAGGTCTTTGCAAAAAATACATCGTGTATTATTCGAAGATAATTGGTTCGAATTAAATTGCGCGATCATTATATTATTTTCAATATGAGGAAATTATATTATGCGACCAGAATAGTTTACATATCGATTACAAGTAGTAAATTTTTTTTAATTCAAATTTTTCATTTTTTCAATGGAATTTAATCACAGATCATTTTGGCCCATTTTTTTTTTTTCGTGTTAATGCTCTGTCGAGGTGTGACAAATCTATTTTTAGTTTCAAAAGTAGACGAAAACTGTCGCGCGGTTCGCAAAATCTCTCTGAATCGCTTACGAGGTCCATTTTACCCCACCTTTCTTTTTATTATTATGCAACATGGGAGGGAAGCGCGGAAGTTTCGCTGAGTGTGAAGCAATCACACACAGCGCAAATGCCCTCTCTTTCGCGTAGCATATGACACTTTTTTCCGACTTTGTTGAAATAACCATATTATTCGCGTGCAATATGAGTGCAACGTCCCCTGTTGTTCCCGAGGAGCATAGGGCGTATTACTCCCGTACGAAGATTGGGAGATTTTGCGAACGGTTTTTTTCCCCTATAATCTCAGGTCTCTCTTCCCGCCATAAATGAAATAATGGCAAATAGAAACAAAGATAAAAAAGATCTAAAAGCTGCGCTTAGCAAATTACAAATTTCAATTTTTTTTGGAACTCGAGCATTCAATATGTTTTATTCGATAACTTCTACCTATTTCTCAAGCTTTGCAACACATTTGTTGTTAAAATAATATTGTATTGCAAAGTGAAAAATCTCCTTGGATATAATCGAGGATATGATGCTTAAATAATTGCGCTCAGTCGCTTTGCGTCGTCGACCAGTGGTTAACAAAACGTTGCGGTCAGACGGGAGGCGCGAGGGAAAGTAAAAAAAAAACGAATTCTCAATGGTCAGACAAGCGGTGAGAGAGTTTTCGTGGCAGTCGGCGGCTCGCTCGGGCGCGCGCCGTATGCTCAGCCAGTAGTAAAGGCGCGCTAGTGGTCAGACGGTCCGCAACGAATGCGAGGATATAAAATAAGCGGTAGAGAAGATCTCCACGAGTAAAGCAACCGAGTTTAACAGTCCGTGCGATGAATTCTTTAGAAAGAACGGCTCTCTCGAAGCTCGGATGATATATATCGTATATGCGAGTTATGAATTTCATAGTCGTGGGATGAAAATGCTCTGGTCGTAACGAGATTAACGAGGAACGGCAAGCGGCAAGCGTTCGGTTGCCAGTGCACACTTTGTGGTCGACTTTGCTGTCGATAGGGAGAAAAAAAACTATACGCTCGTTATTTCGTGATAATTCAAATACTCCAAAAAATTCTGTGCGATTTTTTTGGATGCAATTTTCTTTTATCCCCAAAAAAGTATTTTAATAAAGACAAATAATTGCAATTCAAATAAGTGTTTTCGTGCGCTTGCGCACAGTTTTCCATGTTGCCCGCCGTGAGGCTAAATAACTCCGAAACGTCATTTATCTTTGGAATTTTTTATTTTATTTTTTATTTTTAGGAATTTTTTTTTGCTGAAATTCGATTTTTCCCATAAGATTAAATTGATTTTGTGTACATTTTTAACCATAAATATTTTTAAATACTTGACGTACGATTTTTTAAAAATGTTTTTACGACATTTGATTTATTTTTTTTACGATGTATAATTAAGAAAATTCTACATTAACGCTGCGCTTTTGTTTCGCTGGATTATTGCTCCATTAAATTAATAACGAATTATACAAAAAATCTCAACTATAGTACAATAAAGAAAGTTTTAATTATCAATTCAATTGGAAAAAACGAGATTGTTTCTTGGTTTTTACTACGTACTGTCGAACGGAGTGAAGAAAGTTTTAATGGAAAACTATTTATAACGATCGTTAAAAAGATTGTACGGATATCGAGTAGCAGCGCCAGCAGTTTTCCATCGTCGAAATAGTTTCGTCGACAAAGTTCTCCTTGGCGACGCGAGTGTGCGGGAGGACGGGAACGGGGGTCTGCGGTGACTTAAACAAATACGGGTTTCCGAGGGAAAACGCGCGGGAGCCTCCATTCGCTCCGGCAAAAGGTTAGCAGCACGCGAATTCTTGAGGTACTCATTTTATTTTTCGTAAACACGAAAGTCTTTTTGGCCGATAGAGTCGAAAGGAAAATCTTGTGGTTTGTGGCGAAACTCACAAAGCGTAAAAAAAAAAACCGGAAGGGAATACGAGAACGAGTTGAAAAGAAGGAGACTACTACGACGTTGAGAGTTTTCTTACCATTTTCAGTGGAATATTCTGATTTACTCCATACCACGCAGCTTCGCAAAGTTGGAAATAGTCTCGTGAAAATCACAATTTCGTCACTGACATTATCGAACTCGTCCTTCAACTCCAAAGGGTAGTAACCTATTTAATTTCCATAATAGATTCCCGTGACTCAAACTTTTTTGACTTCGCGATAGCAATATGGATCGTTGAATTACAATATTTTCACGTGGAACATTCATTAATTAATTCGTCGGGAAAAAAAAAAACAAACAAAAAACATTTTCAAAATTTCGAGGTAAATATACAGTTCGTAAATAAAAAAAAAATACATAAAAAACTGGGTATAAATTTGATACAACTGAGCGAACGAATTTCGACGATTGTCGAAATCACTGACGCGAGAGAACAACGAGACCAGCAGAAATCTGGTGGCAGAGAGCGACTAGTAGTAGACTGGAGAGGCCGAGCCAGTCGAGCAGTGGGTTAAGCTTCGAGAATAGTTCGTAGCACACGCGTTTTAGCACACTGTAATAAGAGAACGGAGAGTCCAGAGACCGCCACGCGTCCACAGGGGTTCTATTTGTAGGTAACCGTCTCACGACGAACGAAAGCCGCGCGCTCGCTTCGCGTCATCGGCTCGCCAAACTTTTTAACCTTAATTTCCTGTAACGAGCCTAAAACTTGTTGGGGGTCATCGCTCGATTGTGCTCTAGTTTACGACATTTACCGATAATAAAAAAATAAGTCTCGTCAGTCTTTTCATTATACTTTTTCTTCAAATTTCGATCTAAAAAATTATCCATCGCTTCTATCGCCTGAGGTGAAAACGGCGTTACTTCGGGGATCTTCACGATCGATCAATTATCTTTTTTACGCTCGAGTTGTCCACTAAAGACGAAATCTTCGACGGTTTGTCTTATAAAATATATTCGATTTGGTTGGGTTGTCTCGATATTGCTTACCTTGTTCGACTTCAGCATTGATGTGAATGGTCCTCAGTCTGAGTTCTTCGTTCTCGTAAATCATCCCTCTCGAGGACTTCCTGTCGAGTTTTCTGTTCGGCTTGACGCTCACGTCCCTTCTCCTCGCTCTCAGCATCCCAGCTCCACCGGCGCTCACTCCCGTTCCCGCCATCATCTTCTAGTTTTATTTATTCTTATTTTTTTCTCTCTCTCAAAACTCGGAATGCTCTCTACGAACGACGAGAACAACTACTATCCGTATTTACGGATATATAACCCGTAGTTTTTCTCTCAGTCTTGTCCCTCGTCGTCGTTCACAACGGCCGCGTCGTCTCGGTTGCCACTCGAGAAATATTCGATAACGCCCGCTGCTTCTAACGCGCGATGATACTCGACTGCTTTCCGCTTCTTCTCTCCTTCTCTCCTTCCTCCGGTCCACTTCAGCTTCTTTTCTCGTGCCTTTCTTCTTCGTATTTATGTCGTAATGCATTGCTCTCTTTACTTGACGAAGTTGAAGCACTTCCGTCGGGCCGGTTTCACGCTCTTTCACCACGCCCCGTCCTTTCAACCCCCCGCGGCAACTTCCGCTTTTCGCTGTGAAACCGAACTCCGCGTACGAATCTCTCGCGTGCGTCGCGGCCCTACGATCGCCTCACCGCCGATACGGACACCGACCAATGGATTTGCATTAGCCTTTCATTTTTCAACCCTCGTAGGGTTAGCGCAACCTTCCGAGGAAATCCTCGCACGCAATTTCCGTCTCCATTACTCAGACGTTTATCAGCCACACTGAGGCGTCTCGTAAATGCAAACGACCGGCTAGCGGCTCTCCAATCCAAACGACGGAAGCTTTGCCACCCACATGCTCTCTATTTTATCCGTATCTTTTCCAGTGGCTTCGATTCTTTGTTATTCTTTTTTTTTTTCTTGTTGTTTTTTTCCTCCTCACTTTCTTCCTATCTCTCCGCTAATTTATCCAACTACCGCGGAATACTCGAAGGGGCAATGTTTTTTTTTTTTTTTTTTTTCTGGAATTTATTGCTCAACGGTCGTATCCTCTCTTTTTCAACTCACCACATCCCGCAACCTTCGGCGCTTAATCTTCGCCGTTTATTTATTAGTACAGACACACGCGGGTAGCATTTATGTTCCTTATGCCGCAAGTATCTGCAGCCTTTGCCCGTCCTTTTTCTCCCGAAGTCGTTTATTCGTTTTCAATTTTTATTTTCTTGATTATTATTATTATTATTGTTATTTTTTTTTCATTTGCTGTTAATAAAATGTTTTCAACGATGTCGTCTTTATATACTTGGAAAATTGTATTTCTCCGCGAGTCGGGATAACAGGGTACGACAGGCCCGGCCACTATTAATTTTCATCAGTGTTATTTTCGCGAGCTTTTCTCGACCGACGCTCCCTAACGCTTTTTTTACCTCTTTTTTCATTCGGTTTTTTTTTTTCTTTTTTTTTTTCAATTTTAGCTCCAGACGCTTCCGAACCTATTTAGAAACACGTCAGCGCGCACGAGCCATTTATTATTTATATTAATTATCTATGCTTCAAGAAGCGCAGTTGAGAAATTAATCTCACTACGGTCCGCGAACGAAAAATCATTTATGTTCATTTTATTTATCCATCATCGACGAGTCTTTTTGGTGATGCGTCGTATTATCATTTTTACTACTTCTCCCACTCCCCGCGAGGATTCGATAAATAACAACGAGGGGAATTTTTCTTTCACATTTCACAACGCTACACAGCGGTTTGTTGCACGAGGCAACGGGAGTTTAATTAATTTCCAGAGCGTTGACTTCTCGTGGAACGTTCGCCTCGCAGAACACCAGCGAGCCGGAGATCCTCTCGAGCTTTCGCCTCCTCGTACTTTCTTACGGGTTTCGAAGATTTTCTTCGCTCCTGTTGCGAACACTTCTCGCGAAGACTCGTAGACACACCTTGTGTCGGAAATCTATTTACCGTGTGGAAGAAGCGAGAAGCTGAAGGACGTATAGCGGCTTCTCGCAGTCCTTTACGACTCTCGTGTTAGTTTTCTTGGTCTTCGCTTTTACAGCGATAGTCGTACGTTGAGCAACGAATGCGATACACGCACGGAAAGTCTGTTTCTTCCTCTTCTCTTATACAGATATATATATATATATGTATATGCAACGACGAAAGAGGTCCGATACCGAGTGTATATCTTCGGTGATTTATTTAGTTGCCTACGGTTCTCCTCTTTCCCTTTCTACTTCGTTTTCCCTTCAATGGAGTATTCTCTCGTTGAATGCAGTTCTCTCGCGAGTTTTCTTCGCCTTTCTCTTCTTCTTGTTCTTCTTCTCTCGTTATCCTGTCGCCACCCTCTCCGCTTCGCTCTCGTCTTTGCCTTACGGTTGAAACGTTGCCATCGATCAGCGTGACCGGCCACCTGGAATGAAACGAAAACGAAAGGAATCGTACCAAGATTTCTCATAAAGTCAACGGGGGAACTATACCGTTCGGATAACGTTAACCCGACGGTAACTCACGCGCGAAAAGTTCGCGTCTCGCGTTTGACGCGCGAGATATGATGCGGCAAAAAATAAAAATATGAATTATTATTTTTTTATTATTTTGATGTCTGTACCCTAAAGGGCATGCAATTTCACTTCAAAAAGCATTTTTTTATTTTTTTCGACTCGGTAAAAAGGAATCTTAAAAAAGTGCAAATGTGCGAAAATGTTCTCAGCTCCGAATATAACAACTTGCGAAAAGAATTCATTTTTTTTTCGCAATATTAATTTATTTTAAATAAAAAAAAATCTTTAGACAATTGTTTTGCAATTAAAAAAAAAACAATTTTTGTACCTCGGAATTTTTTCGATCTTTTTTAACCTATGAAAATTAATGCAGCGCAGGATTTCGCCCGACATCGCTGACGCCCCTTTAACAGAAAGGTTTCGTTTTTTTGTGCACAATGAAACCATATGATTTCGACAGTTAACAGATTAAAAGAAAAATGTATATAGAAGGGATTACATGCAATTTTAGAGACGAGTGAAGACACCCGTCTAATTAATCATTTCCGCTCGTGTTGACTTTACGCGTTGCGCGCGTTGTGGAACAATGTAAGAAATGCGACAGCCGACCCGGAAAATATGAGCAATTCTCGGCTTGACATGCATTCACCGGTTCACGGGTTGAGAGTCTCGTCGCGGAACTCGTCTACTATAATGCATCCAGGTAACAGAAATGGCTAAGCTTAGTCGACTGAGATCAAAGGAGAGCAGTACGAGCAGCGAGTTCTCTAATATAGCAGTCGAGGAAATGCCTCGAGTCTGGAGGCGTTTCTCCGCAGTGAATGAGATTCGTCTCGTGCTGAGCGCTGCACGTGTCATCGCGAGAGTTTCTCTCTCTCATAAACCTTCTCTTTCCCTCATTCGAAGGGTCTACGCGAACTGCGAACGCACAGTACGAGAGAATAGAGAGCACAAGCTGCGAGGAAATCTTGAATACCGTCAGAGTATACGAATAGCTAATTAACGAATGCAGAGATGTAAAGCGGTCGAGAAACGCCGTACAATCTTAGTCTCGAGGAGGAGGAGGAGGAGGAGAAGGGAAGTTGCGAATTAATTTCCGTGTATCAACGGCATAGTTGCCATCGTAAAGTATTTATAAAATATTGAAGATCTTATGAAAGTCTGCGTGAAGGCAACAGCACTCTTATTAAGTCTTTCGCTTCAATTTTTTTATTTTTTTTTATTACTTCGCCTCGTTGTAAGCACAAAATAATTGCCCGGCTAAACTGCTAAATTGTTTCTCATGTTGGAGATAAAGGGTCGGAACAGCTATAGGTCTCTATTTTATCGACGCGGTATGCATTTCCTCCGCCCTCCACCCTCTACTCTTGTTCTCGTTAGTTACAAAAATGATAATTAATTTTCTTTTTTCATGGATGTTAAACTTCTCTGAGAAAACTGAAATTTTTTGAGATTTAACAATTCGGTGGAGAAACTCGTGGTAAGCAACATGGCGGCGTAACTCTCGGCGACTGTTTCAGCAGTCGTATGTCTTTTTATACATTTTTTTGCTGTTTCTTCGGATTAAAATAAAACTGATGTTTACTTCAGATTGACATGGATTCTCAAAAATAATCACAACTCGATTTTTTTTTATCGTTATACTTTCGTAGACTCCGATTGGAATTATTAAAAAAAAGGTGCGAAGAAAAACTTTGTTGAATCAGTCGAGCAATTATATTTTTTCTATAGTAATACATAGCTTTCATCTATAAGCGGAAAATCTGACTTGGACCCCCCGTATTCCGTGTATACGCAAGCGCCACTTACTTTTCCTTTGTGCTAAAACTCCGTTAAGTTTTCCGTCGGCAAGAAGAAGAGGGGGAGGGATATATGGGGGATAATGACCGAAGAGGCGCGTCTGGCGAAAAACTTTCGTCTCTCGTTACGGGGCGCAACGAATTTGCATGACGTTTATCAAAATTTCGTTGGATTCCCGAGACGCCCTCCGAGAGTTTTCTCATTTCTTCTATTACGAATATTCGTCGACGAGAAGAAGTAACCTTCTGATTTCCTTAAAACCGAATAATAATTGTAAATACCTTGTTATAACTTCGAGTAAATATAAAAAATAAATAAATAAGTTTAAAAAACTGGAATTTTTGTTTGCATAAATGGCCACTCTATCGTAATTTTGTTATGCTAATTCAGTTCCGTAAACTTTCCGCACGAAAATTACGCGATCGTTCGATAAAATGGACGCAAACAGACGAAGACAAACGGAGTGGAAGCAAAATCTCGATATATGTGTGTATATAAAACTATCGCCGAAACTATTCTAAATTCGACCGGTGAGCGAAGACTTTCTCGTTAAATCGATTTGTATAATCGGCATTTTCATAAGAATCAATTCTCATAATCTTATTTTAATCGACATTATTTCCCAATCTAAGTTTCTAATTAAAATAAAATCGAATAAATAATACCAAAAAAAAATAATTAATAATTTTTATTAATTATTTAAAAATAATTAATAAAAAATTACCGAAATGGTAGTTTTGAAAAAGTGAATGTTATTTTTTTTTATAGCCTATCGAAAGCAATATATGTATATTATTAATTTTTAAGTAATTACTCGCGCGTATTACGGGTAGGCGAAGTCTCCGATGAAATTGCTGGAGTTCGACCGGAAACTTATGCTGAGGAGAGTCGACTGCGTATGTGCGAGTCGAGTGCATTGGTAAATCGATTATCGTCGAGGCGGTGGGTGCGAAATTTTAACGATTTCCGGTCGACACTTTTGCGAATAAGCCTCTCGGTACGGAGTTGCCGCTTGTAGTAGTTCTCCCCCTCTCTGCGACTGCGTTGCCCTGTTTCACGATAGGTATATTCCATAGACATAGAACCAAAGCACAACGATCGAGATGGTGTGGGTGCTTTGCCGTGCACTGGCCATTCGACGACGCAAGCCAGACGCCTGCCATTCGCGGTATTGCACCAACGATAGTGTGCACTATTCGACCAGCTGCTGGGAGTTTCCCGCTGACGGGGCATTTATGATAAGCCGAGCGTTCCTGTTCTCACACCTCTAACCCGGAAGATCGTCCGAGTGTTGCTTATACAGGCCACAAGTTACCTAACCCATCCGAAGCCGTTCGCACCGGTGATGCTTTATCTCCGAGATGCTAACACGGGCATCGGACGCGAAAATTCACTTAGAAAATACTTGGAACCGCATACGATAACAATCTCTTCGAAAATTTCGACAAAAAAGCGTCCATTTTTTTTTTTTTTTTTTTTTCGTATCGGTACGAAAAATCGTTTTTCATGCAATTATTTGATAATTGTGTGCTGAACACGTAAAAAAATAATTTCAGTGAAATTATTTAAAAAAACAATTTCAGTGAAATTATTTTTATATCATCCGTTTAGAAGCTTAAAAATTGGAGAAAAGGGGAATAATATAAAACAATCTCAAGTTATGTATCGCGTGAATGGCTTACTAACTTATCGGTCGATTCAAAGTGAAATTAGGGACTTTAACAAAAATCAGCGACAAATTTTCGAGGTGCGATCTCATAATCGACGCCAAACGCGTAACTACCGTCTTAATTTTGCACTGCGCGCGGTCGGAACTTGAAAAACCACCGGATCCAAATACTAAAAATTGCTCTAGAAGTGTAATTTTTTTAATTAGAATAAATTAAAAAATGAATATTAAAAAAAATGGAACTCCTTTCCCGAGTTGTTATATTGGGTTTACCTGGTATTTTTCTTTATCAGGACATCGATACAAGCAATCAATCGCGGGGAATTTTTAATAAAATCTGTTTTACCGATAAGAAAAACGAAGCACTCTTTTTTTTTCTTGAAATTGCCGAAACCTCCCATTCAACCAGCGAACAATTCAACACTCGAAAAGCAATGTAACAGGGAAACATTAAAAAACCACGTTGTTCCGAGAACATTAAACCCGATAAAAAAAGCATTGGTACTTTTAACAAACTTTCTTAAGCCACAATCGCCCACAAACTTTTGCTAATGTTCCAAAAAATTTTTTTAAAGTTTTAAATCTTTGTGTGGAGAAGAAAAATTAGTCCAATTTGTTACTGCGTAGTTGTGTCGGAGTTGTTGAGGAGATCATGCAACGATTGCAAAACAAATGCATTTTAGAACAGAATCGCGAGATTCGCGTGTAACTTTCTCGAATTCGGTTGGAAAGTTAGACAGCGAGATCCTCGTCGCGGTAAGTTTTGCCGGAGATGTTAGTCCCGTTATAAGGGTTGCATCCGAGAATCGACGTTGCATGACTGCACTGCACACGGTGTGGAACATCTTCCCAAGAGCTTCTGGCGTATATTTCAGCGCAGTGAAGGAGATGCTCGATCGAAAGTTGCCGAGGGTTTTGCTCGACCGCAACATCGATATTGGGTTGTCTATGCGCGATCGAGGACGACAGGGAAAGCAAGGAATCGAAGCAGCGAGAGGAGAGAGTTCGTTGAGAGCGGTACAGCAAAGATCCCGAAAGTTTTGCATCCTCCGGCACGAAGTTGCCTAATCTTCGTTCCCACGAGGAGAAGAGCTTTCGCAAACTCTAAACACGTCTAAGCTTTGAATAGGATTGAGATGAGGATGGGAAGGCCCCCGGCCTTGCGTAGCGGTATAAGCATC
This sequence comes from Buathra laborator, assembly GCA_934046635.1. Taxonomy (NCBI): domain Eukaryota; kingdom Metazoa; phylum Arthropoda; class Insecta; order Hymenoptera; family Ichneumonidae; genus Buathra; species Buathra laborator. The sequence continues at coordinate 19,285,307 of OW203893.1, read as the reverse complement.
AGCAATGTATAGCTAACGATCGCCTTCCCCCAAAATTCTCGTTCGTTCGTACCGCGATTGTACCCCCGCCCCTCCCCCCCCCCCCCCCCCTGCCGTTGCGCGAGAAGTCGAACTGCAGCATCGGAAACCGCGATTAATTCTATTCAAGGAAAACGTTGCCCGACTAATTGGGACGCCTCAGCGAACTCCACTGTGCAACGGGCAATCGGATTTTCCACCATTCTAAAGCACACTATACCCGATCGTCGGGGAGGGGGGCAAAGCTGAATTAATATGGGAATACGAATTTGTGCCGAGTCACTGATAATAACGGCTATTCATTCGATTCTCGACTAAATTGCTGATTATTCTGTTGAATCTATACATTTTTGTCAATATCGTTTGAATTATCTGACTGAGAACATTGTACATCGAAGGGTAGGTACATCTACCCAAAGCTTCGAAAGCCGATAATACGGATTATTGAAGTTAATAATAATGCCGATTCGTCGATAAGTACCGATTTTTTAAAATATATATTTTTTTTAACATAAAATGGCGAATTAAAACTGAAGCAGGAGAAATTCGTGAGATACTGCCGCCATTGTTACGTGATTATTACAAAATGACGAAACAAAAAAAATTAAGATTGTCAACGACTTGTCGTTCTTATTAATTTGAATATCCAATTTTGTTTTGCAATGTTACTTGCATTGCTTCCGCTAGCGAATTCCCACCGCTAAAGTTCTCTGAGAAAAAAGTTCGTCCTCTGGCGGCCATATTTTTTCTTTTTTTTCTTCAATATACTTTAACTTTTTTTTTTTTGAAAACTCAAAACTTGTGCTTTTCGGTAAAAATGCATTCTGTTACCACCTATAGTTTGAAAAAAAATGAATAGTGAATAAAAAATCTGTAGCCACTTAAAATTGTTTATTTGTCGATGTCGAGAATAGAAAATTCATTATTCTATACTGTTGTTACGTATAAGGAACGACGACATTGAACGATGCCGCCAAAAAGTTTATCATGCTGTGAGAGATTAATCATTAATTTTTTTTTTTTTTTTTTTTTCGCTTTTGCCATCAGCATTGGACTTTGAATTCCACGTGGCAATGATTCCGTATAGCATGAATTTTCACAGTTCGAATACACGAAGTTCTATTCGACAAAAATAACTCACCGACTCGAAGCCGAATGCTTGTCAGTGGGATACGGTAAACATTGCGCACGGATGTTCTCTCCCCTTCGACTGTATATCGAAGGCCTGCTGTTGGCCATCACACGCAAACAGACACGGAGTACGCGCGTCTACTTCATCACCTTCTCATTCACTCATTCTTGAACCGTTCATTCTATATGTATAGGTAGATAGACAGATAGATATTCGTAGTACGAAAGCCAAAACGCAATTCCTACGCACGAGAGAAAATACGACGATTGTAGAAAATCCCGCCGTCGAGGCTACTCGCCTTCGAATTCCCCCGTCGATCGGGATACTTTACTGCCGCAAATCTCTCGTCCTTGAGACCATTAATCAATCTTCTCTTCCCACTACTAATTGCTGGGTGAGGCGAACATGGCACGAATTCGCAATCCGCTTGTCAGCTACAACGCTACGCTAACCTACTACTCGAGTGCCCTATCATCAAAATTGATTCAACGAAACATTAGCAAATTTACATAATCCTTTGAGAAATTTACCAATTCATCATTTTCAATTAAATACTTAATAAACTGTTATTTTGAAACTTTAATTAGAAAAAAAACGGATTTCGGGTATCGCGTTTTTTTTTTCCAAAAAAAATCGGGATTTCGGATTTTTCATTTTTTTTCGAATTTATTTTCGATTTTTTTTTTTTATTTAATTTTTTTTAACTGATACTGTTATGTTTTTCACGTTTCGTAATTTCCTCGAAGTAGCTAACATCGTGCCGAGTTAATGAAAAAAACTCGATAAGACGCGAAAGATTTAATCGCGAAAAATATAAGTTTTTCGCATGCCAAGCGTAATAGGTACGTGGGACAAAGAGGAAAGTACGAGAGAAGAATGGTATATATGAAAGAAATTCCCACGGCGACGAAACGCCTTAAAAATTTCACGAACGAACGGGCGGCATTGTTCGGACTATGCGTTAGCGTCCAGCAGCGCGGGTGGCATACTTCACCCAACCCCCCAGCGAGCTAACAAAGGAAACAGTCGTTCCATTAATAGATGCTCTTGCGAAGAAGATAAGGCAAACACGCGCAAAGTCTGAAAACTCTTTTGCCCTCCATCCCCCTTTCTCGTTCGTTCTCGTTCTTTCGTTCCTCGTCCGTGCGCATTACCGGTGTACGCTGCCTTCGCGAAAAAGAAAATTAAATGCGACGCGACGAAGTAACGTGACGGGGGCGGCGAAGCTACCGACTTGGATGCCCCGCTGCCGCTGTCAGCTTCTCGTCTCCCGAAAGTAATTTCCTCTTCTTCGCAGCACCAGAGAGCCCCTCGCGCACCCGTCCCGTTCAGCGCATCCTTCCATCTAACAATTTTTTCGCGTGATAAGAACTTTCGCTCGTACACTAGACCACCGGTATTGTATTGTAAGTTTACGGGAAGCAAAATCCTTGACTCTGCAACGCGCTCATTGTTTTTCTTACAAATATAACGTCCGCACGGGTTCAGCTTACTTCTGTAAATGCAGCCGAACTTCCTGATCTTTTATTTTCCATGAAGAATTACGTGTACGAAAGCTTCGCGTAGTTTTTAATTCACTAATGGAACAACTTGGTAATCCCTATCAAGTTTCCGTTATTTCAAACGCGGAGCAAAAATTCTCGCAAATTTCCGTTTTTTACCCTTTTTAACCATTTCGTAAAAATTTTTTTCGATGGTAAGTACACATCTCTAGAATTGTTATAATGCCAAAAAGACCCGATTTGCTTTCAACGAAAAGTTCTCGGCGGTTGAAAGCTTTACTCCGAAAAAAGGAACCACTTAAAATTTTTATCGACATTTCTTCCAATATTTTTTTACCAGTTTTATATCTTCGAATGGATATTTCACGGTGCAACGGTTTGAAATGCTATAAAAAAAAAAAAAAAAAATGAACCCGATGGAGAGTTCCAAGAAATCTGATAGACGATCATCCAATCGCTTCGATGAATCTTTACCTTTCGCAGTACCTTTTTGTTGAGCGAAATTTTTCTTCTTTATCAAGCACAATCCCCGTTTTGGCCCGATGGTCCAGAAGCACCGACTCGCAGGGCTTCGTCTCACCCCTCGAGCACTGGATTCTCCAGCAGTCTCCTTTGCAAAGTGATTTATTCCCGTAGTATTTCACGGGAGCACCGGTTACAGCGTAGAGAAAACGCGTACTCGACGGTGCAATCCTTTCCTTCGTAAAAGCGAAGACGGCCGAGAACCACGAGCGAACTTCCCCGTGCCGAAGCTTCGGCTATACACTTCGTTTCTTCGTCTTCTTTCTTTATTTTACTTTTTTTTCTTAAACAGAGCTACTGGACTCCGCGCTTTGCTTCGACTGAGTAGTGTGATTCATCCCCCACCGTATTTCACGCACACCCGTTACAGCGAACTTGAAATATTCGTAGCACTATGTATGTGTGTGTGTCTGTGTCTTAAAGAACGACGAACCCTTCTCCTGCACCACTAGAACGTCGCGAGTTCACCTCAGCGCCGAGACTCGCGATGGCGTCTCCCCCTTTCGTCTGCACTTTTTTTTTTATTCGCACGTTCAGCCACTTCTTTCCACCGGATCCGATACTTTCCTCTTCGAATCTCCGTTGAAGTTGCCCTATTGACGTAAGAATGATTTTCTCAGCTTGCAAAGTCTCGGTTCCATTTACGAAGACCCTTATCTCTTCCGCAATGGGAATCATCGATCATTGCTTTCGAACTGATTGCGAGTAGACTTTTTTTTTCATCTGACCTCTCGAGAAGCAACTCTGTTCCTTTTGTTTCCCTTTCAACCCCCTTTAACTTTTTTTGCCCGCCCGCCGGCCTTCGAAGTAATCGAATGACGAGAGTTCAAGAGAGCCACTAGACTTCACGCCTATCCGTCGACAAGTGAATCATCACGCCCGGCGTTGCACGAGTACCCCGCACTTGCGAAGTATACGCGGCTCCGATAAGCGCGTTCTCTCGTGTGTGTTACGCGTACACGATTTCGCGCATTCCTTCGTGGATAATCATTATTCCATTTATTAATGTTTGAGAATAAAAAAAATAATAATAAGGCTGCAACCCCCAATGATTTATTTCGCGTAATCCATTAAATATTTATAGTAAATCTCTGCACGCTGCTCCGAACCGGAAATGAAGCGCCTATGTTGCGTGTACGTTGCACTCAACTCTCTCCGCCTCTTCCTCGTCGTCCTCGACCCTCGACCTTCTTCGGTTTCGCGGCGCTGAAGCGGGTTGCAGGGAGTACACGACTCCCGCGAATTTCACACGCGCCAAAGTGCGCTGCTTTTTTGTTTTATCCTTATTTCGCGCCTCGTCTCACGCTGCCGAAAGCTTAGCGGCTGCACTCTCTCTCCGGACGAACTCACGGGGTTCAATTTGGCGGCACACGCAGCTTGAACTGGTCGGCATAACTGCGTTCGAGAGACCACTCACTCCCCGGAGTCTCACTCTATCGCGTGGTCTCTTTCTCAGCTTGCCGCTTCCCTCGCTTCCCACTCCGAAACATCGCGGTGCTTTTCATTCCCGTATCTTCGTCTTTCCCTCTCCGCGGGCGTTGTTAAACTCGCAGCGCGCTCTCCCTCGCCTCGGGTTTATACCCGACCTCCGATATTTTCTTGCCTCGTTCACTCGCCGAGTTCTCTAACAGACCGAGTTCCTCGATCCTTCTCTCTCGTTCTCGCGCTTTAAACTCTCGCGCGCGGGGTACCAAAGCGCTATCTTGCCGATCTAAAATTATCCGAGAAGCGACGGAACGAAAAGGAAGGAACGCCGCGCGCTCTCCGCGATGATGTGCTTTAAACTATGGCTGATCTTACACTGGTATGCTTTGGCCCTAACGTATGCAGCTTCGCGTCCAGCGCGGGGTGAGCGACTTTTCTTACTCTAACCTTTTCTGGAGCGAGAGATCGCGAGACCGGAACGATCGAAGTGTATACGATGTAACAATATAATAGATTACGATCGCTACTCGATTGAGATCTTACATTTGAAAGAATTATTCTTTACGGAATCGGCGGCATCGAGAATCATTCAATTTTGGTAATACTGAAAAAAAAAATGAAAACATTTGATTTGATCCGTTAAGCCTTCGAAAGTCTCCGGAAATACAATTTTCCACCCCATCTCCAGCAACGAATGATTTCTCATTTGGTTTTGGGTACAAAAGTTATAAGGCGACGTTACCTTAATAACTTTACGAAGGCAGTTTTATAGTTTTAGACGTTTGTTTAGAAGAAATTCTTGATATTCTCTTCCACTGAATATTTCAACGGTCTTTCCTATCAGTTTTCAAACTCAAGTTATATTCATATTTAACACGCCGCGAAGTATTGGAACGTTACAAATGCGTTTTTTGTGGTTATGGCGGACTTAAGACAACGATAGAAACACATGCAAAAAAAGTCGATAAGTAAGATACTTTATTAAATATTTTATAGTTAATAATGATAGAATAACAGTCCAAAGTTGAGCGAGAAATCGCCGGTACTCTTGATAAGTCCCTATAAAGTTAAAATCAATTGAAATGCTATATACTTTTTTTTTAAAACGCAAAATACTCAATTTTTTTCTGTTTTCGACATTTCTGCGACAGAAAAATTCGTTTGCATTGCAAGAAAGTACTTTTTGAAATTTCCTCGAATTTTCAGCGTTTCCTGAATTTCACCCTAAAAAAATGTAATTTCTCGCGAAATTAGTGAAAAATGTATTTACGCGATTTTTTTTCTGATCCGTTGAACGGATCTCGTTAGCGAATCGTATTCTTCGACGCGCGCGGTATCGTTGAATTCAACGTCGTCTCAACGCATTACACATGAGTCGGAATGGTGGAAAAGAAAAAAAGAAAAATAGGGGTGCGAGAGTGAGTGGAAAATTGATTTCGAGGTGATCGATCTTCCTGTCGATTTCTGGGCATATCCCGCAGTAGGATAACACGAGTCTCGCAGCGACTGCAGGTTGCCGGGGGTGGGATGGGGGGCGGGGGGGTCGTCCCGTCGAAGTAGGACGAGACGACTCGAGAGACTTTCTTTTGTATCGCAGTTGGCGCGGGGAAGAATAAAGGAAGGTGCAAGCACTGGGGAGAGGACGAACAGAGAATGCGCGCAGAGGGGTTTGCCTAAGGGTGGAGACGCAAGCTGGAATCCCGAGTAAAGGTCGAGAATTTCATCGTATTTTTCTCGTTCCCTGCTTCATCGTTCACGCTGGCGCTCGATCTCTCAATATTGTACGATACCCCGGTACATTATACCGCCTTATTCGGATATAATATCTCGAAAATAACTCGAGTACATAATCGATAATGCGCATCCATCGACTTTTTAATTTGTGTTAGTCAGCTGCATCGAATCGAAAGAAAAAAAAAAAAAAAAAAAAAACATCGGAAATCATTTATTAAATTAAATACGACGCACGTCCAAATATTTAGTGTTTTGGTGTGACAAGCAAAAGCGCGTTTAAATCCACGAACATTTTAATCCTCACGAATATAACGAATTTCGTAACTTTCGCGGTCGGGGAAATAGTATATCGGATTAGAGGAAAATGGAACTTAGATCTCTGAGCGGTTGCAACGCCAACACCTGTCTCGAATCTCCGAGGCGAAGCTTTAACTACTTCGCTTATGTATCTCAAGTAATTCGACCGTGTCTTCGACCTCTTCTCGATGTATTATACATGTAGTTCGTGTTTTCCCACACCCGTGTGTGTGTGTATGTGTTTCCCAAACGTCAGCACGGCTTACGAGTATTTCCGTGTCCAGGCTGACCTACATTTCGAATCGGCGCAGAGCCACGCTTTCTCGTTTTTCGAGTCATTCTTCTCTCTTCTAACGTTTGATGTTTTTTTTTACGTCAAGCAACACTCTCTAGACGAAATTTTTTAATTAGTTAATTAGTGACTCATTAGAAATTAATTCTGTAAACAAAAATACATTTTTTCTAATAACTCATAATAATAACGATTGTAGCTATGCAATCGACGAGTGACGATCGCCGATTCTGCTATTTAAAAAATCGCACCGAAAACAGTCGATGCGCGTTTGGCGCGCGGCTCCGGTGATCACCCAAGTCAAGCAACTTTGTTCGCGGGCAGTACTTGGATGGGTGACCGCTTAGCCGCGCGCCGATTGCCGCATTAATCGTTCAGCGGGAGGTTCATTCTTCAGAGACTTTGGTGTTCTCTGCACTTTTCGCAGGTGGAAAAATCACCAAAGAATTAGTAAAAAATGGCCGTCTGTACCGGTATGGGTTTTCCGCAGTTTTCCCGTTCCTCGGCAAATGCGATACAGTGTAGTTAAGTCGGAATGTTAGGAGGGGGAACCGTAAAAATCCGGAAGGGTTTCCGGCGGAATAAGGGGAACATTACCTAACCTAACCTATTTGAAAAATCGGCGATCCGTCAGCCATTCGACGAATTAATTCGAAAAAGCCGTTTTATTTTTTTTTATTTAAATTCTGTTTCAATGGCGCAATGAATGGACCTTTCAGTATACCAAAAAAAATCATTTTATTTTCGATAGTAATCAAGAAAAAAATGCCTTTTATTTTTTGAAGTGCTGCTGTTAAGAAATTAACATCAAAAGAAAAATTACAGTCGGTTGAACGAGTGATGAAAGTGACTCTCTTGTGCGCGAGTCATAAAGCATTCGAGAACATTGTACGAGACTTACACCTGAGACGCGCCAAAGTAGTTCTTTCTCCGCGAGCTGCGAGTAGCATAATAGGTCGTAGTATAATAGTAGCAGCAGTCGCGTGTATATATCTTGGCCTCTCGAGAAATGCTTGAATGACGCTGAGACGTCGTCAACGTTGTCGTCCGAAGAGGAGGGAGGGAGACGCGGGGCTGCGCTCGCTGGTTCTACCGTCGGTGAACTTTAAGTGACACTTATATTTCCAACGACTGCTGCTCGCGCCCCTTTATGACCAATATACTCGTCACGACGGATAGCAGTGAGAAAATTCGCCTTTTCATGACCGCGTCATCACGCTAATGGTCGCACGTACAAGAGATTACGTAATATGCTCCGAACACCTGTTCTCGGAGGATCGCGTGAAATACATAATCGCAGTAACGATAATCGAATCTGCAATATCGATACTACAAAGTCTCTAAATTAGCGAAAATACTCTCAAAAGCAACGAAAATAGTAGCTGATATTACAAAAAAACGTTTATTAATTCAGCATGCGATAAACTCCGCAATACAATCCGAATGAAAAATCCACTCAGCTACGTTAATATTTGCACATGACGCACAGTCGGTAGAATGGGTCCGAGTAGTACAATTGTACACGAAGATAAGTGGAACAGAAATATACTCGGTGTTTCGAGTCGAGAGGGAGATTCTGTGACGAAAATGCGCTCTCCTGAATAGCGGATGGTACGTTACGTAGAATAATATCTCCTTTCTCGTGCCGCGGTAAAAGCCGCGAGAGAGATGGATATATCTCGGGTACAATAAAGACAGCAAAGGAAAATGCATATGCATGCGGAAAGCGCGTCGGGGTGCTGTTGGCTCGAGCGTAGCGTACTCTAAGCCTCATAGTGTGGGTCCTCTACGTGCGGTATAACCCGTTGGTACGTGCGGTTCTCCAAATGAAAGCTGCGGACGAGGATCCCGAGGAGTAGCGAGGACGATGACGAGAGCAAAAGTGGAGACAAAATACATATATATGCGTTTCCAGGACCAGGCAATAGCCCCTTTCGTTTCGTCACCCCCGGCCCCGTCGTGTGTACTAATAGACTCGCGACTCCTCTCTCCACTCGGCGTATTTGAGTCCCGTATCCACGGGGTCGTCTCTCGAGTGTCGAGAAAACGTGACCGCGTGCAACAAACACATCGACTAATAATAATATAAATAAACATAAACTCGAGCCGGAGACACGGCAATATAGGGTGCGAGCGAGGAAACAAAGGGGGTTAACATTGTAGTAGAAATTCCAGAGGGTGCAAAAGCAGCGAGCAGCACGCCACCCCCTCATCCGGGGTATATATACCTCGTGACAAAGCGAGATAATTATTTCACCTGGTCTCGAATGCACATGCGCGGTATGCAAACCGCGGGGCACAAGAGGGATAATTACAAATATATATAGTATATAGATGGCGTTAGAGGGCGGAGACCCGAACAGAGGAGGATGAGGGAAGCACAGGGGGCTGAATGCACGGGACACACGTAGTGTCATAATCGAGGGGGGAATAGAACATAGGACTATGGTGAAAGGGTTTGTCGCCGAAGAGTGTGCAGAGGGAGAGAGAGTGACAGAGAGAGAGAGAAAAAGTATCCACTATGGCACGCGGGGCTTGACGTTCGTACAGAAAATTGCTTCTTCCAGCACACGCGGCCCAACGACGGAAAATGCATATGCATGACGAAAGCATGACCGTTGGGCCAAAGCGTAAGCGTCTGTGGGATATACTAACGTTGTGGTGGAGAGTCGGACAGTGTAGAAGTGGCGCTAGTTTATCGATATAACGGCTTGTATGTACTCTATGTACTGATATACATACATATTGTATTGTACAATGTGGAAAAGGGAGGAGGGTAAGGGTACAGAAGAGAGAGGTCAATCCCCCGTGACACCGGTGTGCGTGTGCTGAAATAGAAAGCGTATCCCAGGACCCCTAACTCTGCATTGTATTCGCGAACGAGCGAGAGAAAGACAGGAACCCTCTCACATTCTGCTTTTGCTATATGCCGCTCACACTATACCAGTCGAGGTTTTAATTAACCCGTTTGTTTGTCCGCTGCCGAGTACAGTATTTCGAAATCGTGGCTAGGATGACCGTGGCTCGCGTATATACCGGCGGGTCTGCTTCAAAAATTCTATTACATTTTTATTTATTTTTTTTCTTCACGCACACTTTTTTCTTTCGTCTCGTCTCGACGGCGCAAAAGTGCGAAGTTTGTCGCTGACGACTAACACGAAACATCGCGTATATTGCAAGATGTTTCGAATCCACTGTCCAATCTCCATCGTCACTATTTTTCTGTAAATTGCACCTTGTCAAGTGGCGTTTTGTAAAAATGTGCAATACATCGGGAGCTCAGAGACGAACGAAAAAAAAAAAATTATATTTTTATTTTACGTCATTATATATTTTTTTTTTACAAGTTCGACGGTTTGTATAAAAAATAATAAAAAATTCATTTTCGGTATTTTTTTTTTTGCGATCTAATGAGATCATTTTTTTTTTTTTATTTGGAATAAATTATCGCTCGTCGCGATTGTTTGAAAAATAAGTGAAAAAAAAAAAAGGTTTGTTTGACGTTAAATATCTCATGTGTGACCGGTAATAGCGAGGTCCCGGCGGGAGCGAAACGAAAAAAAACGTCAGAATGCACGACGAGTGGAGGGATTCCCGGCGGAAAACTCGTTAAGGACTTGAGGGGGAAATTTGTGCGGGAAATAAATAGTTCCATTGCCGAGGGGCCTCCGTAGCGAAAGTTTGCGCACAGTGTGTAGTAAATGTACCGACGAAATTAGCTGCATTTGCGATATACCGGACGCGACTACTGCTCATATAACTTTACATGCGCGTAACACGCATGCTGTAACAAACGTTATGTACACTCGTACGGAAATTTTATACGCGCACGTGTAGCGGGTACGAGATATTTTGCGTATTGCGTTGGACGACAGGCGTGTGTACTCTGCACTCCGCTCGAAGCGCTGCTTTCTGTTAATTCATTGGGGTTAATTAAAGTTTTTTGGGGAGCGCGCGAGAAGTCTGCGCGAGGCGCGTGAGTTACCGCGCGAGGGACCAGCTTCTCTGTCTCCCGCGTACCTTGTAACTTTTCGGGAGGAGGACTACCGAGAACGCGGAGAACCGACGACGACGCGTGGAAAATACGAAAATCCGGAGGGGTGGAGAGCCTCCGGACGAGGCTAGAAAAGCCATGAGAATTATTCGCGGTGCACGAATGAATGTAAAGTAGTACGAACCCTGCGAAATTTAACTTGTACTCCGTACAACTCTTTCCACACGGAGTAACGCAGAGAAAGAGAGAAAGAACCAATTTTTACGCGCCCAGCTGAGTTTGACTATCTTTTTCTTTTCGGCGCTTCTCGCGCTTCACTGATACGCGCTTACGGTTGGCTCTCGGTGAATCTTTTGACCGCACCCTCGCTTTCGCGGACTTTCTCTTTTTTTTTAGCACGTGCGCGTAAAAAAAATCTCGTAGATTTTTTTTTTTCTATCTCTACCCTTTGAAGCGTATTCCGCGAATATGCCATAGGAACGTAAGGTATATATAGTCGTGTTCACTCCAATATCGGCGAAAGCCAGCGAAGTTTTCATTTCTCCGAGTTAACCGAAGCTACAGCCGGCGGTCCAGGAATCTTGAATACCTCTTTCGTCGCTACCCATTCAACGTTCCTTCCCCCCCGCTGACGCCAATGAAACGTGGTCTTCGTTGAATCTTGTCATAAATTCGCTGCCGTACAGCGAAAGGGTTACGAGTATGGACTCTGCACATTTTTGCACTCAGACAAGGAGAAACGGAGCAAAAGGTCTCCGGGCTCTCCGCCTTCCTATACTTTTATACTCGCCGTCGCACACCCCACTTGAGTCCGTACCAAAGTTCCAATTAAATTGCAGCAGAAATCCGAGCAATATGACTCGACCTCTGGTAGCTTTTAACGATATTTTAATAAATACGAATGATAAAAAATGTTTTTAAAATAAAAAAAAAAATGGCTTTTTAAATTTTTTTAATTTTTATTGGGTACTAAAAAGTATTGTAAAGTGTACGTGGTAACTTGCGCGATAAAATTTGACCACTTTGATTTTTTTCATTGTCGAGAACGTTTCCTCGGAATTTTTATTATTATTTCGCGCAGTTAATAGCAAACAGGAAGCTGAATCGCGTTAAATTTATTTTCATCTCATATAATTCGACCCAATTAATTTTTTCCGCATAAACGTTTTGAACAAAGACTGAAGCAACCTTCAAGAGCTGCATAACCTCAAAAAAGAATCTTCTTCAGTTTACCAAAATGCATTGAAGCATTTAAACTTTTTTCAAACGAGGTCACGGTCAGTTAAAATGGTTTGCGACGTCGATCGCAGCGGGTGCGCCAGCTGACAAAATACATCACCCCCGCTACCCATTTGAGGAATCTTCCGAAACGCAATTGCGAGTTTATAGTTTTGAAAGAACGGATCAGCGACCTCGACCGAATTTTCGTAGTGATAATTGCTCGATAAATTAGCCTCCCGAGCGTTCCAAGAAATTGAAGAAAAGTTTGGGAATCTCGGGAAAGCTATAGGATTCTCGTGTCATCGTGTTGTCGTGACTCAGAAACGACGGCGAGTTTAGCGGATACAGCGCGAGGTTCACGCGCGGAGAATATCTCTTGATTCTAATACAATATTCACGACCGACGTATACGCGCGCGACCAGGCGAAATGGAGGAAAAAGAGGAACGAGAGAATCTCAACGTACAGCCGAGTATAGAACTCGTTTTCCGCGCTAACTCTTGTCACTGCGAGTCAGGAAACTCGGTGAAAACTTATGTGGGCGTCAAGGATATTTCGCTTAATCAAACTCCACCTACAGCTCTCTCGTTCTTCTAACGTCCGACGCGCACGCTTCTCCGGATATATTTCGGGATACACACGGCATAGAGGCTGAGAATTATGCGAGGCTGTCTGGTCGCGTGCCCATTTCAAATGATTACGAAAAAAGCGCTTCGTTTCATTCGCGATATGCCATAACTGTTGTCGGAATAATATGTTAGAAAAAAAAATGCATTTTCAGCATTTACAGGTAATTTTTTTTCAGTCGATAACGAATTAAGTAGAACATTTCCCCAATCGATTTCGTAGGAAAATATAATTTGATTATATTTTCTATATTTTTAAACTATTCTTACAAAGAGTTTGATATTCAAAATATACGTTTTTAGGCGCTATTTTCACACATACGTTAAAAATGAATTTAATAATCATTTGTATTATTGATAATGTGGCATCTTCGATATTTTCGTAGCGTTCTTTTGCCATAGTCTCCCCTATTTTTAATAATTGTTTAATATATATATTCGAAGGAAAATCGTAATATTGTCGCATCGTATTATATCGTTCAACGAAGCAGAAACATAGAGGCGAAATTCGCACAAACGATCGGTCGGCTTTTGCTATACATCAAGTAAAGCTCTCGTCATCATTGCGCTGTTCTTCATTTATGAGTAAAAAGCGACGTTTTCCCGTCTCATTCTTGTCTCGGTTGCGAAGTAAAGCTCGTTGTATATATCTGCGTCGAAATATTATACGAGAAAGACGATGGAATAACATTGCTGCATAGACAACGCAGGTATTTGTTATGTCGCAGTACTGCTTCAAAAGAGGAAGAACGATATACAATACAATGAAAAGACCGATTTTCCTTTGGATCAAATAAAGCTCGTCTTCTCGTTATCGTTGTTTCTCCCTATATTTCCGTGAAATTCTTCGCTACGAATAACATCGTAAGGAGCAATAGCATGGAAAGTCTTCTCAAGCTTTCTGAGATTCCGATCTCTGTGTTCCACCGAACTCCGTTTCGCTGTTGTGTCTTTCCCGCTCTCCTCGACATTCGCTTTTGCTCTCCGGAGGTCTCTCTTCTTCCTTGTCTTCTTCTAATACCCTTTCATAAACATCAACCTCGCGTTTTATTCGCCCCGCGGTCGTTTGCGCTACAAATTGCTCTAAGAAGATTCTCCCGGAGGTTGTATACGGCTTTAGCGTTTGTGGGAGTGAAGGAGAGAAAGAGAGTTTGAAACGAGTATAAGAAGCCAAGGAGTGCATAGTATTGCGTCGGAGGTACGCGGTGAGCTGCTTCGCTTCCTGACGGAATGGCTAAATCCTGATTCACGAGCTCTTGTTACTCGCGTCAGCGAGGCGAGAAACCACCCGGTGGGGAGGGGGTTGAAAATCGTCGCTCGCGGCAAGAATTTGCGATGGCTCAACGACAACGGCGTTGGTGAATAGGCCCGACGGTTCGTCGGGTTCTACTAAGTACGGATTATGCATATCGTCGCGCTCCGAGTATACGACTCCTCTCTTCTACTTCCGGCGGCGTCTATTCGTACTTCCGTCGGTGCTCTCGTTTCTTGGAATATTCCTACGAGTCGGGAAGACTTCATAGTTAGTACCAGTAGCGCGCAAGCTTCTTCCCTTCTCTTTCCAACGCCGTTTCTGCAACGGCAGTTGTAGAAACGGTACGAGAATTCGCCGAGTTGCAGGGCGTTTACCGAGTGCGTACACCGCTCTCTTTCTCGTATACAGTTGTCTGTGTAGCTTTGGCTGCCCGAGACTCCGCGGCAGAGCTGAAACGACTTTTTTTTGTTTTCACTTTTCCAATTACGCGAATGCGATGGCGAGAGTCGAGAGGGAAGCAAAGAAAGAGAGCAGCGCAGCGAGGAAACCTCCGACGAAAGCTCTTTCGCACAACGACGGTATAGTATCGCCGTGTCGTACCTCTCTATGCCGTTAGTATATAAACGTATCGGTTCGATATTTTTACCGGTATAGCGACACGGAAAGAGAGACGGGAGAGTCACACAGATACCACAGATATATTCTACGCTTGCGGTGCTTCGCGGAGGTATCGTGTACACGTTTAGGTACTCTCTGCCGGCAATTCAAGGCATTCGAGAGGAAAATTGTGATTTTTTACCCTTCAACATGGTAACGAAATCAAGAGATACCCTATTCGAGATTTTCCGAGACTTCGCCCCGCAAAAGTCGTCGCAGACTTTAATATACTAAACTAAACGGAGAGTATGAAAATACATAGGCAATGAGAGAATTGACTGCCAGCTAAAATAAATAATGACGACCGGGAAAGATAGCGTAGTCATTGCCAAAATGTTTCCCAATGTGCCTTGCACTCCGCACCGCGCGGCAAAACGGCGTCATACGTATTTTTTAATAATTTTTTTTTTTTTAATAGAACACAAATTGCATTTAACCCTTTAAAACGCAATCGAATTTTTTTCCTTTTACCTTCATTTTCGGACAATTTTTTTTTGTAAAATAAAAAAGACTATATATATGTATTAAATTCTGTAAAGTAAAAAATGATTCCAACTATGCAAAAAGTTATGTCCGTTCACTCCACGAAGTATTACACGAAATCCTTGCGAAACATTTTCCTCCGAGGATTTTTTTTTCTCTATACCCTCGTATACATATATCGATAAGATGAATTATCAAGAGTCTATATAGAGAAACGATCGAATGAAAAGAATTCAAAAGAAGATAGCCAGATGGTACGGAAAATCCGGATTAAGAAAGTAATGAAAATATCGAGTTATCGGTGTATATCTGTGTGGCCGATACACCGAAACCGGACCCTCGGAATTGCTACAGCGTTGGTAGAATTCCACAGGCAGAAGGTAAAGATCGCGTGGAATTGGTGCCGGGAAATAGCCCGAGCGCCGATCTATATCCCACGCGAAACGGTGGAGGAAGAAGCCGAGGAACGAATCCACTTAGAAGTAACTCCGCGAATTCTCCGTATCTTCTCTTCCTCCCGGGAGCTTTTCTCGCTTCATCTTTCAACCGTGCGATGCCGATCTTCCGTCTCACTTTTACCCGAGAACGATCGTACGCTCTTCAGACTATTGCGCCAATTATCCGAGACGATTTTTGCCCTTAATACGTTAGCAAGTTTTGTCGGTGGCGGTTGGGAGTAGTTCTCGGTATAGTCGAGGGGTTGGAGACCAGAACTGGAACCCAGAAATCGTACGGGGGGGTCGATGGCGCACAGGGGTATAACCGTTAACGCTGGAAACTCCATTATTGCAGTCGATTGTCGATTGTACGACAACTGTTACCCGCGTGTCTCTCACTCCTGTGTCCAGCGTGCCGGAGAACGGCGAAACTCTAACGAGCGCCAGAGGGTGGAGGGTAAAAATAAATAAAACTAACCCATCGAGAGACAAAATAAAAGCGCTCTACCCCATCCCCGTCGTTCGTGTCTTCTGAAAGCCATCCCTCCGCCTCGCCAAAAAAAAACAACATTTCGGCCCTATTAACCGATAATAATAAACGTCGAACGATACGAGATTGAATCTGTATCGACGAAAATAAAATTCAATCGCTGCGGGCGCTATAAAAAAAAAATAAACGAACAAAAAAAAAAAAAACAGTATCCCAACGGTAAACAAATTTTGTTGTGTATTCCTGTTCTTCTGCTCTCTCTCCTTCTATGTTCGGAACTTTGCAAATTTACCAGGCAATTTGTAGCTCTCATTCTCCGTCTCTTTCTCTCTATTGAGTTCGCAATCGGTTTTTTTTTCAACGCCTCTATTTTGAAACTGTTGAATCAATCGGCGAGTGGACACACGAAGCTGACGAAGAAAAACATAGTGTTGGAGTGTCGGTACGAGAACCGCGAGAGCGACGGAGGGTCCGAGAACAGGGTGGCTGTGTGTGCATCGAGCTCACGGGCCATTAACCACGGGGTTGTTGTCGTGGCGTCTGTCCCCGCCGATTTCTGTATATATATATATATACACCAACCAGTACAGCTTTCTCTCTGTATCCCCCGCGTTCTCTCGCTGTCTATCGTGCGGCAAGCGTACCGCGGAAGGGAATCCCGCGGGTCCTACGATCCGCGACCAAGCGACAAATTAACGCCGGACGTACTCGAGGAACGTAGATCCGCCGGCGACCGGTGCGGTTCGTAGGATATGTCCGAAACTATCGGACTACGAGGCCTCGTACCTCGCCTACCGCGTGCACACACCGGCTCTTGCGCGAATCCCAACCAACCCCCGGCGCAAACGGCCCATATTTCAACAATGTTTTATGATGCTTACTCGGGTACGCGTGGCCTCGGGAGTTACGCCGGAGAGTTTACCCCATTCCTATTCACGCTCCATCCTTCCCTATCTCGGCATATTTCGCCTCATTCCATTCTTATCCGAATTGGCGAGGGACCCACGCAATGCGACGATCGATCAACGAATGAGCTATTTCCGAAATAACTCCGATTCCGTTGCTGAAAAACTCCTCCGATTGTCTCACGGCGGTTGCTATACATATCCATAAGAAATTTCGGTCGTGGAAATTATTTGAATACGATACGTATTGTTACCATTTATCAATGGTCCGTTTGACTTTAGCCGAAAACAGCCATTGCCTAAATAGAAATTGTCCGGGTTATGCCCCGGCGAAGTCCAGAACCCGATAAGCGCTATTTCGCGCACCCAAATATGTATTCATCTCGGCACGGTCGCGTACCCGATTGTTTATAAATTTTGATACAACCGAGAGACAGTCGTGGCTTATCCGGGCGGTCATATAATCGGACCGTACCAGGCTATCAGGCGGAGCGATCAACCGGGTGCTGGTCGCGGAAAACGTGACGGGTCTGTCACGGCCGCCGGTGGCACCTATTGTGCACTCGGTATAAATTTGGCGATGTATCTGGCATTGTTTAGTATTCGGGTTTAATGTCTACCAGAGTAGCTTCGTATTTGGTACGAAAAAATACATCGAAATATGAAAAAAAAAAAAAAAAATGTATAACCTTTAATTTATTTTCGAACGCGTCGACGCTACTGGTCTACAAACGAAAACGCCAAAGCGAATAAAATGAATACTTAGTGAAATAATAATTTTTAAATATTAATACGCTTAATCTGTATCGGTATCGCATTGCGCAAACTTCCGTCCTGAACGCGAACGAGAGATATCGTTAAAATATTTGTTGTATAGCGAATAAATTAGTGTTTAATTGCCGAATTCGCCGATGTTGGAAGGGAGCTTTTCGTAAACACGATTTCGCAATGGTCTCGATGTTCCGATCTCATTTCGCAAACTCTAACGCACGATTACGTTACGGCGTAAATTTTAATTATAAACCGCAGCGGCAAAGAGAGATGTATTCCGCGGCGGAATCGACGCATGCAAAAGCGTCTGTAAAATTATATTCGATACGAATTAATACGGAATTCAATTGAACGCTTCAGTTTTGTTTCGTTCGCTCGTATCTAATTCGCGTTATATATATATAACGTTGAGATATTTTTCCCATTGAATTCTGTCTGCTCGGTAATTTCGCTTTCCACTCATTTCTCGTCGTTGAGGACATTCCCTCTCGTCATTCCAGGTGAATACCGAAGGATATTTCAGCACTCATCTTTGTCCGTACTGTACGGTTTATCGAAGTCAAACAATCGTCGGATACAGTCCGATGAGGTTGTGACGATAGCAAAGGCTGAAGTTTGCTCGCGAATAAGAGGAAGCAAAGCGTTCGATAGGGAGGCAAGAGAGACGACCGCGTATTGACGTGAAGTGGGCTTTTGCATTTATATGCACAGCTTATAACGGATGTAGACGAGAGAGTGAACTCGGTGGTCCGATGTTTAACCAATGCGGATGTCCGTACCACCGGAGGGTTGAAGGGTAAAGGAAAGCGAACGAGTAGATCGAGAGGACGAGAGGACGAGGAAAGGGTCCTTTCCGTTTATATTGGGATTCGTGGTGCGCCGGGCCGCGAATCCCTTTCATAAAGGGATTCTAGTCGCGAATCCACGGATAAAAGTCTTAATTCGCCGCCGGGTGTGTGGCGGAGTTGGTACGGCAGATATAGATATTTATATCGATCATTTCGACAGTGTCGCGTCACAGAGGTCAGAGGTCAAAACGTAACAACGGAAAACTTAAATACCCAGAGGTTCCATAAAAGGCTTTTGCATGTATTAAAAAAAAATTCCATTTACGAAAAAAAAAAAAAAAAAAAAAAAAAAAAAAAAAAAAAAAACCTCCACAGATAAGAGTCCTGAGGGGTCGAGGCAAACTATCGCAGATATTATAAATTATAATAAAGTATGATAGCTCGTAAAAAAAAATATAATAATAATAATAAGTTTGAGGTATCTCTCGAGAGCCTCGTCGCACTTCCTGTCGAGGTGCTTGGTGGCTTCGCGTCTGCTCGTTACTCGTTATCTCGCGTCGCATTACTTACTTACTCTCACCCGCGACCTGCGCGCATACTTAACTGCAAACGCTGTGGAACGGCCTGAAAAACGATGGCGAAGGAAGAGAGGATCCGTGTATCAGGCAATACGCACGGGAGGGAGGCGGAGGTGTAATGGGATTTCATGGAGCAGCATAGCGAAATACTACTGCCGAGGACCATTCTCTATCTTCCTTCTCACCTTCTACGCTATTTTCCTTTACTGTCTCCGAGTTGTATAGCTCACGCTCTTTCACGCGCCGTCAGACACAAGAATTCTGTTTTGTTGCAAAAATCGTACGAACTCTTTAAATAATGCGGGGGACGGAAAAGAAAGCAAACTCCCTCGTTTTTCGAGACGCTCCTGTGATAACATTGCCAATTTCCATTTCCGGATAATCGAGAGAAAGCTCGACGATCCATTTCTCGCGAGAACACAAGGCGATTGCAACGACCAAACTGTGTATACGAGGTATTCGTTCTCGTGAGCCGCACTCTCGGAATGCGCGTTTGTCCCTCTCCCCGGTAAAAGTCTAATTGTATTCGAGGAAAGTTTGCATAGTGAATTATTGCCAACTGTTTACGGTATATACCGTCCGGTGAAAAGGGTTACGGGATATATATCGACCGTTCTAATAGTTTTCGTAAACGTAACACAAATTCAATCATTTTTTTTTCTTTTTTTTTTTTCGTTTTGTTTTGTTTCTTTCATCGAAAGAAAACAAATGAAACCGATTGGGCAATTTCGCTATGTACGGCCATTGACTGGCAACAGCAACGAGTATTCGATTCAATGGCAGTAGGAATGATCAGCAGTGGCAGAGAATCAAGAAAAGCCCTTTAAGTCCGACTCGCTTGCGCTGAGAGAAATACGTGACCTGTATGTTCGATTATATTCTCGTCGTGTGGAGCTGCTCCTCGGCCACTCGGGTGGGCGTTCTTATCCACGATTCATCATATAGCCCCGCAGCCTCTCGATGTATTATGGAACGTGCTGGTGTACTATATTCACAGGAAGTTTCATTCAGTTCCAGCTAAATGAACTCAATTTCCTTTGTATCGTCGTAAAATATTACAATTTACTTTTCCGAAACACAAATATAAGCGCGTTGATCCCACGCGCTTATTCGTCGAACGGAGAAATAATCCAATGAATCATTTATTTATAAAAAAAAAAAAAAAAATTTAATCAAAAAATTTAATTAGTGACTGAAAAAAAAATTTTAATCATATTTGACATCGCTTTCTCATTTCTTTTCGATCGGCACACGGAATTTGCATTTTTTTAATAATGTCTCGATTCAGTCACCAATACAACAACATGTAACATTGCTGCAAAATTTTGCAACATTTGCAGTATTTTTTTTGCAAACACATTATATCGCGTAATCTGTCGAGTACCGTTATTGACTAATCTCTAAGTATTCGTATTTCAATTTTCTCAATTTTCATACGTTTTCTCGTATAGAAAATTTATTGAAAATTTGCGTCCTGTATACGACTATCTCTTTTGCGCCAATTTCCGGTACGCCGCCTTCGATCATTGCAATAAGAACTAATGCACTTATTTACCGTACGGTGAAGCCATATAGAACCGTTCGTCAATCTATAACCAAGCAGAAGCGAACACAATGAATGGAGACGACAAGAGTGGGCGAACGGGACAGCCCGCCGGCGTTGGCGTTTCCGTTCCCGAGTGCTTTCGTTCTTTTGCTCATGTATACTCGCCTTCGATTTTCGCTGGGCGCTGTTGCAATTCAATGGCTATTGACGACGCATGTGTACCCCTTTGACAGGAGAGTGTCAATGGGTTTCTTCTTTCTCACTCTCTGTATTTATCGGAAATTCTATGCCTAACTGCAACATGAGAACTCGTTGCCAGAGACTTTATTAGACTACAGCTGAGATAACAAAGTGTCTTGCGGCTCGTCAACTGTCGAATTCACACGGAAAAACCGGCTGTTCCAGTCACTGATTTTGCGAGATTTGTTCCGGTCGATTAATTGAGTGGATTAACCAATTTATCGCTCGACACATCCAACTCTTTGGATAATAACTGAATTGGCTGTTTGACACGTTCATTGAAACGATTGATTGATTTATTATCTAACCAATTGGTTGGATGATAAACCCATTCATTAGATGATATACTCATCGAATTGATTGACGTACCCAATTAATCGATCGGAGAAAATCTCACTAAGCAGATGGGTGGGTCAGCGAATACCTTTTTTCAATGCAAACGACCCAAAGACGAAATTCCATTGCTCTTTGACTCAATGAATTCGTGGATTGTAGAGTAGCAGAGGGGCATTCGATTCATCAGTAACAAAACATATTGTCTTGTCACTGTCCTATCACTTATCTCACAGTTCCAGAGCCTTTTATCGCGTTATGATTTGCCGCTTTTGCGGGTCTCGTGACTAACCATTTGATCACACCGACGTCCGCAGGAGGCCGGCGTTATCATCGTAGTGTGTATTTTACACGAACGCATACGCGTTCAGCAAATGTTTCGCGTATAGAGGCTCTACGCAATGAACTCAATAAAATTGATGATAAACATCACTACAACGTTCCAGTTATACGCGACTGCCTCTTCATCCTCTGCTCGTTCTCTCAGTTATCTTCGTTCAGACCAACAAAACTGCAACGTCGTCATCGCCGTAGTTTAATAGACGAATATAGAGTTTATCTGCGATTCCCCGAGAGATATATCTCGGAATAGTATCTATTTTTCTTCTCGAACGACGTACCGGAAAACATAGAATCTCTGAATCCGTTTCTCATGGACTCGACTCGGTTTTCTACGGTTTTCTATTTCTCGGAAAGATACGCGCGTAAAACTGTAGCTGTCTCGCAAGTAAATGAGTTTTTAATGCTCAGCGAAGCGCAGTGTGGCACAGGGAAACACTTGCCTTGGCGTCTGTCGTTCTACCTTCTTAAGGGAAAACGTTCTCTCACTAATTACGACGCTCCTTGTCTTGTTTTCTGCGTAAACGAGACGAAGGCGCGCTCCGCTTGATGGGTTTGATGCAAAAAGGGACCGTGAAACTGTTTCCCTTCTGTACCCGCTTGCCTCGTATATATAAATATAAATAGTATATAAATGAAGAGATTTCTTTTATGCACGCAACCGACGGAAGAGCGTGAAAGGATCCCGCAATTACTGACCCTTTCACGCACCCTTATTCGCATCGTGACCTGTGGAGAAGCATATCTTTCCCTTTTTTTTTTCTTTCCTCCTTTTTAATGCTCAATGGAAAAGACCGAGACTGCCGAGAGTGGTAGGTAGTTATCCCATATACAATCGTGAAAGGGTCGCGAACGCGACACGGATTATTCTCTTCTACGTTCGGTTTCTCGATCCGTTCTCTACGTTCATCACCTCGTTGGCTCTCGTTTTATAACCCGTATAATTTTCACACGCGAGTCTCGTGAAACACGAAGAGAGCTCTCGCACGGAATCCTTTCGATCCCTTTGCCTCACACATGCGCTAATAGAAAGTAAGACGATTTTACGCTATGCTGTCATTGCTGCTTATGTCGTGAACTCGCCGCACACGAACGCACGCGATTCGTCGATAAAAGCCCGAGGTCGTCGTGGTGATTCTTGTTCTCGTACAGCGTTAACGCGCGGTTGGAAACGATGGCACGACTCGAGAGTGGGGAAAAGGACGCGCACGCCTCCGCGGAAGTTTCGTGATCCAAGGAAGGCGAGTCGCCTTCTCGTTTTCCTTCGTCGCGAGTCTCTCTTCGCGCTCTTGTCGAGAGGCTTGGAATAGTTTCCCGAGGGTTGCTCCCCTCTTCCCCCCTACCGAGTGCGCGCAATTCAAGATTGGCGAGGAAAGATAAGGATAAGAAAACTAATTGTCGTGCCTGGCGTAGGACGACTGCCTTGAACCACCCTCTCTCACTTTCCGCACTCTCTCCTCCACACTACCTACGAACTCGCCTGAGAACACTCGTTCAAATCTCCTCGCCTTTGGAGCCGGACGCGCGACGAGACTCGAGATTTTTATCTTCTACCTAATTTAATACTCCAATGATCGCGGACAATCTCACAGACGCATAGCCGTTATAATGATAATGAATTTTAGTTATTTTTTTTCTTCTACAACTTATTCTCTGTCAATACTTTGTATGCTCAGTTTTTTTCCCCCGGCGGAGAGGCTTTTTGTTTATTATTTAGGAGAACGCGAGGTAAAACGGGCTTTTGGGGTTAAATGGGCACATAGGAAAAGAGATCATTTTTAAAATGTGAACTAAAAAAATCGATATGTAATTCGAAAAAAAAAAAAAAAAACTGCTATAAAATTTAAAATTTAAAAATGTTTTTTCCATTTTCGTAAAATATTATGGATTATTTTTGAATTTTTTTTATCAACATTTTTCCCATTTTACACCATTTACCTTTATTTATTTGTTAACGACCACAGCTCAATTACAGACTTAATTAGTCGCGAGAAAATCGATGTGAAAACACGTATTTCGACGTAGCGTATTTTTCGTCGAATTGCCATTGAAGTCGATGTGATTAATACCATTCCCTCGAACTCCAAAAATGTGAACTTGTATCGTCCGATCATTACAATACCCCGAGGCAAAATTTGATTATCGATTAAAAAATGCATATCGCAATGTTTGACCGAAAATTAATTGAATTTCGTTATATCCATCGGTGAAAATATGATGAGAGTACTGTTTTCCACCCCCTCCCCCCGAATAATACCCCGCAGAGACTAATGAACAGTGTGTTGCCGGTAGATACGCATAAAATGAAATAACACCCGAAATACATCGTCGCTCGCGATATGTACAGCCAAATAGAATTGCGACCCATCGGGGCCCAAAGTATCGGAATCAATTTCAATAATCGTCATTGGGGAATTAACGCGGCTATCGTCGTTTATCCGGAGGAATAGCACGGATAAATACTTACATGTATATAGAAGCTTCTCGTATAGGTGTATATATATGTTGGTGCACACGTTGTTCGTGGCGTTATTATAGGTAGCGAGAGGCCGGAGAGCTCGAGAGGATCGTCGAGTAACGAGGTTCTCCCTCCGACTCCCGGTTGCGTAGCCGCCGCCGGACTTCTCCGCCGGCAAACTCCGGAGCAAGCAACAGTAGCATCACGAGAGGAAGCAACGAACGGGCTCTCGACAGCGCAATAGCTACAACGCTCTATAATTAATTTCAACCCTTCCGGGGATCCATTACCACGTGCACTCGGTCTCACAGATATCATACCGCGCCCGACCCCCGATGTACACAATACTTGAAGCTCCCGTGCCATGCTTCTGGCATATACGTGTGTATTAGTATCTCTGAGAGAAGCCGTCGATATGCCCCGGTGAGGTTTCGCAGTTATCTGCTGGTATAATAGTAGTGGGCTGCACGCCGTTGATGCTTACGGGTACTTTCGCCTGAAAGGATCCAGAGAGCACACGATGATATCCTTTCGATTAAACGAGGGAAACGCCGTTGTATGCGAGGGGAGGGGTGAAGGCCTGCGGGCTGTGGCATTCCACGAGAGCCCAACCAAACGGTATATATAATACCTACTATTCGTACGTTTGGGATATACAGTATGCATACAGTACGAAAAGCCCTGAGGGTGATAAACCTCGACGCTGGCAACCTAACGATTAAATCCGACCAATCGATTATCAACCGAAGGCCTCAGCGTCATAAAAAACGATAAAGAGTTATTGAAAAGATAGACAATAGGAACTATTCACAAATGCAGTTAGATGTTGATGAAATGCGAATTTTATATCCGGCTTAACAAGGAACCAAAAAAACGGATACAGATTCGGCACGGATACACGAGCGGAAAAGGGGATGATCGGAGCATCGGTGGAAAATCTGCGGTTTTATGAGGGAGTGTGCGAGTAGGAAATGCCGGAACCGCAGACTAATGCGAATGGGATCTAACTTAATCCCCGAAAACCTTTCGAACCCCGGTGCGATGTACGGGTGGGGAAGCGCGTAAACGTACGAGACTAATTAGCGATGCTATTGGCAAACAATGGATACCAAATTCCGAGAGATAATGGATGAGATGGGTATAGTCACTGTGGGAACACAGATCATCCCGAGTGGGTGGTCACAGGCCTATTGCCTCTTCGCATGTCTCCCTTGAAGCGGCTTCAGTTAGATGCAGACTTGGACGTCTTGCGATACAGTGGAACCTCATTCATTTCACAACTTGTAGATCTACATCAATCGCATCAAACGGGAGTCCGCTTCTGGCTTTACTGGATTAGACTACATTCTCCGAAAACTTATCATTGTTGTGAACATTCGCCACCATATGAGACCGTATATCGCACATCAATCCAGATAATGCAGAAGAAATAAAAAAAACTGCTGAGTGGGCATCAAACAAGTTTACACTGTACTCGAGGCAATGACCTGAAACCAAATTTACTCCTATTTCAGTTGGCAGTTTATTAATTTGTGTAAAATGATTTACATTTCATCCCTTTTAAAGCAAAATCAGACACGTCGTGTGACCAGTGTGATCATTCGAACTGTTATCAGTTATGTCGCGTTATGTAAAAATCTGCGTATCCATCACTATTAGGGACATCGTCAGTATCTGGGACCTTCACCTCATTATCAGGTTGTTGTGACTCGCGCGCTCCGCGCGCTGGCGTCCTGTTTCCTGTATCCTGCAGGGCGGATCAGAAGTTTGCCTTCAAGTTTGCAGAAGATGATTTCACTTGAAAACGTACTTACGGTAATCGAGGCCAGACTCTGATGGCTGTAATTCCCTGATTATTGTTGTAATCGATAATTAAGGACGCTGAGACTCGTGAATGCGGGATCCTCTGGGTGTGGGGGGAGGGGGGGGGGGGGGTCCTGAGGGAAATGGAGGTTCTGCGGTGGTGGGGAAGAAGATTTCCTGAGGGAAGGGGGGATAATTCGGGTCGAACAAACAGACGGACAGACAGACGAACAACTTCCAAAAATACAGTGGAACCTCCCGTATTTGACGACCTCGTATTTGACGAGAGCACTTCTGATTGGCTAATCCCTTTGTGGCCTTGCATAGGCGACCGGGAGAGGGAAACTGCTGGCTGACCGATACGCTCGCCGCCGTCGTTATGTGCACCTGATTCGTCACTCCCGTATTTGACGATGTCTCCGAATTGCGTCAAATACGAGAGTCTCCACTGTATATGTAAGATAGTCGATATTGATGTTACAGTTAGATACGGAGAAAGTCGCAGTTTTACGAAATTGTTATTATATCTTTATGAGTTTATACTTAATTTTAGCTATTTTTGGAATAAGCCAATCGCTATCGACCAAAGTATCGATACGTCTATTCCCATTACGTTTTTTCTTGCCGTTTGAGATTCTGTTGCTTTGAAAAGTTATTTTCGAGTCGTTTTTCATTCCAAATCCTACTCTCCCTCTCCTCGGATATAAACCGAAATAAAAAGGTAATTTATTCTTTATTTGCCGAAGTAAGTGGATACCGTACATACAGATTGTGCGCGACATATCAATTTCGCTGGTAACTTTCATCCACTACCAATTTATATTATAATCTCGACAAAGTCGAATGTAACAAGTGATACAAAAGCTTGTTACGGAGCCCATTGCACAAACAAACAGCATGTATCAAAGATTCTCATCCCAATATAACGTTTTTGTTTCTTTTCTCTGATTTCAGGTAAGGGTCTCATTTTTCCTCGATTTATATATCTATCTCTCTACACGAATGAGGTCTCCATTCGAGTCGTGGATTTCACACAGCCAATTTGCAGGCTCTTTGTTTCATTCCCGGATAATAATATCAGCAACGAGAGAACAGCAGTATATACATCGCAGTGAGTATGAAAACTTGGTGTTCGCGTAGCTCGATGGCAGAAATGCCTCGAAAGCTTTCGACCTTATTAATCAATCGCGGAAAAAGTACATCCGTCGTGACGACATCGCTTGACATGCCCCACCAATCATTTAAATGCGTCGTAAACACGTGCCTGTGTTCCCCTCCGGTACAATGCCGCATATATATATATAGAAAAAAAAATGGAGACAATGGAGAAGACAAGCCGAGAATTGAGAAAGCATAGAACGAAAAGACCTTCGCCGTCCTATCACTTCGGAGCGTTGCACTTGAATCGCAGTATCGAAAAACCGTCTCGATATTGCAAATG
Source organism: Buathra laborator (assembly GCA_934046635.1). NCBI lineage: Eukaryota > Metazoa > Arthropoda > Insecta > Hymenoptera > Ichneumonidae > Buathra > Buathra laborator. The sequence goes on along the minus strand of OW203893.1, from coordinate 19,258,021 downwards.
CTCGGTGGCCGGATCTCTTAGACTCCGTTTTCTATGGTATTCGGTCCCTGCAACTTTCTTCGTCTTACCCCAAACTTTTCTATATCTTCGATATATTCTGCCCGTCGGAACGGAGAAAAAGAGAGATGGGCACGTGAGATTCGAAGCTTTTCGTGCTCTACGGTTGTTCGAGGGTGTGCGCCCCCCCCCCCCCCCCTCTCGATCTTGACGCGGGTACGACTTGCCGCATACATGCAGTCTACGCGGGACCCACGGAAGAGAAGAGAAGCGAGAGAAAAAGAATAGTCACATACGTATGCGATCGCCGTTAGGTAAGTGAGGACAGTCACGCGGAATGCATAAAGATGCTGTTTCACGCACCGTCAACTTTATTTCGCCCCGGTGCGATATCCACTCGGGTATTTTTACGAGAGAATATCGTCTATACGTAGAATCTCTTGGTCTCGTGTACCACGCGGACATCGTCTACACGAGACTACGTACGTGACAGACACACCCCCAGCACCCGTTCTATTTTATTCGCCGAAGAGAAAAAGACGAGGGACAAAAGTCCTTCGGAAAAGGATATATCTCGCGGAAAGCGTCGTTCGAATCGAATGGAAACGTATATGGACGCTCGATAGCTCTGCGCTCTTTGGTCAAACGTTGAATAAATATAAATAAAGTAGAGCGTAGTTTTCTGAACAAATGCTATTCGATACGCTGTTGTTTGCAGGTCGACATTTTTTAAATTCCGACTGCGCGCCGGGCAACGGACAGGAGTTACGTTTCATCGTGAACATGTGACTTTGCGTGTTTTCGTGGCATCCGATGTTTTGTGAAATAATTGAAGATGTCTTTACGTGCATTTTCCACAACGATTCTTTGCATCGCGATCTGCTTCTTTTTTCAGGTTTTATTACGATTCAATGTGAGTTGATAGAGACAAAAACTTTTTTAAAAAATGCGCTTCAACATGCCGAAACTTCATCTATATATACCGCCATAATTTATTCACTCTCGCAAAATCACATATGTGTGGCTACTGCAATTAGTTTTTTAATTAAATAGGATAAAATTAAAGTAATTTCACAAAAATAAAAAAAAACTCCGAACTAAAAAAGGAGTGTGAAAAAAAGTATTAATTAATGTTTCATTTCTTTTGTTGATATAATTTTATTGTTACACTACTTTTTTTATTGGGAATTGTTTAATTTTTGTATTTTTTTTTATTTCGAAATATTTCTTTATACTCACACTGAACGATCGAAAAGAAAGTTAATTAGAGGTTATTTATAATTTCATTTTTTCGTGAAAATTAGTTAAAAAAAGACCTTCTCGTGCGGCTAAAAAAATGAGTCGTTCGTCTGATAAAATTGTTCAAATAATAGGATTCTTAACGTTATCAAGTAATAAAACATTTTTTTTTAATAAGTAATAATAAAATAATAAATAAAAATAAGAATGACATAAAAAATAAAAAAAACATGTTTTTGCAAAAAATTAAAAAAATGTCGCCAAGTAGTTTAAATAGTTTTTAAATAGTTTTGTGAAAATAAAAAAACTCGTAAAATAATCAAAAATCATATGAGCCAAGTGAAAATTAAAAAAAAAAATTGGCGAGTCCTTAGAATACAAATAAATGTAGTTGCATCGAAAGAAAGGACGAGCAAAGTTTTTTTTATATTTTCACTTGGCTCATGTGATTTTTGATTATTTTACGAGTTTTTATTTTCACAAAACTATTTAAAAACTATTTAAACTGCTTGGCGACATTTTTTTTTCCTTCATACAGCAAATCGTTATGTTTTTGTTTCAACAAATTTACAATAAAACATAACAATTGTACTTTGTACAATATTTGTGGCGATATGTCGTGGCATTTGATGCAACGGCACAATGGCATCGTTCAACGCTCGTTTAATACGATATACTCGCAGCGCATAATACAAGGAGAGTTTAGCTCGAATAATGTTCATCACCTTCGTAAATTCGCGAAATATCATTTTGCGAAAGGAAGATAAGACGATAAGAGAGAATAGGACCGATAAAACACATCTTTCCCGTTTCGGTCTTTAAAGTTCGACTGGGAGACACGAAACAGCATTTCAAAGAGCAAGAAAAGCTTAACCCTATCTCGGGGGGGCGCGCGAGCTTAACATTCTCATCAGTCACGTGCAGAATACACGGGACAGACAAAAATATATAGAACCCTTTCGGGTTATATCCATAGCGGTAAGCCTGGTTCTTCCGCAAAAGCTCTCTGAAACTCAGTCTGCGTCCTCTCTCTCTCTCGTATTTAGTACTCCATGGAATTTGACTACAGCGTTTCTCCCTGGAATTTCATTTTGCCCGCCAAGAGAGATCGTACACTTAGCTCCCTCACTCTTCTCTTGGGTGCACATTTTCAGCTCTCCCCAAGAGAATATTCTCATCTTCGTCTTTCCTTTGCGATTTTCTTCTCGGTTTTCTCCTTTTGCCTTCATCGCTGGGCTTGTCGCGATATTATGTGACGATTTGTAGCCGTCGGACCTTCCAAATTTCTGGAATTCACATTCTAAGTACCCGAAAGAGAGACAGAGAGATGAGCTCGTTCGCCGGGTGTTCTCACTGTGCAGGATATTAGGGAAAACGACGATGAAACGGGGAGGAGAGCGTGAAGATAGAACGAGTGCCAACGGGGGTTGAATCACCGCGCGCGGCAGTGCGCTTCATTCAGCCTGCAACCAACCCTTATACAGTAGGTAAAGCCTCCGCGTATCTGATTTAAATCTAACGTTTAGATATTCCAGCCCGTTCGCTATCTCTCCCCCGAGGGCGACGAGTCTCACGGATTAGAATTATCTCTCGCGCGCTCTCGCATATCGACTGACTAAAATCAGACGGACGTATTCACGGTCCACAAAACCCACTGGTTACGCCCTTTTGACTTTTATTCATGCCATTTGTGTTTGGGACTCGTGTGCGGTTCTCTCGCGACAAGTTAATTTATCGGTCCAACACGTGACTCCGACAATCGCTGGTCATACGGTTTGCTCCGGTTATAGCCGATTGGAACCTATTTAACATCGCCCTTAATTACCGCGTTCTTTCCCGGTCGGGGACGAGGGACTATTACGTAGGAAAGAGGAAGTAAGAGACGGGGAACGGGGCAAAGCTTTGTACCAACTTTGTGTCTACAAACCGCTTCGTTAATAGTAACCAGGAGATAATGGCCATTACGAAATCATTAATCTGTTAATGGGTTGCGTCGTCGTTGCGGTAGCAGATCGCAATCGTGCGGTATCGAGGGGTGGGTGTGATCGAGGATTGGGCACTTCTCATCCCCCCGCCCCCCTCCCCGCTCGCGTTACTCGTGTATAAGCTTATTCCGATGCAAGAAGAGGGTTGTACCGCGCAGCGGCAGATCACGGTCCCCTGTTTCCATCCCTACTTCGATATTCCGATTCGTCATGCATCGATGGACCGAAACCGCGCCTAAGCCGCGTAATATGCGTAACGTACCATTATGTTATTACATGGGGTGTTACCTCGGGCACTCGGGATATCTACAGGACAAATTATAACCTACCGAAGCTCGGTATTGCCTGATCGCGTCATCATCAAAAATTGCTTTCGTATTACTGTATTTTTCTCCCCCCGAAATAGAAGTGTAGGATAAGCAGTATAGTATAAACAGCAATAATCCGTTCAAAAAATGGTTTAGGTAGATTATTGTTGCTACAGTGCCTAATAAACTCGATAAGGATGCCGACAAATGTGATTTAAGGGGTATTCTCGAGAATTGTGTATTAATTCATTAAAAATCGTGATAATTTCGAATGTTTGGGTTAATGCTGAAAACTACAGGTTTCCGCTATCGTATTGTGTTTTTTTTTTTATTGTGTTTCGTATTAAATACATGTATATGTACATGTTTTCGAAGCACATGCGACTTTTTTCTTATTGGGACTACAATTGTACCGCAAGATAGACGCATGAGGGCTTAAAAGATAGAAGTCTGCAAACACACTTCGTGTTCTCTTATTTCGATGTTCGAACCAATATTGACGCTTGTGAATCCGACGAAAAAGCCCCTGGGGGAGGAGCAGAGTAGACGGAGCGTCGAATCTTATTCTTGGACGAAAGGCAACGAGACGGTAAAAGCAAATGTAGGCAGGGAGAGTCATTCGAGATGGTTGTCGATCGCTAAGGAAGTAGATAAGGCCGGCGTCGGGCAATATTCGTTGGGTATTGCTACTTCGGTAGTTTTCGAGTTATTTACACGTGTCTTTTCACTTCCCTCCTTATTCGTGTGCCGTTCTCCCGCGTTCGTGGGTTTAGAGAGGCGTCCGCTTCTACGTTCACGTGCCAACTATCTCGCGAATATCGCGCACCGATTACACCATCACACGTATACCGAGATTCGGCTTATAACCATCGCTCGATGATTCGAATAACGCTCTCGATTCCTGCCCTCATATGCAGACTGCCGGAACATTTATACCTTCGGTTATATCCGTGTAGGCTATGCCAACCCGAGAGGATCACGCGGTGACTCGGCCCTCGGAACGAACGCGCAAACGACGAGGAATATTGGGCGTCATCCCACTCTCTTTCTATCGCGCTACGGTGGATATTGAAATCTGTCGGGGTGCGCGTAGACGTTTTCACACACATACACTACTGCGCTATTACGAGCGATGCTGCTCTACCCGAAAACCAGACATCTACCATCCCCGCCAAGGAAAATGCACGTGATGGCATTACCGCACCGAAAAATTGCCCTTTCTCTACCCTTTTATTCTTATATATCTTCGACATAGATAAATGTTCTGCAAAAAATATCTTACGAAAATGAATACCTAAGTATATGAAGTTTCTTGCATATGCGGCATATTAAATTAACTATACTTTCGGGATATATCTAATTTTTTTTTTTTTTCGTATTTTATGTTCCGCGTAACTTTTTCCACATTGACCTGTTGCTGAGTCATTTTCTAAGTCATCAAAAATGCTATGATGCACCGGCTCCGCTGCATCCCTCGTTCCGCAAACCGGTACCCCTTTTTGCTCGCGAGCCAATCTCTTCCTCATAATAAAACAGTAAAAAATGCTATTATAGATGTGCGCAATACCCGCAACCGGGTTATATAAAGCAATATCCTGATGTGTGTGTCAGCGAGCGGGGCGTCCGGATGAGAAGAGAAAACAAAAGTCCGTCTATTACAACGGGAAACAACGCGACTCGTCCCTGTTAGCTCGAGGGGTGTGCGTGGATCGCATATTTCCGAAGCGTGGTACCTACCTGCCGCGGGTGGTAAACTTCGTCTGCTCTTGAAAATTAATTTAAAAAGATCGACAACGTCCCGCGGAATAACAAGGCGCTCGGGCTTCTCCGTCGTTTTACGAAGAAGAGTCACGCGGTTCCTCCTTGTCTTTTTCATATTTTACGCTCTCCCATGCGGCATTTGTGAATTTTTTTTTCTCAATCTCAAAGCTTCTCGTGAATTTATTTTGTCAAGTTTAATTTATTCCCCGGTTGGCTGGTAGGGCTCTCCAACGGTTTAGGTATCCGAGAGCGCGGAGGGAAACTGATTTAATAGCTTACGCTTTTGTAATAATACATTTTTTACAAAATGATGAATAGTTACAATAATTGTAGAAAAATAATGAATTCTTTTTCTTCTTCCGATGGAAAAATGTCGTAACGGATGAACGATATACGATCGATATAGTGGAGACTGAGTTTTGTAAAGCGCGTGGGTCTCCATTCATTTTGCCCGGACGCTTCAGTCGCGAGTTATTGTTGTTTGTTATTATCGCCCAAGTGGCGAAAGGAAAGCAGATACGCGTGGGCGAGATTGGCTTAGACTTCCCAACGAACGCGGCTATATATTGTGCACACCTACTCGAGAAGCTTCGCCTGTCTCGCTAGATTTTCATCGTCCGCGCGCGGCGGAGATGACCGCCCGTATTATTCCGATATATATATATATTTCAGTAGTCTTTATAGCCGCGCGCCGAAACAGGCCTGTCGAAAGGGTGCTTGTAAATGTGCTTTACGTAAACGGATCGGCTTGCCCATTAGGAGGTAAACGCTAGTACGCTCGCCCACACGTACACTTGTTCCCGCTGCACGTGTATACGCCATTACATTCTCACGAATGTGGGGCTCTGCCGTTGTTAGATCCACAGGCATCAAAGTGTTGATGGCTCATCCGGCTATAACGCAGATCCACTGTCATAGATTTATCGCGAATACCGCGACGTTAACGCACTTTCGTCTTCCTTTAGTGATACATCAATGATGAGACATCACTATTTATCTCTCACGCGCCCCGTCACTCAATACGAATCCATTTAAAGGCTTTATTCACGAATGTACCTGCATACCATGCTTTTGATGTTTTCAATATGTTTGGGGAAGACGGACGGTGTAAAGGGGAAAAAAACGACCGAGAAATTTTGTAGAAGCAAGAAATACGGGAGGGTCTGAGCGTAATTCGTAAATCCTAATATCGACCTTTTCCACTGGGGGACAAGTTTGTCCACATCTTTGGCTCGAACTAAGTCATTGATGCTAGACAAAGACGAGGATGAAGCTACGAGTTCAGGGTCGGTGGAGTTTCTCGCGGAGAAGTTGGGGGAAAAGCAGCTCCTAACTTTCTATCGTCGAGTGAGATAGCCGGTTTGGATAGGGAAGGTAGGTAGCCGAGAGCTCGCCCGGGGAACCTGATTAAATCTTCAGAGTCGTGGTTCTTCGCGAAGCCGCAGAAGAGAGCATAGGATGAGTATAGAAGAAGAAGAAGAAGAAGAAGGAGAAGCCAAGCGAAGCACACGCGGGGAAAAACTTGTTCGATCGTCAAGGGTGTTTTTAACGTCATCACCCCGACCAGTTGGGCCGCGGACTGCGAAGCTTTTGTCCTCTGATCATAGAAAGGGGACTCTAGGAAAAAGCGAGTTGGCAGAGAGAACGAGAACGTGAGTAGGACTGCAGAGGGAGTTTCCTTGCCGGATAATCCAGAAGTTTGCTTAATTTACCGTAGAGCGAGAGGGTACAGGAGGAACGGGAGAGGGTTGATTTTAGCTCTATGACCCAAACCCCTGTACCCGTTCATATATATACTATACATATATGTATAGACCTCAGTTCTCTCGATTTTCTAGTTCTAATTATGCGACTCCTAATTCACTCTACTGCAGTCGTATGGGGGTTGATGAAAATCTATTTCCATCAAACTCGATAGGTTCGGAATCTCCAAAGATCGAAGAATATTTTATTATTACTCCGCAAGAGATATTGTATCATCAAAATAAATTAAATAACATTAAAATTATTAATCTAATTGATTTATTGATTTGATATAATGAAAAAAATGATCGTTGTTACTTTAGACGATATTTTTATCCACAATACATGTGATTTTCTGCAATGAAATTTCATCGAATCATACTAATTATTTCGCCCAATCGAAAAAAAAAATTGATTATACTCCAGAATAGATATTGTTTATTCAATAGAAATTTGATAAGATCGACTTAATAAATTTAACTGATTTATTGATTCGGTTTAAATAAAGTTTTTGATTGCCACTTCGCAAGAATTTCGTTGCAAATAAATTTCATTTTTATTTTTTTTTTATTTTTAAATTTTGTTCAATCATACAAATCGATTTTTCCATTCTCTCGACCGTATCCCACGGATATAATCACTGCCATGTACAATGGTAGAACATAGAAGAAATCAGTTGCGTCTCTGACTCATGATTCGAGTCACGATTACCCAGCGATAATTTAACGATAGGGACAAACCAGTGAGAAAAAAATACGCACTACGAATTGAAGCTGACGAGTCGGCTTTGTCGAGCAGTCCCGGCGTGTGCCGACGGAATAGCCTTGGGAATTTATCTCAGTTCGTTCGGTTTTCTCACTTTATCGGCCCGTTCCTCTAGCTGTATCCACTAGCGTACACCAGCGGTGGTAGTAGTACTAGTAGTAGTAGCAGCAGTAGTAGTAGTAGTCGTAGTAGTAGTAGTAGTAGTAGTAGTAGTAGTAGTAGTAGTAGTAGTAGTAGTAGTAGTAGTAGTAGTAGTAGTAGCAGCAGCAGCAGCAGCATCAGCAAGCAGAGCTCGAAGATGTAGGCCGCCTCTGTAAGGCGTCGAAGAAGCGCGAGTGAGCGAGAGTTACAGTATGCCTGTGTCCATGGACCCTTCTTATATAAAGCCGAGAGAGTTGGGATAAGACTCCCTTGGGATTCCGCGGGGTGGTTCGTCCCCGAGGAATGATGTACTTTTCTCGAAACTGCTGATAGCGTCCCAACCGGGCCAGTACGGTGCCCGGGGACGGGACTCTACCATTCGATGGTGCACAGCCAGATACGAGCTTTCGGTACAGCCAAACTGAGTATCCGAAGCTGCGGAACTCTCGGTCGTAGCCACGCTTCATCTACCCTCCGTTCCTTCATCCCTTGCCTTCTCTCATGCCCGTTTCTCGCGGGTCTATGCGCGGGCAACGGTGGCGAAGCACCGACCGATATTGGCTTCACCCGAGGAAACTTTCACCGTTCCCGACAGGACGACAAGTGTCGAAGTCGGGCTCTAGGAATCTCCATCTTCTCTGCTCCTTCCTCTTCGTTTTTCTCTTCCGGTCGACTCTAAACCACAGCAGCATCGCTGTTTCCATGAATCAGCTGAAAAAGTATCTCGAATGCAATTATTCACAGGAAGAGTCTTCTTCTTATCTGTAGCATTTTAAGTGCGCTACAATCGAAATTGGAAATATCATTTCGTTAATTGATTCGGCAATCAATTTAAGTCGGAATAGTGATACAAATCAGCGCAGTTATTTAAAAAAATAATCTACCAACACCAAGAGACAATCGTAGATCCATTAAAATGCCAAAAAAGGTGTGTCGAAATTAAAAAAAAAAACAATAATTAATATATACAACCTGCTTATTGTTATTGTGGTAAGATATTGCTCTTGAGTGTTTTGTTCATTTATTGTTGTGATATTTTGTATAATATATGCAAGAAATCTTATCTTAGCCACTCGAATTCTGTACGTGTCGTGATGCCGCAGTTCTCTTTTACATTTCATATTCATCGGTATATATTTTGTCATCATTTTGTTTGCTTATATACGACACTGCGTCTGCCAACAATCATTTATTCATATTTAATCACATGCCTCCACCCATTAGGTTAGGTTAGGTGGTGTTCCCGTTTTTCCGCCGTATACCCTCCCAGGTTTTTACGGTTCCCCCTCCTAACATTCCCTACACGCACTCAGCTTATCTACCTAACCTTTACTGCGCGTCCGCAGCCGAATTAGCTACACTGAACCGCATTTGCCGGGAACACGGAAAAACTGCAGAAAACCCGTGTCGGTACAGACGGCCATATTCTACTGATTCTTCGGTATTTTCTGCACCTGCGTAAAGTGCAGAGAACACCAAAGTCTTAAAAGAATGAGCATCCCGCTCAACGATTTATGCGCCAGCCAGCGCGCGGCTAAGCGGTCTCCCATCCAAGTACTGTCCGCGAACAAAGCTGCTTGACTTGGGTGATCGACGGAGCCGCACGCCAACCGCGCATCCACCGTTGTCGGTGCCCCCAGCCATTTATTTATTGAGATCGTAATTTGAATATTTCAGTGTATAGGTATATTTTCTTCGTTTCGTTAAATTCATATGATTATTATATAGTGGAAAAAGTGTTCGGCACAGTTAATTCGGTCCCTATGTCCAACCGCACCCGGTTAATCGAGGTTTTCCGGTAGAAAATGGATGTCGAAACTTGCGGCAACGAATGTATATATGCGTTTCGGTAGTTAATGGGTTCTAAAGCCGCGGCGGTATATCGAACCCGCTTGCATGAGCGTCTGAGACCGACGATGTCTGATGCAAAGACGGACTTTTCTACTTACGTTTTCAGAAGATCGATCGTCGCGACGAAAGCATAGTTGGGGCGGCAAAACCAGTAGCGAAAAAGCGAGATGCCGCGAGGCTCTGCGACTCTACACTCGAAGGTTTCTTCGTTTCGTCTCTCTCTCGTATTGAGAGCACGTAACGCGAACGGGCCACCGTCGACGATGACAAGTCCTCTCGTATACATATACACTATATCAGCAGCAGCGCATTTATCCTTCTTCTATATCTATATTTACAACGAAGTTATGTATATATATATACAAGTATCACATAGAGTGATAGGTATATTTCTGTACATACGTATGTATGGCACACAGCCGCGGGGAGAGAAACGTGAAGGTGCACACGTCGTGGCTGCGGACAGAACCCACCGATAATTGAATTTTTGACGCACGACCTCTCGCTGTCCCTTCCCGTCGCTTTTCACGTGCCGTTCGTTCCCCTCACCCACGACCCAACTCTCGGACTATTCCCTCGGAATATTTTACTTTTTCGCGTTCTTTTTTTTTTCTTGTAAAAATGAAATTCATAACGACGAGACGTAGCTTCACCTGTACACTGTGCAAATTAACGTCCGTAATTGTGAAGAACAAGCGGTAATCTATTGTACTATCGATTTTGAGTTCCGCACAACGTTTGTTTTTTGTTTAAATATAAATAGTTTGGTTTCGTACGCGACGAGACACGCAATCGATAAGAAATGGCGTAAAATATTCATCATCATTCTGTATAGAACAGTAATTCTTTCAGGTTTGTCGATTGTGGTGATCGACATTGCCAAACTGTAATTCCTTACATATCCGTAATGTTACTCCTCTACAGAAAATGATACTGTGAATAGTAAAATATCGCATTGCTTGTAAAATCTTGCAAGCGTAATAGTTCACAGAAATAATTGTATACATCATAAAACTTGTCCAACTGTCCAGCGTAATGCCTTACAGACGTAGACTGTGAGAAAAACCGATTTCGATCGTTGCCGTTCACAACAGTGTACGTAAAACAGTATTCAATGTGAATTGAGATCAGAGGTTCTCGCCACGCCAACAGTTCTGACAGTTCGACAGAAATATTACGGAATTATGGATGTAAAATTGCACGGTGTACAGTCGAAGCCACGTCAACGGTGAGTGTAATACGAAAAGGGATGGAGTTTGTCATTACGAACTGTTTCCAACTCCTGCTTGCTCTCCTTTGACAAAGTAATGCCGTATAAAGGATAAAGTTACGATTACAAATGAGAAATGGCACTCCCCGAGTGTCAAAAGGAATTTTTATATTATGATTACTTTGAAGGTAATATAAAGTTTTTTTTGTCTTTTTTTGGAACGTTATTTGCGTATACCCTCCGATTTCAACACATTTCGGTGACATCAGAAAAGTTTTAGTCGTCTCTCGGTTGGACCTACTCGAGGCAATACAGCCTGCGGTACGCTACTGGCGAATCTCTTGCAGAGCAGTTAATTCTGAACCACCGCGAAACTCTCCGCACGGAGCACCATGTGGTGGTTATATACGTTACGCAACCCCCCCTGGGCTCGTGCTGGCGGCCGAGCCATGAATCCCTTAAATTATGGGACACCACTTTCACGCGTGTCATAAAATTCGCACCCGCCCTCTAAATAGGCTTCTCTTCGTAGGGTATACGCTCGATGAGAAATATCTTCTCGCGGGTTTCACGTCTGTTCGACACCGGCGTATATTCGAACGACTGCGAACCTCTCCTCCCATATGACATACACTATACTATACTACGACCTGCTGCCACCACTATTACCCCTAAAATGTTATTCGTCTCACGAAGCCTCCGTTAAAATCCGCCTTCGTATACATTCTAATGCTTCACTTTGGGTCGTTCTTCTCGCCTTTTCCTCTGGTTCCCTGCGCGAGGATTGTAAATATATGGAGCTTTCATAACCGCCAGAAACGATATTACAGCCCTATGGGAATACATAGAAACATATATTCACGCGCAAAAGTATACCACATATGTACTTGGAACTTGAATCGCGTCGGAAACGGCAATACATTTGTTTCCGCGATTATCAACGTTCCGCTGAAGATTGGGACAATCAACTATTCTAATCGTGTTTAATAGGATTCTGACAAAGCCCTCTTAATGATAGAACAAGAATCATTTGGTAAGGCAGCTCCCAATAGTCGAAGACTCATCTAAAAGTAGAAAAGCCGAGAAGGTCCTGATGAGAAATTTATCAGGGATCGTATTATCAGATTTCTTTAAATGATCTCCTGACGAGGTAATCTTCCTGATCGAGCAAAGATTGTCCAGACCAGGTTAACCGCGCATGGGCCGATTTGGGATCCGATAAGGCATCTCTAGAATATCGGAGATTCATTTGCGAGTAGAGAAATTACGAGTGCTGGTGACGAGAAATGAATCAGGCATTGCGCTATCAAGTTGCTCAGTCAAATCCTGATAAGGTTCTGTTAATGTTGATCATTTGGATACTATTTACCACATATTGACCTGTTCAGAATCTACTAAGGCCTCCTAATAGCCGAAGACTCATCTAAAAGTGGAAAAGCCGAGAAGGTCCTGATGAGAAATGTATCAGGGATCGTTTTATCAGATTTCTTTAAATGATCTCCTGACGAGGTAATCTTCCTGATCGAACAAAGATTGTCCAGACCTGGTTAACCGCGCATAGGCCGGTTTGGGATCCGATAAGGCATCTCTAGAATATCGGAGATTCATTTGCAAGTAGAAAAATTAAGAGTGCTGGTGACGAGAAATGAATCAGGCATTGCGCTATCAAGTTGTTCAGTCAAATCCTGGTAAGGTTCTGTTAATGTTAAACCGAGGATCATCCGGATCAGAACCTTATAGTACCTCTAGGATTTCCAAATAAATTGCTGATCCGGTAGCAGAATTCAAAATAAAGTTCTAATCGAAAAACAAAGGAATTACACTTGTCCATTACCAGTCCCAAAACAATATCGAACGCGCGCTGTTGCTTCGAGTAGACATCAAAATTACACCGTACAGATTACAAAATGCGCGTTGAGTATTCTTTTTAGTATACTGCAACAGTAGGCTCGCTGGAAATTCTAATGGCCGCGTGCATCAAACCCATCTACAGTTTACGAAGGGAATGGGACATTAGTGGGTACCCGATAGCCCGTTACACCCCAGAATACAGAGAGAGCTTTGGCTCGCACAGCGTACAAAGAAATCGATCGGGCTTTTACGACTGTAACGCTCTCGCTCCACGCCATACGTATTCGTCGAGCCTGATGCCCCTCACCGCAGAGCCATGGCTACAACAGAGTAGCGCCTGGTCATGTACTCTCTACTCTTGGAGTTCTCGCGATAGGCCGGGATAGCCAATCAACGAGTTCGCTTTTATCGCTTACTCGTAAAAATGAACAACATGCAGGGTACTACCGAAGAGGCCTTTTCACTGAGAAACACGAGACGTTGTGATGTGTATATAATTACTATCTAACAATATACTGTTGGTAACCATTCCACAGTTGTATTATTAGTAGCTATGACCCGCTATCACGGTGCCCGTACGTAATTGCTCGTTATATTCTCTCCCGTCCACCCATTCTCATTATTCTTTTCGTATACGTCGTGAACGTCGAACCAGGGTCTCAATTTTCATTAATACGGACATTATGTTATCCAAGAAAAACTGCTAGCGTACCGAGGTGCGAAGTAGAAGAGTGGACGAGGCACGCAACGGTGAAAAAAAATACCTGATCGACCCCTGATACCTATTGATCGATTATCGATTATTTTATTAATGAAAATGTCGTTTCGATATATTATTCTTGTCAAATAACAAATGAAGTGAGTTGGCAATCACTCTTTTGTCGGTAGGAATTCTTTTTTCATCCATATAATCAATGCGTCAAGATAATTCGTTGAGATACCGAGGTAACTCAAGAATCGATTTTCGCAGTCTATTGGTTACGGTGCAAACGAGCTTCGCTACCCAACCCATGCAATGGATGATTGGTTTTGCTTACTCGATCTACTGTTAGATACGCCGAGTAGGAGGCAAGGTGTAATCAAGTCCCGAGTACTGCCGTTACTGTGGCTTACGTTGTGCCCTGCCAAACACGTTACTAGATATTTGCGCTACTAAAACCGCGAGAAATCACCAGGAGGAAGCAGTCTGCACGTCTGCCATCAACATCCTCATCGACCGGATGTGTTCGAAGCTTCTCCTCTTCTCCTACCATTTTACCAGCCCTTCGCACCAAGGAGTTTTCAATTAGGCTCGATTACCTGCCCACGATCCAAGCAAAACAACATTTCACTCTTCTCTACCCCTGTTTCCTCCCCGTCGTGTAGGGCTTTAAAGAAGTGTACATCGTAGATCGCGGCAAGTTCGCCTTTTCCAGCGGCAACAGCCCCGTATAGGGGTGCGAGGAGCCCCTCCGACGAAATCTTTCGGGCGTGACCCGTCACTCTCGCGAGCCGCATTCTGCTCCTTCCCCACCCTTACGCGCCTTCTTCTGCAACGACCCTCAGTTGCTTTCGCGCGTCTCACGCTTTGGATACTGTACCTCCGCCCTTCCCTGCGATGCCCCAAGAGCAACCGTGGAACGAGAGGCTGCGAATTCTTTTTCACGATGGGGGGAAGAACACGACGCAAGACGACTTTTCACTTGGGAATTCTATTCTCGAAGGCCTTAAGTAACCGTCGTATTTCCCAGAGCTCGACACTCACGTTTCTTTTATCTCTGTCCGCGTTTGCCTTCGCTGTTGCGGGAGGGTTCTACTTAATTCGCCGCTTTTGTCTCGAAGCACGAACTGCGTCTGTATGTCTTCGAATTCTTGCGAAAAAAAACATAGAGAAGGGGAGGATATTCGTGCTTGAGTAGGTAGAATTTTTCTTTTTTTCTATCATCTCCCTCATGGAGTCATTGATCGACGGAAAATCGATATAACAGTTATGACGAAGAGGTTTCTAGGTACGTATATATAAATATATATGCGTGTGCGTGTGTGTGTGTGTATGATGTATTATATAGTAAATTTCAGGCATAACGCTATCGTGTAACACACAGCCGGTCACAAGAGTTACAGCCTTTCGCGCTTGCTCAGCGAATATCCCCGCAGGATTGATGAGGCGAAAATGACTATGTGTCTTCGTGAATAAGCGGAGAGCGTTAGTACAACGCAGTTTGACCACCGTTGGCACACCGCGTGGGAGAGGGTCTGTTTCACACAACGGAATATCATGATTAGCAAACCGGCAACGCGTGTGCCTAATGCCTTCGCTACCAGAATAATTGTATATCATCTCGTCGACTGGTAACGTTGGCGCTGCGGCTTTACCGGCTCTACCTCCCCCGCGTGTAATACAGTTATCCCAAGTTAAACAATATATTATCGTTTAGGAGACTGCTAATCGATTCCATTGGCCTTCTTGCCTCAACAGTTTTGTAATTGGAAGGTGTGACTAAAATCTCCGATACATGCAGACTGCTTGACCATTTTCCGAACTCGAGATTCATATCCCTGCGAAGCGCAGGGAGATGAATGTATTTCGAAAACAATCAGACAAATAACCCTAAAGCTTTGTTTCTTTCATTGCACCCTGAATTGCAATTGCAATTAATTACAACGTTTTGTATTGCTTCGTTATCGGCAAAGGAAGGCAGCGCCATTTGGTTGTAGGAGAAATGTTTGGAAATCTGATGTTTTTCTTGAAAGGATTGAATAGTCGAGTTAACATCTTCTTTTATGCGATTCCGTTTTTCTGGAGCGCTTTTCCGATCGATCCATTCGTCTCCACCTTCCATCCGTCTACTTCGTACTCTTCGATCTTCTGACGAAAAAAGCCTTCGAACACGTGTACGTACTTTATACATAGTTCGGGGATAGTGTTGGAAGGTGGTGCATGTGCCCGAGCCGCCGTCCGTCACGTACCAATAGTCGTCGTTTCATCGTCGTTCAACCCGGGGCCGTTCATCCCTCCCGATTTTCGACGAGGCCAAGTCTTTCACAGTAGCCACATCGCTCTCGTCTGCAACCGGCGCGCAGCCAGCTTCGCAGAGTCCGAGATAAGACTCGAGAAACAGATGGCCCAACGTCTCATAAATTCTCTCGGCATTTCCAATTATTTTTCAAAGATCCTTCGGTTCCTCGACGACCAGCGAAGCTCCAACCCCCATGCGGTCGTATACCGCTCTTGCTGGTGATGCCAACGTTTGTACAACGAAAACACGAATAGCACGACACGGTGCTATTCGTCACTGTTGCTCGAGGTCTTGTGTACAAAGTTCAACCAACTTTTGGATTCGGCAGGTTTTCTCCTACATTCACGTTGTCTTTCAATCGAACTTTGTTCGTAAAAAAACTTCATACAACATTAGATTAGCTTTGGTATTCGTTATATCAAATTAGAAAATTCGAGAACTTCCGAATAAAAAAGAGTGTAATGAAGAAACTGTTGTAGCGAAAAGAGTTAAATAACGTGTCGTTATCCGCATTGGTAGAGTGGACAAAATTATCCGTAAATCAGTATTCAAATATTTTGACTATAATATGCAAATAATTATTAGTTATTTCAATCGTTATCGTTAACACAGTTATTTAATTACATTTTTCTTTCCAGTTAAGAGTTTCGTAATTTTTATTAATTTATTTTTATTTCATTTTTTTAAAGTAAAAAAAAACAGAACAAAAGTTATTTTTACAAATAAATAAATAATAATAAACAATTTATAGCAGATAAACACTGCTGCATGTTAGTCGGCGCATTTAAGATTGTAAAGATTTCGGGGGGAGAGATTCAGAGGGGTTATAGGGTTGATGTTCCGTCGTTGCGACGAAAAAACCTAAATAAGTAATAAACTGCATAGTAATGGTTGCTATGGGATCTCACGGTCTCTAATCCAGTTAGTGCAATCAGTTTTAATCCCGCGTTTTGTATTAATGCATAGATATTGCGGGATGAAGCTGCGTTCTGCATCCAATCATTCTGGCTGTCAGATCTATCTAGAGATACGTTATATCGTGGGGGACTATCGTATCTTCGTTATTACATATTGTATACACCATGAGACACACAGTATTGATAACTTAAAGTTTAAGTACATTCTTAAAGTTTAATCAAACCAAAAACTTTTCCCAATCCAAAATTCATGTAATTTTTGTTTATCCAAAGTCGTCATTCACTAGAATACGATTCATAATAAATAGTGTACTTAATTTAATTGGTATAACGTTTTTCTGTTCAGATTTAGAGTATTTTTGCTATCCAAAAATCTCATTATACTGTGACCTTTGTTACTGTAATCCCTTCCTGTGGCTACGAATTTTACGACAGTTTTTTTTCTAAAAGTCTCTCTCGTTCACATGTATGACACGAGACAGAGACCAACTCTTTCGTTTAAAGGGCTTACAGTGAAAAGGGTGTAAGGGACAACAGTATAGGAAACACGGAGTCGCGGGTGGCAGTGCGCTTGGATGGTTATACAGTGGGCAATCGAGTGCAGGTCTGTGCACTCAAGTACTTCCCTCTCCCCCCCGCCCCCCCGTCAAGTCCTTTTCCTCTTTCCAGTCTCTCCGAAAAAGGTCTCAGTATGGTCGCGAGCCAATGTTCACCCGGCGTCGAATCGCCGAGGGTCGGTCAAATAAAAGGAGTGCGTTAAATCGACTCCGAGACCGCTTTCCAAACGAGGCGAGGCAGTCGGACGTTTCCGTCGGGCGCACAAGGGAGCGAGTAGTGCTGAGGTTCAAGTCCCGGAGGCCATCGACAGTGAAAACGCAACGAGGACCGCCTTCCTCCGAATAATTGCGTCCAACGAATTTCTTTTTTTGCTGTTTCTCTCTTTCTACGTAATTCCAAATCCCCCCTCTTGACGTTTCAGTATTCCGGTAATGTTAGTTTTTAGACCAAAAAAAAAAAATGATTTCACATTGTAAATAGACATCGTCCTCAGTGATTTTCCGAATGCGGTCGACTCCATCTCTTCGATTTTTACACGGAGCAAAAACAGAGCAAACCTTTCTTTTTCAAAACGCGTTCTTCTAATATTTCTTGTTAATTTCACAAAAAAGGTAATTATTAACTTTACAAACACTTTTTGTAGTATTAATATTATAATAAGCGACAGGAGGCAATGAGAGAATGGAATAATGAGAAAATGAGATAATGCGATAATGAGGCAATAAGATAAGAAAGGAGAAACAATAACGGGAACAAGAAAACGTTTATAGACGCTTGCAGACGAAAAAGTATGATAAAAGTATAAATATTATTTACCGGGCAGTCGACTCGATGAAAAACGATTAAAAATCACCGGAAAATTCAAGAGATGCGACCGCTGGTAGTCATAAATCATAGCGGATGTAATCCGAGAAACTCTCCGCAATCGGAAGTTAAACGATGGGAATGCAGCAGAAAGGCAGAAGATGCGCGATTTTACGTTTTTCGCGATGTTTCAAGGCGGGTACCATCGTTCATGTATATCTTATATCCTCGAGAACTACAAGAATCGAGGCACACAGATGAAAAGTATAGCAACAGCTGCGCAACTGGAACGAAAACGCCAAGAGACACTTCGCATTGTCGCGTTTTCAGCAGCAGAAAACCAGGCAGCGCTGTCAAGGGGTTGGGATAGTATACTCTATTTCACCCGAGGCAAAGATCTAATATGCCACTTTTTCTTTTCATTTGTCAGTATTTTCCACCCCCTTGGGTAGTCGAGAACTCGTGGAAAACCCGAACGTCCAGAATCGTTCACCACCATTAATATCCGCGATGTTTTATCAGATTTTCAGAGGATAACGAAAAGTACAATAGAAAAAAATCTATAAGTCGTTGTTCAATCGATCGTAAGCTTTTGAACAAATAAAACACGCCGTGACTATCTCTTCAGATATAGCCTACCGAACCAAGAGGATTACTTGATACAACAGCTAGAATCCTCGCGTCATCTCTCCCCGCGCTTTCTTTAATCTCGTTTCCGTTATCCTCTCGACGCGGCTACCTCTCTTCCTCGATCTCTGAGAGTTCACCCCTCTTTTGCGACTATACGCTAACACCGAACGATATTTTCCTTCTCACTCGCGACCCCGTGAGAGCCGTCCGTTAAGAGATGAGCCTTGCGCGTCGCGTTCAGAGCCTCCAAGGACCTCGATCCTCGACAAGAGCACTTTTTTTTCCACGCAACTTGCACGTTACCTTCCGAGAACCAGTTTGAAGCGCGTGGAGATCCCTCCCCATTCTCCGATGACGCCCCAAGAGCCGACTCAAGAGTCGCGAAAAGGATTAAGCTTTCTTACACCCTGCGGCACTCTTTTTTTTTCCATCTCAAATTTTTTTATTTTCTTTTTTTTTTTTACTTTTTTTAAGCTCTATTCTCCACCAGAATATCCTCTCCTTTTTTCACATCCGGGATATCAAAACCCGGAGAACCGTCGGGAGATAAAAGTATAAAATCATCATCAAGCAAGAGGGTCAGACGAGCCACCGCAGCGAGCCCACAGTAGCAATTATTTAGCGTGCGCGCAAGAGAGTTAAAAAAAAAAAAAGAAAAATAAAAACAACGAAGATAAAAGGAAAAGAACACAACATTTCTGGCTCCGGCGAGAGGGGCTTTTTATGGCGTACTTTAGTTTCGGCAACAAATGTTTCCCCCGGGCCGATTTTTCACGCGCCTTCCCTTTCCCCCTGCGCTCTTACCTCTGCTTTTCCCGAGGCCTGTTCTGTACTACTAGCTTTTCATCTTTCTCTCTCCATTTCTTCAACTATATAGTGTATAACCACTGCTCCTGGCGGGTTGCCTCTCCGCACGGAAAGACGAAACGTGTAATACGTTGTTCAGAGAGTTTCGGGTGGACGAAACGCGGGTAGGCGGGGGAGGGTGAGGGAGAGAACCGGCACGATTTCTCAAATGAAATATTATTACACCCGAGCCGACCATAGACGGTAACGCGCGTCGGTCGTTGGGAAGTCGTGTGTGCCGACGAAGGGTTGCAAGCAATATATAGTACAGAAAGCATTCATATATATATAATGTATGTTACCCAAAGTAGATATATAGAGTATCACTGCAAAGAAAAAAGTTTATAGTCGCACGAGGTTGAGCTTCAGATTGTCGCTCACAGTTTTTACTTTTTTTTTTATTCAGTTTTATACGCGTACAAACGTCGTCGACCCGTTCTCTTCCGATGTTGCTATTGCACCGAGTGTCTTACAGTATGTACGTACGGTGTACGTGAAAGAGTTAGTCGTGGAGTTAGAGCAGTAGAATCCACGCCCCGTTCTCGGTTTTTGACGGGAGTTTTACTCCGGCAAAAAAGGAACTGCTGCCTCGTAACCCCGGGGAGTTGACTGGATACACTCTTCTAGTACCGAAGTCGAGAAACAAGTAGAAAAGAAAGATTGCGACTCGCCAGGTGTGCCCTATCTGGAAAGTTTCTCGTAGCTCTCGGCGACGACGAAGCCTACTTTTCGCAAAGGAGATGAAGAAACGAAGAGACTGTGATGGGTGCCACACGATGCACTGACTCACTGCGATACTATTCACGAAGAGTCGGTTGTATCGAATTTTACAGAACAAACCCATTTTCTAAATAAGAAATGAGCTAATAGTTTGTATCTCAAGGGTGTAGAATGGGAGTTCTTGACGAGTGTGAAAATGCCGCACGAACCGCAGGCGATTCAGGATTTATATTTCATTCCCCCGCCATTGACACTATTTACAAAAAAAAAAATGTATGACATTCACAAAAATAATACTTTTCGTATTTGGAAAGTGTGCGCAGAAAGACACTTTCGCGCACTGCGAAATAAAAATTGAGATTGCGTTCGTACGCATGCGCAGTATTTTTCTCGCACGCGATGCGATAAGGTGAAAAAACATAATCTGTTCAGAAACACGTGTGCCGATAATTGTTTTGAGGGGCAAAATGGGGAAAATGGGAAAAGAGGAAAAATGTATGATATTTTATTTAAAATCGTGAATACTCCGAGTATTTGCGTCAATTTTAAAAAGTAAGGATTTCGACGGTCGTATGATATGATTTGAAATGGTACCGCGTACCTTATATTTGTACGAATTTTTCAAGTGTTTTGATAAATTTGCCGACTTCTCGAATGTCTGATTTTCGTTACAACACTTTGGCTTCTCTATTTTCATTTTCATCTTTATTCTTCATCTTTCCCGTTAATTTCATTTAACTACGTTCGCGCGCGATAGCACGACGACAAAGGGTTCCAACGATAGAGTTTCGCACCCTCCGACGATGGGGTCTGCTTCGTGGAATAATTAGACGAAGAGAGTTTCCACGGGATCCTTTATTGTACGCGGAGATGTATATACATTACGGAAGGTTGTGTTGCTTTTCGAGGCAAAATAATGATAACAATAACCTACCGGACACGACGTGTACCAACGTCTCGTACCTTGAAACTCGAGAAATGCGTAGAATGTACACCGAAGTACCATTATAATAATTGCCTAAAGCCCGATACAAAAATATCTCTTGGTGGATATAAATATTTTTCGAATCACGATGATGCGGTTTGCGGGTACTTCTTGTCACATTAAGATTCTCGATTCGATTCGATTTCCGTTGAAGCATCTGGCGTACGGATGGCTTTCCCGATGAATATTTTTAAGTGTCACCCCTCGCGCCGTGCATCCCTTTTGCGTTCTCGGGGGGCACACCGAATGGAAGAAAACGTGTGGAGCTTGCGGTTCGCCAGTAGCAGAGATTTATTCGACAGAGATTACGAGGAAAGTTTTCCAATTGCGGTAGGAGGACAGGAACGAAAGTAGTAACGGCAGAGAGAGAGTGGAGAAGGACGGCATCGAAAACCAATGGAGAGTACCTATGTGAACGCTTCGCTCGTGGCTTTAGTAGCAAAAGGCTAACCTGACTCGGGCGGCACTTTGGACCCCGGTAAATATACCTAGTCGCAGAAGCGTGGAAAGATTCTCGCGGCTCGCGGATCGATCCCTCGGGAGAATCGGGAAAAAAAAAAGCCTTCGGAATCTCGCGACTTCTTCGATCCCGCGGCACTAGTCGTCGCGCCGATAAAAGTAGAAGAGAGAAGAGAAAAGAGATTGAAAGAAAAAGGAGTCGCCGGGGCTTCGAGTTTCAGTGAGATATATAGATCGAAGAGGAAGGAGAAGAAAAAAAAACATTCGCGAGATTCACGAGGAAAAATTTTCCCAACGGTATTTATAGATACGAGGCGTTGGTCGATTAATCGTTGAGCGTTTATAGTATATATCCAATAGCGGGATCACCGCAGAGCTACCCCTAGAGACACGAGGCGGTGCTGCGCGGTACGGTGGTCTCATTGGAACCCACACTCGAGCGAACGTCTGGTATGCCGCACGGAACAGAAATTAATAACCCCACAGAGAGAGAGAGAGAGAGAGAGAGAGAGAGAGAAAGACAGAGAGGGGGGGAGAGAGAGAGAGAGAAAGAGAGATGAGAGCCACGATTTTCTCTCGGGTAAAGTTTACCGAGTGAGAATTCCAACGATAACCCGAAATCACGCGTCGCTTTCCCTTTTCGCCTTCTGTCTCTCATTCCTCGCGATCAAGTGAGTAAAGGGCTGAATACTTCTCCTTGTAAACATTAACATTTCCTCCAGAAATAGTCGTGAACCCAAATAGAATCGCATCCTCCATTCCCTTTACTTCTTCTCCGCCTAATTATTCTTATTTCCGTTACTTTAAACTCCTAATTGAACTCTCTGAAATTCGATTAAAATCGATATTTTAATCGCTAATTGCCGACTGGATCGAGTCTTTTCAAAGTGACCCTTTAATTGTTGTACGGTCGAAGCGTCGCGAAGGGTGAGCGAAAAGCGTGAAGGGGGCAGGAGCCCCCGTCATCGAGGAGGCGTTGGTCGATCGTCGAAATCGCGTTAGCCAACGCGCACTTTTCAGTCGGCAAGGGGGCGTTCGTACACGAGAGAGCTTGGAACACCAAACTCGATTTCGCTACGGTGCTAACGCGATTGCTGCCAGACACGGGCACTTCAACTTGGGTTCTCTCTCCCTCTCCTCCATTCTCTATGCTTTCCAACTCTTCGGAACGATGAGAAACAAAGTTAACGATAGCAGACGCCGCCTAGCTAACCCTCCTAATTGCTAGTGTCCTGGAGATCGTCCAAGTGTGGGATTAATTGACATTTAGTCGTTGCCGATGTATGGGAAAAGAATGACCGGTAATGTCGAGACGACCGAATGCTTACTTCGCGTAATTAACTATTCTAATCAACATCTTTATTTCTATTCCACGCATCACCTATTCATTTCTCTTTTTTACGTGACTTTTTGACGTTCCTTTACAGTAAATTATTTTCCGAACACATCGAAAAGTTGATCAGTATCATCATTTTCGTAAACTCAGTTTGATAGCCAACGAAGCCACGCGATCTCGTTGATGCGCAGGGGGTGTCTACCCTTCCACTGTGCAAAAGACACGTTTCTCTCATTCTTACCCAGCGGGAGATGTTCTGGGAACCCCCGGTGGAGTCATCGAGGGCTCCCAGCATCCGAATTCTGCAATGTCATTTCATCCAACGTACAATAATTCATGATTACTATCAGAAGGGCGCATCTGTCGTCGATGATCACAAAGACAGTCGCCCTTGTAGAATGCTTCAGCAAGAAAATGTAACGTTTTTTGCTTCGTCGTCGTTTCAACTTGAATTGAAAAGAGGGACACGTGCCGCAAACTCGTCGTCTGCGCCAAAATACTTCACCCGGTGCACATACGTTCCATCATATCGTACGCGCGTATATTTCCGAGGGGAGTGGGGGTCAGCGGCACGGCGAAACGGCAATAACTTCTCAAGAGAGTCCTGTGTATCGTGCTTTGTCCCCTATAGTTTCGTTTTCGTACCTCGAAATATGGAGGGTTAGAGAGTCTGTACTCCGCTTTGCCGAGTATAACGAAAAAGAAACAACGAGGGGGTGTCGAAGGAGTGGACGAGTGTCCGTGACACGTAGGGTTGGAGCGAGCAATTTTTTTTTGTTTCAGTCGCAAGTATTCAAAACAAATATCAAATAGCGCAAAACTCAATTTACTCCGATGTGAGAGAAAAAAGCAGAGAGAGAGAGAGAGAGAGAGAGAGAGAGATGCTGAAGCTTCAATCTCAAAAATCGCAGGCGGTATTACGTCGGATAGTATGATTTTGTAGTAACGCGCCAAACATCAGAGACGTCCCGCGTTCTTTGAGGATAAAGGTCGTCGAAGCGACATCCAATTCCGCGCGCGATTCCCAGGGCTGCTAAAAGTTTCTTACGGCAAAGGCAAAGGTAGCAAACGCAACGAACGACTAATGCCGAAGCTGAGGCAAGGGAATGAGTGTACTCAATGGGATCGAGACAGACCGGGGGAGAGAACTGTGTGGAAAAGCTCGAGAAATGGGAACGAGTTGAGAGAAGCCCTTCCACTCTTTCCATCCGTCGTCGAGGTGTCGATAAAGTGGAAGGAAATTAACTGCGAGCCGGTGAAGCGTCGCTCTCGGATGTGCGGTTCGAGAACGGCGGAGGTACGTGCAATGGGGTAAAAAAAAATAAAAAAAAAATGCCAAAGTTAAAATGAGATAGAGAAGCGATGAGTGAGCGGATAAAGTGACGAGAATGAAAAACGATGAGGCACACGAGAGCGTTAGGCTATAATATTTCGAAGATACTTAACCGGTACAGGAAGAAGCGGTTGGGTCGTTTCCACTTTATCGAGCGGCGCACTGTCGAACACGTGAAGATCATAAAGTTAATCACTTCTCGGCGTCTCGATAAATAAAAGATATAAAGGAAAAATAACAGCTCGTCTATAAATAATACGAATCGAGAACGAAGATCGTTCACATGTTTGTACCATTTGTGTGTATCACGTACCGCGTATTATCCTCTTGGCTACTCCGTGTCACGTATCGCGGATAATAGTAACGCCAGCAGCACGAGCAGCCCGCACGCGGTACGAGAAAACTATGCTAGACGCGAACAATTGTCGCTTTTGTTCCATGAATGTCGCGTAGTTCCGGTGTTCGTCTCCGCTCCAGACTACACACGTGATATCGTAAATGCAACACGAGCTTCTCACTTTCTCTCCGTTCGATTCCAACTCTACCGCGACAGCGGTGCACAACAGAAGAATTATTTGTTGTGACGAGAGATGCTGGTAGTTGTTTAAGTCCTTTTTTTCCACTGATTTCCTGACAGAGTGTTCCACTTTAACCCATTTACGAAAAAAACTTTATGGTAAACGTTGAACGTTTGAAATTGTTTTCGACTCCCGAGATTCCGGTAAGCGAAAAGGCGCGAATAATACGTTTCACGGAGATTAGCGACTTTTTTCCGGTGCGGTATACGTTCTCGAAAAAATTGTAAATGAGTCGACTGCTCGCCAGGCGCTCGATTTCTGTGCACTATAATCTCAAATGCATTGAGAGCTATAAATCCTTTGAAAAAAAATGTTCTTTAAAAAGTATGCAAAATTTGCAAAATCTAAAGAACTCCCGACTGACGGAGGAGTTTAATAAATAAATTGTATTAATAAAAAAGAGTGAAATAACAAGTAATTATTCGCATATTATAGTCGAGAGATTTTCATACTAAATGACGAAAAAATCGCCCGACTGCAATTTGCGAATAATCCGAACGCCACTCGTAGGCTGTGACGTGAGGC
Organism: Buathra laborator; assembly: GCA_934046635.1. Taxonomy (NCBI): domain Eukaryota; kingdom Metazoa; phylum Arthropoda; class Insecta; order Hymenoptera; family Ichneumonidae; genus Buathra; species Buathra laborator. The sequence goes on along the minus strand of OW203893.1, from coordinate 19,232,480 downwards.
TTAAAAACTCCAGCGGCTACTGTGGGTTACAAATTTTCGGTAAAATTTTAATGTCTCTCTACGTCATTCGTATTTTAACCACCAACTTTTATCTTACAGTCGTGTAAGTCATCTCCGCGAATGGCATTTTTAACTCGAATTCTCTGACCCTCGTCCTTAATTAAACAGCGAACTTATGCGATGAAAAAGTGTACATTCCATAAATGTACTAATTGGCTAATTAGTAATCTTTATAAAAAAAAAATGCCATTGGACCTGTAACTCTCCCGAAGAACTCTCACAAATGAGTACCAAGTTTTCTGCTGAAATCGTGCGCCGTACCCACGCTTCGCGCAACAGATGGTAGCAATGGATCAACCTTTTTCAATTATCTCACGTACGCACGGCTCCTCCTTCTTCTCATGTGCCGCAGTCTCGAATTTCGACTTTATTAAAAAAGAGGGAAAAAAAAGAAGTTATCGTTTTCATAGCAATCGTTTACAACGAGGGTGGAGCATTGGACGCGAGCGATCTGCACGGGTATCCCAGTTTATTATATTTCGGCGACTACTCTCGTGCGCCAATAATTTTCCACCTCTGACAGCATAAATATATGAGAATAGTCGTTCCAACTGTGCCGCTGCTGAGATTTCCGACATCAGACACATCGCTATACATCGAGCGAAAGATCGAAAGCCCCAATTACCATGGCTACCAACGCTATTAATCATCAAAGCGACAGTAACATAACAATTGGTTTATCGTCTGATTGAAAAAAAAAATCATAGAAAGGCGAACGATAAATATCGATCTTTTTTTTTTTTTTTACGAAGTTCGTTGTAGAAGATTGGATCTTGAAGACAAAGATGCCTTCGATTTAGTTCGCTGAAACTATAAGACTATATATAGTTCGATATGAACAAATATATATGTATGCCGAAGTACATATATTAGTAACTTTGCTCCCCCATTTGAACGATGAGACCGATGCATCACAGATTTTTTTTTTTTTTTTTTCAATAATCTCTCGATCTACTCTTTGAAACAGCCAGGAAAGCTTTTTTCCCGACTTAATCAAAACTCTCGAAAGTATAGGTAAAGGCCGACACACATGCCGAGCCTCTGTACACATTGTTACGTACACAGTTTCTAACCATCTATCCCATCGTCGGAGATCTATATCTACAGGAAGGAAGCCTCGTATACATATAGTTCCGACTCGCCCGATGTTTCCCATCTTTATTGGAGAAAACGTCTACTATACTATAACGCTGAAACGTTCGTTCGGCACGGGGCGTGCGCTCGTATACCCCATGAAATATTGGGCATTCGTGCAAAGCCCATCTGCGTCTTCGGTACCATCGAGCACTGCGAGTCTAACCCGTCATCGTGGAAGGCCCGCCGGGCAGTGCAAACTGATTTCTCCTCACAGTGGATACTTAAACACCATTTCCATGACTTCAATCGTCCCGCGACCTCCGCGGCCTCCGTAGCTTTTACCTACCGAATTTCCTACCCTCTACCTTCGTATCAACGTTGGTAGAGGAAATACGACGCTTTATGTTGTATTCGTTGAAGCATATAGCGCAGAGCGCCACGACGTACCGCGTAATTCGAGACGTATTACTTCTCCTCGAAGTGTCTCGACGGTTTTCCCCGGTTTCTCACTCTGGTCTCAACTTGCCGCGTCTTTCAGAAACACGGGGAATAAGATATTCGTCTTGTTTCCTTCGAGGAATATACCGAACTAGCAGCCCGAAACCCGCGTGTATCCAAGAGTTGTTTGATCTCAACTATGTACGCGTCTTTGTCCAACGCGCGACAGTACTCTTCGGTTTCCATCGCGAAACGCTGTTTGCACTTTCTTCTCCTCGTTCGCCATATATATACCTATGTACAACGCTACGAGCTTCCAACCTCAAGCTCTACCGTACAAAGTGCTCGACAAAGTATTGTACCGGAGAGCGCTTCGACGCGCCGCACAAAACGTGAATATACACACGGTATCCTATACCACCACTTACTCTTTCGCGTTTGTCACGTATGCATATTGGCCCGTTTCCCAGGAGGCCTGTCCTTTGCGCAGCTCTATATTTCCGAGACAGAGGAAGAAAGATACTGACATCACAAAACGACCGCGACGAGTCTGCGGTTCGCAAACAACGGAACCCTCGTTACACGGGTTCGCGTTGTTTGTACCGTTGAGTAGCTACCGGCCATCGACCGAATTGTCCTCTCGCTGTGAAGAACCCGGACACGCGCCGAACAAAAATATAGTTCGTCATCGTCATGACGATGAATCGCGTAGGGGTGTACCGAGGGTTAACGCGTTTTTCTACTTTATTTTATCCGCTTGAGACAAACAAGCGCGTGGAGAAACAAGGAAGTAGGAGCGCAAGAGTTAGATACTCGAAGGCAGACAAAAAAATTGTAAGGGGTGGTTTTTTTTTTTTTTTTTCCCGAAACGGGGGATGATCGCTAGGGCACCTCGGCAGAGAATGCGCAGGATAAACAAGGTCGCGTGGCCCATGTATTAGGCTCGGTTTATCCTCGTACCCAATCTCTCTATAGAGAGACTGCCTTATACGCCTTCCTATATACGTACATCTATCCGCTTCGCGTCTCTTCCTCTCTGCGTTGTCAGCAAACTCCGCTGACTCTCCCCCGAACTGTGGCTCGAGGAATTATTCATAGCGTAACAAATATTATACGATCGTACATCAACGATCGTTAAATATTCAAAAATATCATACGCGCGCCCTCTGTCCTCGTCGTCGGGGATATTGCGAGAGTGCCGCAACGTAAGGGAGGACAGGGTGAATAATAAAATCGATCGATGAACACACTTTTTTATGATCTATATTCCCAAAATTTGGCTTCTTCGTAAAGCTCGTTATAGTTTCATGATAATCTTATGGCTTTCGAAACTTTTTGAAGAATTTCACGAAACTTCGATTAAACCGGCTAAAGCCGGTCGATGTAAACTTCGTACCACAAAATTGGCTCGACAAAGTAATCCTCCAAGGAAAATTCGTCAATATGTAAAAAAAACGTAAATTATTTATTAGATTGGGGAAAATTCTGCGATGATTACCATTTGCGAATTGGAAAGATGACGAACGGAAATGAGTAATACGTGCAGATGTGAAATGTGCCGAATTCGTCGGGTCTCATTATTGAACGATTATTGGAAATCGATAATTCTCACTCATCGGCTGTTGTCGATGCGCATAAAAGTCTCGAAGTGTCTGCACTTTTATTCTCGGTACGTTTATCTTTCGGGTGACAATATATTTGATTACTTCTGCTTTATCTACATATCGACAAATTGCCGATTGCGCATCTGGAAGAAATTATTGGACAATTCCATCAATTCTCGAAAAAAAAAAAAAAAAATTGTAAAAATGGGAATATATTTTTATGAAAATATACCTCCGTACGTGCGACTCTTTGCATTTTATTAATAATCATATTAATAATAATAATCGCCTGGCGGCGACAGAACTTTAATTATATACTGTTGACATTTTTCATCATCGTTGAGTACCTAATTTTACTTTTTTAAAGTAATATTAAAGCAACAAAATTAATTTGTTTTGTCGCTTTGTCTTCCAAAATCGGTTGATTGATAAGACTATTTCTCATTTATTCATTCATTTTTCCATTAAAATAAAATCCATAAGTGTAGCAGTCAAGAGAAATGATGTTTATTTTTCATCTTTGTTTTTCTATACACGATCCTTATGCCTGAAACAATGATTGTTTGAACTGTTCTCTGCACGTATGAAACAAGTAAACACGCGATAAGCAGCAGCGAGTGAGTCTCAAGGGATTCCAGAACTTCGGGAGAATCGAGTGAAACTCCGCAATTCCCACCGATAGCGGACAACCCTTTCACTTGCCAACCGCGATTTCGATAAATTTTCTATTTTATTTTATACCTCGAATCGAAATATAGTTGAACGAAAAAGCATTCGTGCGCGAATACTCATCGTATTTTTCTCTCGACGATCGATTCATGCATTGGAACGTCGCCTATACATATATATAGTGTATATCTACTATACGAAATTGATTTCGAGCGATGCACGCGCCGGATAGCGAAAAAAAAAAATAAGATAAAAAAATCTGTAGGTAGGGTCTCGAGAGATAGCGTAGTATAACGAAAAGGCGAACTGGTCAGACTCCCGATGGAACACGGCTGGTCGAACTTCGGACAGTGTATTTATCGGCGGAGGGTTCAGAGCCGACGTTGACCCCGGAGGGCTGCCGCGGCCGTGATGTTCTCTCTATCGCCCAGCGATGCTCACAGGCCCTGCACTCTGTTTCATATAGAGTAGTAGGGTGCATCAAGGGAGGACGAGCGATAAAGCGCAAGGAGGAGCGAGAAAGATCGAAGTACAGAGTTTGTTGGCGCACAACTCGAAACTCAATCTATCCGGCCTCTTCGGTTCTTCTGCTTCCTGGCGTTCAGCGCAGTGTTATAGCCGCCATCCGCCCGCTGGCTTGGCGTTCGCGCGCGCCACTTGAAAGCTTGCAAGCAACGGGGCAGCCCTCTCGTCGAAGCCCCGAGGACATGACGAGTGCCGAGGACTCCGGGTGTGTATCGACCAATCGATGCAACACCGAGATATACATACATTCGCTTCGTACAGACGTGTACGTCAGGAGAGATATTGCACACAGAGATGCACCGGTTCATAGCCCGAGGGTATCTACCCAAAGAAACGAAAACTCCGAGGAAACAACTAGACTTTAGGTTTCTTCTTCGAAGTTTTGCAAATATAAATCCACTAGGAGTATCGGCACACTTTGCGCAAGAAAGCTTCAACGGTGTCGGTGCTTAAGCACTATCGCTAGCGGAAGTAAAAAAAAAAGATTACATTTAAATTTTTTTTTTTTGAGTTTTAGTACCGAGTGACCTTAAAGTTTGAGCGGCGGATAGGTGATCGTTGAGAAAGAATAGACGGAGACGGCAGCCATAATACTGTTTTTCCGCGATACAGTCTCGAAAAGCTTATATGTTCGTCATGTTTTTTTACGGACGTATCAGAAAAACGGACAGATGCGTGATAAAGCTGATACGTTTTTGCGGAGAATAAAAAGATCCCGATGAATGTTCCGACACATATCGATTTATTTTTTCGCGCGGAATACACGTTCAACAGTCGTTTTTGTTCTTAACTCATGCGGAGCATTGTTAATCGTGAAAAACAACTTTTTTCTTTTTTTTTTTTCGTTGACTGATGTTTCTCATAAAACAGATATAAAAAATGGCAAAGGGGTCAATTTCATCGAGCAGATACGAGTCTATCAGCCCGAACTAATCCAATTCCGAAGCACGAGAGGAATCGGAGTGCATGAAAAGCATCGGATACACTCTCTCAACGAGCGCTACCCACCGGCAAAGCGTTGCGCATTAAAGCGCTGCCACCCTTTGCCAAGCGCGGACAAGTGAGCTTCGCTCGGTCTCTCTCTCCGACGAGGCGTAAAATAAAAAATTCAAAGCTCGTTTAGGGGTTGAAAAACCAAAGGCCTCTCCTGTGCCGCTCTCGTGAGTACGCGAGAGTTCGTTCTGCGAGATGGAATCATAAATACGAGACTGCGATTTTAGAATTGCGGAGAGGAAACGGGTGAAGCGGGTCGGATAATGGGGAGAGGAAAAAAAAATTCTCGACGAATGAACGAAACGTGCTGAGGGAATATCCACCGGGGCGTGAGTCACGCGTGAACCTACTCGTTAACCTACAGCGAGTGGGTACTCGCCTCTCACAACTCTCTGGATGCTTTCATTCACCCTTCGTACCTCGAACCCTTTGCCGTTCTCTATTTTTTATTTTTTCGTATCAAGTTCCATCTCGGGCGCTGTAATTTTCTTACATTTCCGATTGCGGAGATCCTGAAAAAAAAAAAAAAAAATACAGCGCAATCTTCCGCATCGTGCGGGAGACGCGGGTCGTCCTAATCTCGCAACCCTTCGTGTTCCCGAGTAAAGGACATAGTCAGGGTTAGAAGATAACGAGAACGGTCCTGTGATTGGCCAGTCAAGCAAATGAGAGACACGATAGTCGGAAGGCTTGTAGCTCCGTCTATGCAAGACGATCCAACCTTGAGAACTATTATGTAAGGATTACGGGAATGGCTAACGACTGTATAGCGCTGACTGGAATACAACCAAACGCCCAAACCGGAGCGCTTTAAGCTTCCCTTTGATGTTCCAGAGGTCAGGATTTGGGTGGTAAAGGGTGCAAAGACGCGGGGGATGAAGGGTGGAGAACCCTCTCACACACAGAGCATCAAGGCGATGTAGCCGCGGCGCCTTGGCGTGGTCGCGGTTCTCCGCATACTGCACTCGCGTGTAGTGAGAGGTGTAACAGCCGTGCATCGTCGTATATACGTAGGTACCTACGTCCCAATTAAGCGGGCCTTTAAGTCTTAATTAAGCCGGACTGAGAGAATGGGCAGCCAAGCGAGTGGCCACGGTGTATGTTCGTTGATACCCAGTGGGATATATCGCGCAAAATGCAAAACGTGATCGTAAATTTCCGGACTCACGAAACCCGGAGGGCGGGCAAGAGAAAGCGAGTGTTGAATAAACGGGTGAAGAGAAATGGCTAAAAGATGTATAATTGATGCCTTTTCCACTTTATTTTTCATCACTTATGCATCATCAGAGACACTTGTTTTGCGTTCTATCCGATATCGTACCCGTTGTTGTTTCGAAGCGAAGTTCACGCGTCAAATACAGATTATACCTCCGGTACCCCATAAAAGTAGCAACGTGTTCTTTAAATGTCTCAATAACGGATTATTAACAAATTTCTATAAAGTTCTCAAAGGGTTAATATTTTTATTTGAGAAAATAAAAAAAAAATTATTTTCGCAAACTTTCTGATAAGGTGAACGGTTCCGAACATATCTAGACCGATGCCTCCGGCGTTCGATTACTTACGAACGCATTACCATTACTAATTACACTTTTCAGCAAGTCGCGCCTATCATTTAAATTATATCATTTAGATATAATGATTAAACGATTTTTTTAATAATCATTCCGTTTTCTGACATCAGCGTATACCCAATTTTTAATCCATAATATCGCAGTTAATGACGCCAACGACGCAGTTTCCCGTAATGATTTCAATTTGGAAAAAAAAGTTGCATACGTTTTGCGAACTCATAAGATATTATTCCAATGCAAAAGCGTGAGAAAAGTCGTATCAGAAGCTTTTTTTTATCGATGCATCTATTGTCAATTGCCGATACGTGATCAATAACCGTTGGATCCATCTTTGACGTGTGTTGGGTACCGCAGCGGCTTTACATCTACGTTTGTACAATCAGCTCTACATCGCCCTCTCTTCATCCCGAAATCGAAAGATAAAGAAATATTCGAGTCACGTATCCACCATTTCCCAAGCAGATTTCTAAGTATTCGTCTCTGTTCTGGCAAAAGCCATAGCTGCTCTCGTGTACCTTCGATCGGGAGGAAAAAAGAAAGGTAACCTCACGCAGCGAACTCTTGCCTCTTTATTTAAATTTAAGCTGCGTCGAGTTTGCTCGGGTTATTTCACAATCCTCACGTGTTCTTTTCTTACTTCTTTCTCGTCATTTTTTCTTTTTTCTTTATTCTGTCTCTCGCCGATTTGATATTTCCTTTACCTTCTGCCAATGCCCCCTTTTTTCTCTCCGATTTCGTTTATATCCCGTGCGAACACTTGCTCTTCGCTACAAGGATCATCGATGCTCTCTCCCGTTGTTACGATACTGTGGCAGACAGAAGCTTCGTAAAAGCTTCAGACGCAAGATCCATTGAATTTTCTTCTTCTTTATACCTCGAAAATAAAGTGCTCTTAGCCTATAGACGAATCGTCTTATTGCGTCTCGAAGTGCAGAGAATATATGCGAATGATATCCGTTATTAGATATGTCGCAAACGCTGACACGGGTGACTTCTGTCGCAGACAGATGTCACGATATATTCACTGCAAGAGTCTCATGACATCCATATTCGCCATTTCCTCTGCTTCCTTTGAATTTCTCATTCAGCGATAATACAGAGATCTCTATCCTTCTATTCTCTATCTTCAATGCTCCTTCTTTCACTTTTTAGTATGGAGATCGTCGTTCAATATTCAACGTTTAAATAGTTTAAATGGCGAATGTAAAAAAAAAAAAATGTGGGAGATTATCAATCGATATACATATACACGTTTTTCAACATTTTTCGGCAATTATTTTATAATTTTTTTTTTTTTCATATTTTATTTTCACATTTCACGTAATCGTAAAGTGAATATCAACGAAAAACAACTTAAAATTAAATAACAAATCGACATTTTATATGTAGAAGAGATGTGGCAACTTTCGCCGCGATTCAAATTTTCTTCGTAAAGTTATTGCGTCTACTGATGAAAAAAAATCCGTACCGACAGACAGTGAAATGTTAACTTTTTTTTAACATATTAAAAGACCTACCAAATTATTTGATTCCTGTAAACCGATAGATTGAGTCACAAAAACATGAAAACCAAAATCGGAAAATCTTTTTTTTTTTTCATTCGGTGAAATTTCAAATATTTGCGTTTTATCTTTTCCACATTTCTTATGCGATGAGGCAGTAAAATAATAAATCGTAAGTATCGTAATTGTTGTACTCTTGTGCACTTTAAAATAAAAAATGCTCCGCTGTTTAAAAAAATGTTCGCGCCACAGACGTTAAAATAATAACGAAAATACATAATGGGTATAAAGGGAAACACAGAGCGAGGAGAGCATCAGAGGCCAGAGCCGTCGAGTTCCATCGCGTTATCGAATTTTCTTACGGGCCATTAAGCCAACGCCGCGGGGGTTTCCTCGTCTTTCTAGTATAGCTTTCCTTCTCTCACGGCGAAGCGTCTCCTGGACGTGACGTCTTGTAATTGGAAAGCCTTGCGCGTCCGCACGTATACATTTGGTCGAAAGGGTGGACTCGTAAGTTTCGCGCGCACACACGCGGACCGAATCCGTGAACGTTGCGAATTGCAAATAATCTCATTTTCATTGATTCGGCAGTCGTTTCACGGCAATGCGCGATATCCCAAAGTTTTCACGTTCGGAGTGATACACAGATCGTCCGAGAGAAACGAGAGGAGAATCTGCACATAGCGCCAATAGTTCTCTCTTTTTTTCCTCTTTCTCATCCATGCCTGTCGGAGAATGCCCGCTCGTCCCTGGATCTCGATCCTTTGACGACACAAAGGGAAAACTTTTTTATTTTTATACCATCGGCGAATCTCTCTTGTTGTACGCGCGCCCTCTGTCGACGCGCGAACGTTTCCTAACTCTCGTCGTTCCCCGATGTACCCCCCGCACCCTTACGGGGGTGGTGGTTCGTTATTTTATAATTGGCACTATCCGGCGGCATTCATGAATTATTAAGGACGCCGATAGAAGCCCACAGGAATATCGACTACGGCGTCTGGCCTGCGCTTGAAAAATCTGTATATTTCTCTGTCTTCCATTTTTTTTTTATTTTTTTTACTTTTTTTTCTTTTCAATCAAGTAAACTCCTATTTCATTTCCATTTTTTTACAAACGAGCAAAAAGGTAAGACATCCCACTGAAACACCCTTTCTTCGTGGCCGTTTATAATTCGTTACATCATTATTAGTCGCCATTATAAGCGTCTCGCCGCAATTTCGCGATGGATTTGCCGGAGTTTCATTCTTGTCTATCACGTTTTTTGTTTTTTTTTTTTTTGTTCGCTTTAGTTCTTTCGGTTTCTTTCTTCCCCAACGTTTCGCGGTATTTTTATCTGACGAGCCGACGCGTTATTCGATGTCCAACGCGCGCGAAGGCGGCGGGGGCTCCGAGAGCGGAATGAAATTTGTAACGAAGGAGAGAGCGAGGAAACTAGAAGAGCTCACGCATTCGTGCTTCGAATTAATGTAGCGTGAGGCCACGCGCGAGTGTCTCAACTATATACAAAACTCTGTATACGCGAAGCTCGGGCTTTAGAGAAAACGAGAACCAGTGGTGGCCTCTCGTCGTGCGTGGTGTATGCGTTGCGTGCGGAGGCATGTTTTCGGCGAGGGTGAACGCGCGCGGAGCCATACAGCGCCGGGCGCGTGACAAAACCTTCCTTTGATGTCGCGAAAATCCCCTTCCCCACTCGGGACCGAATAAACCACCCGCCCGGATATCTCTCGCCCACCTCGCTATTCGCGCACACGCGATACCTCGTTTCGCGATGTACGCGCATCTCTCGTTTCCTCGATTCATTATACGCTTTTGAGAAAATGTTTCGTTATCATTTTTTTTATTTTTTTTTTTTATTTTCTTTTTCGAAACGTTCTCTTATGGAATTCACGCGGAAAGAATACAAAAATAATATAGCAGCTCCCGCCTCTTTTATTCCGCTCGAGGATAGATTTCGCATGTAGATTTTTCTCTGCGTGGTAAACACGCGCGCAGAAACATTTTATTCTTCGGTTAGATAGAAGCGTCAGACTTTTTTGTTTCCCCTACCGTTCTGAAAGACTCGACGTTCACGCAATGAAAACACGGTATAACCACCAGCTACGAAATAATTATTACTTTCCACGCGATTGTATCCGGTTCCCCCGATCGATCTTTTATAGAGTTAAAAATTCGCGACAAACATCATGCGAATCGTGCGCAACCACGAACTCGAGTGGCGGTACCTTCGCTTTGTACCTTTCATACTCTCGTGTATATCGTACACAAGCGGTCCCCGTACCTGTCTTGCACGGGGGTCACTATGTGTGCGAACGTTGAATAATGCTTTGATTCGACGACGGATAAGGTTGTCCACTCGTTTACACCGTACACAACCGTCGAGTTCCGAGGCATATATATACCTTATATACCCGCTTCGAGTTGCAGTCAATGTTCGCCGTCGGGTATATATACACATAAGACTATGTGTGGTTCGCAGGGCCGCGTGACATCGTGCAAATAGTGCGCCGCTCCTATGCACGCTGGTCACATGCGACGAAGGGTATAGCGGTACATATTATGCATATCGACTGTAGCACACCGGAATAGCACAGCCATATTATTCAGGTATTCCATGTCGAATGTGGCAGTCGAAGGAAAATCAATGCGTCGGACCGGACCGTCTTATCAATTTTCATATGTATTGCAACCCATCGAGAAATATTTTCAGCACCCATAATCCGTCAATTTCGAAAGTTCGAAATAAATATATTTAAAAAAGTGGTGTACCTTAATTTTGACCAAATGTCGTTCGTAAACTCGTCCAATTGCTTAGGAAAAAATGTAATTCAAAAGTTTACTCCGAAATCTTAACTTTTTTTTATATATTTTTTTTTACGATGTTTAATTGCCGAAAAAAAATTATTTATTCAGGTATGTGATTCAAAGACTCTTAAATTGGTCATTTTAATATATTTGCAGTATGAAATGTATTATTTTAACAATGTATTAGTGATTTTTGGAAACCACTGAAAATTGTTGACATGGAAAGCCTTGTATATCGACACACCGCATGTACGGATAGTTGAAAGCAAGCATCGTCGGTATACAGCCGCTATAATAGTGGCACTGGTGTCCTACGATTCGCACAGGTGCATACGTTGATCCGTAACTGAATATCTCAGAGATCCATAACGCCTACGATAGTACCAATGTATGCACTGTGTATGTCCATTGCTGTCGGTATAGTTTACGTATGTACTGTACGTACACATGGGCCTCGAAGGCGCAAACATCTAGTCAGTCCGATATGATATCGTACAGCGTGGTTTGCCCAGGTGCTCGTGTGTGCGGAGAACCGAGAGCCAATATCTTGCACATGCGACACATCCGACCGGAATAACTGCAGTTCTTGTCGCTTTAATGGCGCGGTATATAGATAAATTAGATATATTCTTATAACGGTATATGAAAACTAGAAAAACCCATCGATTTTCTCGCTCTCGTCATTATTCCCGTTTTTTCCGGCTATTTTTATAAAATTTCGAGACATAAGCGCAACGCGATATGATAATAAGATATCTGTACGAATTTTCGAAGTTTTGCGTATCAAAGTCTACACGCCGGTGCGTGATAAGGGAACAATATAGACAGCAGAAACGAAAGCAGAGATACGCGCTTCTCGTTTTCAGCAACTCGCAAGGTAAAATTCCCCATTCGCAGTCCTTATTATAGGACCGACGAGGGAGGTACGGAATTTTCGACGGTACGTTGTTTTTACAGATTCCAAAGTAACAGAGACCCAACTTTTTTACATAACCTTATGAATAATTGAAAAACAAAAAAATATATGCTTCTTAAAAGTCTCTGAAAAATTTGGTTCAATTTGATGGCTTTAATATCGAAATATATGATATCAAATTGGCAGAAAAATATTTTCTTCGTACTACAATTTTCGTTATTTCCATTGTAAATTAATTCAGAAGTTCGACGGTAAATTTTTTAGAAATTTGTCAAACACTGTGATTACAAATGTTTTACGATGAAACGGAAATGTTATATCGGCAATTTGGAATACGTTAGGAAATATGGAAAATATTGGATTTATTTATTTTTTCTTATCCTGAAAGTTACAATCCTTGTATATACGGCACGAATTTCTGATTTTTTCCACTCTACTATTTATCATGTTGTTTAATTAGCAGCCCGATAAATAAACTTTAACTTCAAAGCGGTCGATGAAGAAAGCATAAACACGAATGGGAACATTTATCTCACAAAAGCTCGCGAGTTCCACGATGCGGGTATAGTACAGCGGTATACCACATGGTTCTTGAAGAGAATTCACCCGCCATATTTCATGTCTTATCATCGATATTGTTACCCTGTAGTTTTCTCAGCGAGGATCTGCGAACTTTCTTGTGCGCTTCTCGCTTGTTTGCTTCTTCGATTTTTTCCCAGACGTTCTTACATACCATCAAACGAGTTGAAACTTTTTCTCGGCGACTCTCGGAACTTTAGACAAATTCTCGAGCTTTCATACTCGATATTGTTCACGATCCACCGAGCACAACATCATTATAAACTCGTTGATTTATGCGCGAAAAAAGAAGAAAAAAAACCCAAACAGTTCGAAGATAAATCGTGAAATTTTCTGAACAACCGAAGTGGACTCCGGCGTCAGGTTGAAAAGCTCAGATGAAAGATAAAATAAAAAAAAAGCGAACAAGTCACGAAATTCTCTTAAATCCAAGTCGAATTAATCATTCTGACGTTGTCCACGGAGTGGCGTTAAAAGCCAAGCGAATTCGTTTCGCTCTCGTTATACGGTGTGTTTAATCCGTTCTTTCTGCTACCAGCAGTAGCAGCAGCAGCAACAGCTTTCAGTTACTATCACAGCTAAAAGCTGGCTGGCGAAATCGGCTTTTCTGCTCTATTCTTCGGTGAGAGGCCAGTTTTCGAGAGCGAAGCTTGCTGCTGCGACACGGACTCTTTCGTGATCCTTCGGTAAACCTGGAGATCCCGAGCGAACAGAGTCCATTGTCGCGACACAGCTTCGGGGGATGTTTCAAGGCTCCCCTTGGGGATGAGAAGGAAACGTTCCCCTGCCCTGCGCAACATTATTCTCATACCTACATATATTTATTCAGGGTCGGGATGTCCAATTTCTCTCTCTGGCTTCCGTTCCACCACTCTATTTACCCGCATTCACGTTGCCACTTTTATTTCCTCATTCTTTCCCCCATCTTTTTTTCAACAGAATCACGTTACCGATCCATTAATAATTAAATTCGTAACGCCGATTTCGCTCGTCGATTGAATGTTTTAAACTGGTAATTTTATTTCGTACTGCAGAGAGACCTTTCGCTTTGACACCCCGAGAACGTTCGGATATATAGTGACGCACCCCTTCTGTTTTCGACGTTTGGTTCGTCGAATTCGTCTATACCCTTTGCCCCCATCGCCATCATCGTCGTTGCGCACACACCAGCTATAGCGGTCGTGTATATGTGACCACAAACCCCGACAGCTCCGGGTACCGCGTGTACTCTCCACGGGGTTGCTATTCCGATTATGTCCAGATTACAATAGCAGAGCCAGTAACAGCGCAATGGCATCAACGCGGGTGTACGTGAGAGCGTCAGACTGCGGGGATATGTGTACCACGAGGTTGGCGAGTTAGCTTCCGCTCGGTCTTGTATACATCACTCGGACTGTATTACCTATTACAAGCCTATATACTATCTATAACCCCCGCCGCGTGACGAATCGCTCGATCCCGGAGTGCCACAAGCGTTTCGCGCGCTGCTAGGCTGCGGCTCCGTTCTGTATGTGTGTCGCTTTTGAACATTTAATAGGGAAATGTTTCGCGCTGTCCTCTTCGCCATTGCTTCCCCATTACCAATCAAGAGAAAGGCAAAGGGTGCAATCCGCACTCAGCGTGGTGGGAACTAAACTATATGCAGCTATAACCTGGATATACCGCTTGATAAGGGTTCAACGCTCCGACGCTATGCGCAAGACAAACATTTTTCTCACCCCTCTCAAACTTTTCTTCACGATATTTATTTCTATTCTCGACTTCAATTCGACCGGAATATCTTATCGTTGGTATTTATCACCTTTATTGTTCGCACGATGTAAAAACGCCACTGTGTATAGGTGCATTGTACTATAAGTAGTCGTAGCTCTCGTACACGTGGAAATACAATTTTTTGCGGTTTTTTTTTTTTTTTTTTTTTTTTAAGAGTTCTTTTAGATCCTATAGTCACGCGCCACGTGGACAATGGGCAGCAAAGCGCAATGATCGAATATATTGCGTGTTTATATATAGTGTGCATATACGCCGAACTATGGCTGACGCTCGCGTACACGTGGAAACACAATTTTTGCGGTTTTTTTTATTTTTTTTTTTAAGAGTCCTTTTAGATCCTATAGTCACGCGCCACGTGGACAATGGGCAGCAAAGCGCAATGATCGCATATATTGCGTGTTTATATATAGTGTGCATATACGCCGAACTATGGCTGACGCTCGCGTAACTCTATAGTTCGGAAACTCCGAGTCTAGTTATTAATTTTGGTAAATTTTGGGGCACAAAGATTAGCAATGTTTTTTCAACGAAATCATTTGAGATCCGTATTTTTTCACAATCCGTTACTTTCCTAGCGATAAAAAAATATTCTCAATTTTTTAGAATATTTAATTTCTCAGTCCGCAGAGGATCATTGGCTGCTGAAATCGTTTTTTCCGTATTCTGCATTAGTACGAAAAATCGAGATAAAAAAATACCATTAAAAAAATTTCATCAACGGCTCGCGGGTCACGTGATCCGAATTTGTCGAAAAGATTTGATGCGCGAGGTACTCATAATTTCGGAAAATTGAAATGAAAGCAATTTTCTTTATTCCGTATTCTTTTGATAGTCTTCAGGAAGTTTAAAACTCCGAAATGATTCTTGTGGCTTTTAATCCGTATTCCAAAGTAAGAGCCAATTACTCGCGATTCGCAAGAACGAACATTCGCTACTACCCGAGAGCGAGAGAGAGAGAGAAAGAGAAAAGCTTCGTGCAGAGCATCGACTTCGAAAACTCCCTCGATAGACGATTCTCAACCCAGTAAACTTTGGAGTCCGGTGCGCCGTGTTGCGGCTTTTCCGACACATATATATGTATACACTAAAGAACGTTCGCTGCGTTACGCGCGACGTTACGACGAAAGCATGACTCGCGCTTACCCTCCTTTCGTCGAACGTTAATACTCTCAAGACCTTCGGGGCATCGTACTGCCGCAAGACGCAGAAGTGCAAAACTTTACGCGGCAGTTTCCTAATTGCAATGGTTGGACTATCGCCTATCCATAGGTAAGATAATAATATACCGCTAAACCGTAACTACGCCTGCAAGCTGTACAATTGCATATTGTTAATATGGGGAAAAACTGTTACCGTTCGGATAAACAATTGCAGTGTGTCAGACAAAACTAAATTAACGAACTACGAGAAAAAGTGCAAATGAAAAAAAAAAAAAAAAAAAAAAAAAAACGGATGGACCCAATACTTCGATCGCGGAGGGTCGGTGTGAATACCACGAGATGAAGGGTCGACAATACGATAAAATGAGGGTAGAGATAAAATGAGGAACGAAGAAAAATATAAAAATCGAGAAACGAAATCGCGTAGCTGGAGAACCTGACGCTTAAGTGGGGTACAAAAGCATTCGATTTTATTGGTTTAGTCTTTCGTCGGATGGGACACTCTGATCATTCACTGGCTGCGCATACTATCTGCTATCCTTGTACCATAGAAAAAAAGAAACGAAGAGAAGATTCCGTCGCTGAATCTTGTGTAAAGTGTGCGCAGCCTCTTGTGAACCTATAGCTTCAGATATATCGTATAGACATCATAGCTACCAACCTATAGAACAGATGTAAACTTTACAGTCCGAAGTCCCGTCATTTAACCCGTCGAGACTTTACCACTTTTCCCCGTTCCAACTCCGTTTTTAAGTTTTAACACTCGATAAACGGGAAAAAACGATAGTTTTATGAATGTAACTCTCGTTATAATAATAATAAACCGCGCGATATAGCAGAGAAATATGTATACGTGTTCATTCGCCTAATATCGAAATATCATTCAAAAACTTCGAAATATACTTTTTTCGTGATATTAAATAATAAAGTTAATAATGAATACGAATTTCTATCAAAAGAAATAATTCGGAAAATGTGAATTACGAGGAATTCGACTGTACGTGTAGAATGAGACGAGTTTTACCCCGAAAATAACGGTGGAGGATGGTACAGTGATAGGCATCTCAAGAATCGACGCAATGTTTAGTTTTTGGCACATTTTTATCGCTCTCAGTACACAACATGTCTCATAGATCAGTCGTTCACCCGTTTGCTGTTAAGTGGCCAATAGCTATCGGCGAAGCGAAGGCCGTATCGTTTCCGCGCTATTGGCTGCTCGACTGTGTCCGCCGGTCTGCGCATTTACGGTGAACAGTAGGTAGAGCCGTTCGCATACAGACGTGCCGATGTACAGGGTGTCCAGCTTTACGAGGGACGTTACCACGGCGACACTTGTCCCGAATGGTTCTCGTTCTCCTATACCTTTCTCAACGTCCCCTATCCGCGTCTACACGCCCCTACGTTCGCTTCTCAGTCAGCTCTCGTCCGGTCTATCGGCGCTTCTAATACGAACCCCGGACGTCTCTGAAGCTATACAGTGATTAGCCGCTCAAGCAAACGAGGATAACAGTTATTGCCATAGTCGCGTCTCGTTCGAATCAATATGATTTCGCATTCCTATAGTT
Source organism: Buathra laborator (assembly GCA_934046635.1). Classification (NCBI taxonomy): domain Eukaryota; kingdom Metazoa; phylum Arthropoda; class Insecta; order Hymenoptera; family Ichneumonidae; genus Buathra; species Buathra laborator. Next base: position 19,215,243 of record OW203893.1, on the reverse strand, counting down.
TACACCCGACCGGCCAAACACTGTATTGCTACCATTGTACGCTTCCGCTTCAACTCGCGGCAAACTGGTCAAATACGATATTCACGTTTACCCGACACAATTACGAGGGAAAAAACTATACATTGTCGTCCTTCCGATCGTCCCGATATTTCCGATTTTCCACCTTTTCGAAAGGAAGCTTATAGTAAACACGCTCTGGTAGACGCAATGGGCCCATAAACAACTGTGCGACCCTCTCTCCCTATTGCTCTACACTTTGCCACGTGTAATTCGAGTCGTGTTTACGCGAGCGCACGATAATAGTAGACACGCAAAGAGAGGGTTGCTTCGACGTGTATAGAACGTGTAATATAATCTCGGGGAATGATTAAATTTCAATTGGCATTGAACACAGAGCGAGAGTTCGAAATTTGAAGCGCACTCCAATAGTTGAGTGGCTCCTTGTATACGTATCCAATAACTTTTCTCGTTCCTTTATTACTTCTCTTTGAGTGCTCGACGGAAAAACAAAACTTTGGTTTCACTACCGTAGTCCCGCGTTTTGTTTGTTCGCACTTTCGTCGCTCCCGCATCAACGGAACGGAACTTTCTTCGCCGGTTTCTTTTATTTTATGTTATTTTCCGTATATCTCACGTATTCTCAGGCAGTCGAGGAAAGTGTGAACGAGACTCGGGAGGAGTGGGAAATCTGATTGAGAAAATTTCAGACACCGGTTAAGGGGGTCACTTACCACATTCCTCGTGTTGGTTTTGGTTCCGGAGGGGTAGTCTTAGTGGCCACCAGGGAAAAAGAGGTGCGCGTTACGACGCATCGGGACCGAAATCCGACCGCTGTGCGGAAAACAAGATTACCCACTCAGCGAGTGAGCGCGGTACACCGTCAGGACTACTTTCGAATTAGGCGAGTTTCGGAGAGGGGAAGAAGTCCCAACATCGCTCTCATCTCTTTCTCTCTGATTCTCATGCCTCTTCCAACCCTCTCTTTTACTCTGTCCCCGCAATTACCCGCGATAATTACGCGCGCGTCGGGACGAAACGAGTGCGCAACGGCTCCGCCGTGATATTACTCGTGCAGATAGTTGGCGAACTCAAGTTTGCACGGTATTCACCCTCAACTGTACCTTATGTACTTTAATATACATGCGTATGTATCTATGTACTGTATGCGTGTTACGGAAACTGTGTATATATATTGCAAAGGCAACACTCGAACGATCGACTCGTTTACTCTCGGCCTCAGGGCCGTATGGAGACACGCGCTATATTAAACCGCATTTTCAGCAAATCTTTAAATTATTTATCATTATTATAAATTCGCGTGGTACGATTTTTTTCAAAGCTATTATTTTCCGCGGTGACACAACTGATCTGAAAAATTCGTGAACCAAAACCGATCATATGGTTGTCCCAAAACCTGGCGAATGATTATTTGCCTTTCTGAAAATCATTATAGACAAATTTTTGAGGGGAGATTATCAACACTAATAGCATAACTCTCTTATTTTTGCCCTGTGGGCAGTCGGAAGTTAAAAAACACGACAATGATTTTTAACGTCTATTTCAATGTTGAATCTTAAAGTACTCGTGCGGTGAAAAAAAAATATAGACGATAACGATTATTTCAAGCGAAATGCGACAATATACATATATTTATTAAAAATATCCCATCCGCTATAAAGTGAGTGAGATATTTTTTTCCTCGTCGCCTACGGCAGGACGGCGAGACTTTGGCAAGAAAAAAAAAAACGGTGATAAAAAAATGTAATATTCGAGAAGGCGAAAGAAAAACTGTGAAGGAGAAAGAGAACGAGGAGATGTTGTAAATTTTCGTAGAAGTAGAGACCAAAGAAAATGAGGGGAAGTAGAAAGCGTCTACTGGCGAGCGTTGGCATTGCGCGCCTTCACGATCTTCCCCTTCGAAATCTTTCGGTTATCTTGGCACCTGTTCGGCTGGCGTCTGGCCGCCCCGTTTACTAATATGACCGCGTGAAGGGTAGAGCGGTCGTTCGGTGCGGTGTGTCCGTCGGGGTCGACGTTGAATGAAGTGAACGCGCAGTTGAACACTGAACCACCCTTATTAAACTCTTGGCTCCGCGCCTACATACGGCACTGTGTGTCCGACAGGAGCCATAGCCACGACCGAGTACACGCAAGAGAGCGAAAGAGCAAAAGCTCGAGTTCTTCGGGAATGAGTCGAGGATCGTGAAAAAGACGAGAGCGAAAAGTGAACCGATATTAAACTTTGAAAGCAAAATTACTCATTACGAGGCTTGCAAACGCAAGGAGAGCGCCAACCTCATGTCTACATACTTAGCTTCTGCCATTAACATGACAGCACGGCGGCAGTATACGACACTATGGTCATTACTCGCATGCCAAAGTGAGCCATCGGTAGATATTGTACGAAATATGATTATTAAAAAAAAATGGTACTTCTGCGAAATGTTGGCAATCTTTCGTAACATTGTACATTGACGTTGGCTATTATATAATTATAATGCCAATATTGCCAAAATCTCGCAGTTCCGTTACCATTTTTTACCATTTTTACCATTTTTTATTTATTAAGTTAATACGTTGACCACGAAATATGTATGTAGTTGTTAATCACTAGCAATTTCGTGGCTCGTTTGCTTCACGTATTCGCAAACTATCGTCTACGTCTGGCAAGCTATAAATCCCTCAATTTAATATTAGCTTTGGTCATTACTCGTCTCTTACCGTTTCGGTCGTCAATTATTAACTGTTTAAATTTTTTATTGGATTTTTCTAAGTCTCCGTCTCGCAGAGTGAGTGTCTCGGAGTATATGCGAGTGTAGAGGTGGGACGACAGGCAAACAAACATTTTCTAGTACTTTCATTTTTATATATATAATAAAGATGAATCGCAAATATATTTTCAAAAATTTTAAATAAATGATAAATAAATTCGAAGAATTGATAACGAAAGTTCAACCGAACCTAAAAATTAAATGATTAATTAGTAGTTTTGAGAAATCGTTTTTTTTTTTTTTTTTTTCGTACGGCATCGTCGTCACAAGAGATCAAAATTTAGAACGATTTCCAGTTACGATAGTACCTAATCCTCGACTCTTGATCTCTCTTGTGTTATTCACCAATGCACTTTAGCTCTGTTCTCTCGTTGTTCAGCGACGGGCAGATATAGGATGAGGCAAAGCGAAGATGAAAAGAGATGAGTCGGAGAGAGATAGATATATGCGGTCGGACGGTGGAGAGTTCCTAAAAGAATGATTAATTCCTCGGCTGCAAAGCCCGCGCTGCACGAGTGGAGTGACGCGGGCAAACGTGAACTCTCGTCTCTCCTCTTGTTCTCTAATGCTTCCAAACTTTGAAGAGAGCTGCCGCGACCCCGTCGCGAGCAAAGCTCTCTCCTCGGTGCAAAGGCACAATGCTCTCTTCTCTACGTCTATACAGTACTCCTGCAGTGGCATGAATTCTATGTACTCGAGAGAGAATGACGGGTTCCGCAACGGCTTTTTGTGAGTCAATTCGTGTTTCACCAATCCGGATATTCACGGCCATAGCGGCGAGGGCACCAGTGCCGACAGAAAACACGGGAGTGACGCTTGGGTGCCGATGATAGGTCATCTCTGAGCCCTTTCCGGACAACCAAAAGCTGCTGGTAACCGCGAAGATCGCACGTAACTCGAACCCATTGGCAAAACTTTCGTAATTATTTTCCCGGTCGGCGTTGGAACAAAAAATAAATATACTTTTTCGGAGATAATATTATCACGAGAATTTATTTCCTATAAAATCGACTCTTTTTTTCGAAGCAATTTTGCGATTGAAATTTTTAGTTCCGCAATTATAAACGAATCTCCGAGTTTCGACTAATCGCGACTGGTATTTTATTAAAATGTCTTTTTTTTTATCCCGTTGATTACAGGCGGAAAAATCGATGCCGACGACAGCGAACCGGAAGTCGAAGATTACAGCACGGATTCGGAGTATAGCGACGTTGTAGAGGGCGCTGGTAATGGGTAAGTTAATCTCGTACTTCTGCTCGCAAGTTGGCGAGACCGTAATTTTTTTTATCTCTCATATACACTCCCTTTTTCCTATCGCCGAGCAATTACAGATTTTTCCAACTAAAACGAATCAGACTCGTCGAGATTATTCTCACCTTGGCACTTAGGTCACTCCCTCGCAATTTCCTTCATTACTCCCGAGAGCTTTTTCTTTGGAACGTAAGCTCGCGATCGTTCCGAAAGGAGAATTGGCGGAGGCCGGCAGACGAGTCGAGAACTCTGGTAGAGCGACAAGAATTCCGTTGAAAGGTTGTCGCTGATGCCCGCCTCATTGCCGGTCCGAGGATAATTAGTTTATTCAAGAATGCCGCGAATGGTGGAAAGAGGTCCAGAAAAAGGGAGCACACCGCCCGATCGTGCGATATCGAATATTGGCTACTCGGGAGTGAGGCTGGCGAACGAAAAAAAAAAAAAAAAAAAACGAAGCATTAGCCTCTTTGGTATTCAAAATGGACGTCACGAAAGTCCGAAATCCCCCCATTTTATTCCGACGTTCCGTCATACAACGGTATACTCGCTCCGAAAAGAGGAAGTCGATCGACAAGCTTTTAGTCATAGCTTTTCCTTTCTGCCCCCGTTCGCCTCATCGCTATTCGAACGTCCCCTCATTAGATCGCGAATTCGCTAATTAAATTGACGATAGTATACTCGGAGCACCTAAGTAGTCGGAGATTTTTCTTCCTTGACGATTCGTTTTGCTTCCTGGCTGAGAAAACACCGCGAGAATATTTTATCAAAATTCGAAGAAGCCGCAGGATGGAAAAAATAGATCGAGAATTTTCTCGAGAGTCGGTGATACGGGGTGCGGAGGATAGGGTGGATGGTGGCTCTTGGTTCAGTGGTTACTCAGGCTGGTACTGTCAGTTCTTTCGCTTCCGGACTGGCAGTAGCAGCAGCGGGAATGCCAAGATAGGAAACAAGAGAGTTTGAGAGACATCCCACCCCCCCGAAGGGCTTAATAAGGAAGCGGCGCGATTGGCTCGATTCGAAAGCTAATAACGCCACTTCCCGTGTGCCCTCTTATTCTCTCTATCCTTTTTCTTTGCAGTCTCTTTCTCACTTTCACTGCGCGCACGATAAACGTCGCGGCCCGAGCGCGTGATTGAAATTGATTTTTATTTCTCACCCACCGCATAGCGCGGAAAAGACCAATTTCAAGGGGGACGAAAACCGTCGGTGATGGGCGTCGAGCAAAGGGGTCGAGAAAATATTCATCATGCCACTTTGGCTCAATTTTTCCGCGCTCTCCCTATCTCATCTACGCTCTCTCGATTTTGTATGAAAAGGCACTTCTCGCTCTTGCGCAGTGATTAACCGAATCATAATTACTTTGGTCTTCAATCATATAGCAATGGATTGCTCGACGAAAAGAATTATCGTTTTGCGCGGCGATTGGATACACGAACATTTTTTATTCAAGGGGTTGGAGGGGGGGGGGGGGGCGATTTTAGATAAAAAAGGGTATTGTATTTTTTTGAAGATAAAAAAAAAATCGTATTAAAAATCCCATGCCATTAATTAGTCATACCGACGTCCTAATAAAGCGAAAACTATCGCAGGTACGACTAAATTTCAATTTTTTTAACATCGTTTTTTAAAATTTTCTATAAAAAAAATGGCGCTTCTCCTGCGATCTTTAATATTTGGATTTAGGGATTTTTTTATACGATCGAAACACTAATAACATCAATCGATCACATCGGACTAGTGACCCCGATTTCTTTTTCAGTTATTAAAAAAAATTTGCTTTTTTGCCTGAAATCGCGGAAAACCTCTTTAAATGCATTTGAAAAGCCCATTTCGCAAGAACGTATTGATCTAAACGAGTGATATATTGAAACTAAATTTTTCAGACACATTTTTTTTTATCAACACTCAATCCCCACCTTTCACAAATAACACTGCCTGGTTTTTCCCTCTTCTTTCTCCACTGGTTTTTCGTTATAACCGCGGGACATATATCGAAAATGAGAAAACGAACAACCTGCGACACGTTATGTTTACGAGAACCCGCTGATCCCACCACATCGACGGCAGTCGATAGTACGATTTTTTATAGCCGGAAGCATGCGGCAACATGCGCGCTACGTACTTACCTCTTTCCGTCCCATCCTCGGTACCGATCATTGACAAGGAGTTGCTCGCGGCTTCGCTCATCATACATTATTCCACCCTACGCCACGAACGCGCATCGATGTATTAATATTGATGCGCGTGGCTCTTCTCGCTGGCCGATAGTACAGCTGTAGTAAAAAAAAAAGAAAAAAAAAGAGGAAGATTGTCGGCCTCTGAAACCAGAGATATTTCCGAGGTTTCGATGATATTTTCTACTTTATTCCTCAACAAAGACTTTTTTTTATGTACGATGAAATTTATTTTTCAATGGAAAAACTCCATAGAATACATTTTCTTTCGTCCGACTAAAAAATATAAACATCTCCGTGAATGTCGCGTAAAAGACTGCTTCGTTAGTAAAATCTCTCGGGCTATAGGACGCACTGATGACGAAAAGAGGGTGAAAGGAGGGGGCGGCGAGGATCCGAAGTTCGAAGTATAGCCCCGCGGCTTTGCAGAAACAATGCATCCCTTACGAGCATCCGGAACGACTCGAAGTCTCGTCATTCCCTACGAAGTCGTTGGTTTCAGGGCGCAAAGCCGGATAGTACGGCACTCCAACGAGCCGTTGTCGTCGTCGGAAAACGAGAGGAATAAAAGGAGCGCGTGTAGCAAAAGAGCGCTTGGAAAGATCGCGAGGGAGGATGAGAGGAGGACAGAGATCGTGTACCCGTTGTCTAATACCTTGTTGAATTTTCCTCGTGAAAGCCAGTGTGCTCCGTTTAAAAGCTCGTACACCCGCTTCTATGCTACATCGGTGGCTCGTCGTCCTTGATTTATATCTCGGCGGTTTCCTTGTCGCGGGAGCAAAGGGACAAGTATAGTATAGTAATATCCATCTACTATAAGTGTATAGACTCTGTGTGTGTCGTTTTACTACCACTTCTACCGGTGTTCCTTCAAACCTTAACCCACGGAGGGGATTCGCAGCTCGATGCATTATTTATAGAAACCCTGGAAACGTCTAATCCCCGTCTCAGACGGTCTTCTGACTAGCTGGCTGGCTGACTTGGCTTGCGCCAGCAGAACTAAGAGAGTCCGCCCTGCTTGTCAGATTATTCGCAATACCGAACGAGGAAGTGACATAATGCCATTAGTCCGTTGAACCTGACTATCTTCTTCTCCTTCTCCACCGTCTCTCGCTTTCTTCTCATTTACCCCCTCCGCGTATTCAAACCCTCCAAGAATCTCTTACGCGTCTCGGATATTGCTATATCTTCCTTTCCATTATATATCATTCTCGTCGAGTTTTTCTCGCCCTACTTTCGTCTCAATAAAATTCGCTTTAGTTTCCTTTCGCTTTAAATTCCATCTGAATTCGTATACAATGGTAAATCCAACGTGCGAACGAAAAACTAACCAAAAACGATGTTCTTCGAAATCCCGTTTCGTAGCCGTGTCGCTATAGTTTTTAATATCATTACACTTATAGATATGTGAGTCGATTTGACGCGTTACCCTGGTGACCAAGAGGCCTCCCATCCCAACACGATAATGTCCCTCCCGCGTTCTCCAGAACACATACGCACAGGTATATAGGCACATTGCGTACACATATCGAAATTGTTTGGTGAGACGGTCAGTTTAACAGTGTGTAACTGTTATATTGCATTGTATATAAGGCATTTCACGTCAAATGGCCTATTCTTGTTTTTGCCGATAATGACATTTTTTTTATATATTATTAGGTTAGGTTTCTGAATCGTGTAATTAAAAAAACTACATATATGGTGGCATATTTACGAAAATAAAAATAAAAAGTTACTTACATTATTTTTAATTCGCGAAATACCGTATTGTGGAAAAACAAACAAAAAAATCGTATACCTGAGTTTTTGAATACTTTTTTTGGCGTTATTTTTTCGTCCAAAGTCCGAAGAGCAGTTGAGAAACGACGGGTTTGAATAATTTAAAGATATCATTTTTTATTTTCGTCCATTCAAAGACTTTCAATTATAGTGTTGCCATTTTTACCGAACGTCTTTCGCATAGATATAGAACGTTATAGAAAAATTGACATAATGGACACTATTGGGTCGGACGCTTGATACGGAATGCCTCCTATATCAACTTCTAACATATGCCCGTTATACACACTGCGGAGTATCCACACGCAATTGATGGTACGAGAGAGCGTCGTCGTCCACATTGCTTGGTACGGTAAACAGCGTGATTGGCCCTCTTGCCAAGGGGTTGCTGCAACCCTCGCGCCGGTGGGCGCACTATCGCCAAGAATCAAACCCACACTAACGGCACACAATGGTACATATATCTGTTAGATATAACCCGACCACACCAACGGCTATGTTGAAATTTCTCGAGGTGTTTGCCTCTCGAGAGTTTCTTGACTCGTTCGATATTAATTCTTGTTGGCCGTTCGTTTCAACTAACAATGAGAAAGTTTCGACGCTATGACTACGTGTATATAAACTTAACCGTGAAACAATACAGATAGATCAGTTGCTCGAACGTTCGCGTGTTCACAGTACCGAAGAGGCGGAATCTAACGTGGACGAGAATGTCGGAAGTCTCAAATTCGTTGATGCACTTACGAACTTAACGATGGATAAAGGCGACACGGCGTACATGCGTTGCGAAGCCGTCGGTGATCCGCCACCGACGAAATTTCGATGGTTCAAGGACAGAGTCGTCCTTGTCGGGGAAACGGGGAGAATTTTCATCAAGAAGATTCCCAGCCAGGTAAACGGTTCATTGAAATTTATCGTTAAACTTGAATTTCCCGTGAGAGAGTCGGGAGGGATTCTCGAAGGGGAGAGAACCGTCGCGATAACCGTATACCTTTCATAATGATGTTTTATTCAATGCTTATACAATAGGGACACGAAAGATCGGATAAAAAATTTTCGGGGACTCATCTGAAGATAAACAGGCTACGGACTCGGGACAAAGGCGTATATACTTGCAGAATCGGCAATGGAAAGGAACAGATCGAAAGTTCCGGATTGCTGACCGTCGATGTGAAACCTTATGGTGAGTAAACGTCCATTTAAAATTTATCATAGATACGAGGCAAATTATTGGTTCGCTGATATATATTACGCTTAGTTTTCGATGAAAACAAATAATTAAAAAAACAGCGAGAAATTTCTTGTAATTTTTTGGAACAGATGTTCTTTGACTTGGAGAATCGATTTACTTTTCTCTCTTCTTGAGATTCGTTGTGTTCTAACGAAGAAAACACTTTCTTACTTTTTTTACACTCTTTTACATGTCGTATAAGGTTTAGGATTGAATTTAATGGAAATTCGCAAACACATTTAAAATTCATGGCATTTTGATTTTTTTTTTAAATGTTTATTCGCGCTGTAATTCACGCAATTCATAAAATATCGGACGCAAATTTATGCTACCAGTAGACTGTAATGTAAATAAGATCCGGAAGTGAATTCGCTGTGAACCCATCAAGAAATTCAGAATTCATCGGATATTGAAAATTCTTTAATTTTTTAATTCCCGCTAATTTCGAGATACGAAAAAAAAAACTGCTATTTAATTTCGAGACACGAATTTTTTTTTTTTTTTTTTCGGTCCGAATTCTTCTATACAAACAGATAAAACAAAAAAGATAACAAATTAGAGAATTGCACATCGCTTCCCCATTATTTCCCACGTGTTTCGCGAAGCTTCCCCTGCGAGGACGAAGTTTTTTTCATGCAAATAGAGTTCATTACGAAGCAAAAATCGAAAAATCACATGCAAAGTATGTGCTGTTTACTCGGTAACCTATAGGATTTTTTGTAGATCCTTTCGACTCCATAATGATTTTAATTAACGTTTCCCAGTTCCGCGCAATGTTTCGCGATTAGTTGACAAATATCTTTAGTTGAACCAACAAAAAAATGTTGGAGTCCTTAAATAAATTTTGTTTCACTGCTGCGAATAGTTGTTCAGCACCGTAATAATTCGTAATTCTTCAGTTATACAAAATAAACATTCGTATGAATCTTTGTCAACGAAACTAATCTTTTTCGGCGTCTGCCCAACCATAAAAGATTAGCGTTAACAGGGTAAAAAAAATAAATAGACGAACGGACGGTCCAGAAAAGTAATCTTCGTAATCTCGATGGCTCGTCCGTCGCGTACGAAGAACGTCCGAAGATAGTAGAATCGTCGAGAAACGTGATGCATCTCGATTCGCAGGGCAATCTTTCAGGGCTGTTAGGTAACTCGCGGAGCCAATGTGGCGAAAATTTTCCGAACGGTTGAGCGAATGAGAACTAAAACAGCACGAGCCCAAGAGATCCGAATTGGTATGTGAGCGAAGTAAGGAGAATATAGCGCACACTTCGTAGCGTTTCCGACGTATGTAAGGAACTGGTAAGAGCCATTTAGGCGTTGCTGTATTCTCGCGCACGGTCGCGTTTCAATTAAACTTATCCCCCGCGTTTATTTCTTTTATCTCTTGTTTCTCGTTCTCATCGTAGTCCACAAGACGGGTATAGGGGTTGATAGTGGTAGTGGAATTGGCAAAGAAGGGGGATAAATAAAAGAAAAATGCCTAAAAGTCTTGCGTTGACTTATCTAAAGAAAGAAAAGAACTTCGCAAAGTTCCTCAGTGGAATTTCAGCGGCTGCGATCGAAAGGGGATGAGAGAAAAGGCGAAAGACGGCTTCACAGAAAGGGCTGAAAGAGTAGTTGAATATTGATAGGTAAAGCGCGGGATCGCGGGCTCGCGAGGCGATTCTCTCAGCGTCTATGGGACTTCTTGAATTCATGAGACATCGCGCACAGTGCCAGCAGCAGAATCGTACCAAAAGCGACAGAGGCATATAACACTGCGCTGGATGCGCCCTCTTCTCTCCCACGAGGAATCAGTGCATCCGGTGAATGTTCAATTTACGGCTAAGTTAGTACACACAAAGTGCCTGCCGACCCAAAGTGAAGTCGGAGTTACAAACTGTTGGAGTATATATACCTTACGTTAGCAACAACCAAACTCTGTACCGCGCCGCCCCCCTTATAGATACGCAAATTTACAGAGCCCCCAGGATTTCGTCTCACTTGAATGTAACGTCCTTTGCATTCTCTCTGGTCTCCGGGACCTGAAACCTCGACGCGCATGAATAGTTATAAACGCCCTGATGCGGTTTTGCCTCGAGGCTTGCCGCCGCCGCTGCTGCTGCTGCTGCTACCGTTGCTGCACCAGCGTGTGCATCGTTGCACCTTTCATAGAGATTATGCGCTGCCTATATCTTCTATGTATATCACATATATAGGTATATATATATGGATATACATATTCGAGACTGTTGCATGCACGTGCGAGCAACCAACCAAGTGCTGGAGCGATATTCAACCTCGTATGCTTCTTCTTACCCCCTTAACTCGAAACTCGAGACCGGAACTTTCTCCTCACCACTTCTGTGCGGAACAGCTCTTTGCCCGGCGTGCAGCCTTCTCTGGGGGTACATGGGAACTAAAGGGAACGGAGAAGAATGACTGAACTACGTTTTCAAGGAAAATGCCCGACGCACACCCCGCAACCACCCTCCGCGTAGCACTGGCAATTCGTCATTTGTATGCGCCAAACCTCGAGCCACTCTCGATGCGAGAGTCAGACGCAAAAAAACGAGGGTTACTCGAAGTGTATGGCAAGAAAAGATGGATATTCCTGTGTACTTTTTTTATTTTTTTTTATTTTTTTTTATTTTTCTCCGACCATAGAAACTCTTGAATATGGATCAACGAGAGATTACGCGGGATCTGTGAATTTTTAAATGTTTTTTTCTCATTTTTATAAAAATCGGAGTTTATCATTCGGATCTCGAATTTTTGAGTTTTTTTTCATTCGCTCGCGGGTTTCTTCTTATTTTTTTTTTTATTTTAGTCTTCTTTCGTACGTGTTGTAGTTATTTGTAGCGAAGAAAAATAAAAAGTGAGTTTGGCAATATATCGCGCACGCGGGAGTATCCCCGGAGAAGAACACGTACGGTAAGTTTCGAATATAATACGTTTTTTGAATTTTACGAGCCGTCCTCCCTCCGGACATGACTCTCTGGGGTATTGCAAAGAGCTGTTTACGAGCGGAGGCGATTAAGTCGCGTAATAACTACAGAACGGCGCTGAGTCTCTGCTTCTCTTGGTTGGACTTTCTCGGCACTCACTCACAACGTTGTCTCACACCTATACTAACGGGCGCTAAGCTCTCGTTCTCTCTGGGTGCTGCAGCAACAGCAGCCTCGACCCTGTGAACCTGTCTGGTATCTCGGGAGAGAGCACAACCGCGCCATAATTCTTCGATCGGCCCGGGTTCGCGGCCCGCCCGGGATAAACTCTCGGTCTGTCGTTCGACGAACTCTCGTTTTTTTTTTTTTTTTTTTTTTTTTTTTAGTGATTTCATCCAAGTCCAACATTGCGAGCGATCTTAACATTATCTTCTGGAATTTCACGATCGTGCGCTATACTACTGTCGCGACATTATTTTTTGCAAAATTTAAAGGCGTTCGATGCAAAGCTAATAACAACCATTTATAAAATCAATGATTTGTATGTTTTTTTTTTTTTTTTTTTTTTACATTGTTGGCGATCTCTTGAAACTTCGATAAAAATCTCGATGGTTCGCGTTGATGTTGCGCAAGAGCTAATAACAATCATTTATAAAATCATAATGATTTGTATGTTTTTTTTTTTTTTTTTCTAACATTGTTTGCGATCTCGTGAAACTTCGATAAAAGTCTCGATGGTTCGCGTCGATGTTGCGCAAGAGCTAATAACAATCATTTACAAAATTATAATGATTTGTATGTTTTTTTTTTTTTTTTTCTAACATTGTTGGCGATTTCGTAAAACTTCTATAAAAGTCTCGATGGTTCGCGTCGATGTTGCGCAAGATAAATTAATGAGGTACCCATCGTGTCCTTATACTTTTACGCTCTGGTCATTTTGGAGTAAAGTGGAAATTTCTCGGATAATAATACCATCGTTCGCGATTGGTACATCGGCCAACAATTTGTAATTCGTCGGGCCACACGGCAATATTCAATTATATTCAATCATAAGCCGTACATTGTTAACTGGGTAACATCGTAATTCTATCTTTCGTGCGCCGAGGTAAAGAGAAAAGTTAATTTCTGGATGAAATTCAATAGCTCTTGTGTTGCGAATGGCAATGGGGCGCGGTGTTTCGTTGATATAGTTTTGCAGGAGAAGGCGAACTCTATACAGAAGCGAACGATTATTATTTCACGAACGGGCACACCGCACTTTCAACGGTCAAACCCAACGAGGTTCGCGTGACTCTCGTTGCTACTTCGCGACTCATCGTGGCACTTGAGACGAGACGCGCCTCTTCAAACCTCCATAACCTGTACCTATATTACTGCACCTTTGATATTACCTACTAAACCGACAACAGCGCGCATCGCAGCAAATTCGCGGTAACATCTTGCGGATAATAATTCACGGAGATACAGTCATTGTTCGGAAATTGGAAATAACGCCGAGTTGTAATCTTCTTCTTTTTTTTTTTTTTTATTGTTTCCCCAACTCCGCGAGTAATATTGGAAAATGCGCCCGGAGAGAGAGATCGCATCGATGCTATGAAAAACTTCTATTAGCCACTCGGGGCGAAACTCGCATTCGATTTCTCGATACTCCATACATACGAAAACGCAGTTACATCGCCACGTTTATACTATATACAGGAGGAAGCGGGGCAAAACGAACGCTGTGGGACAAAATAAGCACACAGGGAACAGATAAAATTTGAAAAAAATAAATTAATTAAATTCGGATAAAATTGTGATGAAATTACAGAAAAAATTAAGATAAAATTTGAAAATAATAGAGATAAACTTTGAAAAAAAATCGGAATAAAAGTTGAAAAAATGGAGTCACATTTTGAAAAAAATTCGTATACATTTTTTTTTTTTCGTTCGTCAAATTGTATTAAAATTTTTGTAAAATTTCATTTGGCATTTTTTATTTTTTATTTCGGGTATTTTACAATTTTGCACGGATCGCGTTATGTGCCCATTTTGCCCCACTCTCCTCTATATATCTGTATAGATCGAGCAGCGCGAGGAGATGAAAATTTTGATTCGCACACGAACGACTTCTCGTTTGGCTGAATAGTTCCGTCGATTGAACAGAGGGGCGATTTCCATATTAACCAGATAGAACGATGCGTAGCCGCAGACGAATTTTCCGAAGGACTTTTTTTTTATCCCGCACTACTGTACGGTGTATGATAAGCGTGCATATATTTAAATTTTCGAGGCCGACGAGCCGCGGCAAATTTCGTTCCATAAATGGTTACAGCCCGCTTACGGTTGTGCCAATAATCGTCGAAGTTCTCGTCTGTGGCAAAACGCTGTTTATCTGCCTCATTGACCTGTAATCGTACACCACCACCCGGTACTAATGAACGAACGAACGAGCGCACCGTGGGACATCCTCTACGGCTATCGTATCGTCAACTTGATTGGGAAATTTTGGCCGTAATTAAATCGAGATTCGAAACACTCCGGGATATTACGATGGATATATATGCGTCGATGTACTCGAGAGAGATATATATCTGTGGTCACCGCAATTTAGCCTCATTGATCGAATCGAATATCGCGGTGATTGTACAGAGAAACGCGCGATAGTATCGTGAAATTTTCCATCGCCAGCGTGTTTTTGCCATATAGCGGTGCATATGTAGTACAAAATATAACACATAACGCCGCAGCAGAGGAGATATGGGATCGATCGTTTTTCCAGGCGCCCCCGTAAAGTGTCCGATTTCCGTTGAGCTCGTAGCTTGCCCGGCGGGTATATCAGCAGGAATACGAAAAAAAAAAAAAAAAAAAAAAAAAACATAGCCGCACGGCGGTTCGATGAAAAATTGTCGAAAGCTTTTGCCGCGCGAAAGTCTATATTTCCCGGGGATCGGAGCTGAATTGACGTTGGATTTTGTGTTACTTCACCCGGAGGCAGCGAGATTTTTCATTCCAGTAATTCGACAACCGTCGTCGAACATGCGAACGAGATATGGATAAATTTGACTAAATACTGCGAATCGTCCGTCGAACGAACATTCGTCAAAATTAATTACAAAAAATCGTATTTGATGAAAAATCCGAATATCAATATAATTTACTGCATTTTTCTTGTATAGAGAAACTTTTCTGATTACTCTAAATAATGCTGTAAATTTGATAAAAAAAAATAAACAAAGAATGTCGATAAATTGAAAAAATGAGTAGCATGAGACGAGCATTGCGATTGCTTATAATTACGAAGCATTTTTCGGCAAATATGATAACTATTACGGAAAATTTTTATCAATATGATAAAAATGTTTTTTCCACAAAACTACCGATTGATATTTATTTCGTTTACAATTTTGAAAAAAATTCTCGTCATTCCACTAAAATTTTCTCCGATCGTCCAAAAATAGCTGCGCGATTATTCTGCGCGAAGAATTGCGATGGTGTAGGGACAATATCGTAATCGCGAAAACCATAGACGACTCTCATTAAACGTTTTCACCGATGGGGATTTTCAAGGAGATTCGCTTTTTGTGGTTGTCGGTCGCGCGCGGGTATCACGTAGACGATGTCTGGAGTGTACCGACTCGTCGAGGAGTTTTCAGCGAAGCTAGAGACGAGCATCTCACCTCCGGCCTCATTTTCCTGTCTTCCCCCGCGACTCTTATCTCGACGAGCCGGTTGTGCAACAGTCTCTCGTTACACACAGAGCGCACCCAACGAGAAAGAACGCGAGAGTATACATCAGACCAGCGACGCGTTCCGTATGGTTTTTTTCTTTTAATCGTGAGCTCTGTGTTGTGGACGATGCCGGAGAGTTCTCGTGCTCGCCGAAAGCACCCCCCACGATCCACTCTCATCCCTTCCAATATCCTTCTCTTCTTCCCGTTTTTCTTTATCTTTTTTTCCTCCTTCGAGCACACAAAAGTATAGATAAGGCGCGCCACGCGATTCTCCTTTCGCCTTAAGTGGAAACAGTCGCGTGCTTTCGCCATGCGATCTCCGCCATGAGACACACACTCGTGGAGGTTCCTGTGCCACAGGATAGCGTAGATATACCTCGTTTCTAACTGTACAGTGTCTCGATCTTAGGCTACTTTTGCTCTCACTACCGAGAGCCCCCCGCGGTCGAGAGATAATCGATCTCGTGCTCCTCCGGACCGTCTCCCGCAGAGCACACCGCGCTCTTCGAAACGTTTTTCTCTCTCACTGCTGTTTCCTGATAGCGCATTTTATACAGGTTCTTCCAGGTTATAATGCCTTTGAATCGAAAATCAATGGACTTTGAAAATATTCTTCAGCGTTGCGCTCGTAACTTATCCTTGTAAAATGTCATTGATATTGTGTTTTACGGAGCGGAAGAAACTCCAAAATTTTGTACAAAATTCACTTCGCAATTTTTCCGTGAAATTAAATGAATAATCTAAAAGATTTTTTTTTTTTTTTTTTTTTTCAAAAACTATAGAAAGAAATAAAAACTGTAATTTTTTCTGAAAGGTACATGTAGTGAAAGTGTTACGAAAAAATTACCAACAAATATTGAATAAAAAATAATGTATATAATAAATTAATAAAAATTACGAATCGCGGACAATCGCTAATATTTATTGATCATTTTTTTTACGGAATGGTGATGATTTAAAAAAAGAGTATGAGGAGCATAATTATTAAAAAATGATGATCGATTGAAAAAAATACGATTGTCAACGACTCGTCAATACAGTTAAAAATTGATAAAAAAAATTGACTGGTTTTTCAAACCCCCAAGTGCACCCCTTTGACTCTGAATCGCACTGTACTGATAGTCGCTGGCAGGTATAGCGCGAGGGAAAGACGAGAGACCTGGCGGTTTCGCTGCAGCGGCACCAGCAGCTTCCGCGTATATCCGCGCTTAACCTTCGACGTGCGGTCTAATCTAACTTGCATAATGCAGAGAAGTTGGCGGAGAGGCCTGCACGACCTCTCCTCCCGTACGTTCCCGTCCAACCGCTCGCCTACACCCAGCAGAGCTTCGAAACTCGCGTTAAGAGAATCTAGTCTCGGCGATTATGCTCGGTATATATGCTCCAGACGCGCGCATCTTGCGGTGTCTTGACGTTGTTCACATACCGTGTTTGTCTTATCTTCTATACCTATACTGCACTCTGCCACACGCTATCTCGTTACACTATATGGCGCCGGGTACGATTATTACCCCCGTTGTCACTCCACGTTCGTTACAGTTTGCATTCCCTCAACACGAAAATATAAATGATAATGGAATAATCGCTCGATGGTCGCATAGAAAAATCCCCATTACGAAGGGAAAACGAGGGATGCCAAAAATGCAAGATAATCCTTTTTCACAAAATTTAACGAAAGAATCGATATTACTATGAATATAATAATATAAAAAAAAAATTGACGGTGAAAAAAAAATCGCAGTTTATCGATCTGTTAATCGAATAGAATCTTTATTTCCTCAATATAACAATGATTTCGTTTAATCGATCGTATATTTATTTCGCCACCGTTTTCTCGCCGATTTCGTGGATTCAATGGATTTTTTTTTCTGTACAATTTCAGTTATCGACTTCGCTATTCTCACGTTCTACAAGTATTTCGCGTATACATAGTTAATTATCATCGAATCACTATAAAAGGGGGAACGCATAATAAATCGTAAATATCGGGTGGTACCCGTTGAAAAACAGGTAATCCCATTCGCAATACAAAATATAGTTACATTCATATTTTTCAAAAGGGATTTCGATGCGTTTGTAAAAAGCAAATTTTCACGGTTAAGTCCATTCGATAAAATATGCGTACCATTTATCCCCATTGGCGATTGACCATGGATACGAAACGAGTGTATCATTTATCCCATTGGTCGATTAGCAAATAAGCGAAAGCAAATGAATCGAGTGAGAGTAGCCGGGGATGGTCCGTCGAGTATACGCCATTAGGATCAGCAGTACGCAGAGAGTACCCAATGCCAACCCGATGGTCTCTCGAGCGAGCGATACAAACCGAGTGCACCCTTGCGCCCCATTAGCAATGAACTCTTCCGGCCGGTCGAACCGCACAGCGTACACGAGGCTTGGCGCACGCGGAATCGCTAAGCGGGAAAGCTGCTCCAACTACTCGGTGGAGAACCATAGTAGCTTTACTGTTCGCGGCCAAAACTGAAAACTAGTAGTTATACCCACTGCCGGGTAGACTCTCTCACCGAACGTTCAAAACCATCGGCATTTCGGATTATACATCGGTGAGCGTTCTGGGAGGGGGTTGTTGTGCTCCGGCATACGCATCGGTGCGTAAGAGCGGTAGTCGAGCGACCATCCATACGAGATTGTAAATCGTTCGTGTGTATAAGCTATACGCGAAGCGACAGACAGACAGACGAACGGACGTACGAAACGAACGGAACAGAGATAGCGAGACAAGAACTCCGGAGCGTACCGGGTTCGCGCTATATATGCGTAGAGAAGGATATTCGAGGGATGCAACCGGCGGTCATGTATTTATTAAACATCGCTCCCCTTCAACCCCCTGCGGGCAACGCCGCGCGCGAGCTTTCGCGACCCCCCTGTAGGTCGTCTCGATCCGCTATACCGGTAACAACATTGCCCGAGCTGTCCCTCCGTTTTCACTACCAGCCGCTGCAAGCATTCCGCTTCCTCTCGCTAAATTCGCCCAATGAAACGCGTCAAGCGAGATGGTTATCCGTCGGTGTGTCCGTAGCCTCCGCGCGATGTAACGCCGCGCGTATCACCGGTAAAGCTTCCCGAATAACCCCCCTTTTCCCCAGGAATTTATATAACACGAACGAACAACCGTATGGTCGGGACATACGAGAGGGGACTTTTGGACGCGTGTGCGGATTTTCGCGTCAAGGACAAATGGCATTTCGAAAATATTCCGTGGATGCGGTTAACGCGAACATTCTCGTTCACCGGTACGTTTCACGGATCGGTTGATCATTCCGGACATACTGATCGCGTTTGATTAAGTTTCGGTGAGGGGTCTATCGTGTCGCGCGATCGAGGAGTGAGGACATTCGAAATGCGGTCAATAATGAAATATTCTGTTGTGAACGGAAGCGAAGTATTTGACTCGATTTGATTTATCGATCGGGCAAAAGTCGACAATATGCGATTGTCTGATTTGTCACGAAAAGGTGTCCTCACGGAATTCAAGTCAATACTCTGATATATGTATACAAAATGTAGAAATTTTTTCCGCGATGTATTTTTTTTTTTTTACATATACATTCTATGTTTCCTGATATATACTTTATATCCATAAAGGCTCAGGGAAAAAATTATTTATCGAGTATACATAAATCTCTTTTGTCGTATCGGATGGGAAAATTCAATATACACTTCAGCTAAGGAATGATCGCAGGTTGAATAAAATTGATTAGACACGAAGAGGAAGGACGGGAAGGACTATAACGTTGATGAAATTTGATACAGGATGTATGCTTTTCCCCACGAATGTTTATCCTCTCACTATCTTCCGCTCGTTATATCGTCAGAGGCGGGAAAAAAAATAATGAAAAAAAAAATCGACAGACGAAGTTTCCGGTCCGGACGCGAGTAATGCGTAATCCAAAAGATTAACGAGAGTTCGTCCGGTAGGAAACGCGAGCGCGAGACCACCCCTCCGACGTCCACCCACAAACGACTACACCCCGCTCTCCTCTCGAGTTTCCAATTAACATGGGCCAAGTTTCTGATCCGTTTCAACGATGCTGACGGAGCAGGGAAGCGCGCGCGCGCGCGTTGTTCTCAAATTAAAAGTTTGCGGATTTGGCTCTCCTCGTTCGGGCCCTACAGTTCAATCCTCCGTCTCACTTTTTATCTGACTTTTTTTTCTCTTTACCTTTCACTGTTCTCGAAACAATAACAGCAATGACCGAAGCATCTCTTATCGGATTATTAATATTAAAATGAAAAATCCGATGCATCGGAGAGTGAAGAACCAAAAAATTATACAGCTTTCACAGCGATTTCATTCGTACATTAAAGTAGATAAGGAAAAGTCATCTCAATTTTTTTTTTTTTTTTTTCGATATAAATGGTACATTTCCATTCGGGCAAAAAAATCAATAAAAATTCTTTAAAAATGCCTCAGTTTTTCATAACTCCTGTGATTTTTTGTTCCAATAGTAAAACATTACTAAGTATCACATATCCTCGATAATAGAACAACCTTTTCGCTTTTATTCGAAGTCATTTAATTCCAATATTACGCTTCATTTAAACTCAAAGAGTCCAAACGAATTGCACTTCATACGAATTTCCGGCAATATGGAATGTAACTCGGTCCGTGTTCCCTCTCTCCCCCTTTTTCCCTCTCGCGGCTGCTAATATTTCGAGTTCGATGCTCGCTGTGTTGCGATCGCTGAATACTATTGAAAATCATTTCAATAAAATTTTCCAATTCGCCGATAATAACGAACCATTATAATGATAAACGTGATATGTAACCTCTGTGCAATCCACCGTACGTCGTTCACAGAATAGTTCGATTAACTCGTATATCGCATTCAACAATCTCGCGAAAAAGCACCGTGAATCGCCAAAGGCTATCAACTGATGTGAACTGTCGTGTACCGTGTGTGGTAAATGTAAAAAAAAAAAAATCCCAGTAGCATTTACGAGTAGAATGATCCTTCGCAGTTTTGCGATAGCGAGCCGCGGCAGTATCGTCGCGGTATATACTGGAGCGGAGGGCCTAGTTGAACGTTATCGTTGAAAGTGCCCGCGTTTCACCCGCGAGGGAATTAACGGTTCGAGAGAGTCGAAAGAGAGATAGATATCGACGATTTAGCATACGATATTCGCGGATATGCATATATCCCAACAACGAACGAAACATCGAGAAATACGATCTCCGGTAAGCGCTGTTTTGTACATAGTTACGATACATTCGGAAATATTTTTCAAACGTGATTGCCAAGTTTGACGGTACCGCTGGGCTATTCTGCAGCTAGTCGAATGGATGAGTACCGAATTCTACGCTACTAGTCGATCGACCAAACGGCTCGACGTTAATGCCTTCCGCGATTTGTTTAAAACCAACAAATTCCCGTCTCTGTAGAATCCCCGCAGAACAAACGCCAACAGTTACGAATTCGTGTCTCCGTTGAAATTTGATATGCAACGAAGAATAATGAACGAATAACGTCTCGTAATGTGCGTTGATAAAATTCGAGAGGCAATAATTGCGGTGCTCATTAATATCCAACGAGGAATGTAATTAACGCTCGGAAAACAAACGTACGAAATGTATGTATGTGTGACTATGCGGAATAAATATGCCCGATATGCAGACCGGTGTATATTACAGCGCACTGCCGTTCGGACTTTTCTGATATATAACTTTTTTTAATTACATTTTCAATTACGATAATCAAATTTAAAAAAATCAATCCATTCGCGATCTGTTTGACGTCAACGCTAATTAAGTAATTATAAACACGATTTGAATAATATCAAATATTTTTTTCTATTTTCTTTCATTATTCCGATGAAAGCATGAAAAAAAAATCATTAGGCAAAATTTTTTTTTTTTTTTAATATTTTTTTCCGAATATTGATAAATACGAATACTCGCGCTACCATCGAATGGATTATTCGTAACAACTGATGTAACCAGCGGGAGTACCAGCAGCGTCAATGGAATCGACTCAACGCGTTTTCGATCCCCCAACGAGGGTCGAACGGCTCCTATCCGTATATAACGCACTAGTATCGCTATCGCAATGCGAACCGGTGAAAAATAATCCCGGGACTGGTCGGATCAACTGAGCTTACAATTCCAAATCCACGATCGGGGGAGACACGGTGTTACGCTTAATATTATTTTATGCTATTCGCGAGATCGCGTCGCTTCCGCAAAGCAGAACTTGGCGAACCGTGCCGTTGCCTAATCCCCATTAGTGGCATTACACGAAATTCTAATAAAGGTAATAGGCGGCAACCCCCGCGTCTGTCGTATCTTCGGCCTGTCGTAACTCTGCGACGGCTTCTCTCGCGCGACGCTCGTTTATCATGTCGCACTCTACTCTCGGTAGATGGCTAATAACTTAAAATCCCCTTCGAAATTGCCGAAACTTCGGGACAAAAATTTTACAAAATGTTGTCCCAACAATTCAATCTTATGGGACTTTTGTATTCTTTGCTTATATTGTAAAGTTTTGCAATAATTCGCGTTCCAAATCTCATTTTCATTTATTTGCATTAATTTCCATTTCATTTGCATACCGTGACTTTGACGAACTTTGGGAGGCCAACTATACATCGAAACTTTTTGTTTTTGTTGCCATTTCCGTTGGACCATTTGATTTTATTTACTTTTTTTTACAAATTCGTTATTAATATAAATGCTGAGATGTGTAATAGACGGAGAGAAGGATCTATTAGAAATGACTATGTCATCTGGTAAAATTCGACGGTGGCGCCACCTACGACTAAAATACTCGATATTATGAGAATTTTTACCATATTTATGGGGATTTTTACCATAGTTTATGGTAAAAATTCGCATAGTTCTCGTAATTTTCAACAGGTGGCGTCATTGACTCCGCACTACCAGAAATTTACGATATTTTTACTATATATGTGGTAAATTGTCACAGATCCTTCTCTCCGTGTAATTACAACTTGCAACTAAACAACAAAACGCCCATCTCCGGCTTTTTTCCCTGTTGCACAGTCGGCAAGGAAAAAAAATGAACATTGCCGATGCAATTATGGCAATTTGTAGACTTCTCTCGATTGGAAATGTCTCTGTGTGGATGAAAGTTCAGGAAGAACGAAAGTGCTGAACGTCCGATGGACCTTGTTATGGTTTATCGCTGATGCTTTTGTCCACTGCCGTTGGTCACGTTTGCACATGCGTTATATGCAACGCGTTACAGTATGCATTGTCGAGGAGAGTATGCATAGGAGCGCTATGCTGTAGAGTACCCTGCCGCCCCCGCCTCGGCTGCTACAGGGTAATTAATGACTCCGGGTTTCCTTATCTTTTCCACTTCCCGTTCGAGGTATACATACAGCCGCTCGCATAGAGAGGCCCTCGTCTGGGTCTCTTGCGCCAAAACGCGCTTTGCAACATTGTACTACGTGTGTACACCCCACGCTGCGATGTTACACAACGGCGTTTGTATAGGTACGCGAATTTATGGCCTTGTGGAATGAATAACCCGAGAGGCACGGCGCGAGATGGCAAAGCCGCGCTTCCTCGTTCTTATAACCGAACTCTATAGGAAATCTTGACTGGTTATCTCGGAGCTCTGAGATACGTCCGATCGTAAAATGCCCCGTCGAGAATTAAGGCGATCGTACAACCTTCTCTTCTTTCACTCGATTGCCGCGCAAATGGTTCCGTTTGAATTTATTTTAACTCACCTCGTTGATTCCGAAACGTATGAATGTAGGAAATTCGATTTTTATGATTTTGAACACATCGAACGAAACATTGACGACTGATAATCGTGTTTCGGATCCACTTGACTTTTGATTAAACTCTCGTGGCAAATTCGTACGCGGAATATATTTATAAATAAAGTAAAAGTGGGGATTTTCCCGACCCGACGATGGTGCGATATTTTCGAATGCGACGAAAGTAACTTCCGGCCGAGCGAAAGACGGGGATTATTCGTTGCACCGTCAAAATGTGACTTTGCGTGTTTTCTTGGTATCTTTTGGTATTTTTTTTTATTTATTTTTTTTCAGAGTCTATTAAGACTGAGTGAACGTCGATTGAAGACAAAATTTGAAAAATAATGCGCGTCAATATATTGATATTTGTCGATTTATTCCAGTATTTTTTTTTTGTTTATCTTGCGGAATAAAGCGGACGTCGCACATCACAGATTTTTTTCGAAAATTTGAAGAAATTCTCCAAAACTATATATGTATTCAGAAAAATAAACGAAACCATTTCTGCTAAAAAAAAAGTGTCAGTTCTGCCGAATGATACGTTATACGATTTTTTTAAACTAAATAGTTAATATCTTTTTAGTATTATTATTACGCAAAATTTCTGAAAATGTTACTCCTTAAAGCGCTTGAAATTATTGGACGCCGCTAATAAATTTCGGATCGTGGTATGCGGTAGAAAAATGTGGAAAAACAGATTCAATTACGATACATATCATGTACGTTACAATCCTTGTATGCGGCACGAAATTCTGATTTTTTAAACTCTTTTATATTAATCATGTTGATCAGCTAAGATTAAGCGCGTAAATAAGCTTTATCGGCAAAGTGGTCTGTAGAGAAATTATGGACGCGAATGGGGATATCTGCCTTATATGTTCGATAATTCGTCGCAAGTTCGCGGAGCTCCGTTACACTTAACGCGCGTCAAAGGTATTATGAAAATCTCGAACAATTATGTCGGCAAAAAAAAAAGAGGGGCGTTCGTTAATCGCGTGAATTACCGAGGGTGCGATATTAATTTAGAATCGCTGAACACGCGGGTGCGTACGATATTTTACATATCCGATTATCGCGCGCCTATGGTCGATAGATCTTGTACCGTAGTAAGTAAGGGATCATTAGCGGTTGTGTCGCTAAAGAGTGCGAATATGATAAATGGCCCATTGCGACGCTATTATTGTAATAGTTGCTGTGACCGCTTCTGGAGTCGTATATCACTACGTAATATACGGGGCTTTCATTTTGCACCCCTTGGAGCGATATATCGCCCAACTTTGAAGGGTGCGCGTTCATCATTCCACGTATTATACGTATTGTACAGCGTGTATCTGTGACACTTGATTAACATTTGTAATATGTTTGCTTACAGATGCTGCGAAAATCGAGGATAGTGTCGATCCGAGCGATTACGTTCCAGCGATGCCGCACTTCTCCGATCTACTGGACGAGTATGCAAATTTCATTCACCTATTTCTTAGCTACAATTAGTTGAAGTTTTATATATATCATATTTCACCCTACGCGGGGAACCGGAAGGTTCTATGTCCAGTTAAGATTTTTAACTTGCTATAGCGCTATAGAAAATTCTGAAAAAATTCACGTACTCTTTCGAAAAACTTGAGAATTTGTATCGACAATTATATGAGATTAACTCATGTTTTGGTTCATTTAACGAATCGAAATTGCAGCCAAAGCATCAGGAAAACCTTCGTGTAATTAAAAATGTATAGTTTATTATCTCGCGGTAAAAAAAGTATCCTTGTTATAGTGGAGAATACGTATTTTCCGAAAAAAGAAATATCCTATTTGAATAGTTCAAAATCGTCAATTTTAAAGACGGGATATCGCAGTATTCAGGGATCATTGATTTTCGATATAAAAAATAATCCAGTGCGATATTGATTTGGCCTTTAAAGACTCACGATGCCAGCGTAGAGTTGAAATTGGTTTGCAAGCTTCAATATGTATAGCCTGAACTTTCAATATCGGCGGCGAATTGCTGCGAGTACATAGTCGTATCCAACAAACTCGCGCAGCTGAATAAAGATAAGGCGGATGCTGCACGAAGCCCAAAAAAATAAAACAAAGGCCTCAAAAAAATACCGCAACGTGGCGCTCGCGACATTAAATGGCCGCGTAACGCGCTGTCAACAAATAAAGAGATGATAGATCTTTATTCGAGTTCGATGTTTTGACGTTAAATAAAGAAATTATGAAGCTACGCGTGTACCTAGTGTTGTTACAGAATTTTTATATTTTTATATACGCTCAACCGAGCGACAAAGATGTTATAAAAATAATAAGAAGAAGGTGAGATTTTTTTTTTTTTTTTCGTGTTTGTTGACGTTGTTTTCGAGGTTATGTTGCGCACGACCTCGAGGTAAACAGCGCTGAGAAATGTTCGAAACATCGCTACCTATGTGTATACTGTAATATGCGGAGTCGAATAGAATTTTTTATGATCCCACGATAAACTATACGATTTTTATTTGCGATATATACAGCACGGAGGATGAAAGCGAATCGGTGGGCGAAAGAATGGAAGCGCCTACGCCGCACAATACGCTACTTGGACGCACGAATAATTTCCGAATATTATCGCAAAATCCGGACTCTACGAGTTCGCAATCCAGCATCGGGGATTATACCGTACGAAGCGGCCTTAGCGACTCCAGTATGGAAACGTCACACAGAACCTTTGATTCTCCTAGCGTCACCTCTACGTCCGGACGTAAAAATAATCACGAAGGAGTGTGCGAGGTAACGACTCTTCGTTATTCATTTATTTATTTATGGTGTGCGGTGAGACGGAAATCTTGAAAGTCCTGGAAATATCCTTGAATTTTTCATGTCCTTCAAAAATCCCGGAATTTCCTTAAATTTTTACATTGGTCTTGGAATTTTTTTTTTTATTCCCTTAAATTCAGATTTTTTAAAATACTTTTACATCTTTTACCTTTAAATGCTTAACTATAAAATACAGTGAAAAAAATGTGAAAAAAATTGTGGAGTAGTTGAAGGGTTATTCCCTTTGATGGTTTAAAAATATTTTTTTTCACAATTTCGTATTATTCTTATGAGCAAAAGAATCCAACGTTGCATTTCTCAAAAGAAAGATACATATTATTTAATAATTTCATTTATTTCTTTCTTAAATCGCTTTGATTATCTCGAAAATCTGCTGGAAATATTCTTGAATTTCTTGCGAAACTTTTGCTGGACACCATATTATTATTTCATTGTTTATCCGCACGAATTAGAAATAATTGAATTTTCGGGCTTTTTGTTTCGCGCCTGAAATTTATTATCGTTCTTGACGAATCATAATTTATTTTACACAGTTGTACAACGGAAAAATCTGCGATAAATTCGTGGGAAACAGATCGATCTATGTGCCGTATCCGATGACGCAGAAATTACTGGAGGACAAGCTAATGCAGGCGTTTCAAGTTATCAAATTCTCAAAGTAAGTAAATTCCGAATAGAATTAAATCTGCAACATTGCGCATCGGTCTGCTATACTCTAGTTGTTTTGAATCTTTCATAAACAGGTAATTTCTAGAATATTTACCGGCATTTCCATTTCGCACCCATCGCACTTTAGGACGGATACGGAAATTTGATGATAAAACGTGTGATTTTTTTTTCTTTATACACATTTTTTATACACTTTTTATACGTGAAACTTATGCGAATTATCATGAATCTGAAAAAAGAGTAGAATTATGTAAAAACTGTAGAATTATGTTAATATCTGACCGACTCGACTCAATTAGAAGAATTAACTCATCACATTATAAATCGAAAGACTCACTCGCTACTAACACTCGATTTTTTCTTATCGAATTACAGTGAGGTATCGTCGAATTGCGAGGCTTATGCAAAACCCTCGCTGTGTTACTCAGCGTTTCCGATATGCCGAGAAAATCCGAACGGCCAAAAACCCAAGAATTCCGAAGCGAGTACGCAACTTTTTCATCTGCTAAACTCCAGTCAAGACGATTCGTTGGACGACACGGAGAACGACGAGAACACCGAGGATATTGCTCGTCCCCGCGGAATGCTGAGGAAAAGAAGTTCGCTGTACGGTTCGCGGGCTGAATTCGTCCGCGAAACGGACGGAAAAATGCCGACGCGAAAAATGATAAGCCAAAGTTACGGGGATCCACATTCGGCAAAGAAGGATTGGCTAAATCGAAAATTACGCCGAATATGCCGACACGAGTGCGAAGTCCTCGAGAACGAATTGTGCCGTAAAGAATACGCTATTGCCAAGCGACATCCGCTTATTGGACAAGTGCCTTTGGTTGAATGTTCCGATTTACCATTCGACGACGCTGCGGAAGCCGCGGATTGCTTGACTCTTGGAATATCGACGGATAATAATGCGCAAGAAAGTACGTAGGCGTTTCCGAATAGATTGTACACAATATATAAAAGAAAAAAAAATCCAAAAAAATTTGAACCTTAAAAATGAAAAAATTATTATTATTATTTTTTTTTATTTTTTTTTTTCAGACGACTTTTGTTACTGGGGCAGCGGAATGTCTTACCGCGGTATGATAAAAACAAGTAAATCGGGAATACCGTGTCTGGAGTGGTCTCATCACTTCAATCTACAGATGTCGGATTATCC
Source organism: Buathra laborator (assembly GCA_934046635.1). Classification (NCBI taxonomy): domain Eukaryota; kingdom Metazoa; phylum Arthropoda; class Insecta; order Hymenoptera; family Ichneumonidae; genus Buathra; species Buathra laborator. Next base: position 19,187,009 of record OW203893.1, on the reverse strand, counting down.
GGAACTTGCGGGTCAACATTCTTATTGCCGAAATCCCGGAGGCAAGGAGAATCAGCCGTGGTGTTACGTCGCCGCCAATAGCAAGATGCAAAAGGAAGCTTGCAATATACCGCGATGCGGTAAGAATTTTTATTTATTTTTTTCATGGAAATCCGTATCGGAAACGCGCGGGGAAAACGGGCGGAAGGCGTCGATGATCGGGTTAATTATTCAACGGGAGAGAAACGAGCGAATTTGCTGGAAAGAGAAATGATTTCGTTTATAAAACTTTTTTGAAAAAAATAGACCGAGAATTCTTCCCAAATTTAGATACCGATACAGGATGAGATACTGATAGGAATAATCAATCGCATGGGATTTTTGAAAAAAGTTGTGTTACCGGTAAGGAAATATATAATACGTTTTTCCATCTCAACGAAATCCATACATAAAATATCTCGCATTTTCGATACTTCCATTATATTCGCTTCTAAAATCTCTATGATTGATTGCCATACAAGTCAGAAGCTGATATCTTTCGATATATAATTGCAGTCGTTGAAACGGATAATGTACTCAAGAGATTAGGTACTCTAACAGTTAATCTCTCAACTTAAATTCGGATAAATTATATTACGATCGGTGATCCGATAAAATTGCGCGGATTTGATACATAACGCAGTTAAGGAATCGATATACGAGATAATAGAATTAGACAAAAGCTAAAGCCATTTACATCTTCCCTTGAAATCGGTTAGTCAGAAGAATAAAATTTTCGACATGAGGACCGAGAGGATTAAAAAGTTGTTAGAATAATTAATATTAAAATTTTTACCCCCGAAAGTTGAATTTCAGATATTAGTCACAATAATTGCGAATCGCGGAATCATAAACCGTATGAATATACCGTACCATATGCCGTCGTTATCAGACACTGTGTCGTTACAAACGCTTTTTGTTTTCCGTAAAAAAAAAAATTGGAGATATCAGAAGATTTGAGTATCAAATTTTTTTTTCTAGTTGAACATCTCTGGCTGTACGGAGTTGTGGGTTCCGTGTTGACGGGAGGTTTCGTTATCACATTGGTCTGTTACTGTTGTTGCTATCGAAGTCGAAAGTCTCGAGGACAGTCCAATCATTTACCGGCGAACAAGGTGAGCGAAAAGTTAATAATCACAACACATTCCGAAACTTTGAATGCCAAACGTAACGCTGCAACTTGAAATATTTCGTTTCCAGATGCTAACAGGTATACACTGCGACAAGAATATTTACGATGGTCGGCGCAGCATGACGCAGCCGATGGAAATGAGTTCGTTGCTCGCAGGACCGGGCAACACGACTCCGGGTACCGGAACACTTAGCAGCGGCAGTAGTCGAACTTCGAACAACAGAGTGCCACAGTTTGCCGTAAACAACGTCGTGTTTATTCAAGAACTCGGAGAGGGAGCTTTCGGTACGTAACAACGAACAGTTTACGGTCGAAAAATTAATTATTAGACGAATTAATTAATGACTTTCCATCATTATGTTTTCAGGCAAAGTTTACAAAGGCGAATTGCAAACCGACAACAAATGCGAAGAGCCGATATACGTCGCTGTGAAGACCCTTAAGGAAAACGCGAGTCCAAAAACACAGAGCGATTTCAAGAGAGAAGTCGACCTAATGACTGATCTGAGACATCCTAACATCATTTGTCTTCTCGGCGTTGTACTCAAAGGCGAACCCATGTGTATGCTATTCGAGTACATGACGCAAGGAGATTTACACGAATTTCTAATTTGTCACTCGCCGAGATCCGATGTCCCGCTGAACAATGGAAGCGGAAAAATTCTGGAACAACCGGAATTTCTTCACATCGCGTTACAAATTGCTTCAGGTAAAGACGGAGCTTTTTTTTTTTTAACAGAGCGAAGGCTCTGCATCCTTATCAGTCGACGTTACACACCGGAAACCGGAACATGTAAAATTCTCAATAAATATTCATTCGTCAGGGATGGAATATTTGGCCGGTCATCACTACGTTCATCGCGATCTCGCAGCGAGAAACTGTCTGGTCGGTGAAAATTTAACGGTGAAAATTTCCGACTTCGGTTTATCGCGCGACATATATAGCAGCGACTACTATAGAGTACAATCGAAGAGTCTACTGCCCGTACGATGGATGCCTCCCGAATCGATTCTATACGGAAAATTCACCACGGAATCGGACGTTTGGAGTTTCGGCGTTGTACTTTGGGAAATCTACAGTTACGGATTACAGGTATAATGAAATTTGGACGATAAGTCTTCTTTCTCTCTATGATATGCGGTACGATTGTTGGCCATTTTTAACTGATTATTTTATCGGTATACCAACTAATTTCCGTTGGCCAACCATTGCACTGTTTACCTTATCTTACGAGACGAACTAATGTCTGAATTATTTCGCTTTACAGCCGTATTATGGATACAATAATCAGGAAGTAATAGACATGATTCGCTCGAGGCAATTGCTTCCCTGTCCGGAGGACTGTCCCACGATGATTTACAGTCTGATGATCGAATGTTGGCACGAAGTCGCCAATCGAAGGCCTCAATTTCCAGAGATACATCATCGATTACACAATTGGTATATAAACCAAACTTACCTCACGGATTTTCGCAGCGAACCGATGCCGAGCTATTGCTCGAACAGTGTAAAAGGCAACAACAAGATGAACATCACGCCGGGATTCAAGAGCGACACGTTGACGCGCAGCGATACATCGTTCAAAGGCAACGGCGACGCGATGGTCTGTAATCTTAGCGATCACAGTAATCCCATCAAAATGCCGGCTAATCCAAATTTTTCCAATTCAAATTCGGCTCTCGATCAGCGAGGACAGCAATGCAATTATAATGAGCACATCGCGCCCTCGAGAGTAACGCCGATTCATCAGAACAGTACGAATTCAAATAACGTCAATATTCCTGATTACGAAGACAAAGTCTGCTGCTCGCCAAAATTAAGCGGAGCGAAAAAAGTTTTACCGACGATACCGCAAGGTATGGGAGGAAAAATGACGAATGCTCTCAACGGCACGAGACCGATACAAAACGGTGCGCAATTGGTCGTAAGGTTACCCGATCCTAGCAAAGTAACGACCGAAACCAGGGTATCGAAATGAGACTAAACAATCGTCACGTTTTAAACGCATCGTGCACTCTATACAAAAAAAAAAAAACAACTAAGAAAGACACTTTAAACTTTTACCGAAAACGCGATAGACTGCGCGTCGAGGACGAAAAGTACTTTACTGATACAAAATGAAAAAAAAAAATATATATATAGATGGAAACGTTTTTTTGTTTCATCGCTCAAACTTTTTACGAACCCATTGACTGACATGAAAACAGGTATTCTGTAACTACTTATTTATAACGAATTTTTGTATATTTCGAGATTTTTTCTCGTTAAAGAGCAACAAATAGTGCGCGCGGATTTTTGTATTTAAATTTTTTTTTTTTTTTGGATTCTTTTTTTTTTTTTTACTCCTTTGATTCAATAATGAAAAAAAAATATTATATCAGCGTTGGAGTAATTGGAACGATAGAAATAGTCACTTGCGCTTTTGCGGTAACCCTCTCTCCTCTTTCAATCTATCGAATCTTGTTAACCAATGGAAACAATAATTGATATGTGTTCTATAAAAGAAAGAAAACAAACTTCGTAATCCCGACACAGTGTGTATTCGTAATTAAGTGCGAAAACAAATTTTCAAATTAGGATACCGTTCGAATGTTTATCGTCAGTCGTTGCAAAGCCGGAAGGGTAAAACTGTCGGATATCGATTGCGGCAGTTTGCGATGTGTATGCGGAGTGTGCGTACAGCAACAACTCCGTAGGGGTGAAACCCTTCGTGAGAATATATTGCTGCGGCCCGATGAACTTTGCCAACTTGTGGCTAAAATCCCAATCGCGACGGCCGGACGCGTTGAAAACGCAACGCGGACTGCAAGGAAATATGTGTAAATCATGCAAAACATTTCGTATGGAAGTTCGTTGTATACATGTATAGGAGGGTAGACTGTGCCGAACCAGGTAGGCGCGAGTTTTATCGTATATTTTCCTTCGTCTCCAATACGAATTTCCCAAAGAAACGAAAAAAAAAAAAAAAAAACACGCGATGTTGAAAGAACTCTCGCGCCTTGCTGGACAAAATGGAATTAATATTTTAGTCTTAAAAGATTGAAATTCAATTAAGGTAGTTATGTCGCTTCGCCTTTATTTCGCATAAGTTCGCGAAAAATGAGAGAAAATTGCAAATACACGAAAAAGGCTTCCCATAGAGTGGGGTAAACGGACTCAGGGGAAATATAGTTAAGGGAACTCGTTGTCATGGTAACGAGTTACAATAAAGGATTGGTTAAGTTAAGGGGAGTTAAGAATATGGAACTTGGCCTGTAGGTACTTTTCGATGGTATAAAAATCTGAAAAAATGCATGCATGTCAAAGGTACTGAAAATATTAATTTTGCATAATAATAATTCCAAAATGTTATTAACAAATTGATGAAAAAATTAATTGGTCAACAAATTTCCCGGGAATCCAACTTTTTTTTTTACGAAAATGATTCGTTCATTTTTCTGAATACGTATGAATTTTTTCAGATTTTTCAATTTACTTTGAATTTTGTGTTTTTTTCACACTTTTTTTCCATATTATAAAAAAAAAATTCAGTGACTTGAAAAATCTGAAAAAATGGGCAATTTTCTCTAATTTTTCTCGAACTTATGCGAAATGAACGCGAAGCGATATAATTACCTTAATACGAAAACGAGTTTTCACGGTTACGTGTTGACGAATGAGATTCAACGATTACCGAAAGATATTAGATAAGTTCGCGGTGAATCGTGGTGTGTACGATACTTCTTTTTTTTTTACATAATTTTTATCCCTTTTGTATTAATACAAATTTGATCGACGACGATGTTTCTTGAGTTTCGATGTCGACGGATATTAAAACACTGTGTATTTGTTATTTTATTAATGAAGACCAAGACTTGGAATAGACTGACCGAATCTACGAAACTCGTAATCGCTCCAATTATTGTAGATTAAAAAAAAAAAAAAAAGAAAAAAAAATTTGGTGAACGAAGCTTCGAATAATTCGTGGCGAAACCGCATAGGTATTAATTAATATTGAACATTTATTGGCGATGCGAAGATTTACAGTATGTAAGGTTCTTTATATATTCGATCAAATATAATATGCAATTCATGTTTTTTGTAAAACGACGGCTTCGGAATTTTTTATTTATCCTCTGCGACATTCGCGTGGTTTGTAAATATAATAATAGAAAGTGGAAAAGATCGATATCAGAGGATAAATTGCTGCTGATATCGCTGACAAAAGGGATTGCGATGACTATGTAACTAATTATAGGGGATTCAGTTGATCCATTTGTCGATCTACATGCACGCGACTCGATCGTCGGCGATTATTCGCTATTAAACGCTCGCCGATTGAACGTCGTACGCCACATTTAATTTTCGTAGTCTCAAAGTTACAATGATTCAGTGTTCGTTCACGTTTTTTTTATTTTTCTTCGAAATTCAGCGATATTACTCCGTCAACGGCTACGCACCCGGCAGTTTAATTTGGCGTCGAGATCACGAGGATTTTATTCCTATAGCCAATTTCACGATCTTCGACTCTACTAAACAGGAATTTTTTGACAAAATTCAAGAATCGGAGAATCATAATTTCCAGAAGGGTGTCGTAAGGATTGGATACTTTCAGGTTAGTAACGCAGCACCTGGATGGTAAATTAGAAGAAAATAAATGTAAATTAAGACTGCACAACGCTTCTACTTTTTTTTTTAATACTCGTTTACTGAGAAAATCAATGTAGCAATTTCTGTCCTTATCATTGACGAAGCTTTGTAGACACCGATAAAAAAAAATTTTAAGCGTGCAAATTTAATTGGCATCATTCCGTTGATTCAACAATATTTTTTTTAATTCAAAACCTCGTAAGGAAAACAATAACTGCACTTATTTCACAGACACTTAGTTATAAAGGTTTACATTTTTCTGAACAAAGACGCATACGTCCGGAATGTTTTTAAATACGATATTTATTCATATCATTCCGACATAATTTTTTCTAAATAAAAATTCTTCACTTTTTGACATATCCTAAACACGTTTTTAATAAAATATGAAAAAAAAAATTGTTTATAAAAACAAAGCTTCATTTACGAAAAAGTAAAAAGATAGAAAATAAAATCATACGTTATGTCAATGTTTTTAAGGTATTCGATTGTTTCAGGACAATAACATCGTGAATTTCTACGACAATGACACTAAAATTACCGGTGTATGCGGCGATATATTAAACATTCTTGCCGATTATTCAAACTTTACGTGAGTGTTGATCCGAAAGAGATATCGATTGCTATACGCATCAATAGCAAACATTAATTATCCACATGTCTTTGATAGGCTTGTAGTAATAAAGACAAATAATTTTGGGGTGAAGCTGAAGAATGAATCGCTCACCGGGGTTTTTGGTTTGGCTAAACGTCTTGAAATCGATATAATTCCGCGAGTCGTTGCCTTTCCAAATTTTTTGAAATTAATGGTTTATACAACACCGATCTGGGAGGATAGGTACAGTACCAATGTTATCATTTATCATTTATCATTTATCATTTATCATTTATCATTTATCATTTATCATTTATCATTTATCATTTATCATTTATCATTTATCATTTATCATTTATCATTTATCATTTATCATTTATCATTTATCATTTATCATTTATCATTTATCATTTATCATTTATCATTTATCATTTATCATTTATCATTTATCATTTATCATTTATCATTTATCATTTATCATTTATCATTTATCATTTATCATTTATCATTTATCATTTATCATTTATCATTTATCATTTATCATTTATCATTTATCATTTATCATTTATCATTGTTACAAAATCATCGTAATAATTTTTGCAGGTTCAGATTTTATATCCGACCCGACTTAAAGTTCGACGGCACTTGGGTGTTCAACATGTTTACGCGCGATGTCTGGTGCACACTTCTCGCTCTTTTCCTCCTCTTAAGCGTGGCGGGATATGTGATGCAAAGAATATCGATCAAAGTGTTCGGCGATTCGAAATTTTATCACGATCTTCACGATTACTTGTTTCATACTTTCGCTATACTTTGCTCTCAGGGATTCATACCAGAGTCTCTATATCAACGAATGAAAGTTCTCGGTCTGTGGAAAAGAATATTTGCCTGGTTGCTAATGATAGTTTTGAGTTCCAACCTTATATCCTGGGTGACGAATCGAAAGCTGCATCCACCGTTTGGTGATATTGGCACACTTTTGAATAATACCAAATATCAAATAGTCGTTCCCGAAGGATCGATGGTCTTCTATCCGCTTAGGGTAAATAGTTCTACTAGTCGAAGATGCGATCCAAATAAGGAGGGTGTGTTGTTTCATTCCCAGCCACAGGCACATTCACAACATTTTTTTGGAACACTTCCGAATGTTTTAAAAATCGGAAAAAAGAAAGAATCATGTAAAAGATGCTAAGAACTTTCATTTTGCATAATAATAATGCCGAAAAAAATAAAAAAATTGTTTACCAATCATCGGGGACCATATTTTTGTTGGCAGATATTGATTTGTTAATTTTTCTAAATACATATACATTGTTTTTGGATTTTTTTCTAATTTTCGAATTTTTTCCTGTTCTTAATACATGAAAAGTCACGAATTTTACACAGGTTCTCGGAAAAGACGAAAAGAAGAAGGAGAAGAAAGAAATCAAGAAGTTTAAGAACATTTCGGGTAACAGATCAAACAATTTTCGCAAACACCGATCAAATATTTTTCAAAAAACTAGATTTTCGAAAATTAAAAAAAATTCATATGTTGTCAAAACAATTTACGAATCGATGTCTGCTTCTAAAAAGTTTAACTGTCCTATGGGTTGTCAAACAATCTTTTTAAACTATTTTGTTCATAAATTTTTGTAATTATTATTATGAAAAATCAATGGTTTTAGCACTTTTTACGGAGTTAATATTTTTCAGATTTTTATCCCATTGAGAAGTATTAGAAATAATCAGTCGATTTCACTTTCGACTCGGAATGTAACGACGCACGCTCCGTAACTTCAAGAAAAATTGTAACAAATACATAAAATAATAAAGTAAAAACTGACTACTGACCTACTGAACTAACTGAAGAGACGAACTGTTATAAATTTACTTTCAGAAATGGCTTTGGGTGTTGGGCGATGGTGGACCCGGGGGACCAAGTACACCCGGTGAGCGTCCGGGACGATATCAACATCGTTTCACGGCTGTACCATTCGAAGAAGCGTACCGGCGGGTTTGTTGGGCAAAGGAAAAATATAGCATTTTCGAGTCGGAAGATACCCACTTAGCAGCGGGAAGACACATATGCAGAGTCGTTCCCGTTGGATTAGCGTACTTTCCAACGGGTGTTGTATTCGGGGTAACAAAGGCCTTCAAATACAAACGCACTTTTGATATCGGGTAAACGGTCTCAGATAGCGAATTTTTTCTTTTTTTTTTTAAATAATTTTAACGTCTTGTGAATATTGCCAACTGCAACATTTAACGTGTTTTTCAGTATATTGAAACTGAGACAATTCGGATTGATTCGTAGAATGAAAGAGCGTTGGTTGGCCGACAAAGTAATCTCGAAGACGAATACGTTTAAGTCCGTAAATATCGATCAAGTTTCGATGCTCTTCGCTATTCTGTTACTAGGTATGGCGGTGTCGGCCGTAATATTTGTTTTAGAGACTATTGTTTCTACATACAAGCGTAATCAACGGAGGAAATTACAACGGGGAAAGATGATGATATGAAAGACCAATATCAGCGTTGATCGACATTTTTTTTTGTTCACTTCCGCGATGTATTATAAACACTTGTGTATCTCCTGCGTGAGATTTGCATACACTATTTTACGTTGCCTCCATATCAGCTGTGCGAACAGAGTGGATGTTTCATGTACATTTAAAAATAAATATACAAATACTCCGAAAAGCCCATGTCAATGCATTTTTTCCTCGTCCTTCCGTTCGTTTTTTATACGATTTGAATAAAGCATTTGTATTACGTCCCGTATTTTTTGGCGATGGAAATTTCCTAAAACAAGACGAGACGTAATTTTTCTCAGCAACAGCGCATCGCTGAGCTCACCTGGGGTGCGATTTCACACCGCAGCTGCGCTAATGCGATGCGCTGTAGAATTGTATCCGCCGATATACTTTTAGTCGAATTAACGAAGATCCGTGAACTATATATGAAGTTTCCGGCACGCTCAGCGATCACAAGATTCCTGCGCGTGGCGTGGACTTGTACCTCAAAACTGCAGAATCGTAGATGCTGATTCCGCATGACTGTCTCCGCTCTCGCCCTTTCGAGGACCGCGAAGATCCTCGCAAGATCGAGAAGATGTCAGTTTCTAGACAGCAATGATCAAAGATAGATCGGTCAGAGGTCTCCGCGACGTCGTGTTACATAGGTCTATAAATCTTCGGTATCGGTATCGGTAACGTCGCTTCGTAGTGTATTTCGCCGTTTTGTAAATCGAGTCGTATTAGTTATAAGCCCTCGAATTGGGTTCGCGCCGGTCGAGTAAATCTCCGATTGTCAATCCCGGTACTGCTTATAAATGTAAAACTGTAAAACTATAAAGACTCTGTAGCGACTCTAGTGTACTCCGAATCGTGTAGTGTGTAGTTGAGAGTCAGAAACCCCGCCCGGGAGGGGTACATTACGATTCGGCGCGGCCGTTTCGGCGCGAGACCTTTCGGCGCATCCGTTTTGGCGCAATCGTTGGATACAATACGTAAGTATTGTAACGCGGCAAAATTTCGGCCCGTTAATTTCAACTCGCTCCGGATCTCACAAGGAAATTCCTCAGGGCCTATTATTAATTTAGGAATTATTTTTAATTATTTTCGACAAAATTATTTCATGTACTCGCGCCTCGGGCGAGAGAGGGCTATCGAGAGAATTCTCCGACGGAAAAACATCGATTGTCTTCGGAAATCTTCGGCATCGCTACCGTCGGCTAGTCAACGTCGGCATGGGTTCTCGTGCCGTACCGAAATCATCTTCGAGGAGCCTCTACCCCAGAGCCTTATCGTTGTTTCAACGATTATTACATCGATTATTACGGAAAGAACAACGTTTTTTACCAGCATCGCCGCCTTCAAATTGCAGCTCTCGAGTTATCTCGAGTTGGCGAGGAAAGGATCATTGCATGCGTTCTCGAACGCGGGGACTGAGTACCGCGGAGACCATGTCATCTGTCTCGCTCTCGCGCGTCAATCAGCGCTACGACGTTGCAAGGGAGTTCGAGAAATATTCAAATTTCCGAGAACGGCTGAGCATCGCGAATATCCGAAATCATCTTGATTAAGTAGGGGGTAGAGGTGTCGCTAACGAGAGCGTGAGAAACACGTTACTCGGGGCACTTCCCGTTGAGATTTGGAGCGAGTCGGATCCGCGATCTACGATCGATTATCTGCTACCCCGGGATAGAGGATACGCGAGCCGAACAGCTGCTTCACCGTCGATCGGGAATTGGGGGAAAATTCGATGAGCTTTCTCGCCCGAGGGAAATCCATGTAACCTTTAATTCCACGTAACTTTTGGAGACATGCAGTTTCTAAGAGTAGCGAAACGGTCACAATCGCCAAAGCTTCTGTTTGCGTGGCTTTAGCGCAAACCTTTGCAGTCACGTAAAACGTTGCGTTTCTTGACCGTTTTGTATCTTGCGTTGCTGCGTGATGTTGATGGTTTTTGTCTTTTTACGTGTCTCTATCAGAGACATTTTTAGGTGCGAATAGGATCGGCTTTATTTTAATTCCCGACACATCCACAGATTCCAATACTCGTTACTTTTTACGCACTTGTGCTGAAATAGGCATGTTTGCGCTGACTACGCGATATAGTGACTATTGGAATTATTATATGTTTAAACGCCACAAATTGGCCGCCGATCGACATTAACCCGTTCTTTCTAAACACGGAGTTTGCCTCACTATTTTTCTTCTGGTACTACGAAAAAGCCGTCTTGAAAACTCGAATAACCGCTAATTTTCGGAATAAAAAAAGACACATACATTGTTGCACACAATTACGAAACTGATTTCTATCGCAAGATAATGTCAATTACATTGATATTATACCGGTAAATTGCACAGAGTACAATCGTAACACGTGGAATCGATTACGGATCATAGCGTGTTCAATCGCCGCAGTGACATTATATTCTATTCTCGATAAATTATCGTTGTCCTTCAAATTATGTAGATAGCATTAGCTAATGCATTCTTCGATCTGCATGTAACATATTGGCATTCGTCCACATTTCACTATCAATTGTTCATCGATAATCGTCGTATTCGATAGTACATTCCGCGATTTCGAACTTACAACGATGTCACGTTCGATCGAATTCTTTGTTTTTTTCGTTGCAATTCAACAATATTGTTTCGTCGATTGCTTTGCGCCCGGCAGTCTGATATGGAGTCGAAATCTTCAAAGTTTTATTCCCATAACGAATTTCTCGATGTTCGAGGGAAATAAACGCACAAAGAATATAAACCGATCGCATAACCTCGTCGATCGGCGAGTCCAAATGGCCATAAGCCGGGAAAAGGAGATTCACAACTTTAAGCGCCAGACGTTGGTACTCGGCTATTTCGAGGTCAGTGACGTTTGTGCCGAGGAAAAAACTTTCTATACATGTGAAAATTAATTGGACAATTTAATCGAACGATCTTTACGATATTCTCAGGACGAAAACTCGGTAAAATTTAATTCACAATTCACCAAAGTCACCGGCGCTTGCGGCGAAATGTGGAATATACTTGCCGATTATTCAAACTTTACGTAAGCGTTACGCCGATCGAGAAGTAATAATACAGAGATATCCACTGCCATGAAGCAAAAGTGCGTATCCTATCGCAATTGCCGAACAAATGAGACTTTTTTTACTCCTAGTTATGAGTAAAAAGAGTCTCATTTTCGATTATCGGTAAAAAAGATCCAAAAATAACGTGTCGCAGAAAGTTTTACGACGTTCTTCTCACCTAAAAAACAATAAAACACCCTTTTTTGCTTATAATCGCCAAAATCTTTTCCCTTCTCTCTCCACATAAAATTTTATATGAGATACGACCTTCTGCCTCATGGCAGTCGACGCGAAGATTACTCTTTTCTATCTTTCTCATAAAAAATGCATGTTCTGTTAACCTTCGATAGACTAGCGACGATGTTCGTGAAACGAATGGGATCTAATGTGAAATATAGCAACAATGAGAATACTCTCATGTACCAAATTTCAAGTGGTTGGGTAAATATAATTCCCAAGATATCATTTACCGAGAAAAATCGACGATTCATGGATTTAACAACTCCAATCTGGGAGACTAGGTACATAATTAATTATAATTCATCGTTTTCTTCTTTTTTTTTTTCATTGACAAAAAAAGTTTTGTGTGCAATGAATTTTTACAGACACAAATTATATATTCAGCTCGAACGGAAGGTCGATACTAATTGGATGTTTCACATGTTTTCGTACAAAGTTTGGTGTGCTATTATTATGCTGTTATTAATATTAAGCGCGTCTGGATATCTAATGGAAAAAATATCGGCCGAAGAATTCCCCGACGAAGAGTGTCGTCACAATTATTGCGATCATTTATTTTATACCTTTGCCACGCTATGCTCTCAAGGTTTTGTACCCAATACTTTAGATCGACGAAGCAAAGTGTTTGGTTTGTCGAAAAAGATATTCGCCTGGTTATTACTGCTAGTATTCAGCTCTCATTTGATATCGTATATGACGGATCAAAAGCTGCAACCCCCGCCTTTCGAAGATATCGAGACGCTATTAACTAATACCAGCTACAAAGTTGCGATGTACTCTCGTTCAATTGCCTACGATCAACTTGAGGTTCAAATTTATCAAATTTATCATTTATACGATTCTACCGAAATCTCTGATTACCATCATTGTTCCATTGTTTACCTTACAGGAACTCAAGGTGCGCTTACAGATAATAGGCTATAATGTAACGGAACGCTTACAAAAGACGCGATCACGGAGCAAGCTATACTCGAACGCATGCTCAGCTGATAACAAAACTGCGATATTTGCGTTGGAGGACGCTAAACAACCTCTCTATAAACGCTTTTGTGAACTCACGCCCATTGGAAAATCTTATTTTCCCACATGGGTCACTTTCGGTTTGTCGAAAAAATTACCGTACAAGCGGAGTTTCGATATCGGGTAAGCCGAAGACTACGTTTTGTTTATATATACATATATTTTTTTTTTTTCTTTATCAATTATTATTTTTTTATGATACAGAGAATTAAAAAAATGATTTTTTTTTTTTTTTTCATATTGAAAAAATCGACATTTTTTTCCGACGAAAATAATTCTGTTTTTCAGCATATTAAAAATGAGAGAATTCGGGCTGATTGATGGATTGAAGAAACGCTGGTTAAAGCCTCTAACGAGTAACGCGGATACTATTAAACACGCTTCATTCACACCTGTGAATCTCGATCAAGTTGCAATGCTTTTAATAATTTTTTTCAGCGGCATCGTCATGTCGGTATCAACATTCGTTGTTGAGAATATCGTTTATGTTTACATGCGCTATCAACGTCGCATTGTCCGTGGAAAATTATTGACAGGAAATAAATTAACCGCGTATCGTAATTTCACGGATAATCATAAGAACAATGCGAATGTTGTGAAAGGTTGGACCGTCGGTTACAACAAAAAAAAGAATTTTCGGGAAGCATTAATTCGTCGCATGTCGAAAATATTCACATGCCGAAAACAATAAATTATTCCGCTTATAGCACTTGTTGCAATTGAAACTAAATCTTTGCTAATTCACAGTCTCTAATTAATTTGTCCGCATCGGGGACACATTAATTCTTTTCTGCAAGATCCACGCTATGCTCGATCGTCATCACATAATAATTGAAAATTATTATATTGTAACGCCATTATTTTGTACGGCGATAATCAGTCTAATAATATCATTGGACTATAGTTATGAGAATAAAATTATTCAACTTATTTTTATTGTATTTGAATTTCAACCACATTATGATTCTCCGAATTGTTAATTTAATAAATGTCCGTATCTCAAGGATTGTGTTTTCGCAAAATGGCGTTATTTTCGGAATCCGCTCGATCCCATTTCCTACTTCCTATCTAAAGTCCTTTTTTGAATTTGCAAGATATTGCGTGGTCGATCGAGTCATTCAAATTAATAATAATGACACGTCGTTGGCGATCGCTTATTTCTTTTAATAGTTTTTATCTTTTACAAAATTTCTTACCTGGAACTGCTTCTGTTCCAGTGGCTTACAAGTGGATTGCCATTAATAAAAAATGGGACCGAAAGGACCACTTAAATGTTCCCCGTAATTTAACATTGGGTCCGCATTCGCAACGACTGGAATCAAATACCACTTGAAACTTTCCATTAACTTGCCATTGGTTCTCGATCGGTAAGAAATGCGAAATATACCACTTTAAATTACCGACTTACTTATTGCAGAAATCTCACTAACAAAGAATGGTGAAAGTGTCACTTCAACTGTTTCGAAGTTTTCAACTGAAAATTCAACCAATCGGTATAGAACAATTTTCCTACCTTCATAAATCGAAACACTACTGTCAGCAGCGCGATGTAATTGCCAAACATCTTCAGTTTAGATATTGCGTCACGGTGGTGGCGACCACCCGGCACTGTTCATGAACTGATAACTCCATTTCAGACCTGTTGACCTGTACGAAATTCATAGCTATGCCAAACCGATACAGAACCGTTTTTCAAACGATTGTTGGATGTTAAACCATAGTAGATGCGAATTAAACGAAATCGATCGGTTAGGTAAAGGCGATCGGGTGATCGGTCAGCGACCATGATGAAAAATCATTCGCCCAGTAAAAGAATCGTTAGGCTAACAATGACACGACGGGATCAAGAATTGCGCCATAATTTTATACTTCTTTTTAAACTACTTGGCGTCAAGACGTTATCGCATCTCTTGACAAACGGTTTCGGCCGGTTGCCACGACTTATCTGTATATTCAATCCTCAGCGGTATCTGTCAGATAAATAGTGCCATTTGACAAGCGTCATTTGGCGTCATATAGTTTTTGAATGTCGGGAAAATTTGACAGTGCCGGCCAGTCGGGATCACAATTAGTACTTAGTCGCGAATCGCCGATACCCCCGTTAATTATCTTTTGAAACCATTTATTTCCATTAAACAAAAACTCTTTCAAAATTTTTCTAATGGGAATTTTCGCCGATTTTCAATACCGAGAAAGAGGAAGTTCTTTTAAAGTATTGAAAAGAGGATTCTCTACCACTGGAATGACGAACGCGTTCTTTTAATGACCATGAAATCATCGTCATGGTGTATCGGGATATAAGCGGTTTACTTAGAAGCATTTACGAATAATGGCGTGTTGAATCATTAAAGATAAATTATATTTTCATCAATAATAGATTATATCTACACATATATACACAGGCTATTTCTATTCGTTCTAATTCACTACCAATTATTTTCCTATCATCGACATATTCTGTATTACGGCCGGTTTGCAGTCTGTAAGTTACCGCGATGTATTGTTCGTTTACATTTTGTTTATTTCTTCTTGGAACTCTGCAATGTTGTTTTGTCGAATGCTATGCATCCGGCGGTCTCATCTGGAGTCGATCTCTTCAGGATTTTATTTCGATTGCCAATGTCACGACGTTCGAGGCTTATCGTCAAGAAATTTTAGCGAAAAGTCGAGAAAAGGAGAATCACAACTTCGAGGGCAAAGTGCTGAAACTTGGCTATTTTCAGGTCAGTAATGTTTGGATTGAATAAATTATTCGGCATAGTTAAGAATTCATCGAAAAATAATGCATAAATTCAGTTTGTACTTCTGTAATATCAATGTTCCTCGAAAAATTGAGAATCACGTGAAATTGTAACGGTTTACAACGGTTTTTTTTAATATGCTTCCGGCATGCTCTACCGGTCGTCATCTTCAACCTGCCTGTTAAGCTATAAAACATCGGAGAAAAAAACATGTACAGTAATCTTGAAGTGGTTTACAGTTCAACGGAAAAGTTTTCTGGAATTTGCGCGTTATTACGATAAGTAAAAGAAATCAACATTGTACGAATATGTGATTTTTCGAAATCATCGTCACAAAAACCAAAACAACCGTAACTCGCATAAAAATAACGATTTCAATGCTGAAGTTTCGAGTTACTGTCTCTACCAGTGACTTAAGATATCGTCAAGCTCTCGTTAAGATATTGATCGAGATTTTTTTGCAGTTTACTTTTGTGCTATTTTTATAATTATTACGATTCCTTTCGATAACGTTCATTATTTCAGTTCAATTCACGTTTTAAGATTTAGTTTCGTTCAGTTTCCTTTAAGATTCGGGATTCAGTTTTAGTTCAGTTTGGTGATTCCAGCGAAACAAAAATTAACTCTTCGGAAATCGCCGTTCTACCGACCTTCAGTTTAGTCCGGTTGTTAATACCGGTGAAACAAAATTAACTAGCGCCCACCGGGACGCCGATGCATCCGCGGGGGTGGACGACCGAAGGTGACGTGAGTTTTCGAGTTCGCGTTTTTATTTTGAGTTTCGATTTGGTTTTTTTTTATTTTTGAATTTTAGAGTTAAAGTTTAACGTTGCGCTCGATATCAAAGACAACTTGTCACAATTTATATTAAGAAATCAATTGCAAGATTCGAACTATTAAATTCGAAATACTACGAAAAGTTTAGTACGGTGAGGGACCGGGCGAAGGTTCTTAAACAAGTAATGGAACGTTCAACTTTCGCGGTTGTAAACTGTATAGCGAAAGCTGTGAACAATCCCGATCCCTCGAATATCAATTTACCCCTCAACAGTTCCTTTACATTTGTTCTTGAAATAAATCAACAAAGACCACGTTTCTCATTAATCCTTTGAAATCGGATTATGCGGAGTTTTTTGATCTCATGACAGAAACAAAAATTCACTTACTTCCAGGACGATGATACAGTCAACTTCTATGACAATGACACGAAAGTTACCGATGCTTACGGCGAAATGTTGAATATACTCGCTGAATATTTAAACTTTACGTGAGTGTTGAGTCTATCGAAATCGAATAATAGCCGAATAAAAGCCGATAAGAAAATATCAATTTTCCGATAATTTTTTATAGACTCGCGATAAAGAAGGTAAACGTGTTGAATGTGTTCGATCAGCGCGGTGTGATTGTGGGTGGAGCCACGTTAGAGATCTACAAAAATGAAATACAAATAATTCCTAAAATAGCATACATGAAGTGGTACTTTCACATCATGGATATAACAGCACCGATCTGGGTGAATCGGTACTCAATTTAATCATAAATTATTCATTACGAAAAAATGAACTATTACTGCTGATGAAATCGTTATTAAAATTTGTCTCGCGTTTATATACACATTTTTACAGGCATATAATGTACTATCAACCCGAAAGGAAGACCGATACTAATTGGATGTTTACGATGTTTTCATACAAAGTTTGGCTCGTTATTATCCTATTCTTGCTCCTTCTGAGCGTATTAGGATATTTCATGCAGAAAATATCGATCGAATCACAAGACGATAAATCGCATGATCACAATTTGGAAGATCATTTGCTCTATACTTTCGCTACACTTTGTTCTCAAGGTGCCGTACCCGACAGTCTGAATCGACGTATTAAGTTCTTTGGGTTATTGAAAAAGATGTTCGCTTGGTTGCTGCTGATAGTTTTCAGCTCATATTTGATATCCTATATGACGAATCGGAAGATCCAACTACCCTTTGAAGACATCGAATCGATGATTGGAAATACTAAGTACAATATATTTATATATAGAGGTTCGATCGCCTTCGAGCATTGTATGGTAAAAATCTACGAGCCTATGCAACGTCTAGAATAGTTTAAAGAACGGTTAAGAAAATGTCTGCCAACGCATTGCAGTTATTCTTTCATCAATTAGCGACAACTGGAAAATATAACTTCACTAATCGTGTCCACATTGCGTGGACTCGAGATATTCTGTACCAAGTCGGATGTTCGCATAAAAGAAACAATATTATATTTGATCTGGAGTATACGAAAAAACAGTTCAATGGACGTACCTGTGAACTCGTCCCCATTGGGAAAACTTATTTTCCAACATGGGTCTCGTTCGGTCTGCCAAAAGGGTTCCCGTACACACGCACCTTCGATATCGGGTAAACGAAATATAATACACAATAATAAACAATGATATCGGTAAGAAAAAAATCGCTTAAAAAAAATGACCGATACGTTTGTTAAAAGTCGATACGTATTCATTTTAGCGCTGTCAAGCTCGCTGAGCAAAGTCTCAGAAATGAGTTTTCAACGCACCAAAATTAAGTGCTTTATATGTGCTAATTATGTGCCGAAACCAAAATTTATGTGCTCCTTTCGTTTAGCTGAAAAGTCCATGCGGGAAATGCTCTGCTAGCATGATATAAAGTAAACACAGCGTTTGTTCATATTCGCGTTATTATTTAATTAACTTACATCAGATGTATGTGCTTTTCCGCACTAGTGCGGGCTAATCAGCAGAAAGTCGGATTCGCGTCGCGTGCGAAGAAAATCGGTCGCTCTCGCACTCGCCTTCTGCTCGTGCCTCACTTCACACTTGTCGAGATCGACCTTTTTTCCTCGCTCTAGACACGAAAATAACTATTCTGGAACTTTGTTCAGATAGCTTGATAGAGCTATTCATTTTTCCTCTTAAGTTAGGCGAATTAATTACTTTTCCTGTGATGAAAATGATTGTTTGTTTTAGAATAATAAAAATGAGAGAATTTGGACTCGCTGATGGATTGAAGAACCGCTGGTTTAAGTCCCATGTTACTAACTCGGAAACTCTTGAACACCCACCGTTCTCGCCTGTGAATTTCAATCAGATTTTAATGCTTTTAATTATTCTTGGCACAGGTATGGTTACGGCACTAACAATATTTATTCTTGAAAATGTCGTCTACATTTACAAACGTAATCAACGTCGCATTGTACGCGGTAAGATAATAACAGGAAGTCGATTAAACGAGTATCGTCAGACCATGAAATCTAAGAATGAAGCAAATGTAACGCAAAAGGTGCGGTTTTGCAGTAAAATAGCGAAAAGTCGAGAAACATATCAATGCCGGTTATCGTAAATATTTACTTGCGAAAGGCAATGATTAGATCACATATTACATGTCGTGAAGCTTCGACTGCGGTGGACAATCGGAGTGAATTTTTGCGAAATAGCGCACTAAAAATGCGTTTCCACTGTACTTATAGTTGAAAATAGATCTTCACTGACTTTTCAATATATCTTGTTGATAGTTCGGATGCAAAAATAACTTAACTATGACGATTTTACAAATGAGGAGACCGAGGTAAGTGATAACACGGGGAAGTCGGAACCACGCTCTAAATAAGCCAAAGATTTTATGCAGTGAGGAATTGTTATGCAGCATGTGGTAAGCAATTCCTTAGAGGGTTATACTCATTACGTAGAACCTACGATTGCTTAAAGTACGGTTGAGATTTACACTGAAAATAAAAATAACGAAAATACATTTTTTTGAAAATAGATCATTCGGAAAACTGTCGGAGAAATTTAATTACAGGAGTTTTTTTTCAAGGAATACCTTATTTTATTTCGTAAACCTTATTTTACATTTCAAGGAATACCTTATTTATTTTCGTAAACCTTATTTTACATACGACAAATTATGCGATATTTTATTCTATGATACCACAACGGTAAAGAGTATTTCTTTTTTTTTCGTGTCAAACATTCTAACTTATTCGTGCATCCAGAGTGTCAACTGATGCCTGCATCAACTTTCGACTGTATTGTTTGCAATAAGCCTTTTCTCGATGTGTAGTACTTCGAATCACACTAATTATATATAGATGTTTCTCCTCAATTATTACGAACTCTTATCTTCGATACTAGGTGCACATTACCTCTACTTATAGCGATCCTCCCGTTACTCTAATATTTCACGCTGACGATTATTCCGTATAATGTCAATTGCAATACAGTTGTGTACAGATCAATGGAAATTCTGACGATAATAAAAAGCTTCCTTTTCAAATATACAGATCGTGAATAATTAAATCCCATTCCTGACAGTAACAATCGCATGATTATCGACCGTTAGTTGATGAAGCTTATTGGTCAATAATTAAAATCGAAAAAGAGAAAAACACGCACACCAGACGGTTTTTTTTCGAAATTTTTTTCTGTTTGTATTTAGATTAATTTTTCCATGTAAAAAACATATTTCAAGTACTTGGTGCAAGATTTTACTTCTCGGTGAAGACGTTTTTGAATTTCTCAATTTACTCCAAGTAAACTCTTCTTCAATGTAAAGTTGACGGCGAATGAAGAACGCGTCCATTAACGATCTTAAGCAGGTTGGAGAGCTTGGTGTTCATTTCGCCTAAATTCGACGAAATCGAGAGGGAATTGCAAACACTTCTTGATAGTATAAAAATCTGAAAAAATGCATGCATATTAAAGGTACTGAAAAGATTAATTTTGCATAATAATAATTGCAAAATGTTATTAACAAATTGATGAAAAAAAAAATTATTAAACAAATTTACGGTAACGCAATTTTTTTTTTATGGAAATTATTCGTTCATTTTTCTGAGCATGTATGCATTTTTTTAGATTTTTATCTTTGGTTTGAATTTTTTTCTTTTTCTACACATTTTTTTCGTATAAAAAAAAATTCAAACCAAAGATAAACATCTGAAAAAATTCATAGGTATTCAGAAAAATGAACGAATCATTTTCATTAAAAAAAATTGCGTTACCGTAAATTTCTTTAACAATTTTTTTTTCATCAAATTGTTAATAACATTTTGTAATTATTATTATGCAAAATTAATCTTTTCAGTACCTTTAATATGCATACATTTTTTCAGATTTTTATACTATCGTGAAGTATTGGCAATTCCCTCTCGATTTCGTCGAATTTAGGCGAAATGGACACCACGTGCTGTAGCTACCTTAATTTAATAAATGTCCGTATCTCAAGGATTGTGTTTTCGCGAAATGGCGTTATTTTCGGAATCCGCTCGATCCCATTTCCTACTTCCTATCTAAAGTCCTTTTTAGGCACTCACTATAACAATAGGCAAAGAGTGCCTATTAAAATGACCATCGAGGCTTCTTCACACAGCTTTCGATGGGGATTCCCCGCAGCGTATGCTCCAAAAAAATTAGTTTTTCAGAATTTACTTCGGTGTACCTCCAACTTCATGCGCAGTTAATTTGAAGTCACTCCGATGACTGGAAATATATTTTTTAGCCTGCGGTTGAATAAAAATAGCTTTTTCACTGAATTTATCTTCTCGGACGTCCGTATCACAGTGTAACTTTGGATGGTGCGAAACAATTTTGTTCTCCTTCGCAGGAGTGTTTTATCACATCATGACTATTGTGCACAAACATTTTGAAACTACTGCGAAGCCTTTAATGAGTTGTTCCAAAATAAAAATTCAATTTTGTTCCGCTAAATGTCCGTACGGTGCTCCAGTTATGAAGTCTACGAACCAAATTTTTTCTTTTTCGCAGCATTATTTTATTTTATCGAAAGCACTATGCACAGCAAATTTGAAGACATTCCGATGTCTCTGAACATTTTTTCCAGGTATTTTCCATTTAAAAATCCATTTTCTCCTGTCAAAGGTCCGTACGGCGCTGCAATTTTGAAACCTACGAACGAATTTTTTTCTAATTTTCAGCAATATTTCATTGTATCGAAAACACTATGCACAGCAAATTTGAAGACATTCTAACATTTCTTAATATTTTTATTCTACAATTATTTCTAGTGAGGAATTATTTTAAAGGTTATGTTACTTTAATTTTCCAAAAAACAATTTTTCATCATGTCAGAAAAGAAAATTTGGTTGCGAAAAATAAAACACGAAATATCACACATTGATTTACAAATATTAGCCCTTTTTATTTCGAAAATAATATATTTTGAACGAAACCATTCACAATATTTTACAATACATCATTCACATTCGTAATAAAAATCATAAATTTCACGAGTGCACTGAAAAACTTGGTTATAATTTCACAAAGAAGAATCATCGAATATCCAAAATTATTGCAATTTGCCAAATAAAATTGAAAACAATCGCGACTATTTATTTTTTTTCCGTTCATTCTATCTGTCAAACTTTGGAAGCCGACGACAATTCCATAGCAGACGTGATAAAGTTCGCACACGCCGCGACGTTGATATTCTGTGGCGGGATGATTTGAAATGAAAAAAAAAAAAATCTCAGCTTTTTTTTCATTTTTAATGTAAATTACTTTAAATATTGGGAAACTGCAATTTAATTTTCTCAAATCTCTTTAAAATTTTTTCGAAACAAAAAAAAAATTCAAATTTTATCTCGGATTTTTCCAACCACCCTTCTATTTCTTTCTTTTCAATTGTTTCAATATTCCGATCTTAAAACACACAGGAGGTTCAGGTGAAACGCGCAGCACGACGTATAAACACATTTGGTACGGAGCGCGTAGCGCGACGTGTACCCCCGTGAGTGCCTTAAAAAATGTCCCCTCGGGACATTTTTCGGGGGGTTTGGGGGGCGGAGCCCACCAACAAGGGCCTCTGCGCCCGCAGGGCGCTGAGGCGCTTGTTTGATTTTGCAAGATATTACGTGGTCGATCGAGTCATTCAACACGTCGTTGGCGATCGCTTATTTCTTTTATAGTTTTTATTTTTTACAAAATTTCTTACCTGGAACTGCTTCTGTCCCAGTGGCTTACACGTGGATTGCCATTAATAAAAAAAGAGACCGAAAGGACCACTTACATGTTCCCCGTGATTTAACATTGGATCCGCATTAGCAACGAGTGGAATCAAATACCACTTGAAACTTACCGTTAACTTGCCATTGGTTCCCGGTCAGTAAAAAATGCGAAACATACCACTTTAAATTACCGACTTACTTATTGCGGAGATCTCACTAACACAGAATGGTGAAAGTGCCACTTCAACTGTTTCAAAGTTTTCAACTGAAAATTCAACCAATCGGTATAGAACAATTTTCCTACCTTCATAAATCGAAACACTACTGTCAGCAGCGCGATGTAATTGCCAAACATCTTCAGTTTAGATAATGCGTTACGGTGGTGGCGACCACCCGGCACTGTTTATGAACTGATAACTCCATTTCAGACGTGTTGACCTGTACGAAATTCACAGCTATGCCAAACCGATACAGAACCGTTTTTCAACCGATTGTTGGATGTTAAACCATAGTAGTTGCGAATTAAACGAAATCGATCGGTTAGGTAAAGGTGATCAGGTGATCGGTCAGCGACAATGATGAAAAATCATTCGCCTAGTAAAAGAATCGTTTGGCTAACAATGACACGACGGGATCAAGAATAGCGCTATAATTTTATATTTCTTTTTAAACTACTTGGCGTCAAGACGCTACCGCATTTCTTGATAAACGGTTTCTGCCGGTTGCCACGACTTATTTGTATATTCAATCGTCAGCGATATCTGGCAGATAAATAGTGCCGACCAGTCGGAATCACAATTAGCACTTACTCGCGAGTCGCCGATACCCCCGTTAATTATCTTTCGAAACCATTTATTTCTATTAAACAAACACTCTTTCAAAAATGTTCTAATGGTAATTTTCGCCGATTTGAATATCGAGAAAAAGGAAATTCTTTTAAAGTATTGGAAAGAGAATTCTCTACCACAGGAATGACAAACGCGTTCTTTCAATGACCATGAAATCCTCGTCATGGTCTATCGTGATATAATCGGTTTACTTTGAAGCATTTACGAATAATGGCGTGTTGAATCATTACAGAGAAATTATATTTCATCATCAATAATAGATTATATCTATTGACGATTAATTTATTGCAATAGCCGATACCTTCTAAGGTAATGAAACGCATAGCGAGAGTCATGCATTTAATAAAGTGCAGCGTTTCCTCGATACATTTAATTACGGAAATATCGGTTAATGCATTCCTCGATCTTCACATATATATACAGGCCATTTCTATTCGTTCTTATTCACTCACAATTATTTTCCGATCATCGACGTATTCTGTATTACGGCCGGTTTGCGGTCTCTAAGCTACCGCGATGTGTTGTTCGTTTACATTTTCTTTATTTCTTCTTGGAATTCGCCAATTTTGTTTTGCCGAATGCTATGCATCCGGCGGTCTCATCTGGAGCCGATCTCTTCAGGATTTTATTCCGATTGCCAATGTCTCGACGTTCGAGGCTTATCGTCAAGAAATTTTAACGAAAAGTAGAGAAAAGGAGAATCACAACTTCGAGGGCGAAGTGCTAAAACTTGGCTATTTCCAGGTCAGTAATGTTTGGATTGAATAAATTATTCGGCATAGTTAAGAATTCATCGAAAAACAATGCAAAAATTGAGTTTGTACTTCTGTACTATCAAAATTCTTTGAAAAATTGAGAATCGCGTGAAATTGTAACGGTTTACAATTTTTTTCAATATGCTTCGGGCATTCTCTACCAGTCGTCATGTTCAACCTGCCTATTAAGCTATAAAACATCGAGGGAAAAAACATGTACAGTAATCTTGAAGTGGTTTACAGTTCAACAGCATCGATCGATTACAGTTCGATCAGCATCGTACGTGGCTACCAAAAATTCTTCAATAATAAATATATTTAAAAAAAACCTTTCAAGTTCAAGGCAATGCAATATAAAATAAATATAAAAGGTATAATTTGTAAATTGGCATTTTTACGGATACCCCTCAAATAACAGGGTATATTCAATATTCATATTAAGAATACGATTGCAAGATTCGAACTATTGAATATGGAATACTACGAAAAGTTTAGTACGGTGAGGGACCGGGCGATGGTACTTATAGGCAAGTAATGGAGCGTTCAACTTTCGAGGTTGTAACGGTATAGCAAAACCTGTGAACAATCCCGACCCCTCGAATATCAATTTACCCCTCAACAGTTCCATTCCATTTGTTCTTGAAATCGATCTATGAATGCCACGTTTCTCATTAATCCTTTGAAATCGGACTATGCGGAGTTTTTTGATCTCATGACAGAAACAAAAATTCACTTACTTCCAGGATAATGATACAGTCAACTTCTATGACAATGACACGAAAGTTACCGGTGCTTATGGCGAAATGTTGAATATACTTGCCGAATATTCAAACTTTACGTGAGTGTTGAGTCTATCGAAATCGAATAATAGCCGAATAAAAGCCGATAAAAAATATCAATTTTCCGATAATTTTTTATAGACTCGCGATAAAGAAGGTAAACGTGTTGAATGTGTTCGATCAGCACGGTGTGGTTGTGGGTGGAGCCACGTTAGAGATCTACAGAAATGAAATACAAATAATTCCTAAAATAGCATACATCGAGTGGTACTTTGAAATCATGGATATAACAGCACCGATCTGGGTGAATCGGTACTCAATTTAATCATAAATTATTCATTACGAAAAAATGAACTATTACTGCTGATGAAATCGTTATTAAAATTTGTCTCGCGTTTATATAGACATTTTTACAGGCATATAATGTACTATCAACCCGAAAGGAAGACCGATACTAATTGGATGTTTACGATGTTTTCATACAAAGTTTGGCTCGTTATAATCCTATTCTTGCTCCTTCTGAGCGTATTAGGATATTTCATGCAGAAAATATCGATCGAATCACAAGACGATAAATCGCATGATCACAATTTGGAAGATCATTTGCTCTATACTTTCGCTACACTTTGTTCTCAAGGTGCCGTACCCGACAGTCTGAATCGACGGATTAAGTTCTTTGGGTTATTGAAAAAGATGTTCGCTTGGTTGCTGCTGATAGTTTTCAGCTCATATTTGATATCCTATATGACGAATCGGAAGATCCAACTACCCTTTGAAGACATCGAATCGATGATTGGCAATACTAATTACAATATATTTATATATAGAAGTTCGATCGCCTTCGAGCAATATTTGGTAAAAATTTACGAGCCTATGCAACGTCTAGAATAGTTTAAAGAACGGTTAAGAAAATGTCTGTCAACACATTACAGGTATTCTTTCGACAATTAGCGGCAACTAAAAAATATAACTTAACTAACCGTGTCTACTATTCGACGACTCAAGATGCTCTGTACCAAATGGGATGTTCGCATAAAAGAAACAATGTTATATTTGTTTCGGAGTATACGAAAAAACCGTTCAATGGACGTACCTGTGAACTCGTCCCCGTTGGGAAATCTTATTTTCCAACATGGGTCTCGTTCGGTCTGCCAAAAGGGTTCCCGTACACACGCACCTTCGATATCGGGTAAACGAAATATAATACACAATAATAAACAATGATACCGGTAAGAAAAAAATCGCTTAAAAAAAATGACCGATACATTTGTTAGAAGTCGATACGTATTCATTGTAGCGCTATCAAGCTCGCTGAGCAAAGTCTCAGAAATGAGTTTTCAACGCACCAAAATTAAGTGCTTTATATGTGCTAATTATGTGCCGAAACCAAAATTTATGTGCTCCTGTCGTTTAGCTGAAAAGTCCATGCGAAAAGTGCTCTGCTAGCATGATATAAAGTATAAAGCAGTAGTGCGGGAAATGCAGCAGAAAATCGGATTCGCGTCGCGTGCGAAGAAAATCGGTCGCTCTAACACTCGCCTTCTGCTCGTGCCTCACTTCACACTTGTCGAGATCGACCTTTTTTCCTCGCTCTAGACACGAAAATATCTATTCTGGAACTTTGTTCAGATAACTTGATAGAGCGATTCATTTTTCCTCTTAAGTTAGGCGAATTAATTACTTTTCCTGTGATGAAAATGAATGTGTGTTTTAGAATACTAAAAATGAAAGAATTTGGACTCGCTGATGGATTGAAGAACCGCTGGCTAAAATCCCATGCTGCTAACTCGGAAACTCTTGAACACCCACCGTTCTCGCCTGTGAATTTCAATCAGATTTTAATGCTTTTAATTATTCTTGGCACAGGTATGGTTACGGCACTAACAATAGTTATTCTTGAAAATGTCGTCTACATTTACAAACGTAATCAACGTCGCATTGTACGCGGTAAGATAATAACAGGAAGTCGATTAAACGAGTATCGTCAGACCATGAAATCTAAGAATGAAGCAAATGTAACGCAAAAGGTGCGGTTTTGCAGTAAAATAGCGAAAAGTCGAGAAACATATCAATGCCGGTTATCGTAAATATTTACTTGCGAAAGGCAATGATTAGATCACATATTACATGTCGTGAAGCTTCGACTGCGGCGGACAATCGGAGTGAATTTTTGCGAAATAGCGCACTAAAAATGCGTTTCCACTGTACTTATAGTTGAAAATAGATCTTCACTGACTTTTTAATATATCTTGTTGATAGTTCGGATGCAAAAATAACTTAACTATGACGATCTTACAAAAGGGGAGACCGAGGTAAGTGATAACACGGGGCAAATCGGAACCGCGCTCTAAATAAGCCAAAGATTTTATGCAGTGAGGAATTGTTATGCATAATGTGGTAAGCAATTCCTTAGAGGGTTATACTCATTACGTAGAACCTACGATTTCTTAAAGTACGTTTGAGATTTACTCTGAAAATAAAAATAACGAAAATACATTTTTTTGAAAATAGATCATTCGGAAAACTGTCGGAAAAATTTAATTACAGGAGTTTTTTTTCAAGGAATTTTTCGTAAACCTTATTTTACATACAACAAATTATGCGATATTTTATTCTATGATACCACAACGGTAAAGAGTATTTCTTTTTTTTCGTGTAAAACATTCTAACTTATTCGTGCATCCAGAGTGTCAACTGATGCCTGCATCAACTTTCAACTGTATTGTTTGCAATAAGCCTTTTCTCGATGTGTAGTACTTCGAATGACACTAATTATATATAGATGTTTCTCCTCAATTATTACGAACTCTTATCTTCGATACTAGGTGCACATTACCTCTACTTATAGCGATCCTCCCGTTACTCTAATATTTCACGCTGACGATTATTCCGTATAATGTCAATTGCAATACAGTTGTGTACAGATCAATGGAAATTCTGACGATAATAAAAAGCTTCCTTTTCAAATATACAGATCGTGAATAATTAAATCCCATTCCTGACAGTAACAATCGCATGATTATCGACCGTTAGCTGATGAAGCTTATTGGTCAATAATTAAAATCGAAAAAGAGTAAAAAACGCACATCAGACGGTTTTTTTTCGAAATTCTTTTCTATTTGAATTTAGATTAATTTTTCCACGTAAAAAACATATTTTAAGTACTTGGTGCAAGATTTTACTTCTCGGTGAAAAAGTTTTTGAATTTCTCAATTTACTCCAAGTAAACTCTTCTTCAATGTAAAGTTGACGGCGAATGAAGAACGCGTCCATTAACGATCTTAAGCAGGTTGGAGAGCTTGGTGTTCATTTCCCCTAAATGCGACGAAATCGAGAGGGAATTGCAAACACTTCTTGATAGTATAAAAATCTGAAAAAATGCATGCATATTAAAGGTACTGAAAACATTAATTTTGCATAATAATAATTGCAACATGTTATTAACAAATTGATGAAAAAAAAAATTATTAAACAAATTTACGGTAACGCGATACAGCGATATCTGGCAGATAAATAGTGCCGACCAGTCGGAATCACAATTAGCACTTAGTCGCGAGTCGCCGATACCCCCGTTAATTATCTTTTGAAACCATTTATTTCTATTAAACAAACACTCTTTCAAAATTTTTCTAATGGTAATTTTCGCCGATTTTCAATATCGAGAAAGAAGAAATTCTTTTAAAGTATTGGAAAGAGAATTCTCTACCACTGGAATGACAAACGCGTACTTTCAATGACCATGAAATCATCGTCATGGTGTATCGGGATATAATCGGTTTACTTTGAAGCATTTACGAATAATGGCGTATTGAATCATTACAGAGAAATTATATTTCATCATCAATAATAGATTATATCTATTGACGATTAATCTATTGCAATAGCCGATACCTTCTAAGGTAATGAAACGCATAGCGAGAGTCATGCATTTAATAAAGTGCAGCGTTTCCTCGATACATTTAATTACGGAAATATCGGTTAATGCATTCCTCGATCTACACATATATATACAGGCCATTTCTATTCGTTCTTATTCACTCACAATTATTTTCCGATCATCGACGTATTCTGTATTACGGCCGGTTTGCGGTCTCTAAGCTACCGCGATGTGTTGTTCGTTTACATTTTCTTTATTTCTTCTTGGAATTCGCCAATTTTGTTTTGTCGAATGCTATGCACCCGGCGGTCTCATCTGGAGCCGATCTCTTCAGGATTTTATTCCGATTGCCAATGTTTCGACGTTCGAGGCTTATCGTCAAGAAATTTTAGCGAAAAGTCGAGAAAAGGAGAATCACAACTTCGAAGGCGAAGTGCTAAAACTTGGCTATTTCCAGGTCAGTAATGTTTGGATTGAATAAATTATTCAGCATAGTTAAGAATTCATCGAAAAACAATGCAAAAATTGAGTTTGTACTTCTGTACTATCAAAATTCTTCGAAAAATGGAGAATCGCGTGAAATTGTAACGGTTTACAATTTTTTTTCAATATGCTTCCGGCATTCTCTACCAGTCGTCATCTTCAACCTGCCTGTTAAGCTATAAAACATCGGGGAAAAAAACATGTACAGTAATCTTGAAGTGGTTTACAATTCAACGGAAAAGTTTTCTGGCATTTGCGCATTATTACGATAAGTAAAAGAAATCCGCATCGTACGTGGCTACCAAAAATTCTTCAATAACAAATATATTTAAAAAAAACCTTTTAAGTTCAATGCAATGCAATATAAAATAAATATAAAATGTATAATTTGTAAATTGGCATTTTTACGGATACCCTTCAAATAACAGGGTATATTCAATAAAAAATAAAAAAAATATTTTTTTGCAAAAAATGTAAAAAATGTCGCCAAGTAGTTTAAATAGTTTTGTGAAATAACAGGGTATATTCAATATTCATATTAAGAATTCGATTGCAAGATTCGAACTATTAAATATGAAATACTACGAAAAGTTTAGTACGGTGAGGGACCGGGCGAAGGTACTTATAGGCAAGTAATGGAGCGTTCAACTTTCGAGGTTGTAACTGTACAGCGAAACCTGTGAACAGTCCCGACCCCTCGAATATCAATTTACCCCTCATCAGTTCCATTCCATTTGTTCTTGAAATCGATCTACGAATGCCACGTTTCTCATTAATCTTTTGAAATCGGACTATGCGGAGTTTTTAGATCTCATGACTGAGACAAAAATTCACTGTACTTCCAGGAGAATGATATAGTCAACTTCTACGACAATGACACGAAAGTTACCGGTGCTTATGGCGAAATGGTGAATATACTTGCTGAATATTCAAACTTTACGTGAGTGTTGAGTCTATCGAAATCGAATAATAACTGATACGAGAAGAAAATATCAATTCTCCGACAATTTTTTATAGACTCGTGACAAAGAAGGTAAACATGGTGAATGTGTTCGATGAGCGCAATTATCTCGTGGGCGGAGCTGCGTTTATGATCGTACGAAACGAAATACAAATAATTCCTAGATTAGCATTTATCCCGTGGTACATAGAAATTATGGATTTAACAACACCGATCTGGGAGAACCGGTACCCAATTTTAATCATAAATTATTCATTACGAAATAATTAACTCTTTCCGCTAAAGAAATCGGTATTAAAATTTGTCTCACGTTTATATATACATTTTTGCAGGTTTACAATGTATTATCAACCCGAAAGGAAGTCCGATACTAATTGGATGTTTACGATGTTTTCATACAAAGTTTGGACCGTTATTATCCTATTCTTGCTCCTCCTGAGCGTTTTAGGATATTTCATGCAAAAAATATCGATCGAATCACAAGACGACAAATCGCATAGCCACAATTTGGAAGATCATTTGCTCTATACTTTTGCTACACTTTGTTCTCAAGGTGCCGTACCCGACACTCTGGATCGACGTATTAAGTTCTTTGGGCTATTGAAAAAGATGTTCGCTTGGTTGCTGCTGATAGTTTTCAGCTCTCATTTGATATCCTATATGACGAATCGAAAGATTCAACTACCCTTCGAAGACATCGAATCAATGTTGAAAAATACTAAGTACGATATATGGATATATAATGGTTCGATTGCGTTCGAGCAATTTATGGTAAAAATTTACGAGCCTATGCAACGTCTAGAATAGTTTAAATAACGGTTAAGAAAATGTCTGTTAACGCATTACAGATATTCTTTCATCAATTAGCGGCAACTGGAAAATATAACTTAACTAATCGTGTCTACTATGCGTGGCCACAAGATACTCTGTACCAATTCGGATGTTCGCGGAAAAGAAACAATATTATACTTGATTTGGAGGATACGCAAAAATCGTTCAATGGAGGTACCTGTGAGCTCGTCCCCATTGGAAAATCTTATTTTCCAACATGGGTTTCGTTCGGTCTACCAAAAAGATTCCCGTACAAACGCACCTTCGATATCGGGTAAATAAAATATAATACACAATAATAAACAATCATATCGGTAAGGAAAAAATCGCTAAAAAAAGATGACCGATATGTTTGTTAGCAGTCGACACGTAATGAGCAAAGTCTCAAAAATGAGTTTTTTTCGACACACCAAAATTAAGTGCTTTATATGTGCTAATTATGTGCCAAAACCAACATTTATATGCTCCTTTCGTTTAGCTGAAAAGTCCATGCGAAAAGTGCTCTGCTAGCGTGACATGAAGTAAGCTGAGCCTTTTTTCATATTCGCATTATTATTTAATTAACTTACATCAAATTTATGTGCATTCCCGCTCTAGTGCAGAAAAAACAGCAGAAAATCGCGTTCGCGTCGCATGCGAGGAAAATCGGTCGCTCTCGCACTCGTGTGCAGCGCACACTCGCCTTCGGCTCGTGCCTCACTTCATACTCGTCGAGATCGACCTTTTTTCCTCGCTCCAGACACGAAAATAACTATTCTGAAACTTTGATCAGCTAGCTTGATAGAGCTATTCATATACACACACCGGTAAACCACACCACCGGTACCGGTATTTCACATACCGTTAAGAGGAAAACCTCTTCCTCCACCGTCGGTATCAAAAACTGTAAACAACTTTTTTCAGGTATACTGGCATTTACAGCTTAAAAAAAGTCTCATCGCATGCGGATATCACCATAGCAGGCGATGAGACTCTTTTTTAAGCTGTAAATGCCAGTATACCTGAAAAAAGTTGTTTACAATTTTTGATACCTACCCAGCAAACACAAAGTTACATGTACGTCACATGTGACTAACAATTTCTCGCTCAGTGATGTAAATGTTACAGAACAACGTTGTTCTGTAATAGTTACATGGTGTG
This sequence comes from Buathra laborator, assembly GCA_934046635.1. Lineage (NCBI taxonomy): Eukaryota > Metazoa > Arthropoda > Insecta > Hymenoptera > Ichneumonidae > Buathra > Buathra laborator. Next base: position 19,154,413 of record OW203893.1, on the reverse strand, counting down.
CTAACTTTGTGTTTGCTGGGTATTGAGCCCGGCACGGCTGGGGGGGAAGGGATTACACCTACTCTTAACGTGATGTGAAACATATTCTTAGTGTGTCCTTCTCGCTCCACCGAGAGCGCCAATCACGCTATCGCTCTCGCACTTATACAAGTTTCACATCACCTTAAGTTAAGGTGAGGTGAAACACGTATGGGTGCGAGAGAGACAGAGCTACTCGTCAGATTCTTAAATTCTCGGTCATTCTCGGTCTTACGGATAAAAGGTGAGAACGTAGCTCTTCAGAAATGTTTCACGGAGGGCAACGTTCTCGTCTTTTATACATAAAACCATTCTAGACACAGCAATTTGGATTACAGTTTTTGATACCGACCGAGTAGTATCACCTCACTTTAAGCGAATGAATTACTTTTCTTGTGACGAAAATGAATGTGTGTTTTAGAATACTAAAAATGAAAGAATTTGGACTCGCTGATGGATTGAAGAACCGCTGGCTAAAATCCCATGCTGCTAACTCGGAAACTCTTGGATACTCACCGTTCTCGCCTGTGAATTTCAATCAGATTTTAATGCTTTTAATTATTCTTGGCACCGGTATGGCTGCGGCACTAACAATATTTATTCTTGAAAATGTCGTCTACATTTACAAACGTAATCAACGTCGAATTGTACGCGGTAAGATATTGACAGGAAGTCGATTAAACGAGTATCGTCAGACCATGAAATCTAAGAACGAAGCAAATGTAACGAAAAGGTGGGGTTTTGCAGTAAAATAGCGAAAAGTCGAGAAACATATCAATGCCGGTTATCGAAAATATTTACTTGCGAAAGACAATGATTAGATCACATATTACATGTCGCAAAGCTTCCACTGCGGTGGACAATCTGAATGAATTTTTGCGAAATAGTGCACTAAAAATGCGATTCCACTGTACTTGTAGTTGAAAATAGATCTTCACTGACTTTTTAATATATCTTGTTGATAGTTCGGATGCAAAAATAACTTAACTATAACGATTTTACGAAAGGGGAGACCGGGGTAAGTGATGACACGAGGGAAATCGGAACCACGCTGCAAATAAGCCGAAGATTTTATGCAATGAGGAATTGTTGTGCATAATGTAGTAAGCAATTCCTTAGAGGGATATACTCATTACGTAGAATCTACGATTTCTTAAAGTACGGTTAAGATTTACACTGAAAATAAAATTAAACGAAAATACATTTTTTTGAAAATAGATCATTCGGAAAACTGTCGGAAAAATTTCATTACAGGAGTTTTTTTTTTCAATGAATTTTTCGTAAACCTTATTTTATATACGACAAATTATGCGATATTTTATTCTATGGTTCAACAACGGTAAACAGTATTACTTTTTTTTCGTGTAAAACTTTTTAAATTATTCGTACATCCAGAGTATCAACTGATGCCTGCATTGACTTTCGACTGTATTGTTTGCAATAAGCGTTTTCTCTCTGAGTAGTACATCGAATCACACTAATTATATATCGATGTTTCTCCTTAATTATTGTGAATTCTTATCTTCGATAACTACGTGCGTTACCTCTATTTATAGCGATCGTCCCGTTACTCTAATGTTTCACCCTGGCGATTATTCCGTATAATTTCAATTGCAGTACAGTTGTCTAATCAATGGAAATTCTGACGATAATAAAAAGCTTCCCTTTCAAATATACAGATCGTGAATAATTTAATCCCATCCCCGACAGTAGCAATCGCATGATTATCGACCGTAAGTTGATGAAGCTTATTGGTCAATAATTAAAATCGAAAACTAGTAAAAAAGTTTAGGCTGCGTGAACCGACGCAACACACACCAAACGGTTTTTTTTAATTCTTTTTTATGTGTATTTAGATTAATTCTTCCATGTACAAAACATATTTCAAGTACTTCGTGTAAGATTTTTCTTCTTGGTGAAGACATTTTTGAATTTCTCGATTTACTCCAAGTAAACTCTTCTTCCATGTAAAGTTGACGGAGAATGAAGAATGCGTCCATTAACGATTTTAAAGGGTCCGACCGCTTATTGGTGTTCACTTCGCCTAAGTTCAACGAAAAGGAGAGGGAATTGCATGTTTGCAATTCCCTCTCCATTTCTTCTCGATAGTATAAATATCAGAAAAAATGCATGCATATTAAAGGTACTGAAAAGATTAATTTTGCATAATAATAATTGCAAAATGTTATTAACAAATTGATGAAAAAAAAAATTGTTAAACAAATTTACTGTAACTCAATTTTTTTTAATGAAAATGATTCGTTCATTTTTCTAAGCACGTATGATTTTTTTCAGATTTTTATCTTTGGATTGAATTTTTTCTTTTTCTACACATTTTTACCATATAAAAAAAATTCTAACCACTGATAAAATCTGAAAAAATGCATAGGTATTCAGAAAAATGAACGAATCATTTTCATAAAAAAAAAATTGAATAACCGTAAATTGGTTTAACAATTTTTTTTTCATCAACTTGTTAATAACATTTTGCAATTATTATTATGCAAAATTAATCTTTTCAGTACCCTTTAACATGCATACATTTTTTCAAATTTTTATACTATCGAGAAGTGTTTGCAATTCCCTCTCCATTTCATCGAATTTAGGCGAAATGAGCACCAGGCACTCCAACTACTTTAAGGTGCAACCTCATCGAGTATGAGAGAGATAGCGTGATCGTCGCTTTTCTGGCGGAGTGAGAGAGAAGCACTCGGAAACGTGTTTCACGAATCTACGATTGCGAATACAATAATTGACCCAGGCAGTCAAAGGCACTCGAAGCACCGGTGTTAAATTCACAACGATCCGAGATTCCTGTTTCTCACGAAAGTCCGCTGCAATCAGATTATATTGCTTTTATAACGACAACGATGAGTCTCATTAGTCCATCAACATCGTGAATGCTTCCTTCCTTCCACCCCGTATGAAACGCGTACATAGCATGACGAGACGATAAATCATAACAGGGAGGCATTGATAGCGCATAGTGACTTGTCCAACTGCGTCGCTAAATTATACAGTAGCCATCGCAAAGAGATTGTCGTGTAATCAATTTCGAAGGTGCGAGTTGAATCTTTGATCTACACAAACGCCCGACACTATTACCCTCATATTCACATACCATTTCCACGTCGGCAATCACTCCGCATCCTTCGATAGCGTTCGATGCTCTCGACATGAAAAATCGCAACAATGACGCGTTGGCTTTCAAACATTTTTCTATTTTTAATCGCGAATCCAAAAAATTATTTTGCCGATTGCTACACCGCGGGTAATCTTATATGGCGCTCGAAGCTCGGGGATTTCATTCCCATCGAAAATATCTCGACGTACAGAATGGAGCAACAAGTATTCTTGGATCGAATTCGAGAACTCGAGACTCACAACTTTCAAAACGAAGCTCTGACTCTCGCCTACTATCAGGTAAGCAATATGTTATATACTAAAGATTTGTAGGACTCGCGTTCTCGCTTCGTCGCTATATAATATAAAAAATCCTCAGCGCTGCCGCGGCTAATACTAATTATAATTCAATATCATTGATACAGGGAATGTTAATCTTCCCTTTCCGCCCTCCAGGGTTGCATTATTTTATATTTATAGTAGCAGGTTATTGTGGCTCACGCGCTTCGCGCACTCGCATTGCGTTTTCAACCATTTTAACGCATGGTTAACGGTTAATCACTACAAATATTCCTGGTCAGATCTTATTTTCGGGATCCAGAGGCACTGTTCTAAGTAATCTGAGTCTGTCGAATGGAGTGTTAGGCTAAGGGACTTAGACTAAATGAGTGAATGTCCGTGAGCGTCTGTGTGTGTCTGTGAGTGTCCGTGAGTGTCTATGAGAGCGCCTGTGAATATGAGTCACTGTGCGTGTCTATGAACGTCGGTGAGAGTGTCTGTGAATGTCTGTGAGTGCGCAGACAGACATATTTTTTCAGGGATTCTCGTTTATATATAGAGATATATTGTAATTGATTACATTGGCGATTTCGCGCAGGAAAGAAATTTGTTTGATTTTCGCGACAATGACACAAGAATCAGCGGTGTCTGTGGGGAATTGTGGAACATGTTGTCAGAATATTTAAACTTCACGTGAGTTATGGCGCTAATCATAGTGTGACGAATGAAATGTGCAAAAAAAATTGTTCGTTTTATTTTGTTTTTCAAAGGATCATCATTGTACGTGCGAATGTAACTAATTATGGAACACTGCGGAACGGCAGCTGGGATGGACTGTTGGGTATGCTGCATCGTAACGAAATACAAGTAATTCCTAGAACCGCGTTTTACGTGGCGGAATCGAAAGTAATGGATTACACAACCCCCATCTGGGACAACAGGTTCGAGATTAACTCATTTTTTTTTTAATATTGAGATAAGATGTGAAAGCGATGTGCAAATCCAATTTGCATCATTTTTTGATGATCTATTTGATGATTTATTTCTGCAGATACAGATTATATATTCGTCCGGAATGGACGTCCGACGGAACTTGGATGATTCGCATATTCTCGAGAAAAGTTTGGTTATCAATCTTTATCTTATTTATTTTTCTCAGCGTTCTCGGATATTCGACGCAAAGAATATCGTTGACAGTGTGCGGCGAAAAGAATTATCACAATTTACACGATTATTTTTTCTACACTTTCGCGACGATTTGTTGTCAGGGGTACATCCCCGACAGTCTTTATCATCGAACCAAAATTCTCGGCTTATCGAAGAAATTATTTGCCTGGTTACTGCTCATCGTTATGAGCTCACATTTGATATCCTACATGACGAATCGAGAGCTCCAACTGCCTTTCGACGATCTCGAGACGATGTTCAACAGTACGACCTATAATATTGTCGTCTTTGATGGCTCGATGGTGTACTCGAAATTCAAAGTAAAAACATTATACGAGAATAATGTAAAAAAAAAAAACGCTTATAATTTTTTCATTTAATCAACGCGCGATAAATTAACTTACAGAGATTGACTCAGAAATACGTTGATAACGAGGATTACAGTCGCCGCTTTTTTCCTGTACAATCAACCCGACGTATGTACGAGAAGGGATGTTGGGGAAAGAGAAAGTACGCTATTTTCGAATCCGAAGATCGACAACGAGCTTTTGGTAGATACATTTGCCAACTCATTCCCGCTGGACAGGCTTACTTCTCGACGTGGATTGCTTCTGGCGTATCGAAAGGATACAAATACAGGCGGACCCTCGATCTCGGGTAAAAATTACATTAATCATTCTATCCTCTCTAAATAACGCTTTTTCTCTCTCTCTCTCTCTCTCTACTCTTCAATTGCTCTTCCGCTCGCGGAACACGTCACGTTTTGCTTCCAAACTGTGCAACTGTGAAAATTGTGAATCTCCATCACATAAGAATGCCATTAGTTACATTAAGCTGAAATTTTCATGCATTTTGACATTTTTGATAAAACTGAAATTTCTTTACGAACATCAAAAGAATAAATGACGGCATTTTTTCAATGAAAATTGAATAAATTTAAATAACAACGAAACAAAAAGTATCTCGTCTCAATATACCTGACATTTGTCAAACATCGATAATATTTGTGTACAATGTATTTTGAAATTGTAAAATTTACATTATTCGTCCATTTTCGTCCCTATTAAACAGTTCTACGAACTGTTAGGCCGATAGTTCTCGATTTGGTCTTCAGAAACTTCATAAGAATTTCTTCTAAATTTCGAAAAATCCAATGACGCATAGAATTTTAATAACTTAATTGATTCGCTATCAAATCGCATTAAAACAAACCACCAAATTAAATAACGACCATCTGTAATAATTTATGCAAAACTTTTTGGCCCGCTGGTTTACCAATAGTAAAAGTTGTGCGTGTAAAAATTTTTAACAAAATTCAATACGCGTACAAATTTTTTTTTACAAAAATACAGCCTCCTATTAGGAAAACGAACATGAAAAATGGTGCAATGTATGATGATAACATTATTATATTTTGTTTTTAACGTTCTGTACGAAATTTTTCCTACGAAAAAACCAACTTTCGTTAAGTACCTTTCTCATCGGGGAGCGTTGTTAACGACGTTAAAAAGTTAATGAGGAAACGATATACGAATCTAAATTGCATCATTTTTTTTGTAACCTAATTTTTGAAAAAAAAAGTGACTAAGCTTTCGAACCGCCAGGAAGATGTATTTCCCTAAGCGAAGCCAATAAGCGCTCTGCGTGTAACGAATATTAACGTTCTTTCAGTATATTAAAATTGAACGAATTCGGACTCACTGATGGAATGAAGGATCGTTGGATGGAAACGTCGAGAATGCGGAAGGAAGAGAAACCCTTCAATTCCATAAATTTTAATCAAGTCTCGATGCTCTTCACGATTCTCTGTTTAGGAATGGTGGCGGCGCTAACTATATTTATTTTCGAAAATATTGTATTTATGTACGAATATAATCGCCGAACGAAAGTTCGTCCGCCATGATTATTGCGAAAGGCATCAGTAAGTAATCATAACAATTTAATGTTCATTATATTTTTATTTTGCAACCGCGAGAGAATATAGCGTCCAGCACTGTTATCAATTCATGTGGATCTTTAAATCGACTATAAAACTCGATTTATGTCGTGCGACAACCAATCCGATTTAAATCTTCGCGTAGGTTAAAGCCGACATTTGCAATTGCGGTAAACGCGCATCGACCACCTCGCTGATAATCATCGGAAACAGTGCCTTTATGTGACACTGATCGAATGTTGTAACCAAAGCGTGAAAGCCTCATAAATATCTGTCTATTCTTCGGCAGAAACATTCATGGATAAGCGACAATTATTTGGCACATACGTTTTACATTTATAAACGCATTCCGGCCTCTCATTCAGTACTCTAAAAATAAAAAGGCATAGCGTACATTTCGTTGTGCCGTTAACACAACAAAAATGCACTTCCGATTTTAATCGTTGAATAAAATGTTTAGAGTCGCCCGATATATATTGATTGACGCGCGAAATACTACGAAATGTTATCTAAATAGGATTTTCACCAGCGGTTATGTCAATCCTTGTTACGTTAAGGATGTCCACCAGGTGTCAATGTGAATTATTCTGCAGTCATAAGATCTGTTATCGTATATAATGTCACATGGGCTGTTATTTCGTTCGTCATAGTGGCAGTAAAAGCATTCAGTTAGGTTGCAATGCTCTGTAAACTTAGCACGTAAATTTCATGCAGTAAAAACATTGAAAAAAATTAATATGATTTACGTCTAAAAACCCCCCAAAATATATCGAGGCAATGAAATCATTTCTAATGGCTGTTCTTGTGGCGATAACGAGCCTGAAATTTGCATCGAACGAAGCAGCTTTTACCGTCATTAAATGGAACAAACTTCTCGAAGAGTTTGTACCAATTATCGAAGGGCCTTCCGAACAAGTCGAAAAAGAAGAACGTATTTTGCAGAGCCGACAGAGCGAAGTCCACAACTTCAACGGCCGACCGTTGTATATAACGTATTACGAGGTAACATTTACGTCTTTAAGAAGTATCCAGTTAACCAGTATATTTTTAAGTATTGTATTTATTTTATGTAAAGTAAAGATATGTAAAGTTTATGTAAAGTATTTATTTTGCTTGATTTTGCTAAATTTTATTTTTACTTTCGCGTTTTTATAAAAACTACTTAAGGATATTCTAAAACGTCGAAAAATCATAGGCGAATTAAAATCTCGATAACTTTAAAACACTTTGAATTATCAAGTTAAAATTTGTCGTATATATTGAGAGAACAATACTCATTTTTCTAAAATTGAAATAAAAAATTACTTTTTTCCCGACTGCGCTAAAAAGACCATATTTCATGCCTGCAACGCGGGTCTAAAGTTAGCTATTCTTGACCAGCGGGAGTAAAAGTAAATAAAGCCGCGAATAACGTTAAATAAATGAATGAATAGTTAATTAATTAATTTTTTTTTTTTAAGTTTTTTTGCAAGTTTTTTTTCGAATTTTTTTTTTTTTAATTTATTTATTTATAAATAAAAAATACGCATCAATCTACCGCTCCTGAATCGCGGCCCTGGTTTCGCTTATCGGTAATTTGTGCCACCAGGCCGTTGCATGCATAAAAATATGGTCGATTTTTAGCATAGTGGGAAAAAAGTATCGTATGCCACACGGGAGGAGCGTATTTTCACCTCGTGTGAGTGCTGCCCTCGCTGATATATCCCAAAAAGTTTTTTCAAGAATCAAAGGTACGCCAAGTACTTAAGAATTCTGTTGATTAAAATTATTTTTTTAAATAAATTTGTTTTCTTATAAACATTGTTTCATTAAAAAAATGTATAAAAAAAAATTTATATAAAATTTATAAAGGGTCGAAGTTTTTGAAAAAGTTCACTTGCGCATGTACCATATAAAAAAATCTACTTGGCGTCTATTATTTTGGCGAAAGATTTATCGTTCAACCACGAGTGAACAGACACACATACGCTCGTGTAAAGTGTGATAATACGATCGAAAAACTGATATTTTTTTTTAGGATCGAGGATTTTTTCACGTTTACGAGAACGACACAAAGATTCGTGGAATATCCGGAGAGATGTGGACTACGCTCTCCAAATTATTGAATTTTACGTGCGTATCGAAATACCTATTAACGTCATGCGGTGGTGCACTTAACCCGAAAACGGGTGCGGGGATTTTTTTAACGTCAACGATAACGCGGGGTGTTGTGAGCAGCCCATTTAAAAGTCGTTGTTATTAATAACCTTGTGCAAATATCGAGTTTATTATCATCTGTGACAATTGTTTAGATTTTTACAAATACATTATTCTTCAAATTAGCGTGCTAAACAGCTCATGATACCGAATTTCGACAAAACGATTAATATCAAAGTTCGGAACGCGTTTGATCGTTCTTTTCGTTTGTACACAATAGCCGACAGTTCCTGAAGGGCTTTGCAACAAAAATGTCGGGAGGTTGCTTCTGACCCTCCGAATACCCTACTTTGAATTCAAAAGTCTACTTTCTGACACTCGTGAGGTTCATCGCAGGGTCTATGGACCCTCCAGAACTGCCAATCGACCTCCCCTGTACATCGCTGCAACCTACTCACTCCGCAACAAATTGGCCGTCGCAAACCTTGTTTCACCCCGCTAGAACCTGCTTCAAAATTTCGACGCGGATAGCTATGCGCATCGATCCTCGCACGCTGGACTGTCGACAATACTTCGCGCGATCGTTCGCAGATGAATGAAAAGTATTCACCGAGATATCGTTTCGCAGCTTGAAAATCACGAACGTGAAGGGTGGTTCCTTGGGAATCACACATACCAATGGTACCTACAGTGGAATATTGGAGTACGCAAGACTAAACAAAACCGATGTTATACCGCAAATGTCCGTTTATAAAACGCGCTCTGCCGCCGTCGAGTTCACACCAGTTATGTGGACGACCAGGTAATTGTACATTTGCCGTGCGCACATGACGATATAAACTTAACAAAATTAATTGCTCTCGTAGCCAGAGGATTTTTGCATACGGCCAATGGAAGCGAAATCGATTCTGGATGATTAATTTATTCTCCGCGGAAGTTTGGTGCGTTTTTTTCGCCTTTATAATAACTCTCAGTCTCGTGAGCAAAGTAACGCAAAGAGTATTGAAACGTCGGACAGACCGAAACCTTCGATCAGAATCATTATTTTCTCACTTGTTTCACACGTATTCCACGGTATGCAATCAAGGTGAGCGTGACACAACAAAAAAAAAGAAAAATATATACAGGTAGGAGAGTATGGGGCAAAATGGACTGCTGTCTGACTGCAGGAAAAAAAATCGACAAATATTATTATTATTATTCATATTAACAAATAATAACCAATAAACAAATATATTTATTTATATTATAATAACATAATTATTTATACTATTAATATTTATGATTGATACATTTTATATGATTCCAAAATCGTACTTGATTATCACGAAAATTTTTGGAAGCTTCGAACGAAGACGGGTTTCCAATTGCATCACTTCCTGCATTGTTTAATTTAAAAAATCCGATTGATTTTACAAAATGCGATCGTTTACGAGTGGCGAGTAGTTACCCCCCCCCCCCCCCCCCCCCCCCCCCCCCCCCGCAGTTCCATTTTGCAATTTTTTAAAACTATTAAAGTTTTTGGCATAATCCCGATTTGCCAAAGTTATTAAATGCGCTGCAATATCGCTATCGATCTAGTGATTGATCCAAATTGGAACATTTCCAAATTAAAGTTTGCGAATGATTAATTTTGCCCCACTTTCGTCTATAGACACATATTACGAAAAAAAAAAAATATATGTATACAGAAAATTTATGTCGATACGATGAAATTTCAATGGCCGAATATTTCATGCAGGCAATGCGCCGGACAATACCGGAAGCGGATCGAGAGTGCTGTCTTACACCATCAGCATCTTCGCCTGGCTGACATTGACCGTTTATAGCTCTCGCTTGATATACAGTATGGGACAGGAAGTCTTCGATGCTCCGTTTGACAATCTCGAAAGCCTTTTAGACAAAACGAATTTTCAGGTTTTAGTTTTAAACGGATCAGTGTCCCACATAACCTTCAAAGTAACTAATCTTGTACTCGATTTAGATCGGCGCGCAAAAATGATTACACCGTTGCTTTTTAGAGTCCGTACGCGTTGCCGATATTCGGACGTGTTAGAGGGGCAAATCGCTTTAAAGTCGCATCGACTGTCGAGGATCTTTATCGCGACGTGTGTTCACATTCGAGTAAATATGTTATGTTCGATTCGGAGGACTCTGTAGCGGTCAGAGGAAGAGTAGCTTGCAGATTGTTCCCTGTTGGCAAAGCTTATTACCAAACGCCCGTCGCTGCCGGTATCAGTAGAAGAGTCAAATACAAGAAGACCCTCGACATCGGGTATTCATTTATCTCGCTTCTCCGACATGACTTCGACAACATTCAATACCAGCGTTCGTTTTTCTTTTTCACCGTTTTCAGGATCATGAAATTGCGTGAACACGGATTGTTGGACGCAATAAAGAAACGGTACATATCATTGGACGACCGAGTAACCCAAGTCCGACACCCGGAGAATCTCGCGATCGACATGGACCGCGTTTACTTCGTTTTCGGAATATTCTGTCTCGGTATTTTCGCATCGTTGGTCACGTGTGCCGTGGAGAACATTATTTTTGCATTAAAGAAACGCGAAAATATTGATCTTCTTATTCAACGATTTCCTGCAATCAAGAAAATGATACCTCATTGTAACGAACGACCTTGCAAAATGCATTAACTAATAAAAGGCTTTTTCAATCGTGACGGTTTTATCTGATTCTCTTTAATGGAGCTTTCTGATCGATAAAGTAGTGAAATGGATTTTAAGATGAGAGAGATTTCATGACACAATAAAAAAAAAAATCGCCCCGGTAAATCACGCATTGTTTCATCACGCGAATAACAAATGCAGAGGTGAGTTGCGAAAAGCTGAGCGCGTGCAGGACGCGTACACAGAAGGCGACAAGGGTTACGAATGTCGAAGCGCGTTACGAATGTTAACATTATACAGTTGCAATGAAATAGCTTATCGTATCCTATTTTACTGATCTCTCTTTTATGTATTCCCTTTGATGCCTCACGATATTTTTATATCTATAATCTCATTCGAGAACGTTAAGGAGAAAAAATAAATGAGTGGATTCTCAACAATACTATTGACCGAAGAGATAACTAATCACTTCCAACAATATTTCCGGCGCCCCATTCATCCTTTTTAAAAAATCTGTTTTCGTAGGGCCACCTGACAGCACAATGCATTGATTGGCGAAGGAAACGGTCGCGGAGTATAGGGTCGTGTACAGAAAGTTATTGTAGTTAATGTCACAGTTCTCTTCTGTGCTTTTATCGATCCTCGTTACGTTGACGTTGAATCCCTGTCATCGTAACTAATATTCTTATACAGCGCCGAGATCGTACTATACGATAGTATTTTTTGAATGTACGATTGTACGCGCCCTCTTTTACTACGCGGTCTACACGGTAGGAGAAAAAAAAACAGACTTCAGTTCAGTGTAATCGTTTCTCGGCGTAGAGAGTTTTTTTCTATAAGCAATAAACATTGACAAAAAAAATATTATGTGCATATAATTTGTAAATTGAACATCGCGTCTGTGCCGATGAAGCAATTTTTCGTGGTTATTTTCTGTGCAATGTGCACCCAAAAAATTGCGATTAATGAAGCCGCTTTTGCCGCCGTCAAGTGGAACAGGAATCTTGAAAAGTTTGAACAAATACCCGGAGTTGCGTGTCACGATGTTGACGAGGATAAAATCATTTTGCACAGTCTGCAAGAAGAAAGCTACACGTTCAACGGGCAACCTTTGCGCATCATCTTTCATCAGGTCAGATATGCGTCCCTACGTAGATGATCAGTCTTCGGTTACGCGTGAAACTTATGAGTTATTGTCGCTTATAGAGTCGCGCTTTCTTTCATTTCTACGATAACGACACCAAAGTCTCGGGAATAATCGGAGATGTTTGGACGACGCTATCGACCTTTTTGAATTTTACGTACGTGTTGAAAAAAAAAAATTGATTACGAAAATATTCGGTAGATACATTATTTTCGTATTTTTCGGGCACTAATTGCTTCGCAGACTCGTTCTAACGAAACGCAAGGAAAATTCACTGGGAATTGCATACAAAAATGGAAGTTACGGCGGATTATTGGAATATGCGCGACTCAATCAGACAGACGTCATTCCAAAAATGGAAGTTACCAGATCGCGCATTTCAGCGGTCAGATTCACTCCAATTTTTTGGATGAATAGGCAAGTTATCTCAATGATACTGGTTAACGTGAAATTGCCGTGAAAATGTCAATCAATTGTTATCCCTACAGCCATAGGATCTTCGCGACAGGACAGTGGAAGCAGAATCGTGGATGGATGTTTAATCTATTCACCTTCCAAGTATGGTCTCTCATTATTGTTTTTATCGCGACTCTTAGTCTCGCGAGTATCTTCACGCAAAATGTGCTGATACATCACAGACATCGAAAACTTCGGGATCGTTCGAGTTTCGAACATTTGTTTAGCACTTTTGCAACATTGTGCAATCAAGGCGAGTTGTAACGCTCATTCTCAACTTTGACAACACATCGAAAATCGGATATGAGTAAAAAAGGTGCAAATTAAAGCAGCACAACCCTTGCGTATTTTTTAAATCGTCATATTCATAACTCCTCAATAAAAAAAAAAACCGATTTAAAAAAAGGAAGCGACGATGGACAAGCGACGGGAATTTTTTTTTACAGCCGATACGATCGATTATCGATCGATTCTTTTCTTTCAGAAATAGAAAAATAGTTATTGGATGTTTCCAGGGGGTCACGTGATGGATAATACCGGAAGTGGATCCAAAATTCTAATGCTGACAATTAGCATTTTTTCATGGCTGACGCTGATCGGTTACAGCTCTCGTTTGATATACAGCATGACGCAGGAAGTCTTTGATGCGCCGTTTAACGATATGGAAACTCTGTTGACGGATACAAATTTTCAAATCGTAGTTTTGAAAGGTTCGGTCGGTCACACGACTTTCGACGTGAGTAATTTTACATTTAAAAACCACGTGAACAGCGTCACATTTCTAAAAATTCGTAATCGTAAACTTGTATATTTTCTTGATTTCATTGTGATTTTAGAATCCGTACACACCGCCAATGTTTAGCCGCATTAAAGAAGCCAATCGTGTCATAGTAGTAAAGAATATCGAAGATGTCTACATAACAGTGTGTTTAAATCCGGACAAATATGTGTTGTTTCATGGGGATGACGCAGTTGCCGCAAGGCGCCGAAAGTATTGCAGGCTACTTCCGGTCGGTAAACCTTACTACCCAATACCAGTTTCTTCCGGTATAAGCAGACGTAGTGTCAACAACAAGAGGAGCATCGATATTGGGTTGAAAAATCTGTTTTTCGGACGATTCCGCTAGCAGCGACAATCGTTTGCGTAATTAACTCGATCTTTTTCGATTTTTATTTTCAGTATAATGAAATTAAGCGAATTTGGATTGATAGACGCAATAAAGAAGCGCTACATGTCCTCTAACAGAAATGAACCCGTGACCAGGCAGACCGACGGTTTAACGATCGACATGGATCGGGTTTATTTAATTTTCGCATTGCTAGGTATCGGTATTGTCGCATCGATGATCATCTGCGTTATGGAGAATATCGCTTACGCGATGCAAAATCGTAATAACATACAACCATTGGGACAACGGTTTCCTGCAATCAAGCAAAAGCTGTTTGGCACTCCTCTACATACTCGCGTTGTTAATAAAAATTGATAATCAATGATAATAATAATGATGATAATCATTGATAATTGTTTATGCTCCATCCACGACAACAAAATATCCTATGCTAAAGGTATTTCTGTGTCCAAAATATTAATTTTGCATTATCGGAAAGTATCTTGCAAATGTCTATCAAATTTTAAGCGTCTTTTGAGTTTTGTCCTAAAAAGAGTTAAAATTGATTCAATTGCTTTCTGCGGAAAACCCTAATATGTCGAAGTAGATACACTAAAGACTGCGTATATTCGTCATATAAATCGAAGTTTGACTTTGCAACGGGGATATTAAGGTTTTCCTATTGCCACCGTTTGTTTGGAAGCGTCTATTTTGTCCATTATGTAATTCGTATGTAATTACGTAAATTCGGAGAATATTACGCAGTATGCGTTATTTATATTTATTATATTATTCCAAAAATCCAATTTTAATGCAAATTGGATTTTCACACTATTGCTCTCTCATTTATGTATTCAACTGTCGACTGCCCACCAGAACAAAAAACAGTAGTGCGTCTTTTGCATTCGGATACCTGCAGACGATCCATTTTCAAGTAACTTCCTAACTTATCCGCGACCAACCAACGTGCGAATATGCGCGCAGAAGTTCGTAACCTCGAAAAGATCACGAATCTCAGCCGGTTTAATAAGCTCGCGTCCAATTCATGTTGTTTACACTGTTATTTATTACTATTAAATTAAACCTCGAAGAACAGTTATGAAGATTTGAAACAATTATACCACAACTCAAAGAAATATCAACGATATACGCGCGACGTTATATATTATGCTGTATATAATCGTGTGAGAAACACTTGACTCTCGAGAATGGAGACACAGTTGCGTTTAGTTGTTCATTATAAAAAGTATGTTTACGATGATTTGCTCGTTACTTTATCAAATGTGACACACAACGAAAGAGAACATCGCGACGATAAAACTTCCGAAAATACTGCCTGCAATGAAAACAATCGTTCGTCAACGTTAGCACCAAATTTCTTGAATAATCGTAGAATTCATTCCTACGCTGTCTCTGCCTATGTTTATCATTTGAAAAATTCTCAATGCTATCGTCGATACGCCACAAAAGCTCTGTTGAACTACCTGAACTCAAGAGCCGTAAAGGGATGCAAAACTGTGATCTTCATTAAATTGAGAGAGCCGTCAAAACAATTCCTGGATTACAGATGGTAACGACAACTCAGATATGGAAATCCTAGAGACCTGAAATGAGATAATGTTAATTTTTTTAGGGGCGAAAGAGCGGCGCACATGGCGTTGGAGAAATGTGAAGTTGATCACGCAATGTCCTGGCTATCGACGCTCGGCGGAGCTTTCTCTGCTCTGGGCGAACAGTTTCAGTACTGTGTAAGTTAGTTTTGGTATGAAATGGAAAAAAAAAAAAAAATCAAATTTCCAAAGAAAAATTCGAATTTTGAAAAAAAAAAATTTTAAACTGAAAAAAAAAAATATTTATTTCGAAAAAAAAGTAAAAAAAAAAAAAAATTCGAATTTCTTTGACGATTGTTTTGTTACAGGCGCAAATGGCAGGCAAGATTTCAGTCCATCAGTTCAAATTGGCACTGCGACTCGAAGATCCGCTCCTCGTAGCGAGATGCAAGCTGTACGCTGCTCTCAGTATAATTCAACAGGGTAATCTACGAATACCGAAAATGATGATACAGGATATATACAAATTTGCACTCGAGCAAAAAGACACTCATCTGCAAAGGATGTGTCAGGGTGTGTGGGCGAAATTGAAGTATTGTTACAAGTTGAGAAAACAGAAGAAAAAGCAATCGATCATCTGATATCTCATTTATGAAAGTGAAACGCGAAGCTTTGTATATTTGTAAATAAACATTAAGAACTATCGATATTCAATGAGACAATTGATTGCACAATCGATCGATCGTATTTCCGAAGGGGACTATCCAATTTATTACGCTTACCAATGAATTTTTCACAATTCTTTTTATTCAATCGAACTGCTCTACAAATCAGCAAAATTGCTGGTCGATTCAACCATACAAATGCTTCTACAAGACTAACGCATCCGATATTCGGTGGTATCGTAATTATTCTTATTTAAAGAAAAAAAAAAAAAGGAAAAAAACAAAAATCAAAGAAAACAAAATACTTTTTTTGTGGTATCGAAATTCCGAGCGTCGAGTACACGACGCAAATATTCCCGCGTTACATTTACAGCTAAGCCACTCCTGTGCCCGGCACCGTGTTTCACCGACAAATGCATTTATGTAAAAAATCGAGGGTTCGATTATTATATATGAAAAATTATAAAACACTATATTTATTTTAATGTATACTTGAGGTATGCAATTCTTATGAGTTCGCGAGAATGCGCGGTGGATTTTTTTTTTTTTTTTCATTTTCTCGCTCATATTAATCGACACATTCTATATAAAAAAAAGTAATTAATCAGTGATTATATTAAATCTTAAGGTATAGACGAGCGAATAGAGATACATGTATGATAAGTTTGTTAAGAAGATGACTTTCTCATTGCCAGATCACTAATCAAACAAATTGTCGTACAATCGTATTTTTATAAGTGTCCGATGACGATGATGATTGGTTGATTTTTTTCCCCACATATTCGCGATTCAGCGATCTAGCGGCGCTCATCGAAGCCCAATTACTGAGCCAACGTTCCCATGGGATCCCAAGCGGGCAGAAGTACCGGATCCTTTTCGAAAACCGACATTATATCCGCGGGAACGTATTTCTTGTCGACGACGATTTCGAAGACAAACTCTTTGAACCACTCGGGTGTTAATATGTAATATCCTTTTTCTCCGCGATCGTCGCCCCAAGAATTCTCAACACGGAACTTCGTTATCTTCGAATCGCCCTGTAAAAAAAAAAACAAAATTATCAACCGGAAAAAAATCGCGTAGAGATACAATTACGCCGCCGAGAACGACCGGAGAGTTTAGCCACAGAGTGCCGCTCTATAAATGAAGTATAAAACAAAGAAAAAGTACAATAAATCAACAGAAAATAAACTCATCTAACGATAGTTAATCAACGGAAGTATTTTTACACAGTTTTTGTGAAGTCAGATATCGGAAAATGGTGGTTTCCCAGGGGTTGCGGAATCGATTCTCATTTATCGATAAAAAAAAAAGAAAAACAAATAAAAAAATACTCACATCCGTTGAATAAGCTGTGAAAACCATTGCGTGGGTCATCATGGAATCGCCGTAAAAAAGTCGATCGGCTTTCGACAATCCAACAAAAACTTCGGTGTCGAAAAGTGCTTTGAAGTCGTGAATGTCGATATCCTGAATTCCCGGCTTTCCAGCGATTCTCTTTGCGACTTCGCAACCGAACCAAACGGCTTCGTTTTCTTTTATGCTTTCGGTGCACAGATTCATGAGTGTCTCTGGCGGTTGATTGTTGTACAATACTTTGCGACCGCCAACGACATTGCCGAGGTAGTCGAGTTCGTACAATTGACCGAAAGGATTGGATGATCGCGGGTCGGAAACGAGGCAAACTTTCTCGTCAACGTTGTAACACGGCTTGACGTGTTGTTTGTAAAATTCCAAACCGGTTATCGGTCCGACTCGGTGATACTCCTTCGACTTATCGTAGTATTCCCACGTAATTGTCTCGGATGGTATACCGAGACATATACCGACGATTCTATATACAATCGCCATTTGCTCCAATATTTGACTTTGCACTTCATCATCGGAAGCCCCTTTGGCTATAATGTCACGAAGATTCTTCGCGAATTCTCGCAATTTTGACTTTAGTATCGCGTTTAAGCGATTCGTCGATTCGCTGGTCCACGATTCCGGGAAACACGCCTTCGGCACGAGTCCGTAACGATTTATCAGGTTCACCAGCATATCCCATTGTCCACCGTCACAGATGGGATCGCTCAGCAGGAAGGAAATCAAACGATCCTCCACCGCTTCGCCTTTGCGGGCAGTCTTCACGATATTATTCAAGAAGTAATTACTTCTCTCGATCTGTGAAAATTAACGGTCAGTTTAGTCGATTTTTCTTTTTTTTTTTTTTTTTTTTTTTTTTTTTTTAAGATTTACGAATAATTAAAATTATTTGCGGACCTTATCCCAGAAGTAAAGATACGTCTGACTGAACTCGAATTCCTCCAGCTGATGGCGTTTCATGAACGGAATTCTTATTACATTTAAAGCCGCGAAGATCCAGCAACGTCCGGAATTCTTCTGATTCGTTATTGGTTTCCCTTCCTGTTCGATTTTTTTTTCGAACACATAATTCGACTGTTGCAATTTTTTTCGTGAAATGCAAGCCTCGAATGGATCTGTCTTTGTACAGATATTCTGCGCTTGAATATTTCTGTTGTCTTCGAAAAACTTAACGCGCATCTTCTCGATGACGTCATCGGTCAGGACACCCACTGCTGTAAAACGAATAGCGCGTTATCACCGTTGTTTTTCGACAGGAAAAAACAAAGCGTAATGTGGAAATCGCACAGATTATGATGGAGATAACAATTTGTTAAGCGGAACATGTCGCACCGGAAGTGATACGACAGATGATCGTAATGTGCGGCACCCGAAAATTAATAATTATTGCACATTTGCTCTATAAGGTCATCGGTCGGTACAGCCGCTGCTGTAAAACGAATAGTACGTTATCGCCGTTGTTTTTCGGCCGGAAAAAACAACGGCAAATATGGAAATTGCAGAGATTATGGAAGACAGAGATAAGAATATGGCAATCGGGAGACGCCGCGGGGGAAATGGGATGACGAATTATCGTATTTTGCGGAACCCAAAAAATAACAATTCTTGCGGTTTAAAATATATTTCCGATCACGAGAATAATACTTTTTGCATAAAAGTTTATTTATTTTTTATAGCTAATAAATATTTATCGGCAAAAATTCCGTTTTTTCGTTGGGCATTTTGACGTTTTTTTTTTTTACGAATAATCATTAATTAGTTTAATAACCGTTGGGGAATGGTACAGTTTACAATTAAATCTCAAAAAAATTAATTCACAACTCGAAACGAATATGGATCTCAGAGATTCACACTCACTGACAAAGGACTCTTTGAAGTCGCTGCAACGCGTACGCGCGGGAATGCTATTTCTCAGAAACCTAACCGACAGCGTTATCAGACAACGGGACTGGCGATCTAACGGCAAGAAAAATGTATACTGATGATTTTTTCAAAAGTATATTAATTAAAATATATTTTTTAATTTTTAGCTTACGTTGCTTTTTTTTAGACTATAAACATTACAACGTATTTGAAAAAAGGGCGGAAGGGGGGGGGGGGGGAGTTAGTAAAGACTGAGGAATCTTCTAGCGTTTGTGAATTAACCCGCCGTTATGTGAAAAATGTAACTAATAATAATAATAATAAATAAAATAAAAAAAGAATTTTTATCGTAAAACTTTTGCTAATAGTTACGATTTTCATTTTTTTTTTAATAAGCATATCTTTGATTCACGACGAAATATCGAAAAAATAACGCAAGTGAATATTTTATTTTAAAGATATCCAAAAATAGACGAGATACAGACTATTTGACGCAGTTCCAGATACGTTAGTTGATTTTTTGCAGAACGACGAAAAAAGTGGAAAAACAAGCATAATAGAGGGCATACACCTTGCAATTTTTTCGAGTCATATTCAAGAATAGACGGAGCTATAAAAAAAGCTGCGAGTTAAATTTACGCATTGCTTCCTACAAAGAAAAGTTAATTTTTTATGGAAAGGTCTGTTCCGATACACAATATAATAAAAAAGTTAAATTCAATAACAAAACCTCATTGCATGCGAGAAGACGCACAGACCGTTTTGTCGGAATCGAAAGTTCCCGCGTAGTTATTGTGTTTGCGGGAAAAAAGTTGACACAGACAGACACGCGGACAATACTAGGAAACTATTTTTTTTGAATTCGAAAACATGTTTGTAGACAATAATCTCAGAATGGGACTCGCAATCACAATACTGTCTCTGAATACATTCTTCGAATGTAACGAGAAAGTGACAACAATACAGAGGGGGACAGTAAATTCAAACGACCAAAAAAAAATAGCGAAGCAAATCTGACTTACAGCTTTTGTTCTATTCGCTTTTCGTGAAATTCCTTTCTAAAGTTCTCGAAAGACGATCAACAAGCAATATAAGTCAAAACAATAACGCATTTTTCTCGTCCGATTCGTTTTTAACCCTCACGTACGAGTGACGCAAATACGTGCGGCATGTTTGACCACAAAAATAAAACAAAAATAAAAAATTCGCAGAATAACCTACAAGTGTTGTGTCTTCGATAGTTCGAAAAAATATATTTTATCGCATTGCGCATTGTTGTTATGAACGAACGCATTGTTGTATGAACAAAAGAAAGCAGTAACTGGATCCCGAAAAAAAAAGCGTAAGTAGATAGCGTCAGCGTTCGTTCGGGGTACAGCCCCCCGCGTTGTGCGTGGTCAGCAAAATGTCTCCCGTACGCGAGAGTTTTATCTACATCGTCTCTTTATTGCATGCATAACCTACAGAAAAATTAGCAATATCGAGAATTGCCTCGTTCACTCGATATGAAATGCTTCGTGTATATTCTCGCGAAAATATTCTGACAGTATCGCGTATCGAAAATCAATGTTTTCGTTCGTTATTACAGTCGGGACAATTGTCGAATACGGTAAGAGACTATCAAGTTTTGATTGAGTGATTGGCTCTTACATACGCTGGGTCAATCGATTGATTAAGCCGGCGTTCGTTACACATACGTCAAACAATGTCGATATACACAAAAATACGTAAAAACGCGGAGCTCAAAGGGACGAATTGTTATCAACAACAAACATATATTTTCGCTTCAATTGGGAATAATGATTTTTGCAAAATATTAATTCGTCGTGACGAAAGCGAAAGATAAATTTTAACGTTAATAGATTGGCGGGCGGGTTGCGGCCATTGGATGAAATGTCCTGTAGCCGGCTTCTCCGACATCGACCTTTGCAACGACGCCATTGAAAACCTATCTGACTTATGGGCCAAATGAACATTCCGAGATAAAACAATACGTCAACAACGCGTTATTACAGTAGTCCTTTGTTATCGTTTCGTCGATGGATTTTTACGCGATCCCCGATACAATATCTGCCAACATTTTTTTATCAAAAAAAAAGTATGGAAACCGGAATATATATCGATCTCGTAAAAACAAGTAACGAAAAAGAAAAAAAAAAAAAAAGCCTCAGCTGTTAAAAGACTTTCCCTTTCGAGCGGCGTCTTGTGTTTGTCTCCTGACCTATTCACGCGAAAGACCGGAGAGCCGACTCTCAATGACGCGATAATTCTGTCGGCGTCCTAAGGGAGTGGCTGAGCACTTATAACACGAACAACGCTTACTCGGCAAAATTATTTGCGACAGAATGAAAAAAAAAAAAAAAAAAAAAACGAAGCTTCCATATTGTGTGCCGAGCAGTAAATTTCTGGAGAATCTAAATTGGGTTCGAAGATTTTTTATCGCGATGTTTATCGATCAATTATTGTTTTGCTTGGGCGAGTGAGACAAACGCCGGCGCACACACACAGCGAATCATGAGACAATTCTGGAAAAATAACAAAGCCGAGGCTTGTCGTATACTCACATGCAGCCATTGTCGACGTGGTTGAACGGAGAAAAGTTGCTATTCGCTTCGGAGTCCGGACGAAGAATACCTTGCCGAAGGAGGCGGTGATTTTGTGCAATTCGCTGCTCTGCAATGCAGAAACGGGAGATATTGGGAGGGGAGGGGGTTGCCGGTTGTGGTTGCGCTCGGTTTACACGTCGACAGGCGGCGCGCCATCGAATTTTCGCGTGCTTCGACGGCTGCTTTCCAGAGGCGACACAATCGTTGACGTTTGTTTAAAAATGTATTTTTAACGAACCCCTCGTCAGCGAAGATTATTATTATTATTATTATTAATAATAATAATAATAAGAAAGAAACGTATTGTTAATAATAATAATAGTGCTATTAAATGATCGACCGACGAACAAAACGAAATTCGAGCGAATGGACGAAAAAACATCGAGATTAACTTTTTTCCAGGAATCGGATACTTTTTTTTTTTTTTTCAAATGTTAAAGTCGGCAAATCGCAAGTAAGAATTTTTATTAATCCACTACGAGTTTTACATACCAGAACCCTCGTTAAATAACTAACTACAATCTAACAATAAATATGTACAATTAGAGAGGACGAGGATCTTTATTTCTCAGAGAATTCGAATAGTTTCTTCACCAAGAAAGATCGCGAGAACGTCGGGGATACTTTCTTAAAAATAATCGTCGCGAGTCTGAGGTTCGGGAGAGAATTGAGAATCGGCGTCGTGCACTGGTTATTACGTTTCTACGTTCGGCGTCGATGGTTCCTCGACTTTGGATTCCAGTGAAAACGGCGGTATTCTGCAGTCGAAGGTGTAGCCGTCTTCGCGTTCCATTCGGAAGGTTCCCCTGTAAAAAAAAAAAAAAAACATTAATCCGAAGTTTAGTATGCGAAATGAAAAAGAAATTCGTTTTTTCATTCGCGAATATATTTTTGATCGTTCTGTGCAATTTTTCTTATAATAGGATTTTTCCGTCTCTTTATTGTCTTTCACTCCGTTTTATTTTCTTAATTTTCTCAGAAATATTATTCTCAAAATTGCAAATTAATTTTTATTTAATTATCGAAAAGAAAACGAAATATTTACACCGCGAATTCACAGTTTTGTCCGAACGGAATAGCTTACTTGAGATTAATTTGTTTCGGAAATACGGATGCCTGCGGAACGGTTGCATTTGTATTCCACCGAACTACCATTTCTCATATTTAAATCTCTAAAAACTGACTTTTTGTAGGTATGTAGGTACCGATAGTACATTTCTCTTTTTTTCCTTAATATATAAATCAATTTTCTATCGTTTTTCCAAAAACAAACTTTATCTCTGTTCGCGTCAATTTTCATTGTTTCGATTTTTTTTTTTTTTTTTTCCTTTTTTTCTTATGCTTACCACATGTGACCGCTCGGAGCTTGCAAACTGACGTGACTGCTGTATTGAAAAGCCGGCAATGTCTTCGACAGTACAGGTTCCTGTCCTACAACACCGCGACCTCTCACAGTTTCCAAAGTACCCGACAAACTGAATATTCTCCAATGTCTTTCGCGCAATTGCACGCTTAAGTCACCCATATTTTCCAGTCTGATGCAATAACGCCACTGCAACAATAATTTTTGCAATTACTCATCCCGAAAAAACGTAAGCAGAATTAAAGAATTTCAAATTACATAATTTACTCACCCAATACACCGAAGTTGTCTGACTCTCTCGGCAACCCATGTAAAACGGTATAACGGTGACGCGTATATTTTCCGTCGTTTCCTTGTGAACGTCCGATAATTCAAGCCACGGATGATTTTTCTGTTGCCACGCCCTGAGCGTTTCCTGAGCGACAAACGACGGATCGCGATCCGGATGAAAGGCCAAAAATTTATCGAATAACTCGTGCTGCACAGCCATTTTGTCATTCGTCGAATACGGCAATATATCCTCGTGCGCTATATAATCTAATCCCGGTATGGCATATAAACTTCGACTACTCTCGTGATTCCCCAAAAAAGTAACCGCCTCCGTTTGCGCTCTCTGAAATTTTGAAAAAATTCATAAACGTTGCGAAATTTTACGAAATCTCTAGTAGAAAAAGACATTTCAACTTCGTCTCGGAGCCTTATATTGGCTGATCAAGAATTCGTTTTTTTTCTGTATTCAATTTTTAAATTATTTTTTATCATCATTTTTCTTGTTTTTTTTTTTTACTATTTAAATTTCTTTTGTAAAAGGGATTATCCCGTGAATAAGTAAATTCTTGGTACATCGTTTCATTATATTCTGTGGTGAAAATTTTCATTTTTTTTATGTACTATTTTTTTTTTTACTATGAAATTAAATATTCATCGGAAAGATTTCATCTTTTGCTTATTTAATTTTTAATTTTTTTTGGTTATAATTTTTTTTGTATTTTTTTTATTGCTCAGTAAATTAATTAATTAATTAATTAATTTTTGGTGATTTGTTGCATTATAACTCACAATGAATGGACAGTCTCTCTGATCAATCAATACTTGATAGAATGGATGAGTTCTTCCTTTGACTTCTTTGCCAACGCTGTTGTAATTTGATTCTTCGACACTAAAAAAAAAGAAAAAAAATTAATCGATTATCGTCTCCATAGAAATTAATCAATACAATAGAAACTGATGGGTAACTCAAAAAACCTATCTATCCTGTCGTTTTGCGATTTCGATGATTATCTTCAGCAAAAAATGTTAAAATAATTTTGCCACATTTTATTATCGTAAAACGAAAGTTGCGTACCCTTCTTGTTTGCTTGGTATATCCCTGTCGTAAACTCTGGCGACCCATGGAAACAGAATAACGCCACGATATCCGAAGACTCTGTGAAGTATGAGTTGACCGGTGTCATATTTTCCTTGTAATTTTGGAGTTTCCAATTTTCCAACTTCCGCCAATCTGCCGAAAAAAAAAAAAAAAAAAAAGAAACGTTACAATACTATCGCAGAACTCGCAACGAAGTGTTAACGTAAAGTTTACAGGTTAGAAGTTTCGTATTTTACGCAATAATGAGATACGAACCTAACACGTTTGGCGCTTTGTACACTGAAGAATTTTTTCGTCAAGTTGAAAAATGAATTGCGAAAATTGGCGTTGAGAAACCCTCGCGATAATTCCATTGTGAAAGCCGAAAATTTTGAGATTAATCGAGAGTGAGTGTGTGTATGTGTGTGTGTGTACCGTGAGAAAAGCCGATGTTTTTGTTTGTCAGTGATACGGAAAAGTTGTCGTCACTTGGTCGAGACGTCGATTTGACATTTTCACGGTATTTCGAACGTTTCTCGAAACGAACGGATCGAACAATTGTCTTCACCCTTAATTCATTCGAAATAAACGCACAAAAGTTGCTACGCAAAAGAGTCCACCGCGTGTTAAGATTGTTATTGCGATGGAGGAACAACTTCCGTGAGGCGGGTAAGAATGAGATTTTGAGATGAGAGTGCTGCTATCTTCGTTCGAAGACGAGTCTGCTAACCGGCTCTTACGTAACTGCGCATGGTATATTCCCGTGGGTAACGACGAAAATCAATATACCGTCGATTTCGTCTACGTGTTTCGTACGATACGGTTTAAAAAATATTACATCGTTCCCTTTCATAATGCGAGAAAAATTAACAAAATTTTTTATCGCTTGTGGATATTTTCTCCATTAGGAAAACTCAATTTTTTATCGCTTGTGGATATTTTTGCATCGATATATTATGCGGGAAAAATTAAATAATAGCGATTATTTCCGTATTCAGAAAAAAAAACATGGGACTCCATTAGGAAACCTCAATTTTTTGTTAACTTTATTATAAGTGATATTTCTTCCATACATCGATGCACGATGTTCTTTATTTGTGGTTCCGCTTACCCCGGATAACTGAGGTTTTGCCGTTTGCAGAGAAGTAAAAAAAAACATCGAAAGCGAGATGTATCAGTATATTTTTTTTTTTTTTTTATAATCGTATGAAGCGCAGAAGCTCGAGACAAGTACATCCCCTGCAACACTACAATTTCATCTGGTAGCATAAGAGTATTTGGAATATTCTCTCACCCGACATTAATCATTCCACCCCTTCGAATCACAAAATTCCGCCGTTTTTCGTTTTTTTTTTTTTTTTTTTCGTTAAATTACTCGTACAAAAATACAGCTCTCTCGCGTGTTAGAAGATTAATAATTTTATTCTCTCATTACGCTATATAACACTGGACGATTGTATACGATTTTCAAAATCGTTAATTATTACACATAAAGGCACTTTTTTTTTCTGAAAAAAAAAAACAAAAAAAAATCTATGGATGCGATGAAATTGTGATCCTCCGAGATCAAGAACTGCGTTATCTTCAACTTATTCCTATATGCGTGTCTTCGTTGCGCATATCCCGAAATTCCTGAAATTACAAACAGATAAATAAATAAAATAGATAAATAACAAATATCAAAAGCGTTCAATAACAATAGAAATAACAGTGTGATTTAAAAATATCCGCACGAAAAAAGAAGAATTGCAACCGCTAAAGAGATTTTTCAATGTCAGAAATCATCATAACAGTCTAAAAACTCGTAAAAAAAAAAACGAGTCATTAAAAAATGCATCGAGTCATTCAGACACCTTTTAGCGATCGTAATATATTTCGTTATGCGGATAGTCTACTGCGCATCAGAATTTCTTATCTCTTTTGTTTTGTTTTTGTAATTTTTTTTATTATTGTTTTCTTTTTTTTTTTTTTTTCGTTTCTTCTCTCCGACTCAACCGACCTGCAGCCTATAGCGTTCCTTTCCCTCGATTTCCGTCGTATCCTCGTTAACGTTCGTCTTTGGCAAACTACCGTTCTCATCGCTAAGCAATCCAAATTTCCAGCCTCCTTCGCCGTCGAATCGCAATAAGTATCTATGATACTTAGCGAGCGACGAGACCCGATGAGTTATCGTTAAGAGCGTTATGCCTCTTTGTTTTGCCGTTTCGTACATAGCGCCTTCAGCCTCAAGGCTCACCGCGCTGGTGCATTCATCCAGGAGAGCGTACTGTGGCGCGTGATAATAAAGACGAGTCATCGCGAGTCTTTGTTTCTCGCCACCCGACAGCGTAGAGTCCCAATCGCCGAGTGTATCGAGACCGTCGGTTTCACGCTCGGCGAGTCCTCGCAGATCAACCAAATCGAGGAGATCGAGCAATTCGTCGTCGGGACATTCGCCGTTTTTGCATTCGGCCGGATATGTTATTTGATCTCTCAAGCAACCAATGGTCATATATGGTTTCTGCGGTATGTAGAACATCGCGGGTCTTCCGCTTCTCATGGCGTAAGTTTCAGCCGGACGGGTAAGAGTTCCGCCGTAAACCGGCCACAGTCCCGATATTATACGAAACAGTGAACTTTTGCCGCATCCATTAGCACCGGTGATTAATAAATGATCGCCGGGCTTTATCTACCGTATAAAGAAAATAATGGGCGATGTGAGTAATCAAGTATATTGTTAGTTGCGTATCGGCTATTACGAAAATATATATATATTCGCTATACTCACGTCGAGCGTCAAACTTGGAACAATAACTTCGCAATTAGGCGTTACAATCGGCACATCGTTCAGACTTATGCTACCGTCGAGACTCTCCCGAACGATACCTTTTATGATAGGCGTACCGTCACGGAACTCTAACACGCTTTCGCGAGAGTTCGGTATCGCACCGTTCGTACCTCGCGACTGATGACTCGCAACGACGTTTCTTCTGTATTTGCAAAGGGCGGCGTCTTTGAAGACTTCGAGCATTTCGCTAACGCGATTAGCGTATCCCGCCAAAGCCACTAATTCCTGCAAACATCAATGCGGATTATTTTTTTTTTTTTTTCATTTCGTATTTAAGTTGTTTTTTTACTGTCTGACATTCTCGATGACCGTGAAATGTTACTAAAAAAAACGATCGGTCGTTGCAAAAAAAAAAAGAGGATAAACGATCGCAACGGCGTTCCATGGGCAACGATATGATTGTTGTTTGGTCGCTTATAAAAAAGAAAAACCGACCGTATAGTCCATCGATAGTTGTTTTTCGGTTCTTTAAACAGTGAATTTTCGGCACAAAACGACCGGTTCTTTCTATTGTTGTTTTTAGATAATTTTTCGAGGTCCTATAGCTTGTTAAGGGTGATACGAAATTCATACTTTGTAAGAAGACATCAATCGCTCGACTGCGTCGGCTCCGGAACTCAAAAGATTTTTCGATGTCGTCAGATATCTCGTGCGCTCGCTTACCGCTCCTGAACCGGAAATAAAATTGATTTATATTTGTTTTCGCGATGTTTCTGAACGATTGAATTAAAGATGCATGGAAACGTCGAACGTACCGTCTCCGTCGTTGCTTCTCGTTGATTCGGCGGTATTGTAAAGCAGCGGCATTGCGATAACGAAAAGTCCCGTTCCCGACCATACGTACTTCATGAGAAATTGTTCCAGCATAACGTACCATAACTTGAGGGCGAGTACTTTGCGCAAGTGCACGACGAGCGATCTGTAAGCGGTACTCAGGTAACGGTGTTCGGCCTTATGACCGCCGTAGAACGCTATTTCTTCGGCGTGTGCGCTTATGCGCGCGTGCGCCTCGCGCAAACGACCCCGTCGCGATGCCTCTTCCGCAACCAGCTGACCAAATCGAGGCGACGCGAGACGCAATACTTGACCCGTTATCGCGATCACGCCCGCCGCTAGTAGAGGTCCTGCAAAAAGAAAACAAAAATAAAGTAAATGGAAAGTTTATAAAAAAAATCGTCGTTTGCGTTGCGTACGCGTTAATCAACGAGGTGTCGCGGACGGTGATCGATCCCTCTGTGATTATTTCGCGAAAAACATGATACTTCATTAACACATCGATTGGCAGGTGGAAATATAAGTACTTTTTTTTTTTTTTTAGTTTGTTTTCTTATCGAGTGTCGAGATTCCGGTGCGAGTTATATTAACGAATGGTCGATGGATATAATTAGACAATTTGCATACTGTTGAATATTTCATGTATCGAAGTGTCATTTTAAAGCTGTTTCTTGAGGTCGAAGAAATCGATGATTATTATTATTAAGTAATGAAACAATTATAATTTGATGTAATATATATATTAAAAAATTTTAATCGCATGCGATACTAAAGCGGGAGGTTTCGGCGATTTCGGGCAACGAAGCGTCTATTATTTTTTTTTAATAGGTGAAAAGAAATCGTATCACTGATCCTATGCGATTGTTTCTTAATAATAGCGTTTAATTCGTATGAAAAAAAAACGCCCCTTCAAAATATTAAAGATTATCGGATAAGTATAATTTGTTTTGCAATTTTTAAAAATTCAAAAAAACGTACAAAAAAAAATGGAAATTCTACACATTATTATATTCGAATCTCGAATTTCTTTCGCATGATCGGCACACCGGTGGAATCGATCAATCGCATAGAATTTTTTATAAAAATTTTATTACCAGTGGAAAAAAAAAAAAAAAAAATACGCTTTTCGATCCGAAATTGCCGAATCTCTTCTTAACAAAAACATCGCTACTGCATAAAATTAGCAAATGCAAATTTTTAAAAAAATCTCAATAACAACGAGAGATTAGTCAGAAAATGTGACCATTGATATAAGTGGTCAAGTGGAGAGCGTACATAATATTAGATACGTGAGTTCCTCTGTGGACTCCGAAAGATTAGATAATGATATTTTTTTTCAACCAGACTACGGAGTTATGTATGAGTCGACATAGTATGCCATTTAACAGAGCATATTGAGCCGTTTCTTGATATTGCAATGATTCAGCGGATATCTAATGTAAATATTCAATTTTTTTTTTTTTTTTTTTTTTTTATCCGTATTCATCGTACCCGGTATTGTTCTAGCGCCCATTCTGGAGGAAAACGATACGAGAGCTATTCCAACTAAGGCGCAATCCAGCAGCGGTTTCGTTAAGCTGGAATATAGATGAGCCATGGAACTGGCCAATTCTGATAGATCGTCGGTCAGTCTTTGTTCCGCTCCACCCAATCGTGTATCGAGAGCCGATACTCTGTAGTAAGTCTGTTGACTCAGATACATCTTATACGCGTATTTAACTAGTCTCTCTCTAAAAAAAACAAACAAAACAAACAAAAAACGAATAAACAAAAAAAATTAACAAAAAAAAAAAAGACGAAATAAAAAAAAAAACTATATATATATGTATTTACCTAAAACTAAGCGCGAGACGTCCCTCGAGATATCGAATCGCCGAATTGACGAAAGTCGCGGGTAAAGCTATAGCGAACCATCTGGCAAGCATGAGAAAGAATCCTCGTACATCCTTGAGTACGATGCGTTTGACAATTTGACCCTCGAGGGTTGCTACGTAAACGGATAGAAAAGTTCGGGCTAATAAAGTGAAAGTGGCACAAGTGAGCAATCCGGCTTCTCGCGTTCGCCATCCAGGTACCATGATCTTGAGTAGCGTGAGTAATTGCTTGAGAAAAGCTTTGTCGAGACCGAGATTGACAAGTCCGACGGGACCGCCAGCTTGAAGCTTCGCGGCGATGATATTTTTATCCACGGATGAATCACTCTCGCGCGATCCGCCGATCGTTGATTTATCTTTTTCTTTTCTCGTCGCGTCATTTTCGTTTTCGTTACTTTCATTTTCGTTGCAATCACCGCGGCTCGATGTTACTTTCCCGCCGTTTTTATTGACACAACTCTTTCGTCCTTTAACACTCGCGACGATATGCGGATAACCGAGTTTGAGAAGATACAATGTAGTAACGACACCGACGACACCGCGAGTCAGCTGTTCCTGTCGTATTCCGTACTTCGCCGAGGTCTTGTCTATGATCTTCGAGAACACCGACATCCCGATGCCTCGACCGATATCATCGGTCAACTAATTGTTCACACGCGCACGATCGCGTTATCTTTTTATTCGATTCGATCTTTTTTTATTTTTATTCGCGGTCGTAATAATCGGATGACTAATTTTTTTTCTTATTTTATTTTATTCAATGAAACATTCGCGCAACACGCATGTCCGTCGAGCCAGCGAAGCGAGGCTGGCGGTACTTATTTTTTTCTCAGGCCTCGGTTTGTTCGATCTCGCAACGCCGACGCGAACGAATGATATACACGCACGTCGCAGTGTATCACGATATCACGCGACTGCGATACTCGTCCACCGGCCACCAGCTGGTAACTGATCGCTCCGCTGGCTGACCGAGTAACGATAGGCAACACATTTCATCCTCTCTCACTCGCGAGTCTCGAGAGAGCCACGAGCCGCCGCTGCCACCGCAGAGCAGCATTTGCCGGAGAGCCCCGTTCTCTCGCGAACAAGTCGCGCAACTGGTTGCTGCCCTCGGGCTTGGACTTGGACCCGCGGAGCGTCGACGCTAACATTTTATTATTTTACTCTTGCTATTTCTGCAAGAATATATCGTCGCGCTCGACTCATCAAACTCATAAAATGATATCGTTCTTTCGCGCGCGCAATTTTACTGCTGTTCGTGATCTGGGTGAACTCTCGGTGTGATGCACCGATGCTGTGGTTTTAACCGAAGTAAGTATAAAAAAATAAGCTCGAGAGTGATCAACGCCGAACGACGCTCAATCGATCTTTCACCGTAAAGCAATGAAAACCGTATAAAAACTTATTTCGCACAGGCGTTGACGTCACGAGGCTTCTCTTCTCGGATATGCGATAGAGTTTAGCCGTATAAAATGGAAAAACTAGTAGTTAACGATGTCTCTTTAAGAATCGATCTCTAGAATTGATTACGTGACACTAGACAAATCGTTTATATCCCAGTATAGTATGCTTGTTGAGAAAATTCCTTAAAACAGCAGGAACAGCAAGGAGACATTAAAAAGGGTTATTGAATCCTACACGAGACTTAATGAGTACGAACGAAAATTTCAAAAACACATTTTTTTTTTGCCAAAATACACACAACATATAACTCGAAAATTAGTGTAGTTCTACACAGGGATCGGAATAGGAATATTAATTTCATATAACAATTATATATGTAAAAAACATTCCTTAAATGAAAAAAAAAGTTGTCTGCCCAGTTTTTAATTTTTTCTTTTCAGAATACAGATCCGTATCGTACTTTAAATTGTCACAGTTAATAAGATATTTCGCAAAATAAGATCGTGAGTATTGCAAAAGTTTTGAATGTTTTCCGCATCACGGTGGAAAGTGCAAACGGTATACTTTCGCATGATGATATTTGTGTTTCTCGAGAATAAATATTATTCTTATGCATCGTCGGTTCGAATTGCAAACCGTCGTACGATCGATGCGGCAAAGGATCTCGCGGGTCCGTACGAGATACACGGGCAAAAGAGTTTGGGGCCGCGCTACATAAGTGCAGCGGGGAAAGTGGTCCCCGTTTG
Organism: Buathra laborator; assembly: GCA_934046635.1. NCBI lineage: Eukaryota > Metazoa > Arthropoda > Insecta > Hymenoptera > Ichneumonidae > Buathra > Buathra laborator. The sequence goes on along the minus strand of OW203893.1, from coordinate 19,122,030 downwards.
GTGTTGCTCCTCAACGCCATTTCACATTTTACGTATATAGAGAGAGCCCCACGATCGAGGGAGAGAGGGCGCGAGAGAGAAAGTAAAAGTTGTTGCTCATCCACGCGTATAGCAGACGATGCGTTCTTTATAATCTTCGACTCACTTTCTTCGAACCTTGTGTTTCTTTTTTCGTGTTCTCTCTTTTTTTTTTTCTCTTTCTCTTTCGCCGTGTACGCGTGCGGCGTTACTCTAGAAACATGCAGTTGTATCTCGAGAAATTCTCAACTATGAGATCGAGATGAAGTTTCCAATATTCACGATATTCACGAATAATATAATTAATGAATAAAAAAGTCTCAAAAATATCCCCGAGGCATCATTTCGTTATGCCAATGAGCTGTATTATTATTTACGTAGCTCGACAGGGCACAATTACAGTTTTAATGCACATGCGTGAACAAGAAGGACGCTCCGTTGTTCTGCACAGAGTGCCCGTCTCATTTCTCACAGTTCTCTCCGCGTTTCCAATGCAAGTACAAAAAAACATGCATACTTATCAGGAAGTCGGTCGTCATCGAAACACGCAAGAGCCCATGCGGTCAACAGCAGTGGAATTGCGACTGCAAACGACCGCTGTACTCGTTATCCGCAACCAACTTGAACGTCCTGCATTCCGCGTATCTCCTTGACGTTAGCTAGGGTCACGGCATCAGCATATTTTGTGGTCTTTTTTTTATCTTGTTTAATTTCTTCCGTATGAATTTGTCCCAAGATTACTGTTAAAACCTCAACATTCGCTCCAAAACCGGCAAAGACCAACCATCTACATAGTTTATATAGAAAAAAAAAAAAAATGTATTTCGTAATAATTCAGCGAGATTTGTTTTTATTTTTTGATGTGCTGATATTTATTTAACGAGCATCGTTATTGCGCGCTGTCGCGAGAGGTCGAGAGCGTATCGCGTCGTTTATTGAAAAAATTTAAAAAACCGTTGAAGGTAAAACACCGATTACCACGTGTGACGAAATAATAGACCAATTATCAGATAATATGTATTTCTTATTATTCTCAATTATTTATTCATGTACATATCACTTACAGCGGTAATTCGATCAGTCTTTGTGAACGCCAAAGTATTGATCTTTTCCGTATTCAACACGCATGTAGGGCAGAACGGGGCAAAATGGGCACATAGCGCAACCGGGAAACATCGGGAAAATTGTTGATTATTTATTTTTTTTTTTAAACGACGACATAACATTTTTTGAAAATTGAGATACTTTAGAAAATACTTTTAAGGAATGTGGAATTTTTGAAATTTTACATAAAATTTTTCTCAATAATACTTCAATTTTTTTGCAAACTTAATTTCAATTTTATTTTTTTTTTCAAACTTCGTATCAAATTTTTTCAAATTCGTTTTTTTTCCAAATTTTACTCAATTTTTACAAATGCTTTTTTTCAGCGCTTTTACGCGCTCACTTCGTCCACGTGACCATTTTGCCCCATTCGTCTCTACACAGTTTTTTTGCGTGCAACGAGACATTTTTCTCTCGCGGCCACATCGATTCCGCGGTTACAATACAAACAAAGACATGATATAATCTCTGTCCGTAGCATCGGTAAAAACTCGGTGTATTTTTTTTTTTTTTTTTTTCCTTACGCGTCTATGTGTGTGCGAATAAAAAAAAATAGCGAATGACACTCGTTACAATCGCATTTTTCCTCCGAGTCTCGATTCTCATTGACGAAACTATACATTTATCTACATGTATTTCTCAATAAATCTCTGTACAGTATACACTATGATAATCTCCAACCAGCGGAGACGTCGACGATTCGTTCGAGAAATAGAAAACAAGAAAAAAAAAAAAAAAAATTCTCGCGCCTATTTAACAACGTCGTTGCGTAATCGTTTGCTACCACATAGTTTCGGTGCTCACGCGATCGTAATATTCAGATTAATACGTTCGATGATTCAGAAAATCATTTCGACGAACGAAAAGATAGATATAGAAATTTTTTATACATATTCATCGGACTCTTAATCCCACCAATGATCGTCGAAGGTCGATCACCCTCTCCCCGCCTTGAATAGTATATTATTTACAAGTCTTCCCGAAGTCCAAGGTCTCGATCGGCGTTCCCGCGCGAACCTTAAGTTATTCCATTCCTCTCGCGATAAAAATAAGAAAAAAAAAAAAAAAACTCAGCATCCATCATCGCGATCGGCGAGAAATACGTTAAGCAAAATCCGCGCGCCGATTCGCTTCTGCGATTAAACTGTATCGTCATCTTTGATGTAACAAGTTTTCATTTCCCAACCCGTAGTTACCATCGAGTGAACGCCGTTGAATTGGAAAATAGAATTTAGCGGTAGGCGAGTAGATTCGCCATATGTTTCTCTCGGTACCCCCCGTCAGCGAGTAGAGTTGCTTTCTCTTTACAGCGTTTAACCGGCTTACCGACCCGCGGAAGTCCTGCACGAGGAAAGAATATCGCGCGCGAGATTTAGTACCGCGCAAAGTTCATTTTTATCGTACAATAACAACATCGTTTCATATACAGCGAGTTCGCGGGTCGCGATCGTCGAGAGACTCTCGTTGTCACGATGATTATGCGACAACGTGGATAGTCATATTTTTTTTTTTTTTTTTTTTTTCGCACGGAAACGATAGTCGCGAATGCTCGATGGGGCTTTCGAAAGATCGTATTATCTGACCTATCGGTTTTTTTTTCTTTTTTTTTTCTTTCTTAAGGACGCTCTTGACATCTCAAGAATGTCCGGTTCTCGGATCAATGATTATGCGCAAAGTTGCGCGCGGGTTGTATATTCGTTAAAAAGGCGATGATTTACGATACGAGATTTCACGTTCTGTCGAATGGGGAAAAATCTTTGCCATGTCAGGATGGCATTCGCGCTGCAGCTCCGATCGGATACGACGGCAAAGCTTCCAATATTCGCGGTGGAATTTTTTTAAGTGTCGTCAGACCCGCGTAGGATACGGGTTTTGCCGTCGAAGTATCATCGCTGATCCACGTGCCGATTCCGCGATTTATTTGTCGTCCGGTCGTCTGCCTCGTCGCTGCATTTACGCTCATCATGTCGGTTATCGTCGGCGCGCTGCTCTGAAGATTCAATGCGCTCAGTTGAAGATAACCGTTCCCACCGGATGTAACGTCCTCCGAACCCCCCGATTTACTCAGCCTTCCGCTTGTTTCTGCGAGAAAAAACAAAATAAAAAAAAAACAAATGATAAATTATGAAAAAAAAATGGTATAATCGATTTACATGGCACCGTTAGCACTCCGTTCCTCTTTTATCGCGTTGCGTCCTCCTCGTCAACGGTCAGTCTTTCGCTTAGAGCGACTCGATTGACCCACATCGACGGTGCACGACAGATAGATAAATAGATAGATACATGTATAATCGTGCATTGGTACCCAGTCGGTCACGTGAAGCTGACCTACTTACGCTAATACCTGCGAGGGACTCTGCAAAGACTGTGCAATAAAACGATCAGCTTCATCGTCGTAACTAATATCGATGCACCGAACTCATTACGATTATACATACGATATGTGGAAATGCGAAAGATTAAACATTTTGATTTTTCATGAGACATATGTTTTTACGTTTGAGTCACAAAAGTTTCTGTTACGACTATTGAAGTTTTTTTTTTTTTTTTTTTTATCCCGATAATAAATGAAATTAATAGAAAATTTTGTAGCATTGTTATGAATATTACGATAAATAAAAAAAAATTATTAAATTTGGGTCATGTGATAGCGATAAGCGATGTGAAAAACTATCGCCGTTTCTATACATGTGCCTTACATGCGACGAATAAAAATTCTTTTTAAACTTTGAATTAAAAGTTTCTATAGTTTTTTTCGGTATTCGTATACATCGATTTACATTTCTTCGTTAAAATAAACCTATGCGCTTAGTTTATCGAGGCGTTTATTTAATTTAACATTTTTCGTTAAGCGGGTCTACGAAAATCGGTTTGAAAGTCGAGATAATTTTTTTTTTTTCAAAAATGCAAGAAAAATAAAGAAAAAAATTCTTTGTTAAATAAACTTGTATTGAGAATCTCTGAAAATAAAAATAAAATGGCCGTCGATAGTTTTTTTTTTTTTTTTTAGGACATCCGCCAGTGAAACCGATGCATTTAACATAAAAAAAACAAAACGGGTTATTCAAGTCAATAACTGTGTTGAGTCAATGGAGATCTCATCGATCTTTATTTTTTCCTTCGCGGGATTCTCGTTCATTCATGTTTCGATTTTAATTCGTCGGTATGTCGTAAGGAAATAAATTTTAAAAAACCATTGACCGTCAATAACTTGTCACTGTTATACACATGGATAACCTGTTTTGATTTGATTTAATTTTGATTCAACGGGAGAGTGTCTGCCGCCGAAGGTAAAAAAAAATTGAAATTGAAAGGTCGGTCAGTCGGTCGGTTTTTCCATTTTTTTTTTTCGTTTTCATATCTTTTATCAATTTTTTTTTCGTATTTGATATCTTTTACCATTTTTTTTTTCGTATTCGATATCTTTTACCATTTTTTTTTTCGTATTCGATATCTTTTACCCATTTTTTTTCCGATTTCAATATGTTTTACCTATTTTTTTGCGAGATTCCTAATGCATTTGATTTTCCGCATCCGCGTAAAAAAAAAATTATAGTATTCCGTCCATTAAAAAAAAAATAAATGTTCACCCGATTTTCGGGAATAATAGGAATTTTACTAAAATGTACAATTCTACTAACTAAAAGTCAAAGAAAAAAAACGTATGAAAACTCATGGTTTGTCGTTTACTCGCGTAATATATACCAATATTTACACTAAGAAAAAAAAAATCCGTTAAATCGACTACATCGGCACTTGCGAGTGTCGAAACAAATGATCGGTTCCTTAAAACAAATAATTACCATACTAAGGAAAGGAATAATCAATTTAACAAACAATTAGTATAATTAACTAACTATTTCTCTCAGTGAATAAAATATTTTTTTCGCCATTCGCAAGCGCCAATTTCGGCGATTCAGCCGATTTTTTTTCTCAGTGTACATATCGCGATGAGGACGGGTGCGACGAATTGAAAGGACAGTAAGTATACTTACCGAATGTCTTGGCTTCTCTTGCGTGCGCGAGAAGCTCGTCTATTCGATTTCTTCGGAAGTACGTGCCGGGAATGTCCCGCCACTTGGAAGCGGCAGCCCCGTGATAATTGTCTTTGCTATCGCGTCCGCTACCCTCGTCGTCGCTGCTGCGATCCTCGTCGTCGTTGTCCTCGTTATGGGTGTTTCCGTTGTTATTATGATCGGTTTTGCTGGCCCCGCCGTTCCTCATTGTAGAGGCATCGCGTGGCAACGGGGGCGGCATGGGAATCCTTGACGAAGCATCGAGTAGCCTCCAGCGTCCGAGTTCGTCGCACCAAGTCGCCGATTCTCGGACAGCGACGACGTCACGAAAAGGACATCCCGGCCTCAGATGTGGAACCATCGCGTCGCAGAGTTGAGTGGCCAGAAGCTCTCGGCGCAGGAGGTCACGTCGTTCCTCGTCCCAAGACGCCTGTTACGTTTCGCCAATGGAAATGAGATGAGTAACGGTAGATAATATTTATCCGGCAACGTTGCCGCAAAAACGGCAGTCACGCGACCGGAAACCGAGTAGATATTAAAAAAAAAAAAAAGTCGGATACACGCAACGCACAATGTGTAACCGGCATCCGGGCGAAATAGACTTCAGGATGGACGGAACGTAATGCGAATAAACATATAAATAAAAACATAAAAAAGTCGATTATCCGAACCCTTAATTATCCAAACGATGACGCTGATCGCTCCGGATGCTTAATTATCTGTATATTGGCAACGATATATGCTTACGTTGCTAAAGGGGAAACCTATTCTGCTGCGCAGGTTTTTCTAGAAGAACACAGCATTTTGGAATCGTTTTTTTTTTGTTCTTATCGGCAAAAGATCTTATCAAAAATTCCATGCGGCTGATTATTGGTACCGGTGAAGTGATTATATAAAAAAAAATCCAGGCGCGAATATAAGAACGTGTGGAAGTACCTAATTTTTTTTAAATATAATTATTTTCAATTTTTTTTTTAAGTATTATTTATCCTACAATTTTTAATATTCGAAACTAAAGATTTTTTTTACGAGATGAGAATAATATTATCAGCAAAGAATCGCGCGGAGTTAGAGATTCGATTTTTTTTTTTCGTCAATAAAAAATCGTTTTTTGTCCTGAAATTTGATATTCGGATAATCGAAGTTCTACTATATGAACACTTTGGATTGGACATTTCTTAGTTTTTACTGTTCGATGAATCAACCAATTTATAAATAATTACTTTTCATCTGATAAGTCATTAGCAATTAATCGAATTAACAACTAATTTATACATAATTAGTCGCTATTTCGACGAGTGAAACCTGAGAAATGTCCAGTGACCGGTATTCCTCGTTGGCTATTATGTCAGCATTCTTCCTTATAATATAGCGAATCGGATTGCAGTAATATACCTGAAGATCAGCGACTTCAGCTTCAAGTTGCTTTGCCTTTTTCGCCATTCTTTTCAGCGCATCTTCGGTCGATCTAAGTTGTCCGTAAACTTCGAAGACACTTCCGTTGCCGTCCTGCGAACTTCTCTCCAAAGCTTCGGCCAATACTTCCAATCTTTTTCTTCTTCTCTCCCGTCGTTTTCTAACTTCGCAATCGGTTCGCGCCTCACCGCCTATCGTCAATTTTTCAAGTCTCTTCATGACTTCTCGTTTGGCCGCCTCGCGTTTTTTTCTTCTCCTCTCGTCGAGTTCGTGACGCATGGTATCAGCGACTTTACTATCGACGTTGGAATCTATTTGAGCTCTGCTCGGACTCAAATTATTGGAAATATTAGCGACGCCGTCGAATCGCGATCTCAAAGATTCCAACTCTTCCCGAAGTCTCTGAGCCGATAGATTCGAATCCTCGCATTCCTTTCGCAATTTTTCAACTTCGTGATCGTACTCCAGCCTCCTGTCTTCATCGGGTTCGATTATTTTGTCCGAAGCTTCGATCGATGACCAATCAGCTCCGCGAGGACCGTCTCCCGTCTCGAGGAGCTTTCGCAGACGCTGCAATTCCAACTGATATTGTCGCAAAAGCGCATCCTTCGGATCCTCGTTCACCACCGGTTTGTTCTTTATACAACGAGCTCTTGCCGCGTATCTGCAATTGTAATTGTCATTAATAAAGAAAAATTAATAAAAAAAAAGAAAAAACGCTGTTATCGCGTTGAAAATCATCGTTAATGTTTCTTAGCATTCGACTCGTGATTTTTGCAGCGAATAACGGATGAAATAACAACGGAATTTACGAGAAACTTCGATGAACCGTATTGCTTTTTTTTTTTAATTCCATCAAATTTGAATAAAAATTCGGATGATTTTTTGAATAGACTTCCGGCTTCTCAAAAAAAAAAATGTATTCCGGGTAAACTGATTGCGTATGATACTGTTATGGATTTATTTCTCAGAACATAACAGCGTAAGATAGGAATCTTATGCTCGTTAGACAGGCAATTTTTTTCTCTGAATTTTCCGACCGATATTTTTGCTCTTTGATTCGTTGCTTTTTCATAGACTTAATTTCCAGATCGGCACTGGAAACGCCGGATACTAAAGTGTTTCTCAACTGTGAAATATATATCTTTAAAAAATTCTTATCTACCTAAGAGTACTGAGAGTTTCTTCGGCATCGAGATTACAGGGACTGATACAAGCGACCATAAGCGTTCTTGCGTTACCGCCTAAGCTGTCCCTCAGCAATCTCGTGAGTTTGCTGTCCCTGTAAGGCACGTGTCTGCCGTTACCAGCAGCCAAAGCGCTAATTACATTTCCCAACGCCGAGAGACTCAAATTAATGCTCGCAGCTTCTTTGAGACGATCTCCGGTAGCGCCGGTTCTTCCCTGTCTTTCGGAACCCGCGAGATCGACGAGATGCAATCGTCCTCTTCGTACCGCACCCCCGCGTTTATCATCTTCGTCGATCGCCAATGCCTCGAGCGACAATGTTAAAACGGCGTGACTTCGCGAACTCGCGGCATTCATTTTCGTCGCCGCCGCGGCTCGTCTCTTGTCTCCCTGATCGACGAGTTTCGCGCATTCGGCCGCATCTTTTACGGTCACCTCGCGTAACCCACCGGCCACGTATGTGCCTCGCGATGGATCCTCCTTCAGCTGTAATTGATTCTCCGTATTCGTGTCTTGGAGAAGATCCCGAAGACGTTCGTTGTAAATTTCTAGATAACTTAGAAGCGCGAGATATCGCGTATCTGTACTCGACGTCGATGTTGCCTCGAAGAGATGCTCGAGCGTCCGATCGATGAATCCGCGCATTGTGTGCGATTTTCCGCATCCTGTCTGCCCGTAAGCAAATACCGTGCCATTGTAACCCTCGAGAACGGCTTCGACGATTACCGAACCAACGTCGTCGTAAAGGGTTTCCGTCGATGACGAAGGACCAAACGCCGCGTCGAATTGATAAACCTTTCCGACACCACCGCCGTCCGCTGTACTCTCCAATGTACAACTCTTCGCGAGCGGATCGATGCTTACGACGTTCTGAAGAAAACAAACATATTTTTTTACTGTTGCCGAGAAAATGGAATGTGCGATGTTTTTTTTTTGTTTTTGGAGTATTTTGATAGGCATCAGCGCTGATGGATCGATTAGACACCGTTAAATATAATACTTTGGTTTACTGATAGTACGATGTATGATACAAGTCTCAGCGCACGAAATAAATCAAAGATAACTGATCGATGATGTTGTGATTTACGAGAAAATTCTTTATCTCGACGATTGAGAGGAACTAAATATCGTTCGAAAAAAATATAACACAATATATATATGCCTCCCGCATGCTTCGTACATTTTCGATTTTCAATTATTTCGAACGGTAAACTTTATGCGATTCCTGTACTTCGCGATTTGGTACGTAAAACAAAATACGTCAGGAAACAAAAATTAAAAAGCGGAAAAAGAAATCCTGTTAACGATTAGACATAACATCGAAATAGTAAATCTGTAGGAAAAGATTTGGATGATAGGCGATTAATTTGTTGTATGTAAATGTGTATTCGTTGCTATGAAAATATAAAAAAATCGTTTTTAATATATCGATAACTCGATCTCAGTGAATCCGATGTTATGTGTTCTTTTATTTACACAAATATTTCGATTATTCTGTATCGAGATTTATTATACGATAAACGGGTTTTTAATGAAATTGACCCATTAAATAAATAATCGTCTGTGTTAATTACGCGTATTTAACATTTGTATCGTCGATCCTGAATTCGATAAATATGGAGCGAAGAGAATATACGACTTCTACACGATTAAAAAAAAATTATTTTCCGCGACGGTTGAGTGGATTGTATTATTCTGTGAGAATTTTTTCCGCGAATTATGGTTGACATTGACGAAAGTTCGGGCAAACAAGTTGTCCAAGATAAAAAGATCCTTTTATAAGTATAGTCATCGATGTTTGCGATTTTTTTTTGCTTCATCGATTCACACGACGGTCACGACCGGTCAGAGAAAATGTATATTTCTATACTGACTATCGATCAGCGACGGTCATCGCTGACGATCATTCGTGGAACGATCTGCAGCAGCCTCGAGGCTATGCAGCGTAAAATTCAGAGAAATCGTGAAAAATATGTTGCCGAGAAGCTTTTTTTTTTTGCGGCATACAGATCGATTCAAAATAAATATCGATCATTCGTTCCGAGAGCATCGAAAAGAGTTATACTTCTTAGTGAAATTATTTAACCCTAAAGCGGCAAACGTGTTCTTTGCACCTCGTTAACGTCGTAAACGAGTCCGGGATTCCCAATGTCTTCATCGCTGTGGAACTTTGTCGCGGGTTAACGTGTTTGTTCCCTCATAAAAAACCTTTGTTTTCGTATAAAAAAAATTCGATAATGTCAAAAATTAATAAAAAAAATTAAAAGAAGTTTTTCCTTAACGCATCACGAATCACGCATTTTCGGAATATATATACATTTTTAAAGATTTTTTTACTAAACCTCGGTTTTTTTTTTTTATGGATGAAGTCACGAACTTTAGATACGTATTCTTAAAAAGGTTACGCAATAATACACTGAAGAAGCTTCCGGGTAATTGATCATCAGATACATTCGCAGATACCGATTCAATATTAAGAAAAAACTAATTTCCGAAAATTAGAAGACTTCCTGAAAATCTGTATGTATTCAGAAAAATTAACGAATCAACTTTTCCGAAAAAAAAAGTTCGGTTGCTAATTGATTTCTTAAACAATTTTTTTTTTACCAATTCTTAAGTAATTTTTTGCAATTATTATTGCAGAAAATCAATGTTCTTAGCATCTTATATATTGTTGAAACTTTTCAAATTTTTTTCCTATTCGGCATTTATTTTTTTTCGTCTCTTGAAAATTAAAATCTCCTATTGTTAGTTGGATACGAGTATCGACGCGGGTGGTTATTATCCGCGCTGCCAATCGTTTCTCTATCATAAGACATTCATTAATTTCATTCTAAGTCACTAAATGCTCATAATTTGTATAATGATTCAATGATTTTACTTGATTTCCATACTCATTTGGCATAACTCTCTATACGCAAATTTTCTACGTTTTGCATACATAGTAAACGATTTTTTAGATCCCGTGACGTAAGGATATAGCTGAATAAAAGAACGAAAAAAAAAAAAAAAAAAAAAAAAAAAGTTGCGAATCCGGCAGTCGATACCCGCTGATGTCTTTACATTGTCGCAAACTATTTGTTACCTCGGCAATTGTACAAAGTACTTGCATAATTGATATTTTTTTAACAGCGCGAGATGCCGCATTTTTCTTTTTTTTAGTACATTTTCTTCATTCTATATTTGCGTACAATAAGCATATATATGTTATGTTGTTTCACTCGAAGTGTACCAATTCGTGGATAAACATGTATGCAGACGCTGTACGTATATACGCGAGGATAAGCGAAGCGTTTACACTCGCCTACGGGTATTATCGATGGAACGAACGTGGAATATGTGCCGAATCGATAAATTCTGTCTGCAAGAGAATCTTAACGGGCTTTTGCCGGCTACTAGGAAACCGTGTGAGCAACGCGAGTTTAATAAATGACGTTAGTAGCCGCGAAGTCATACGAGAAAATTTATTAGTAACATCGGTGAGAATAACAATAAATTGTGAGTTTCGCATACACGTGCAATAACGTGTAATAACTACTCGATCGAGAGTGTCGGCACGAATGGGGGCGCGGGAAATGCGTGCTAATCGGCGAACCTTTTATCCCGTTACGCGGTGCAAACTACACTGCGGGGTCAACGGTGTAGTCATTGATTCTCCGAGAAAAAATTCTTGACGCGTAATTATAGAATTTTTTTTTCTCTGCTCCGTTTTATCTCATTTCAGTTCGTATTGCTTTCGAATTAATGATGTCGTTTATTAGCTTGAAAAAAAAAAAATCCTTCAACATAATCGTAGGCGTATTCTCGTTTTATCGCGCGTAAAAAAATTGAATTTTTAAAAAAATTTTTAAAATGTATAATTTTTTTTCGTCAAAGAAAAAATTGATATAAAAAAATGGAATTTTGTTAATGTTTTTGGATACCGGTGCGACTTTTATTTTTTTAACGCGATAATAGACGTTGCGGATTCCCATCGGCGTTGTAAGATTCGAACTAATTGTTGCGAAGCCAATGACTGTACCTAAGAAAAGATTTTTCAGAGTCTATACAAGTTCAGTCGATCCGGGCGGTTCATGCGCAACGGCGAGTCCACCTTTCAGCGGACACCTGTCGCTCCGGACGCTCATGTGTGCAGAATATAGTTAATAGTTTCCGATAAAAATGCAACGTTTACCGCTTATATGTTGGGTGGACAGTCGCAGGTGTTTTGTCGCGGGTCGCCTTGGCTACCCCTACACTGTCCAACGCGCTCGATGTATACGACACATGCTAATGCTAACTATGACAATTTTCCCCTCTCAAGTTCCTCGAAAACTCGTAAAAGACGCATTTGTCGGGAAACGAAAAAGAAAAATCGAAGGGAACGCCTGGGGTATCGAGAAAACGAGTAACTGTACTTGGTATTCGCGGGGGCGCGTGACGACGAAATGAGTCATGCGGGGGGTCACGATTTCGATGTTCGAACATTATTACGCGGATTGTTTTACGTACCCGACATCCCTGTTGACGTTCTTTTTGAGATAGCGGCCTGCATCTCACGGCCACTTTCACGGATTCGCTCATCTGCAAAACAAAAATATCGCATTGTTACAGCGACGGAGCACGTGGAGCCGATAATATTGTTTGGCGAGGGGGGCGAATGTTTTTCTTTTATTGATTTTATTGCCCTTGAGAATGAATAGCCAATCCTTTGCATTTGTCACATTATCGCCGAAGCGACTGTACAGCACGGAAAAACATTATCGGTGCTTGCAAATGTACTACCGAGTCGCTTGTCGATAAAAATATTTGTTTTTTTTTTTCATTCCACGCCGTCAATTTGATTATTCAATGATAAAACTTCGTGAAAACGAGTACGCGACGTCCTTAGATCGAAAAATATGACAGTCAATTAGTACCTCGTTGTTGTATATTTAAACCGCCGAAAAAAATCGTTGATAGACGAAAACCAGCGCCATTTTTATTTTTTGTTGATAATCATAACAATATAATAAGAATAACAATAATAACGTCATTATTTTTATTGTTTTTATAATTAGCGAAACAAAACAAGTTTAAAGAATAAAATATTACTAATAGCTGTCGTAAAATGCACGAAAAACTCAATTGGCAAATAATAATATTAATTATTATTATTATGTTATTCGTTTTTTTTTACATCGAAAATTCGTAAACCGTAGGTACGCCGCTCGATGATCGGGATTTGCGAAATAAGGGACGACGGAGTAATTAGTATGTTTTAAAATAATCCAAGGTACCGGTCGGAAGGGGAGAGGGAGTCAAAGAGTGCGATTATAATCACGAAGAGACGAATTAGAGAAACGTCCCTGTGTTATTCGATTGACGATGTGGCGTGACAAGGCTTATAGTATACGGTTTTCCCTCGTTCTCCCCGTTGAAACGCGTCGCGGTTTTGCCCTTGAACCTTCACGAGACATTGAACCTCCCCTTCTCGAAGCTTGGCGTAGCTTCGGCGCTGTATATAACTCGCGACGACAGTTATTCGTACTTCCATACACAGACACAACGGGGTATAGTTTCATTAATAACATCGATGTGCGCGAGTCCCCCGTGACTCTCAGTGCACACATTAACGCCGGGGCTAAGATACGAAAGTATAAAAATGTGGCGAACGCGATGGTGTAAGTACAGGGTTCGAGTCGAGATCGCTTGGGAGTGATAGAAAAAGGTGACCGCCTGACCGAGTGTCCCTCAAAGTTTGACCCAGTCGCCCGGTCCTCCGTCACGTCATATATATATATTTACACATTTATACATTTATATGCGTGGAAGTTAACGCAAATCGAAAATTATCGAGAAAAAAAATGTTGTCAGTTTTTTTTCCGCTCAAACATCTACGAAGGAAATTGGCATTCCGTAATACTAAACGCTTAACTATCCTATCGCATGTTGAATAATTTCGCGTGATACATTTAACGATAAGCCTTGGTGCATATATAGCCGCGTGACACACGTGCGCAATAAAGACATGAAATTAAAGTCCGCGATGTTCTCGATTATTTGGTGCATGAATAAAGCTATAATAAAGGAAATTATAGAAAACAAAAAGGTGCATTTTTGTAAAATCGGGTGGTACGCCCACGTGGGGAATTGCAGTTGGATATGATTTTATATATCTAAGAGGTGTTTGTAGTGCCTGAAATAATGAGAGTGCACGCCTTTCCAACAAATTTCTCTACCTTGACATTGACGAGACTCGATTAATCGTCATAGACGTAATAGTTGTATTATTGGAGATATATCGTGAAAAAAAATTGCAGCATGCTGCACGAAACCTCGTGTGGCAGAGGGTCGCGAGGAACTGTCACGGCGGTCGTTGAATCGGGGTATACTAGATCGTGAAAAATCCGTGACTTGCGCGCCTGACCGTACGCTACCCGCCTAACGGCGAGCGCACGCGAGAGATGCGGGAATGTTGCGAGGCGCACGCGCGTTCCAAAGTCCGAGCTCTCGTGTGTTCCCACAGTCGATAACGCGAGTAGTCGCGGAAAATATGTCGAAGATAAAACCGTAACAAATAACGTCTGCTCCAGAGAGACACACGGGGTTTCGTTCGGACGACAAACAGTTCGAAAGAAAAGAAATACTTTGTTAAATAATTTTAAAAAGGACACGACATGGCAGTGAACCTCAAGAGCGAGGAGGAGGTAAAGGAATATTTGAAGAATCTTTATATCGAATATAGATTTGGTTGCGAGAGCGAAAAGCGGCCGGAAGGTAAGCCAATGAAAGCGCCATAACCTCTCTTACCTCAACTTTCATCATCTTTTTTTGCTGTAATAAAATACGAATTATATAACGTCATTCAGTGTGTCATCTGCTTGGCGATTACGAGGAAGCTATAAAGAGAGATTTCGATAAAGCGGCAGTGATCTACAAGAGTAATTGCGATGAGAGAAATCATCCGAGAAGTTGCGCGAAATACGGCAGTTTTGCAGTCGCAGGTAAGAAGATTTTATCGGCTTGCATTACTTAAGCTTATGTACACCGTCCGCCAGATGGCGCTCAATGTCAGTTCGAATTTTTTTTCGAAAAACCGCGAACTCAAGATCAACACAAATTATACCGTCTCTATTATAATTCAAATATTCATGTAAAATCGTTAAACTTCGTAATTTTTACAACTGCTAATTAATCGCAAAAAACATGTATTCGTCGAATCTATTATAATCTTCGAAAAAATAAAAAAGAAAAAACTGTACGTTATACATCGTTTACTTACGATGAAATACAAGTCGAAGATACAAAAATAACTGTCTTACCGTTTACCAGCGTTTCATTAACAGTTTTCTCCTTCGAATAATGCGCAAAAGCCCCGAATCTATCGATAAGTTGAATATTTAATTTGTTCGAAGGTCGGGGCTGCAAAGAAAATTTCGATGAGGCGTACAATTACATGAAGAAAGGTTGCGAACTCGCGGATCCGTACGGCTGTCTTCACGCCGGTGCATTGGCCGTTTCGGATAAGGAACTTCCAGAAAAAGATCGCGCGACGCAAATAAGCAAAGGAATAGAGATGTTGAAAAAATCGTGTTGGGAACACGGAATGGAAAAGGGCTGTTACTACTTGTCCGGAATATACATGAGCGGAATAAAGGGTTATTTCGAGCCGAATTTGCGGGAGGCATACAAAGTTTCGCTGAAAGCATGCGAAGCCGGTAATCCGTACGCTTGCGCGAACGTATCGCAAATGCACGCGCGCGGCGATGGCGTCGCGGTAAATCAAAATCTCGCCGAAACTTTCAAGAAACGCGCTATTGAGCTCCACAACGAATTAACTCAGACGCGACGGCAGCTCGAGTTTCACCAGGGGATCGCTAAGTGACCGTCACCCCTTTATGCGCGGAAGCAACTTTCTAACGTGCGTTATAACGCATACATCGTCGTAGTCGCGCGTGGCCGATGCTGCGGCCTCGACAAACCCGAGAATCGTCTTTTCCTCCATCCGCGAAACGCCTCTGGGATAATAACAAAATTCACGTATTAACTAGAGAACTTCGTTGATTGTTATTCTCGATCGTCTGTAATTAAATTTCATCATTGTTTTTGACGGAAATAAACGTTTCAGTATTGTCCTTACAATGCTACTGAAGTTTTTGTGAGAAAATCTTCTTTTTTTTTTTTTTTCTTCTCGCTATTGTGACGCCATCGTTGTTATACCTATGATCGCGATGTAGCAATTAAATTTCCATCCATTGAGGATAAATGTGAAAATGATTCACTTTTTTTGTTTTTGTTTTTATATAGTAGTTTTGCTATTCCGAAGGCCCCCATCGACGACGCCTATGTTTCTTAAGTACTGTATACCTATTTCTCTATCAGCGCGGCTCGTCACTTTCTTGCTGCGTACCGAGCGCCCGCGCGCTATGTCATCTTTCACTGGAGATAGTCAAAGATTGTCGGTAATCGCGATGTTCAAAGGTTCTGTAACTGTAACTTTCTCGAACGAGTAAACTTCGATCTTACATGCGATAAGAGACGAAGATTTTTCGACAGCGAATCCTCCGGTTCGGTTCGTCGATTTTTTTTTGCTCCTACCGCTTGTATCGTGTTTTCTGTTTTTTTTTTTTTTTCGTTGTTCACTGGTCTACTGTATTCACAACACATATCGGTAGTCGGATGACACGAAATGTGGTTTTACCGAGTCGTGTTGAGGTCTCAAATTCGGCGATTTAGGTATATCGCCCGCTGTGACTTTGGTTTCGAGAGGTTTGGACTCCGCTTCGTCCGTTTTCTGAACCCAACTCGTCGAACGAAATGTCTCACGAAACCTGCTTCTTCACTCGATATAGATTTTGGTTTATTTTTCCTTATTTTCTGTTTTTTTTTTTTTTTTCTTCTTTTTTTTTCCACGTCGACGGAGATATTTTCGATTAAAGAATATTTAATGACCTTCACTAATGACTGACGTCGGCGATCCGATGTTTTCCTACTTTGCTCTATTCCTTTGTCATATAGCAGTCATTAATATCTACGCGGAAGATTTTCAAGGTCTATCAGGCGATATTTGAAAATAATTTTCTATAGTTCTGTGACGTTAAAAATAATCCAATTAAAATCGCTGCGATACTATCAGAACGAATTTTTTTTTTTTAATATCTTATTAATGATATTAATAAATGTATTGTGTACGAAGTTTTATGCTTATATTGTGTATGAAATTCACTATACTTTCCTGTCGAAATTTTAATATATCGTACATTATTTCCATTACATTATTATTATTTATCGATTTGAATTTTTTTATGTAAATATCAAATTTACGCATTATAATTTTTAAACATTTGCCAATGAATTTTAATAACTTGTATGTCTTTGAAATAGAAATTTCATATCGAAATATCGCGAATTCTCGTATGTTAACGTAAAATTTTTGCATATTAAATTAACTATAAATATATGGATTTTCAGAATTCGTATAGTGATCATTGCATTGATAGCAAAATTGGGGTCATATTTAATATCTTAAATCGAATCAATCCACATGAATTAAATTCAATATGAAAATCGCGTATTACGCATAATTTATTGTAACGTCAATTAAAAAAAAATTCTATTATAAATTACTTCCCCTCGAATGCAGTGAATTCACAATTTTTTTACAACCTTCAAATATCTTAAAATCGTATTATTTTCGAATTTCCGGTAGGCGAATTTTTTCGTTTGATAATCGAGGGAAATAATTAATGATCACATATAATGATAATATCGAGTCTAATAGACCGTCAGAAACGGGTTGAATTTAAACAACTGCGCGCGTATCTTTAATACAAACGAAACAGACGAAATTTGATACTCGAACATTCGTACGGTAAACGAGAAGATTGCGCCGAGGATATCGGGAGATTCCGTATAAAAAGAAAAAACTTTTTTTAAGTACTTCGCGTCGTGACGCTGCCGCGTTTCTTGATATATACATTACGAAGCATTTGATATACACGGCACGCCACGAGTGCTGATTATCTCGGTTCTTTATCCCCTTCTCCTTCGCGTTTTCGTCTTTCCCTCTCCGTGCAAACGCGTCCGAGAGTCTCGGTGGCTCGTTATATTCAGCCGAAGCAGGTTCCGTGAACCGATCACTGATCCAGGATCATAACAGCGATGCGGTACTACATATCGAGGACGAGGATGTCTACTTTGGCCGCAACCGCCTTTGTGCTGTTACTGACTCACGGAGCTCTGGTAAGTCCGACAATCATTGAGATTTATTTCTGTCTAAATGGCCTTATTGCAAGTGGGACAACTCGGCATAAAATCAGTTCGCGTACCGTATGCTTTTGCGCACTTTATAGATTTCATATCGATACAGAGCCCGCGATGTTTTCGATCGATAGATAAACGATTTGAACGCTTCGTGTCTTACGTTGTTTTTGTTTTTTTTTTTTTTTTTTTTTTTTTTTTTTCATTATAGGCTGTCGAAGATGCGAAAGAAAAGACTGTTATCGATGTGGATCTCTATTATGAGGCTCTGTGCGGCGACAGTGTGAGATTCGTAAAATCCCAATTGGTACCGTCGTATCCGAATCTTCAGGATCATCTCAACGTCAACTTCATTCCGTACGGCAAAGCAACGGTAAATTTAAAAATGTTTACATAAAGCAATAGTATCGATATTTAAGAAAATCAATTGAGAATTTTTATGGAAACGGAGAGTTATATGTCATATATTTGAATGATATACTTTCGCTCGTTATTGGAATGTTTCTCTTCGATCGTAACTTTTAATGGTCAGTAATCGACCGGCGATAAATACGGCTACAGAAAAGTTACGATTGTTCATGATGGATCGCTAGCCGCCGAGCGACTTTTATGCACGAGATATATCGGGGAGAGTGGGGCAAAACGGACAACCGGAGCGATATGGACATATAGAAAAAGAAATTATTGAAAGAAATTGGGATACAATTTGAAAAAAATTGAGTGGTAATTGGAAAAAATTGAGATAAAATAAAAAAGGAAATTAACATCAAATTTAACAAAACAAAAGTAATAAAATTTCGCAACAACTCACTTAAAATAATTGGAATTAAATTTAAAAAAAAAAAAAAAAAACCTGATAATTGAATTTGCGATGCATAAATTTAAATCACATTTTTTATTTTCCCAAATTTTATACCAATTTTTAATAAACTTTACATGAAATTAAAAAAAAAAAATGTTTTTATCAATTTCTGCCGCTTTGTCTCGATTGCGACATATGTCCATTTCGCCCCTTCCGCCGCCGATACTTTTCATTGCAAAAAAAAAATAAGTACTATTACACAACTAATGCGTAAACGGAACTTTACGAAGCAAAATTGAATTCTAAGAAATATTTCCACGTAAAATTGTCGCTCGATGTTTACCACAATTGTTATCATCTCGATTCGCAAATCCTAATGATTCGTAACGAAATAGCGATAAATAAAAACGCCGGAGGAGTTGCGATAATTTGCGATGTATTGCTAACCGTCGCCGAGTTTTAACGGTATCGGTGCTAAACTCGTAGTTAAACAGACTTCGGCGAATCGTTCGTATTATATTATAATATATATAGAACCGGTTGCTTCTCGATATCAGCGCGTTGTGATCTCGAAATTGTTTTATGCCCGAGAATAGCACAGACGCGACGAGGGAACCGGTCGATGGAGTTTCATGTGTCAACATGGACCCGCCGAATGCAGAGGTAATCGGGCGCAAGCGTGCGCTCTCGACGCTATCGAAAAGAACGAAAAGGCCGAAGATCGTCAGCGTCTTTCCGTAAATCTCGTTGGTTGCGTTATGTCCGCTACCAACCCGTCGACCGCGGTAACTCGGGTACGTAAAATCAACAATGCGTCATTAGTTGTTTGTTCATTTTTCGGATTTACCCTCCGCAATCGCGGCAATCGATTTCGATACATTCGCCAATTGGGAAAAACCTAATGGAACTTTGTCCGCTTTAAAAAAACAAAAAAAAACAAAAAAATAGTGCGGACAAACGGTCGGCTTAACTATGGTAACGAGAAGACGCATCGCCGATTGCGAGGAGTCGACCACAACGGCCGATGATCTTTTGGCAGCGTACGGCGATAAGACTTACAGCTTGGAACCCGCTTTGGCGTTCGTGCCTACGATAGTAGTTAATGGGGTCAGTAAAATCTTTTTTTTTTTCATTCGCATATTAATTCGAAGAATACCGAATAATAATCGGTTTTAATTGTTTATAAATTCTCATTAAAGGTCTACACATCGGAAAATCAATCGGCGGCATTGTCGAATTTCCAAAGATTGATCTGCGGCCTCATACCGCAAGCCGAGAAGCCCGCCTCGTGTCCGAGTGCGTGAATAATATTATAAAAACTAAAAAAAAAAAACAAAAACAAAAAAGGAAAAATAAAACATTAAATCGCATTTGTCGAAACTCCGTTCAGCTTTAATGTCGAGCGGTAGTATTAAATATATACAATGTTTATCTATGTACAAAAATATATACGATTTGTCGATTACAGAAGAGCAAAAAAGAAATAATAATGAAAACAATAGAGTAATAAAGAAAAAGAAAAAAAAAAAAAATTCTTAAATCTAATCTTTGGATATAAATGGCGTGTGCGCACGTCTTTTCAATTTTTTTTCTTTTTTTTTTTTCATCACGCAAGATACGCACCACGCTGCGCTGAGATCACGATAACAAAGTTATTTTTCCTGGAATCACGTTTTTCACACGTTGTGTTTTTTTCCTCATTCATCTCGAATGCGAAAAAAACAAAAAAAAAAAATTATATATCTTCTTATCCACCGATGAATTCCGTGTCGTCGATGTTACTGAGATCGAGAAATTGTTGTTCGATATCGGAGCCGAGTTCTTGAAAGTCCGTGACATCGTCTTCGCCGCAAAAAACTAAAAGTAAAAAGATATATCGAACGTTAATCGAGATACACGAGTAAAGTAATACAGTAGAGGCTGTGGTTTGTCTGAAAAGGTTATCCGAGGATTCGGTGTAAATCGATTCGACGAGAGTATTACTTTGGGATCATTAATAAGTTGGCGGGTTGTATGTGAATCGAGTAAAGTAAACTCACGCGTGCGACACACGTGGGCCAACGTCAACGGGATTTGTGCTGTTGGCGCGTGCGTTCGTCGCATACTCGCTTGCGGGGAAGTCGTCTCGAAAAAACGTAACGAATATATATATTTTAAGCCTCGGTGTGGGGTAACCGCGGCGCAAAGAGGCGGCGAAACCTCCTCTGAGATTAAGTATGGACGCTGGTGAACGCCGCGTACGCATACTGTCATCGTCATTATTATTATTACGAAGAATACAGAAACAGAAGTCTCGTACGGGTAGTAAAGAGGGGTATCGAAACAGCACGCGCCTCGTATCTCCTCTCCTTCTTTTACTCTTTCTTTCTATGCACCGTTGATATTCGACGGCTTGCAACGAAATCTCTACGCCACATTCTCTAACGCACCCCTTCTCCACTTAACCGGAACGTATATACTGTTTTATATATATAGCATTGTATCTCGTATACAGACGATGAAAAAAAAAAAATGAAAAAAAAAAAATACAAAAAATTGCCTCATACTTTTCCAAAGCAGTAACATCGTATCGAACATGTGTTATCCGGATATCTCGAGAGAAGAGCCCACGAGTAACACCAGTAAACGATTTTTTTTTTCCCTCGCTACCCCACGTAGATTGCGCAGGCCGATTAGGACTTGTGACGCATCATTGTCAGTTGCAAGACACGTGGGGACATTGGCTATTAGAAATTATCAATGATTCGTAGAGATAAGCAACGCCACGGGGCTATTATCATTGATATAGAATTATTCTGTATAACAATCGTAATGGAACGACCAAAGTAATAATTCGTTCTTGCGATACTTCGTGCATATAGATTACTTAAGTGCCTTTGATTGATTAATGAATTTCAGGGCAAAAAGCTTCTTTTATTTTTTCTTATCGGCAAATAACAGCTTTTATCAAAAATCCCGTGCTGGCGATTGTTCGTACCGATGTCCCGATCGTGTAAAAAAAATCGCAGGTTTTAATATAAGAACGTGTGGAAGGAATTTCATTTTTTGTTATATATAAAAATGATACTTCTGCGATTTTTAATATTTGGATGAAATTTTTTTCTAGACGATTGGAATTGTACCAACGAACAATCGCATGGAATTAGTGATTAGTTTTTTGGGTATAAAAAAAAAGATTTTATACCGAAAGTTTGCAAAACGCACCCTTCGAATTACGAAAAAAAAGCGTAACTTTGGGTAGAAAAAAAAAATTACTGGTACTCGACTATAGATCGAAATAATTCTTAATAATAATTGTTAATTGCCGACAATAGATTGTTAAGAAATATAAATATAAAAGAACATTTTATTGGTTTTTTTTTTCGTCGCGTTACGCTTTTTTAGGAATATTCGTAGATACGTGGAATATTATCGGATAAATTTATTCACATCCTACCTTCGCTATCGATTGCCGAATAAGCCTCGTCGTCGATGAGAAAACGTTGTACCGATTCGAAAGGCACGTATTCCGGTTGACTTTCTTCCAGACTCGCGGACAGACGCTCTGTCTTTCGAACTCCTTCCAGAATACCTTCTTTCGTTTCTCTCGTAAAATCGTCATTTTTGTAAAAACGATAATTCACGGATGTCGACGACGTTTTCTCGTCTCGCTGATTTGTCGCATTGTTCGCAATTTCCATGTGAACTCTGCTCGTCTGCTGTTTTGCTGTAATATCCATCGACGTTGCGATACTCGTAGCCACGGTGAGCGATGGATCGGTGTGATTTTTCACGTGTTTTCGAAGACTCGAAGGATCGGTGTAACGCTTACCACAGCCAAGTACTTGGCACGCGTAAGGTTTCTGCAATAGAAAATAATGAAAAAAAAATTATTCAAGCGCCCGATTGATACTTAAAAAAATATATTCTCGACAAGGAAAAAAATAGTTTTCATTTACAGCGATATAAATAAAATATGCGACGCAAAAAATTGCGCACTTTATTGGTGATAAAGAATTTTTATACTGTTGATAGTTTTTTTTCTTTGATTTGACTAATTTTGATTAGTTAACATTTACAGCGAAAACGTAAAAAAAAAATTCTCTGCCCTTAGCGATTAATTTCGACTACTGATAGTTTTTTTTTTTTTTTTTTCACTGATTACGGACTATTAACGAAATTATACCGTATCGTAATGAGTCCTTTGATGTTTCGCTCGATCGCTGCTGTTACTGAAGGCTTTGGAACATCCGCGATGCTGACACGCGTAGGGGCGCTCGCCGGTGTGCGAACGTTGATGAATCTTCAGATTTTCCAGTCGAGAAAAAGCTTTTTTACATCCTGCAAACTGCAAACATTTTCTTTTCAATTCTCTATGTTCGCGAAGTAAAGATTTCACATACATAATCTACAGATTTTGATTAAACAATCAAAAAAGAATTTTTACGAATTAAACTATTTTATTAATTTTTTTCGCGGCCGGAGTTAAAAATGAATTATAAATCGATTAATTACCGGACACTTGTTGGGTTTCTCGCCGCTGTGTACTCGCATATGAATGAGTAATTTGTATCTCGCATTGAACGGTCGAGCGCGCGGACATCCCTGCCAGAGGCAAGCGAATTCGTCCTGACCGATGGGCGAAGTGCTCGTACTGCTCGAGTCTTTATCCTTATCCTTTTCCCGATCCCGTTGAGATCGGCGTCCCGGTCCATGGGAATTCGAGGACGAAGATTCGATGTGTCGTTTCTCAATGTGCCGAACGAGTCCCTCCTGTTCCTCGAACATGCAGCCGCAGTCTCTCCAGCGGCACTGATAAGACGATGGATATCCGTCTTCCGACGAAACATTGCATCCTACAAAAAAAAAAAAGAAAAAAAATCCAATCATTACGATACGAATAACAAATTTTCTCATTACTCGTAAAAAACAAAAAAAAACTATTAATCTTACCATAGGAATCATCGTGTCCATTCTTATCAGTCCCGACAATCGTCGACGAATTTTTTCGTCGTTTATCCGCGAGTAGGAGACCCTCGTTTCTCGGCAAAACAATTTGATTGCTCGTACCTCCGTTCGAATTTGCCGATTGATTGTTACTTTTGTACGCCGAAATAATCGCTGGTGTATTCTGATTCGAGACGAGATGCCCGACGGCGTAACCGTTGAAATTACCGAAAGGATCTTGAAGCTCGTCGAGATATGCCGATGTCAGGGAGGACGGTGAGCCAACATTGGTGATCAGCATCGTCGGATCACCGCGGATCAAGCTGAGATCGAACTCATCGACGAGTTGCAACGAGCTGTTGATGCTCTGCGACTCCGAATTCTGTGAGCTCAACGTCGGTAAACCCAATTGAAGATCTTCGCAGTAATCGGCGCACTCCCGATAATCCTGACACTCCGTATTGTAATCCCGATAATTCGCGTATTCCGTAAAATCGTTGTTGCAACCATTCGTAGTATTTGAAAAATTTCGGGAGAACGAAAACGCGGAATTGACGGATGGCAATCGTTGTCTCGTCGTTGCGTCGATAGTCTCGTCGTTGGAGTACTCGCCGTATTCACTACCGGCGAAAATACCCCACGAATTTGGTGTGACGGCTTCGCTGCCAGTGCTGCCGGGTGAACGTTCGCCGTTGGTGAGGGTCGACGGTGCGGTGATCGACGGATATTGAAAAACGGTATTGTTCGTCAAATTTTCCCATTCCGTAGTCTCGTCTCGGGGACTCGGACTGAGTAGAAGTGGCGATAAGCTCGTCGTGTTGTCCCAACAAAATTGCGCGTTCGTCGTTGTCGGCGTTGTCGGAATCATCGTGACGCTCGTTCTTCCGTAATCCTCGTGTTCCTCGTTTCGCATCAACGGCATTATCTGACGAATTCCATCACTTCCGCTGTGACCACCGTGATAATCCTCGAGATGCATCCCTCGTTACGGTTTGTAACGAAAAGAAAAGAAGAAAAAAAAAAAAAAAAAGGTAAAGAAAGTCAATTTCTTTAGCGCAACATGAACTTCACGATTTGTCTCGAGGCACGTGCTGCCTGCTTTTACTATCTCCGCGAAGACTTTTCGCTATCTCCTCGAAGATTCGAATCTCCGTTATCAACGAAGTCACAGGGGGCGTATGATCTTCGAACGCTACTGTCGGTGACCTCGAATATATATTCGATATATATATTATCAGTGTATTATCGGAGGCGACCAGTCTGTTCCAAAAGATATTTCGTCAGTCGTTATTAACTGAGAAGAACTTAAAGTATGATGATCGGGGGTTGCCGAGTGGTCCGACCGTACTGACCCGAGATAAGCTACGAGCGTTTGAAGAAGACGCTCCGCAGCGAGGGAATGACGAGTACGTTTAACGAGAAGAGTCCCCACTACCCCGATCGACGAGGATGAAGCAGAAGAAGAAGAAGAAGAAGAAGAGGCAGTGGAAGGAAAAGAGGCCCAGCGGAAGGTTGGAGGGGAAATTCTTAGGGAAACGCAAAGAAGTAGAAGAAGAAGAGGCAAAAGCAGAGGATGATGATGAAGAGAGTCGGGGAAGGAGAAGGGCTCCCCGTGGTCGACGCGCCGCCCACTCGCGTGGCTCTCGTGTCCTCCACCTCTTGTAGGCTCGCAGCCTCCGGTTGCACTTGCTGCACGGGGGTCCGTTGCAGCAAGCAACCGGCAATACCATCGGCCTATAAAG
The DNA here is from genome assembly GCA_934046635.1 of Buathra laborator. Lineage (NCBI taxonomy): Eukaryota > Metazoa > Arthropoda > Insecta > Hymenoptera > Ichneumonidae > Buathra > Buathra laborator. The sequence goes on along the minus strand of OW203893.1, from coordinate 19,096,597 downwards.
GGTAGTAGGGTGGCGCTGGGCCGTTACACTACTGCACATCTGTGCACCCGTCCGTCATCTCTCGAATGCACGAACGCTTTTTTTTTTCTTTTTTTTTTTTTTTCGCCTTCTCTTTCTTGGTGTTCCTCGACTGTCTTCTTACTCGGGAGTCCCTTTTTCTCGGAGTCTCGTACCCGTAATAGCGCGACGATGTCTCGATAGTTAGCGACTATGTGCACCACGACGAATAGCGAACGGCCTGCGAAAGTAGAGAAATTATATGCCTCAGTTATTTTTATTAATGATCCAATGATATATATGGTTGGGATACGAACCGCATAACATCGTTCGATCGGCCCACCGACCCTTTTGTTTCTTGCGTATATTTTTCGGGTGTAAGGTGAACAGCCATAAAAAAACGATCCTTCTTCTTCTTCTTCTTCTTCTTCTTCTGCAGTTTCTTTTTTTTTTTTGTTTTGTTTTTTTTTTTTTTTTTCGTCCAGTGGCAGGGTGGCATTTTTTGGGAGGAGTTCGAGACCCGTTATTTGACATGGGGTTCACTTGTGGGCCCTCGGAGGAGGCCCTCGACCGCGCGGCCTTTCGTCGCTCGAGTCCTCGAAGAAACAAGAGAGCGAAAGAGAGACACAAGTTGACGAGAAAAAAAAAATTTGAACAAAAAAAAAACAGAAAAAAAAGTGAAACCAGCTGCCGCACACGCGTCACTTATTAACAACAGTTTCTTCACCCGCGCGAGGAAGATCCGAGAGAATCCTCTCGCACTCCGATGCAACTGTTTTTTTTTTTCCTTTTTTTTTTTTTACCCTCGACGCATTGCTTCACCGCGCAACGGCTTATCGTATGACTTTCACCCTTTTACACGAGTTGGAAAATGACTGAGAAAACTGTTTATTATCTATCAAACTATCATAAATTCAACTCTCGTTAATTAAAATAATATATATAGATAATTTTATGAATATAAAATTGTTTATAAATTTCCATCTTATACGTATCTTTCGATCTCTTTATCTCGAAAAATTATTTTCCCGCATATAAAAAATTCAAGAAATTGCGAAATTTTGTAATCAAGTCGTTCGAAAATTTTCAAAAATCCCGCAAACATGCATTTTTATTTTTTATTTTATAAATAAATAAATCGATATACCGAATTTCAGATTAAAATTAAAAATATCTATAATCGATAGAATTATAGTATTTTTTTTTTTTTTTTTCACAGCATTATTAATAAATTTCCCATGAAACAAAATTATTTTGCCGAAATTATCGAGATAATAAACGGAGAATAAATAAATTAACGAAATTAATGGATGCGGAGTATTTCGCGCAAGAAATCTGTGTTGTCCCGCAATGTTTGTACGTACAGTGTAGTTCTTTGGATGTTAACGGGCCCCGCACTTGCTATCCCTACGGTTCACCCCTTAAACTCGCATATGCCGCGGGCCCCGAGTAGAGTCTCGAGCGCAGCGTGCCGATGCACCGAACGCACACAAACCCACTCTACGGTCCGGTTGTACGTCATATTACGGGTAGATAAGTGATAGAGTGGCACATGTGGTCTGCCAGCCCTCTGTGCTTACATTATACGTGCTATGCTCGGTCGCCCCCCCTCCCCCTCCCCCCCCCAACTTTTTTGTCGAGGCACCTGTCAACTCCGTTCATATACCCATAGTCTCCGCATGTGTACACGAACGACTCTAAAATAATATACTGATTCCGATCGTGTTATGCATACGGGTGAGAATGACGATGTAAAAAAAAAAAATGAAATAGAAAAAAAAAGGATTCGAAGAACGAAACCGACTATTATATATGCGTCTCTGTGGAAAGTGTGCTAATCGAAACGTAAAAAGTTGCATTGCCGATACGGTTTTTTTTTTTTTTTTTTTTTTTTTAATTAAAAAAAAATATCAGATCGCGATAGGCGCGATAGAAGAATTTTTTTTTTATCTGAGGTTTTGTGTTTAATATTGAGAGGGAAAAAAATAAAGTGCGAATTCGTAGTCTACGGGAAAAATACTGGAGATATAACGAAACGATGATAGATAAAAAAAAATGTAGTGTATTGTTATCGTTGTAACTTTGTTTTGTGACGGAATATCCGAAAATCCGGAGCGTTTATCATGTCCTACGAGAAAAATAATATTTTTGGGACTCTGTCGGGTAATAAAAATTCTTGAAAAAACATTATTTATGATTCTTGCGATTTTTTTGCGTTAAATCGAAAGATTCCGAAAATTATCTTAGGCGCGATATTTCGATGTATCTTATCGCTGTGAATACGAATCCAACAGATGTTTTGCCCTAAAGTCAAGCAAAACATTGGGATGTGATGTGCAAAAAAATGTTTTTTTTTTCATCATTTCCGGCGGGAATAAAATTCCTCGCGGACAGCTTCCGTCTTCGAGACTCGTGCAGCAATGATCGTCGTACGAAGAAATTGACAACGATACCCTTCGACGTTTGAGACTTTTGTTTTTTTCCGTTTCTTCACACAGACGTTTATTTTTTTTTTTTTTTATGTTTAGAGAGACGCGATTCTTTCTCAATTTTTTTTAAACTCGAGATGCTCATGACATTGGCAAACCGAGAGATAAGTAGCCTTTGACGTCTACGAGTGATATAATTGTGACACGCTGTTGATAAATATTGGCTAAGTGCGAAATCGTGAACGACTACGATATGCCTACACATGCGATTCATCGACGTTAGTATACATATCGCGAGACACTGGAGGATAATAGAACGTGAAGTTCGAAAGAACGTATACATTCTGTTCCTCACACTTGTCGCAGGCATTTAGCGTTTGGTCAAGTGGCGTAAAAATAGAAAGCCGAGCGCTCTGCATGTGACTTCGTATAATTAGGTACCGAACCCGAGAAGACGAGTCCTACTACTGGCTTTCGCTCTCTCTTTCTCTCTATACCATCTTCCATACGTTACGAACATAAACCTTTCAAAGCTCGACGATCGAGGACCTTTTTTTTTTTTTTTTTTTTCGAACTTTATGTATTTTTTTTTTTTATTCTTTTTTTACACAACTCCGTTTCTTTCTTTACGCGACTACGAAAGCTTAGTTCGGTTAGTATTGATGGGTTTGGTATGTCGAAAATGAGGTGAAAAAAACCGCTCGTGGGACGCCGATAAATATATTTCGAGAAGCAAAGTCACGAAAAATTGCCGAATTCCATTTACAGTTTGTTTTTATTTTTTTTTTAGTTGTATATTATTGAATAAATGACATTTAAAATCGACTGAGTTAAACGGTATGTGTAGAAAAAGAAAAATTGTATCACAAAATATCATTTAAATGAGTAGCGGTAAAGGATTCGAAAATATTCAGAATTGCTTATCGATAGGAACGATAGTTACTGACGCTGGTGTTGTGAAGTTCGTTTCGGCGCAGAAAAGGACTCGATATCGTTCCCGTACTGCGCGAATAGTCGACCGGCAACTCTCCTTTGCCGACGATTGGGAACTGCTGTACGCGACCGCTGCTCCACGCGATTGTCAGACAAGTCGTTGATAGTTGAGAATCGTAATTCTGATAGAATTGCATGCAATTCGGCACCTCGCCGGGAAAACCTTTGACGAGACACGCGGGTTTCACTTCGGTTACTCGAGACGCCGAGCCGACGTTTGTCGTGAAAATTGCGACCATCGGACAATCCTGTAAGCGAAGTGATCGTATTAAAGGAAAATGGATCGCGTCATCGACATTTATTTATGCGATGGATTACGATTTATCAAGAAAAGTCTCGAGGCGAGAGAACTGCGAACTTTTTTATGGAGGAATTCGACAATTGCAGGCAAAGAAATGTGTTTTATTTATTTTTATAAGTGACAAAAAATCGTATCAATAATCCCATAGGATTGTTTGTTGGTATTGTGTTTCTGGTGTTCTGATTGTGTAAAAAAATCTCCAGATAGGCGACGAAGTGCGCAGAAAAAAACGGCAACCGAATTATTGTATATCATGTATTCAGTTAATCGTCGATATCTCCGACGATATTTTATGAGTCGAATGAAATCTTTACTATTTTTGAAATGCATACGCCGTACTATAACAGAGATCTGCACTGTTTTTAAATAAATGTTCTTTTGTTGAAATGTAAAAGACGAGTAACTGTAATAAGTCTCTGTGGTAACTTAACGCTTTTCAGAGTCCTAATTCTTGATTAACAAATCGTTGAATTACTCCCAAATTTTACAGATATAGAATTATACACACTTCGATCGATATATCCGAATTTCGTTGAAATTTCTATATATTCGAAACTGGCTATTTTTTTGCGTAATAGAAACATAGATACGAACAATCAATAGCAAGAATTTTTTTACAAGATTTATTGTTAGTGATAAAACAAAATAAAACACATTTTTTTACTTGTAATTACCAGATACTCCGTTTAGATATCACGAATACGACTTGGAAACAAATTAGCAGTGTAACGTTCTGTTTTTAAAATCTCAATTTCATCGAAATTCGAGAAACATGTGTTATGATAAGAATAACAATATGAATTATGCATCGATATAAGTATTTAAGTAGAGTGCAAAAAAAAGCACAAGTACCTGGAAGAGAACGGATAGATATTTTCCGGAAGGATCCCAATCCATGGAAATAACTCTTCCGCCGATAGTTATTTCATCGTCGCTACCGGTCGATCCAAATGTAACTCTCGCGAGATCGATAAGCGGTATAGCCGTCTTCGCTCCGTCTATAGAAACCGTTTTTTTCACGTCGAATATGGTCTCTTGTAAAGGAAGCGAAAACATTGTCGCCGGATCTTCGGTCGATACGAACAGAAGAGTTTGATTCGGACCGAAACAGGCGGCCGCCACCCGGCCATTGGGTACCGTCCACCGGTCGACGCTCCAAGGACTTCCACTCTCCGTGTTCCAGACGCTGCAAAATATTTTTATTCATTTATTAACATCATCTTTTTTCTCATTCGTTAAACTATCCGAAAAGTTTACGAGAGATTGTTACCGGAAGACAGTGCGACACGTTGCCGCGAGTAATTTGGAGCCGCACGGTGACCATCGAGCAAAGCACAGACCTCCACCGCCAACGCGTTTTAATGGAACTCCGATCTCTCGGGAAACGTCCCAAACGATCATATTGAGATCGGACGGCGAACAGGAGACGAGAATATCGCCTTCGGGATGCCAAACGACTGCTGTGACCGGCGCGTGATTTCGATGTCTCAGGAAAGTTGCGTGACTCAATGAATTGCTTGCAGCTCCTAATTCGATTGTCCACACTAAAACACCTCCTTGGCAAGCGGCCGCGAGCTCCCGACCGGCATTTGGTCGCCAACTCATGGCGCAAACAGATTTTTGGGCGCTGTGTCTTAGTACCGCTATTCCCTGAATCCCCTTGGAAAATATTCGTATGCGATCGTCTCGGGTCGCGACCGCGAGACGCGTGCAGTGAGGATGCCACGCCAAACAACGTACCTAAAAAAAAAATGAATGAATAAATTAGGATTTTACTTGCAAAAAAGTTTTCGCGGCTTTACGGTGGTCGCGGATCCATGAACAAGAAATTATCGCAAGGAATTAATGATTTAATGTTTTCTTTTTGCATAAAAAAAAAATTAAATCAGTTCTTTTGCTTGCAATCGCGTGACCCTTTTAAATTAAATTTCATATTTCCATCCTTTTGTTTTTCATTGTCCCTTATTCAGTGACTTAACTCGATAAAGTTGAACAATTAAAAAAAAAAAATTTATGAAAAAAAAAAAAAAAAAAAAAATACAATTAAAAAATACATTTAAAAAAAAAAAAATTTGTATGAATCGTCAAGTTGATATAAATTTTATTACGAGAGCTGTAGCCCAGTCCCTGGTCGCCGCTACGTCAGCAACGGAATTTGAACCCATCAACGGCAAACCTTCGTAGAGAGAAGTTCTCCTCTCGATAAGATCCAACATCCGAGTTATTCTGTAAAACGAATTATCTGTGACATTCTTGTTTTCTCAAATGACAATGCGTTACAAATCATAATACTCTGAGTATGTTATACCTCGTCGCTACCCAATGAACGATTCCTGTAATTTGTCGGGGATCCTCAGCGGCAGCCGCTCTGCAAGCGTCGACAAAGCCTTTCTCTCGCCAAATGCTGGCAATTTTTTTAAAAACGCTGTCTTCTACAGGAAGAAACAAATCGCCTGCTCCAATCGTACGCGAAGATTCGCGTGTCGCGAGCATATCGTACGTGATCGTGACATCGGGATAGTCGCGCATGTAAATAGCGAAGGGTTGTGTTTCTTCGTGTAAATGGTTTTTGTCGCAATAAGCCGGTACACCGGCGATAAGACCGACCGTAGCTTCATCGTTGAACGGCGGGCTCTCGAAGTCCTCCAGTGACGTTATTTTCAACATTTTTCTTCGATTCTATCGCACGTTATTATTTCCGAATTATCATATAAGTATTGCCCGGTGTTTATGCAGTCATTTCGAAGGGAAAAACACTTTGAGGTTAGTACAACCCTCGTATCGATCGTACGCTCATTGAAACACAAATTATTCTAGACGACTGTTCGGTTAATTGCTCATTGAACATCAATAGAATTATCCGAAAAATCGATGGAACGAATTTCCGTCATTTGCAAGAAAAATGGACCCTAACCTCGCGCGAACGATCGTGCAGCGACGCGCGCGCTATCGTGCGAGCTTCACCGAGATATCGGCGCGGCGTTAAATTCAAACGCGGTGAATTTCGTTGCCATGGCAACGATAGGCACGCTTTTACAATCAGCTGTAGCGCATGCTCGCGCGCGGCGCGAGATTTCATGAAATCTCACACTTACGTCGAATATTTGAAGTGACTAAATGCTTTTGACCTCTTATCTATCGGCTAGCAGACGATTTTTTTTCAGTAGTAAACAGAAAAGAATGGATTACGATCGATTCGCGTAACGCCTCGCCTTTGAACTCGTCGAAGTCCGCGTATGAGTTCGTGGGATTATCGCGTTGCACATTTAATATATTCGCATCGGGTTGGTCGGCGAAAAGCATCGAGCAGAGTCCACACTTCCGGCGATAGTAGACGAGTCCGCGGGGGCTTTGAGGGGATGGAAGAGAGGAAGCTCTTTAGGTGGGGAAGACTGATCACGGGAGGGGTGGAGTGGGGAGCGCAGTGTGCGGTCGCAACTCGGCCGATGCGGGTGTAACTCACAAAGCTCGTCTTCTCCTCCGCGACGATAGATAGAGATAGAAATATATAGAGGAGCTTTCGAGAGCCATACACACGTATAATCTCCGTAATAAAAAGCAACAAGGAGAGGCAAAAACTGTTGCAAAAAAAAATTGTTATACATTTTTTAAATAAAAGAAATCGCGGTGTGGTTTCCAAGTTTTTCTCTCGTGCTTCTCGGTCGAGTAGCGGCGAACATCGAAGGTAAAGAATAAAAACGGCGACGGGAACGATTTAACGTTGACGAAGACGAGCTGGTGCTACGATAGAAAATGCAACCGCGAAGGTAGTGCGCGGAGTCGATGTCGCACGTAAACGAGAATCTACCGGGTTCATAGAATTAAATAAAAAAATTATCATCATTGATATTGCTCACGTACGAGACGAGACGAAATCTCTGGCGAGAGGGAGTGAGACCAGGCCGGTCTCCTCCAAGTTATGGGCAAGGGTTACAAACGAAAAACCCGATGGAGAACCCTGAACATCGGCGGTGAGTAAAATTTAACGTGTCTCATTGGGTTATCAAGTACAGAACAAACAATCGTCGTTCCTTCCAACATGCCAATCATTTTTTATTCATACTTTAATTCGGTCGTCGATTCGTTAGAAAAAAAAAAAAATTAACACGCAATTCGTTCTCGAGTTCTCACACGTTTGGTTTTACGAGAAAATTACGTCACACTGTCACAGCCTCCGAGGCAGCGGATTACAAACACTGCCCCCCCCCCTCCCTCCTCCTCCCATCGGCGATTATTTTCGTGTATTTTGTAATCATACGATCGATCATCGGTAGGCTCAATGTACGATATGGATTTTTTTGATTAACATCATCTGAAGCGACGCTTGAAAAACAAAAAAAAGCCGCTTGTTATATAGCGTGTCGTGTTATCGCACCGTTTTGTATGTCGTACGTGCACAGTGTGCGCGTAGTAAAACATGTGAGTGATATACTCCATGCTCTCGGGAACGTACGTTATCGGACAAGCGCGTGAGAAAAATCTTTTGTGATTTTTTTTTCTCTCGTCTGTTACGCTTACGCTACTGTAACTTCGTTCGTACCGATCGGATCGCCGTTCCGTACTTTCGATGTACACTCGTGTGCGTTTACTCGTCGAGATCCTTCTCGTGACTCTCTCGGCGCAAGTCGGTGGAATTCGGATTTTTATTCAGTGTTACCGAAGAACCCCACCCCCGTTACCACGCATACCCTTCCTTATCGAAAACATCCCTCGTAGTCGTGAGATAAAAAATCGTACGAAATGAAAAAAGTGATCGTTATACTGATCGCTGAGTAATCGATTCTTTCAACGCCCTCAGAGACCCCCTGTATTGATGCACGAGAACCCGAAGTGCTTATTCCAATTTGTTCCCCTGAAACATCGAGCCGCTACGAAACTTTTTTTTTGTCATTTTTTTTTTCAACATTCTACATTTATTTTTCGCGTAACTTTCTCCGTCATCACGAAAATACAAAAAAACTTTTAACTTGAATAAACATGGTGGAAAAAAAGTCTCTCGTTGGCTACTCGACTTCTCGTTGCGGTGTGGTCGGCAAAAGCATGTCTTTCCTTCTATCCTAATTAACGAACGCACTAGTGCCCGCGAAGTTTCGCAATGCAACATAGTAGACACTTCATTTTTTTTTCCTGTTATTTTGTTTTAATGTAAAAATGTAATTTCTCGACGAAGTGCACGCGCGCGATAGATCGCATAACTGAAGCGGAAATTCGAACGCTGTGACCGCTCGACGAAATCGTTGGAGATACTTAACCAAACTTTTTTTTTTTTTTTTTTTTCTCGAAAAACGTAAAGCTTCACCGAGTAACGGCGGGTATGATATCCAGAGCTTTCTCACTCCTTGCTTTCTCGCTCTCTCTCGTTGTGAATCACAGGCAGGCGTTTGCCTTCGGCCGGGTCTGCCTCGGCCGAAGCATCGATCCGCACCGCCCTCCGCGACTTTTCCGACTCGCGGGCGGTCTATACTCCTACAACGTATACGATATATATATACGTAAAGATAGATCTTACAACTGTATTTGTGTGTAGAGGTTTGTACACCTCTACTTATACACCTGCGCGCTTCGTCGTCGACTCGCCTAGATAGTAAATAACGCGACCTCGCCACTTCAACTGTCCTCTCTCGTGTTAGTTTCTCGTCTGGGCGAATCTCGACCTCCGCTTCATTATTTTCACTATTGCGATCTATCGATCACATTTTTTAACAAATCAAATTAAAATATTTTCGATATCGATGTTTTTTCGATGGCGTGCAATCTAAAAAAAAAAAAAAAAAAAAAAAAAAAAAAAAAACATCGAAAATACATCGATAATGAAATTGGTTATTGGCAAATTACGAAGGGAGTAGGTCGCGGCTGAGATGTACGCGAATTGCATTCGGGCTTTCGTACGCGAGCCACACACGCACATCACAATTGCCAAACGTATCGAGCGCGTTTCATAATACGCAAATCGTCCACCTTCGCTCACCCGCTCGTCGACGAGCCTCGTAGCAGTTGGGGAACTCGCGCGTATCTATCTATCTATCTATCTAGCGATCTATCTATCTGTTCTATACTCGATACATGCGTACTACGACACAGAGTAGAAGAAGCGGATTGCGTTCAACGTCGGGCCAGAGAACCGGGAGGTCATCGTTGCGGACGAATTCTTCCTGTGCCTTGTATTGTTATTATTATTATTTTTTTTTCCATCACTCGCTCCTTCATCGTCGAATATTCTGAACGATGTTTACTCCGAAAGCGCGTGGATTGCGAGCAAACGTAGGGGAGAGCACGCGTGGCGAAATGAAAACAAATAATAATAATAATAATAAATACCCGGAAATTATAGACAATAATTAAGATACAATAAAAAAAAAAAAAAAATTGGAGTAAACCTTTTTTTTTATCGAAAGAAAAAAGAATTTATCAGTCACTTTCCCGTTTTGCCACAACTGAGAATTTATTGTTCGCATTCACGTTATAAACATCGCGAGGTACGCGCGAATACGTTCGAAGCGTTGCAATAAATTGCGCAATTTTTCGCGATAATCGAATATCCTTGGACTCAGTCGCGAAGAAATAATTAATTGTTGAATGTTCCGCTAATTTATAGGCGAAGAACTTCTTGAAGAGAATTTTCTATCATTTCAACCATTAATTTATCATCGTTTTAAGAACGCAATCGATTCGGCCGAAGCCTCCCATGGGAAGGCCATTGGATTTTATATTCTTCACTTTATCAATATCTGTATCGCTGCCCGAGCAATTTCTGGTTATCGAACTGCCAACGGCGCGTCAAAATTTGCAATGTCTGCTTTATCGTGACAGTGTATTCGGAAGCGTTGTGCAATATATATATATATGTATATAGCTGCACGAGTTTAATTTCAATGCCACTCATAGTTCGATTGTGACGGAGTTTTCTCGGTGCAAATAAACTTCTGATATTCCTAAGGTGAATATCCCAGTCATCGCCGGTGATACGGATAATCATCGGTGGGTGTTGTGTCGTAGTTAACTTTGTACTCAAAGCACACGATTGATGGTTACTGGAAAATCCCCATTATCGATAAAAAAAAAACTTTTTCGATCACATTTTTTTTTTATTCGTTTTGAAAACCTCTTTTTATTTTTTCGCCGCACCTCCAAAGTTTTACCAACGAATTATCGGTGTCGATGTTTTTTTTTTTTTTTTTTCAAAGTTTCCATCGACGAGAAAAAAAAATTATATTCTTTCATTTTCATTCATTTTTTAGAATTATTCCTCTCGCGACCGGACATTGTCAATCGTTGTCGTATTAATTAGCCGAAGGGTATGAATCATTACAAATACGAGATATTGTCCGGACCTTGTTATGTGAATACCGACGCCGGGACCGGCACTCTGAGACGCTTATTTATCCCAACTAATCATTACGAACGGATGCAATTTTGCAAACTACTGTGTAACAATATGGTACACAATTAAAAACTCATTCAAAAACGATTGCTTTCGAGAAATCGTAAATTTGTGTACACATCCGTTATTTCTTCCGATAACACATTTTCAATGATATATCACGTCGAATTAAAAAAAAAAAAAAGAAAACGCGTATCTTTTATGTTTACACGCGGCACACACGCACTTTGGCCTCGAATAGCGCGATATTATTATTAGAATCAGATACAAGTTGTTTCGTTCCTCGAGGGATTTGTCCACCGATCTGATAACATTTCTTTATGTTTTTGTCAATATTTTTACAATTATTTTTTCGGCGCGTTTTCGAGTAGAAATATTACGATATTCGTTAATCATTCATATAGTGTATGTCAATGATAATAATAATTTGATTGATTCGGAAGATTACGACTCGCGGTAATGAAAAATAACACATTTTATTAATTAAAACTTAATATTAATGTTACGCGGCTGTTTAAAAGAATGTGAATTTTTCTTTATTCGCCGTTTTCGATCTCATTGAAAAAAGGGGAACTTCTGTAATGGTCATTATATCGATATTCCACCTGTTTAATCGATAATTAAACTTAAAAAAATCGATTTTGGAGAAAATTTCACAACTATAAACACATTGGCTTTTCTAGACGTAAGTGTGGCGTTAAAGAGGTGTAAAAATATGTATGGTGTTTCGGGATTAATATATGAATAATAATAATCATATACATTAAGATATTTTAATATCAATATCGTTTATCAATGGAATTTTAAAAAAATAGCTAATAAAATGTGTTATTCTCATTTACCGGAGGTAATAATTTTCCGAATTCGCAAATAGATAACCATAAATCTGTCACTGAAAGATCAATGATAATTGTATACGCGGCAAGGACCGCTCGATTGGCACTTTTCAGCTTTGATGATACGTTGACGATAAAAATCGTTTTACCGAGGAATTTGCAAAAACGGGTTTTTCTTTGATGCGACGTTTTTTTTTTTTTGCTTCTTCGAGTCGTCGTTGTTATTGTTACGATGTTTTAACGATGAAAATATTGAATGAATGAATTTGTTAATATGTATTGATAAAGATTATGGACAGAGGTATTTTTTTGTTGTTTTTCGTTCGTATTATCTCACACCAGCTTCTCGCGTGTCGCGATCGATAGTTCGTAAATTATCATTAACTCGTACGCGCGTTATAGCGTCTTTGAGACAAACTTCACTTCCTGTTATGCTTACTTGAGTTTTCATATTCCATACACATAATTACCGCAGACGCCGCGTGTGCCGGTGAGGCAATCTGTCGTTGTAGGAGAAGGTGGGGCAACATAGGCTAAGAGGGCAAAATGGGACAAGTCGCGCAACTCGAATTTTGGGGCAAAATGGATCAACTCTAAAAATCTTGAAATTTAAAAATCTTATTATTTTTGAGACTATTAATGAAATTCTACGGTACATTTCGGCCAAAATTTCTCTTGTAAGCGGAGTTTGAATGAAGGGATACTACGAAATTCCCAAGATGGTCCATTTTGCCTCATATTATTTATATTATGAAAAAATGTATATTTTCTCTCGAGAATAGTTTACATATCGCTTATAGGTGGCAAATTATTAAAAAATTAACATTTTTCATGTATTTAATGCAATGGATTCCCGGTACATGTCGCCCCATTTTTTTTTTGGTTCATTACTCTAACGGAATGTGACAAATGTATTCTTAGGTTCAAAATTAGTGGAAAAGTGTTATGTGTTTCGACAAAACTCTTCGAATTCCTTAAGCGGTCCATTTTGCCCCATTTTTTTTTGTCTCCACACTAACGGGGTACCATGTGTATTCTTAGGTTGAAAAGAAGCGGAAAGTGTTTTGTGTTTCGACAAAACTCTTCGAATTCCTTAAGCGGTCCATTTTGCCCCATTTTTTTTGTCTTAACACTAACGGGATGTGACAAATGTATTCTTAGGTTGAAAAGAAGAGGAAAGTGCTGTGTGTTTCGACAAAACTCTTCGAATTCCTTACGCCGTCCATTTTGCCCCATTTTTTTTTGTCTTAACATTAACGGGGTAACATATGTATTCTCAGGTTAAAAAAAAAGAGGAAAAGCTTAGTGTATATCCCCAAAACTCTGAATTGCTTAAGCGGTCCATTTTACCCCATCTTCCCCTAACTAACACCTAACAACTCTCGTCGTTTCTTGCCCGAGTTCTTTCGCGTGCAATTACATCGAGAACCTGTGCAATCGTCGTGGCCGCGCGAGAGTGAGCCAAGCAACAAACTCAAGCAATAAGTACAAACGGCGTTACGGCTGAGCTCGCCGGTCCAAAGTGGCATCGTTCCACTCGGAGTTCAGCGAAACCCCACTCGGCTCGTACTGTAGCAAAATTAAACATTCTATACTTCTCGTCATTAGGCACGACAAGCACGTGCCAGACATTCGTCTGCCGGTGCTGCTGTGTTCCTCGTATTTTCTTTTTCCGCAAAGAAAGCCGAAGGAAGAGGGAGGGACGGGGGCGGGACTTCCCGTTCGTTCAAACGACAATATATCGACGCGTAAATCTATCAATAATAAAAACATCGCGGAAAACGATATTTCATTATTTTTTTTTTATCTGATCGAACGGAATAAACGGAGAATCGGACTTTGATCTTTGGGAGTTCAGGTATATCGATTACGCAAGAGTCCAGATAGGCGCAAGAGTCTAAGGTTTATCGTAGCGCATTCGTACGACGAAGAGCGCAACGAAAAAAAAAAAAAAAAGCGACTGTTCGCTCGCCACGGAACAGCGATGAAGAGACACACTCGCCTGTGGATAACATTCAATCGATACACTACGTAGTGTCTCGATCGAGGTTGCCCTCGGACTTCGAATACTATTACGATATAAACTCTACCGGCATATAGTTACGGTACCAATAATGTATAGCTGTTCGTACGTAGTTTACACTTTACCGTATGTGTCTCGAATAAGAAATAGAAAATTAAATGGACGTCTCGGGGTAACGTCCCTTGTAAATTTAATATCAACTTTTCTCAGGGCTGTACGATTGCACGGTAACTTTGAGGGGCGGAAGTTCTCATACAATTCTCAGGTGTCTATACGGTCAGTCAATGTTTCTCGTACGATTAAGTGTCGGTATTTATAGACGCGCCGTTGTTTTACACGGGATGTTAACCCCACAAATCCACACATATATTTTTACACGGTTGCTCTCCTCAAGGTATTTCGCTAAAAATTATTGTCATTATTTTTTTTTTTTTCAAAATTTTTTTCTTCGGAAATCGACGAGAGATCGATTAAATGTGTGTCGAGATGCCATAACGATGCGGCAAATCGGATAGCAATTACATTCGCTTCGGTAATGTCAGGTGAAAACGCATCTTTTTTTTTTTATATTGGAAAAACGACTGAATGTAACAACGTGGGGATGCAGTTTCCTTTTTAATATCATTTTATACTTTTTTTTAAATTAAAACAATCGGCAATTCTACAATCTCTAATATTACGATCTGACGGTTTTTTTTTCACGTATAGATTTTTCACTGTTTAAAACTTTCGAAAGCTATAAGCTGTATGCGCTAAGAGGGGTTTAGCGGCGATGTCCTGTAAAAATTCGTATTTTTTTTTTTTTAACGCAAAAAACGATAATCGCGTTCCGATCGCGTGAAGAAATTGATGGATAAAAAAAAATTTCGAAGGAATATTATCTCTTTTTAATAAAAAAAAAATTAACTATGGCTATAATTCGTTATACTCGGATCGTGAGAATTTTTTTTACGTTTCACTATAAACATCCGATGACACGGCATTTTTTCCATATTTTTTTCATTATTTTTATTAAAAAAAAAAGTACCTTTTCCGAAATTTCTTTGTATTTGGAGCAGAGGATTTTTTCGCATGATGAGAAAAAAGAAATTCTTTTAACTTAAGTCGCTGATCCTCTCCTAAACTACAAATAAGTATTTGGCTTTCGCGATAATCGCGAATTCGGTTCTACACAGATCGGTAGCACTGAGTATAGAAAGAGGTCGTTAAACGCTGCGAGAGGGCGGAACCGAGTACCGTGCGAAAGAGAAGTACGCAAATATGCGTGCGGGACGCGTGTCTCATCGCTCGCTACCAACGCGCAAAGCTTGTTACGTAAATACTTCGGTGGCCACTCGGAAATGTGTATTTTTTTTTTCTTCAATTTTTCGCGACACTAAAACGCGAGATGAGGATACGAAACCACAGTAAATCGCGCCGTACTTTAACCAGTGTTTCCGTCTCATTTATTCGAATATAGTTTACTTTGGCTTGACGCAACGGAGAAAAGTGGATGCTATTACAATGTTGTCGCGGTCGAGAAATCACTAGACACGGGTATCTGGGTAACGAATATCATTCGCGATGATTTACGAAGCACGCGGTTAGCATCTCATAAGTAAAACGTGATGCCAACTTTAACGGTTGAACACGCGTGTGGATGCGATGGTATTAATCGTGAAAATAATAACAAAACGAGAAAATTAAAATAATTTCGATGTTACATAATTTCTTGGAATTTTAGACGGTATGAAATAATTTATCGATGCAGCGGGCGAAGTTCGTCGCGGTTGCTATTAGTTGAATCGCGAAAAAATCGCGGCACGACGGGTTCAGTAGATAGATTTATAAATTATCGTTGGTGTAACGATGATAGAGCGCTATAATTATTTCTTCACATCGTTGAGTTCGGTAAAGAGAACCCGTATCGCTCTCGGCAATTCACCTTCGCGGGATCCGCGAACTGTTGAATGGAAACTAATATTAGTTATTCTAAGAGAAGAAACGGCAATGGCAACGAGCAAAGACATCGAACGCGCTTCTCGCGGTGACGTTCGGTTTGCGATTATATAAGTTTCCAAGATGGCACTACGGTAGATTGTCTCATTAACGAGGATTGAGTAATCGCATTAATTAATCGTGGAAAAGCACCCCCCGTTTATGTTACACGTGGAAATGTAAGACGCGGCGTTAGGTTTGTTTTACGGCTATTTTCCATAATCTCGATGTATTTTGATTCGTTGCAATCGATACGGCAGAATATTAGTAACAAATCCATTGAGGTCCCTTTCGCTTTAGCAGTATAGGGATCGCGTATATAGTCCTCAAAAACTTTTGAAACGAATTTTCAAACATTTGAAACTGAGAAAAACCGTTGCGTTCGTTGAACGCAACGAAAAGTGGGGTGAAAAAAGGACGTGACGCATTCGGAGCAAAATCGGAAAATTGATTCTTGAAAAAATATAAATAATAAAAATGATAAAAAACTCAAGATTATTATTTATTTTTATTATATTATCATTTATTTATAATTTTTTTGCCCCGATTATTGCTCGAAAAATATATCAATAATTTTTCGTAATATTTGGCAACAATTGATACGAAATTAGTGGAAAAATTTTATAAAAAAAATGCAAATTAAATTTTTAAAAAATAATTTTATCTCAATTTTTGTCAATTTTCAAAATCACATCTGTCTTTATCTGCGCATTTTTTACGCATTGTGTCGTTTGTTTAGATTTTTTCAATCGTATACTTACGTAATTTATGTAAGTTGCGCATTCTTCCGTAATAAAAAAAAAACACCAACTAAAGATTTTATCGCCTGAAACACGTGACCTTCCCGAGTTAATTCCGTTGATCTCCACCTTAATCTTACGAGTGGTTAAAAGAAAAAAAATATATACATGTATATCGAATGCATTCTCGAGTTAACTACTTCAGTTTCAGGACTCCTTTGTTACGTAGAAAATTACTTCTCGCCCCGGTGCTCGCAATTCTGTATCTTGTCGTGCAGCGTGGTCAGCACATGCACGACATGCGAATTATCCACCGCTCTCACCCGACGTAACGACTTTATTTTTAGTATAAAATGATTCACTTTTTTTTTTGTTTCGTTTTTTTTTCTATTTAATAATTAACTCGACTTTCGAAGATAATTTAATCTTCGAAGAACGTTGTTGCAATGTAACGTCGCATGTGTGACGACATGTAAATTGGGTAATAGTTCGATTGCATCGCTGCAGGCCTCCAGGGCAGAGCACGCAAAGTTGTGTGTAGAGTATCGCGTCGCTTGTGACTTCCGATGCGTGTAAATACAGCAAATGAGACTTGTAGATCAACATCTACGTCACGGTTCGAAAGGCGAAACGTAAAAATTGCGTCACGGAGAGCGCTCGAGCTCTGTACATTACGGCACAGTCGCGCGTAATTGTTTAATGAGCATCAAGCGCGTAGTTCGCTTGAAACCAATGGGAGGCTGCTGCCGATGGTTTTTCCGCACGCATCCCGTACAGGCCGGTTACCACCGGACTGAAACAACGCGCGTGAACGTTTTCATTCAGCTGCTCGAATAAATCACTCGGCTGCACCGCGAGCCCCGAAGGAGGCATTCTTTTCTTTCTCCTTTCGAACGCCCAGTCGTAATATCGTGCGACTGAATTCAAAAGAGGCGAATTGTGCGCGGGAGGTGTATAATAGATTATAATTCTTAATAAACTAAATAGAATGAACGTCGAGTGAAAAAAATGAGAATTTTTATAACGTCACAATAGGCGAATCTCGATGTGTTTGATTTTCACTGAATTTCCGTAACGAAAATTAGTGTTTTCCATTAATAAAATTTTCATAGTGCGATAAACACGATATAGTGATTTCTCCATTGAAGGGAATATATAATAATAACATAATGAACATTTGTGTAAATTTGTGCGATAGATAAAAAAAAAATTAGTAATAATAATAGATTCGAATACCGTATAATTTCTATATTTAATAACTCTATACTAATGAATGACTCGAAAAATAACGATAACATTTTTTTAACATCGCGGTAAAAAAAAAATAGTAAATTTAATGTACTGATACTGGAAATTGTTATGCCTAATTCGGTAGATTAGATTAGTGTACAAAAGTAATGAAAAATGAATGTACTTTTACGGTTTTTCTAATCGCATACGAAGCGTGGAAAATAGCAATTATTGCATTCGTGAAAAAAAAAATTCCTCAAATGATAGTCTGAATAATTACTTTAAACGTCGCAAAATGTACCATTTAGCAAAAAAAAAAAAAAAAAATGAATTCAATTTCTTTCGATATTTCGTAAAAATATTATAAATTTACCATATCGCCGCGAACGATATAAAATAACATCTTAAGATCGAAGTTTCTATAAATTCCGAGTACAATTTTATCGATCTATTCAAACATTTCAAAAATTTTTAATAAATTTAATATATCCGTAATAAATCGAACAAACTTCCGTTCGAATTTAATTTTTAACATAATTTCAACTTGGGATAACAATTATGGCCCTTAAGCTCCAATAATTGAAAACAGATGAATATTGCATAACATGCGAATATCAATGCGCATTACACGAAAGAAATTTTATTGATTCTGCTTAATAGCATATTAAATGAAAATTAGAAAGTTGCGTTTCTCGTAATTCAATAAATAACTATGCGTTATGGATTTACGCCCTTCTGATTTTGAGTAATCGATATAGTTGTCCATCGGGCGAGTGCCCGCTAAATAAAGAAACCAATACGCGTAGCTGTATTTTCTGGGAGGCAGTAGTTACAAGCTTTGGAAATTGGAACGTGTTTCTGGTCGTTCGGAGTATTGAAGATAACACACATAGCGTATCTCACAGTGTAGGCGATCGTGTCGGCTCTCTCTCGTCGCGGCGGCGCGCTCTCTCGGGTGTCTCGTGACATCGAAAAGTTGGGGGTTGACGAGCGGCATGTGACCGGCCTCGTGGTTCCTCTCGTTCGTTCGCTCACGTGCTATTCATAACTACGTGCGTGCGTGCGAGCGCGCAATTTTCTGGCGTCGGATAAGCAATAAGCCTGCCGTTAGTGACTGCACTATATCACCGATGGGCTTCTAGTATTTTAGCTTCTTACGATCTCTTACGCTATGCGCCGTCGTCTCGTAACAAACTTATCGCGGAATGGTAAAGAGCTCCGCGGCACGTCGCGTTACTATACGGATCTGGCTGGCTGACGATATTCGCCGGTCCCTCCTACGCCAGTTTCCCAGACTGCTCCAGTTATGCAATCAGTTATCGCCGCGGGAACATCGAGATTAGTAGGAGAGGGAGAAAAGATCCCGAGAGAAAGAGGCCGCATGGCAATCGCACTCACGTGCGAAGCCTTCGTTCGGTTAATTCTTTTTCTTCCGCTCTCCTTCTCTTGGGGGGTGGTACGGGGGGTTCTTTCTCTAACGTCGTCTCCGCCGGAAGCGCCCAGAGGGTTCGAAAGGAGATGGAGAACGAAGCAGACGTGCCGGCTGGCCGATCTAACCGAATACTTCGCCTTCGGCAACGATATCGGAGGACAGTCGCGTTGCTAGGTAGTTGATCGATCCGAATACGCTATAGAACTCGCTATTCACGCTCGCCATGTACATCTATGTGCAGTCTATGTACTTATATAGGAGTCATATCTATAGGTATCTGTAGTATGCTACATATATCGCACAATGTGCCGCTCTGGCAGCGCAGAAATCTCGGTGGTTGCTTGCCAGACTTCCAGTATTCGATTCGAAGCTTTACGCGTAATGCTGCGTCTAGACCGACCCCCACTGGGCTCTCACGCGTTCACGTGAACTTTGCTGCTCTTGCAACTCTCCGCTCCGAGTCCAGTAGACAGCCTTTTTCTTTTTTTTCTTATTCGCGTAGTCTTGGCAAACCTTTCGCGTTGGATGTGTTGTCGTCGTCGCGATGCCGAGAGGGTGAAGGGCATTTTTCGGATAGATTTGCCGGTGTTGGGAGGGGATCGAGGAGGGTGGAGTGTCGCAACTGGGGTTAGGCGCAACACAGGGGCATCGACTTTTGAACGCCGAGACCTATAGTTAGATATATTGGAATGTTAAAACGGAACTAAAAAAAAAGTCCGCAGGTACTTTGTTTCTACTTTTAATACTATGTTTGCTCTGTGAAAAAAAAAAAAAAAAAAGAAACTTTGTCGAGAGTTATTTCTACGTCTGGCACGCGTTGTATGCAGTTTATAGCGCCGACGAGTACTCGTTGAAGCTTCGATGTCGCTTTCGTTGATCTATTTTGTAAGATACAGTCGTTTTACGCGTTGACGATTTTTTTTTTTTTTTTTTTTACACAATCTATTGGTATTTCTGATAAACGATTAACGTTCGTAGCGGAACGAAATGTTCACGACGATTTTCTGAAATTATTGGTTGTTGAACGACTGCCGGGGATGTAATTCCGATGCCGTAGACTCATTCGTTACAAATTCATCCAGTCGCTGTTCCTTCGCTCGTGTTCAACGGTGTCACGAGAGCACCCGCTCGAGACTTCGACTGGCTTCCCAGCGCTGGATTACCGCTTCGGCTATTCTACTACTTCGCCCCGGTCTCCCGATGCCGGGGCGAGAGAGCTTTCGTTTCTGATATTACCATCGTCGCGGAAGAATATGAATTTTTTTAACCAAACGAAACGACTCCAAAATTCATATTTATTTAGTTTAATCGCATTCACGAGAGACGCATATTTTTTGCAACGTAAACATCGACGTTTTTAATTACTTTTTGTTAATTTGCTGTATATAGAATGGTATTACGAAATATTACAAATTTTAGGGAGGGGAACAAAATAATAATTCATATCGCTTTGGATAAATGAATTTGTAAAATACGCGGAGCAAAAACCATTTTACGGAAATGTATAAAACGGATTTTTTGAAAGGGATTCTCAACAACAATACACGACGAAATTTTATATTACATTTATATCAAATTTATTATAAACATATTAATATTTCCCGAGGTGAATTAACATTGAATTTTATGTTTTTTTTTTTTTACTATTTGCTATTTTTTTTACCGTGAATAATTATTGTCGCATTATAATCGGACGGTTTCTACACGCAATGACAAATAAATCTCCCGGCTGGTATTTGCGAAATTTTTTTTGTTATTTCACTGTTTTTCGTCGAAGTAATTTGTTCATTATATTCCTTTTGCTGTTAGGATTTTGCCATTTTTTTTTTGCAAAATTATTTTCATTTGAAAATTCACCTTCGATGTTGGAAGGTTTCGTTAATGAGACTCTTAATCCAGTAGGCGAACTCAATGAATTATTTCACTCTTTTTCTTTAAAGTAATTTATATTCATTATATTTCTTTTGCTGTCGGGATTTCGCAATTTTTTTTTTGAAAAATTATTTTCATTCGAAAATTCACCTTCGATGTTGGAAGGTTTCGTTAATGAGACTCTTAATCCAGTAGGCGAACTCAATGAATGAGCCATTTCTCGATTGGAACGATCCCAAATATCTTCTCCATTTTATTTATTTTTTTTTCTTTATTCTCATCGTTCCGCGTCGTTCATCACGAGAGTGCATTGCCAGCGTGAATAATAGCTCGCGTGGTAAAATTTTTACTAATCCCAGCAATATTTTGCACGAACGATCGGCTACTGTTGATGCTTAACGCCTCGACGCTCAGCCTACAAAGCGTCCAAAGTTATGGCGCAAATTTCTCAAGTGCTTTACGAAGCTCCATTGAATCGATATAACGTCGGATATTATAGGACGTTACACCCGTCGGGCAGAGAAGGCTTTCCAGAGTGTAGATGGATTAACGACGTCGTTTATACGCGATTGAGAACAATGAAAAAGCACAGCCGCTAACTGTGCGTCTCACGTGCCGATGGTAACGCGCGGCGTATATTGCTCCGTCTCTTCATTTATCGCGAGAAAGCTTAGTATTGCGTTTCGACACTCTTCCACTCGTTTACGTATAAATGCTAATTATCTCGAACGTTTCACGGTCACGTGTATTTATTCTGTAGTCAATTTTAAACACTCGAAATAAATTGCGCCGAAAATACGATTATTTGCGATCGGAAACCTTGACGATTACGAAACGCGATCGTTGAACGTTGAACTTTGTTGAATCTCGAGACTAACGGGAAAAAAAAAGGTTAGAGGGGCGTAAACAATAGTCGGATCGAACATATTTCAAGTGCTTCGATCGGGGAACTCAAGGATCGCAGCCAACTTGACATCAAAGATCTTCCGGCGTTCGGGTTCCTTCTATCGAGTAGCATAAGTACTACAGTCGCGAACCTCGATGTCCCCTCCGCGGATTCGGTAGAACGCCGTCGCCGGGTGTTACACTTCGTCAAAGCTTCTTCGATAAGCTTCTCGTCTTGTCTTACAGTTCACCGCTCGCGATCTTCTTGCCACAGCCCCCAATGTTCTCGGGAGCGTGCGCTCTGGTCGAATGTTTTCGACAATGTTCCTAGGCGCGTTCTATAACTGTCCAACGTTCCAAATCAGTTTGTGCGCTCGGCGATCGTCATGTGCCTTAGTTGCCACTCTGACTCTGTTCGTCGGGCGTTTCTCGCACACATATTAACCTCGTGTCGTTTGCGTCCACGAGGACGACGACAACGACGACGACGAAACGCGGTGGACGAGGTAGGAAACCGACGAGGATGGAACGGCGTGTGTTCTATTAACTGACGCCTCGCTAAGTCTATTCTTCATTTCGTCGACCCCCTCCTCGTTCCCCATTCCCCTTTTGCCGTGTGCCAACCCTTCGCACGCACTGTACGCCCGACAACGACGTTGCGGAGTTTCATCTTATAAAAAATAAACGTAAAAGAAATTAAGCGAGGCGCCGAGATGGGTTTCGCTTGTTCATTCCATCGTCCAGAAATAATAACGTCCACTCACGTGTCCCGTCGTGACGGTCTCGTCAATCTCGGTACCCAACGACTCGTCAAACTTTTGGCGTGTAGTTAAAAAAAAGAAACTTAAGAATTAGGAAAAAAATAAAAATAAAAATCGTCGCGAGAAGATGGAAACTAATGGAGGATATAATTAGGGCGCTGGTAGAAAAGCGGAGAGAGAATCGTCGACGCGAGATATAAAAGAACGGGCAAAATGGGCATTTGGAGCAAAGTGGTCGCCGGAGGCAAAAGAAAGTTAAAAAAATGGAGATAAAATTTTATAAAAATTGAGATGACTTTTGTAAAAAATTGCTGTAAAATTAATTTTTTAAAAATCATTTATCAAATTTTACCTCAATTTTTGTTAATTTTCGCGTTAAATTAGAAAAAAAATTTTAGGAATTTTTACGATTTTTCCTCATTGGATTATGTGTCCGTTTTACATCCCCCCCCCCCCTCCTTCCCTCATTTAGCCTCGTTTTCTCCTACACGTTCGGAATATTCGCAGATTAGAATTCTGCGCAGCCATATGGCGCAACGATAATAGCTTATCGGATCTTTTGGAGCGGAGCTCAATCGTAACGATCGAGACGAAGCTTCTGTTCCGCCCTCCTTACATCGTAAAACCTTTGAAATCAGACCGGTGTAATATTGTCGTAATTAATAAACAACAAATTGTTTCGATATCACGAAACATCAACATAGACAACAGTAAAATGTGAACTCTCCGTTCTTAGGTATGCGATAAAACAGCGTGCAGGATTGCGCGAGAGATGCCCTTTCCATCGTAGTCTATAGATACGCGGTAGACTCGCGCTACCCTCATCGCGCGATTGCATTGCCCCAGTTCTCCGGTACTTCCTCCTCTGGCTTGCGAGTTAGCGTGTGGTATTTCCTTTCGTTTCAACGTCTTTTTTCCTCAAACTATCGCTGGTAGTGTAGAGAAAAAAAAAAGAAAAAAAAAAAGAAGAAAAAAAAAGGAAAAAAAATAGAGACCCAGTAAGAGATGATTTATTTGATAGCAAAGCGAGGAAAAAAAAAATGCAAAGTGGAGGGTACAGAGAAAAGAGATTCTATAGCCCGTTGCTCTTTTGCTCGCTTTTGTAGCGCAATGCACGACTAGAAAGCACCCTTCTAAGGGGGATAGACTCGTTATTGTGTATAGCTATACTTCACTTGTACTTACGAAACGAAGTTTCCAACAATGTTCGTCCATCAAAAAGCGCTGAAACTGACGCGTAACCCGCGTACAGGATAACTCGATAATCTACCGGACTCCTATAGTTAACGTAAACTCGATGTCCCCCGTCCACCGCGCTATCAATTTCTGCGAGGATATACGTCAATCACGGGACGCTTCGTTCATCGATATTTCACATCAGAGAGGATCGGTCATGAGGCATTCGCAATAAAAAAAAAAAAATGAATAGTCCTCATATTTTATTTCCATTTACCACGCGAGTCTCGTCGTGTCTGCGAATCTTTTGGGCCTTCGATGCTCATTGCACGAAACAATAATCGTAAATTTAACAAAAACTTTTTATCGAAAAAATCATTTTTCTTTGTTATTTAATTAAATAAATATTTGTAAATTGGAAGATAATTTCGCTGGGAATGTAACGATACATCCACCTTAACAGAGAATCAAAAATTCAGTTTATCGTCACAGGAACCGTCACGCTTGCGATCTTTTGAAAATATTTCTACGACAGTTGCCTCCGATAAACCGATATTTAGTTTTACGACAAATTTGTCTAATCGACAGATCGAATACTTGAAATGTATACAAACAAAATGCACCAAAAAAAGTCAACGAATCGGTACACAATAAGTTATAAAAAGATATTTTTTAATAACCAATTGTCTACCGATATGTATTATTTTATTAGTCTATTCATCTCGAGACATTTCGTGTCTCAATTCAACGAATTCATTTCTGCAAAAAACTCGCCAATAAAGAAATAGCTACTTAATTGCTCCCCAGCGACCCGCTGAAAGGTTAAACCACGGAATATACACCGTTCTTCTGATGCAGTAGTTTTAGCTTATACCGTCAGAAATTATTGGCGTTTCATCGGCAACGGGCGGCGAGAGTTACGTCATGTATGACGTAACCTCCACCCCCACCCGCCTACCCTCGCCGGTTGCATCTCGGTCGCTTGTTTCCTGTAGAAGCTTTCGTGATATGGCAATCCATAGAGCATAATATACAGTGCACATCCTCTGGTCTCTCGGTAACGTTTCCAATGACCGCTAGACTCGGGGTTGACACGGCGGGGGTGGTAGGCGAGTTTTCAATGGTTCGTTCGTTATTTTTCTTCTTTCAATGGCCCCCGTTTGGCTCTGGCGAATGCAACTAAAATTCCATACGGCCATTCCATACGCTTCAACATCGAAGCTTTTGCACGATAGTGGAAAAACTATCTCTGCGCAGTCGCCCGATTCTCTCCCACCCCCTTCTTTGCTCAATATATCCGCGCGTGCTTCTCCATCGTTCGAGGAAACAACCCCCCCGGTGTCGCGCAGTCGACGAAGGGTGGTGGCGGAAGCGCCGGATCCATGCCGCGCTCGCCGAGAGCGAAACTCCTCGTCTCCACCGCCTTCGCCAACGCTGTCGTAGCTTAATTTCGTACATTCCTAACACGTTGTTATTCGCTTTTTTAACGAATTATACTTGTATACATTTTTGGAGAACGAGAAAAAAAAAATTTCAAAGGGTTTTATGGAAAAAGAGCCCTCAATCAGTGCCTACAGTCGCGTCTTGGCGCAGATATTGCCTCGACATCGTGACGCCTCTGTATCCGAGAAAACAAGCGCCGACCTACCGGAACTGGTGTCCACCGGCTTCATTATCAACAATGGCGGACTATCGCCGAATATTCTTTCATGGATTCGATGAATCGCCGCGTAATTCACGCGGATAATACACGAGACTGACTGATCAACGACATATGGTTGATAATCCCACAATCTGTGATTAATATTTTATGTCCTCGTTAAGGGGGTTGGATATCTGGAATTTTATCGTTCGAGGATTTAAATTCGCGAATTCGATTTTTCGATTTTATGGAAAGAAAATATTGAAAATTTTGTGAATGTGTTCCCGTGAGTGTGTGTGTGCGTTTTTCTTAGAAGATGCACGAGGCACGAGTTCCGAGATATTTGCACGCGACATCTCCGTGGTTATCGTGATACGAACATTTATCACGTGTTTTTTTTTTTTCGCTTCGAATTTTAAGAGGCTTATCAAAATTAACTGCGGAGCAACTCGGAGCTAATTGAAACACACGCAGTCAAAAAAAAAAAAAATGGAAGAGTTTAGGCAGCGCATTCACTGAAAAAAAAAATTATTATTCGGAAGAATAAATAGTTAAGACAATTACTTCTTAAGATGATAATTTTTTTTTCGACTAATATTTTTTTCCAATTAATCGTTAATACTCCCAACTCATCATATTTTTTTAACCCTCTGTGAAATTGGAGTACGCGCTATATAGAGCGCCATAGTTCCTGTGTGGAACAGTCGATTTTTTTGTGAAATTATAATATGTTCCGTAATGAAAATACATAAAAAAAAAAATTTCAAATTTCAAATGACAAATTTTTTCTTCATCATTGAAGAAACGTCTTTAAAAAAACGGCGCATACACACTTTGTGAAAATGTTCAAAAAATGTATTTAAACAGAAAACTCGAATACGGAATATTTTCGATGTTTTATGTTGTTATCATTCACTATCAGCGGTGTTTAAGTTAACAATAGTGCGTTGCTAATTATCGTTTGTCGGAATTATTGTGATTAGAAAAGTAGTTTAGTGTAATTCGTCGTGAAATACCTCGAGCCGCTCCAACCGCCTTAACGAAGGGACACTCCCCGAGGGCTAAAATCGATTGAAATAAAAACAAAATTCAATTCGAAGGGTCGAATATATAGACCTATGAATTTATTTTATTTGGGGGCGTTGCGAGAGTCATCACTTTTTTATTGTGAGATGTTACGTGCAGACATAAAAAAAAACCAACGGAGACACTGATAAGGGTGAAAGACAGAGGAAACGAAAATTGGAACGTTTCCAATGGTCGCGCGACATGGTACGCGCCGCGAGTCGTGTTGTACGCGTTTGCAGGCTCCGTTCTCGGTGCGAGAGGGAGCAAACGATACCGGCTCTCTGTACAGTCGCTGTTTCGTATCGATCGAGTTTCCTGTACTTAAAAAACCATATCTGAGATTCCATAATGATTCTAACGATTACCTACATATCCAGAAGAATTATCTTACTCCTTCGCGCGATCGATCTTCCGCGATATCGCGAGCGGCGATATACATACACACGATGTATAATCATCGGAGATTTTTCATATCCGGAGCAAATGAGTGTCGATTAGTCATGTCGAGTTGGCAAGGAGTCGGAACCTCGTAAATTTCATCTCGAGTATTATATCCGCGATCGCAAAACGAACGTATTACAGTAGTACGGGTTTCGGAAGATCGACGACGATGCTTGTGGTATAAGTCCGAGTGTACGGTCCAAATTAGCGCGGTGATTAGTGTACCGCTGCCAGGAGAATAGTGGCAGACTTTAGACTGGAGGCTCTCGCGGTGGCGGCGAAGAGTCGGCTCAGGGTCGTTGACCCCATCGCGCATTCTCTAACACGAGGGAGGGCCGGGAGACCCGATAGACAAACTCTCTTCTCTTCGTCGTCTACGTCGGTGTCGGACGAGCCGCCGTTAATGAATCGTTACCCGTTCACCCATCGAGTTTCCCATTCTCCCAACTTACCCTTTGATGGCCATTAAATTTCATATTCAATTACTTACAGAATCGCAATGTGCAAATGTATTCTATATATAGATATACTTAAATTTTTCATGGATAATCGTCTAATTTCCTCTTGGAAGTGAAATACATCGCGGGTTACATAAAAGATAATATTTATTCATCATATTTATATAATTTATAAAGATCGAAGATTCCGTGGGGGGGGGGGGGGCTTCGTGGCAAAAAATAACTAATCGCACAATATCGCTTATAAAATTTTGTTCGGATCGGAAATGATGAAAAAATTAATAGTTGAACATTTTTTTAATAACTTTTCGAAATATGCTTTATGCAAGTTTCTGATGATTTAATTGAGTTATTTTACAGTAATAGTATCAAATCGAATCGGTGTAAATGTTTCCGAAATAATTATATCGTAAACGAGATGAATCTCGAGAATTTTCGAATTTATTGTCCCCCAAAATTTTAGTGAATTGCCGAGAATCGTCCTGGTCGCCGTTGCGCACCGAGAGCGATATATCTTTGCCTCATCGTGTGCTATTCTAATTCAAGAACTATTCTAGTCTTAGCTCGGTGAACGTCGCGAGATGTGCGCGCCTCGGTGATCGGCTGCGACGCCTCGCTGTCCTCCTCTCCTCTTCATCCCCTCGCTAACCGTTTTCAGACCAGTCGCGTTTCGTGCATTGCCTGCGGCAGATATCTACCGAGTTTTTCCTCTCTTTCACAATTATTACGATCGCTGTACTGGTTTTTTTTTTTTTTTTTTTTTTTCAATCACTACAAAATCGCAGATTCCGTCGTTGCGTAACTCAACTCGCAATCGAAAAGTGACCGACTGCACGCTTCCCGTTTCCCAACTTAGCGATCTCGTATCAAAGTCGTCGTGGTGATTATAATAATAATAAAAAATTATTAATAATCAATCGAGTAAAAAAAACAATATCTAAGGTGTCCCGGAGGTAAAAGGACCGCAGGGAGGGCGAAAAAGAAGATCGAAGAGAGGAGCCGCATCGGAGAAGTGAGAGATGCAGTGGCGCCGACAACGCAAGATCACCCACGTGATCGGCTCCTCTAATCACGTTCTGCTATTAGCGAGGTACCAAGACGGTACGGCTAATACTCGCAATGAGAAACAAGAGAGAGGATAGACTAATATATACATGTTATATAGTCGATAAGCTTAAACGTTTTCCCGTTACTCTTACCATAATCGACAAACTTGAACTTTGACCCAATTGAAAGATCGAGAGTCTCGGATCGCCGAAACCTTCGACCCGCGTCTCCTAATAATTAAATCACTGTACCGTTGGTACTCAATACGCGTATATACCAGGTGTCCATTTTCTACGAGTCCGGAAAATTTATATAGTATACTATAATCTTTACATATATTTACGCGGCGTTTCGCAAATCGAGTCAATTGCTTAACTTTTTCTCAAAAACTATAGGAGGTAAAAAATTATTTTTTTTTATAAAGGGTACATATATATTAAGAATAATTGAAAAAAAAAGTTCAATAATGTTAAAAAAAAATATATAGATGTACACTTTTCGGATTTTTTTTTTTTAAGCTTTTCACGAAATATAAAAAAAATATAAAACAGATTATTTAAGTTAACGATAATTACGAACTGTTGAATTTTTTTTTTTTTAAGTGCGTTGACTTATAATTGCAAAAGTCAAAATTTTCCCGTAATTATTAAAAAATTAAGATCAATAAATGAAAAGTAAGATAGTCAACGAGTCGTCACTGTTATTAACTCGAGTAACTCGTTTGTTTTCTTAATAAATAAAAAAATTGAATCAAAGAACAATTCTGCGACGTTTTGAAAGAATCTAAACAC
Organism: Buathra laborator; assembly: GCA_934046635.1. Taxonomy (NCBI): domain Eukaryota; kingdom Metazoa; phylum Arthropoda; class Insecta; order Hymenoptera; family Ichneumonidae; genus Buathra; species Buathra laborator. Next base: position 19,067,117 of record OW203893.1, on the reverse strand, counting down.
ATTTTCATAAAAAACTTGAATTTTCGGATCAAAAATTCATTTTTTTTCCGGCAAAATTTGTTGCCAAAAAAAATCAAATAATCGACTCAGTTTTCGCGCCACGGGGTAGATGTACTCTTTTAATTTTTTTTTTTTTTATTCAAGATACAAAATGAATGAGAATTGTTGAAAGAAGAAAAATAAATGAAAGAGAAAAAAAAAAAGTTCGTGGCTGACCTGCGCGATTAATTGGGCGCGCGGTTTCTCTGGCAGCGAACACAGTAGAAAATCTGTCGCAATCGGTGAATTGTGTGTTCTCGCGTATGCATTAGGACAGAATAACGTGCCGGTGTCAGTGGGTTGCGCTTGTCGTACCTCTCGTGCCGCGAGTGCCTGTTCTTCGCTTCGCGTACGCACGACGCGTGACACAATCGCGGGCGGGAATGGCTCTCGACATAGATACTCGTATATAAATTACTCATATACGTTCGATAATCGTGCGCTTATATCTGTGTGCACCTGTACTCGCAACAGCGGCAATCGTGATGGGTGGTCTCCTGCCGGTTTGAGTTCATTCGGCGCATTATAAATCCACACAACATTTACCGCGTATCTCGAGAAATAGAACGATTTTCGAGATATCGATGATCGATCGAACATTTATCGTTATCGTCATAAAACACCCGATTCGTTGTAAATCCATAATTACCTATTGCATAACTCATTTAAAAAAAAAAATTCAACGACGAAAAAAAAAAATAAAAAAAATATCGGAAAAAAGATAAAATCGGTGTAGAAACGAATAAAGCATTCGGTCAGTATGTTGATGTTACTGAGATAATTAAAAGTACGTTTTGCTTACCGGTATCGCGGCGATAAGATTTTTATAATTATGAACATTCGACGAATATTGCCGATTTCTTAATTTTTATTTTTGGATTATTTTTTTATTATAATTGCGCACAATAATCGTTGATGATTGATTAAGAGTTATTACGATTAATCGGTAATAACAATACGATGATTAATTATTTACAGCTCCACCGGGCGAGGAAGACGAAGAGGATGGGATACGAAACGGCTACACAAAGGGACAAGAGAATGGCACGAGTTCAAGAAACGGACAGCCCGGACACAAAACGGGACGAACCGATTCGGCCGGAAGTACGACGAGCGACTACGCGAGCGATTACGCGAGCGCCGCGTCGCGTTCGCGACGAGACGATTCCGGTGGTTCGCCGTCTCAGCCTAAGATAATATTCGACGAAAACGAATACACGCGAATAACCACACCGCGGCAGGATGTTCTCTTCAAAAAGGGATACCTATCGCGCAAAAAAGTGTGGGCGAGCACCGCGAGCACCAGCGCTACACCCTCGACAACCGAAAGCCAATCGGCTTCGCATTCAACCGCAGGTGAGAAAAAAAAACGAAAAAAAAAAAAAAAAAAACAAAACAAAACTTATCGCGGAGCTAAAGTAAAAGAAATTCTGACGAAAAAAAAAAAAAAAAAACTGTTACTACTTTGAATTAAAAAGTTTTGATAAGTATACTTATCGAAACTGTGTACTTGCGAATCGAAGTTTTACGATTTTACAGAAAAATTAGCCGATCCACCGGCGTCGTTTCAATGAGGCAGCGAATTAATTGTGCCGAAGTTTATTCACTTTCTTTTTTAAATTTGTTAAAAAACCGCTGGAAATAAGGGACTCATTTACGAATCGACTTCTACAGCGTTGAAAACTTTATTAATTGATGATTTTTCCTTTTTTTTTTCTTATAAAAAAAAAAAGGTGCGAATTAAATTTGCAAATTCCTCACTATATTATAGATGTTTGCTGAAATTCCTCTATGAAAAAGTTAGTTAACTAAGTTTCGTTCCCTCATAAGGGAATCTTTGTTCCCTAAATATGCATAACAAATTGCAGTTTAATAGCTCAACGCCTTTTCAACTTAAAGAGGTTTAAACTTTTCGAGTCTTCAACACCTACAAACGCGTTGCTAATGTTCATAAACTACAAGTTGTAATTCTGTATTAAGAATTCATACAAACTTTCCGCTCGACGATCCCGATTTAGTCGACTAAAAAAAGTTTATAGTAATTTTAGTTAAATTTCGAAAAATTCTGAACTGAATATAAAGTTAACAGTTCCACCGATTCTTACCGAACTTAATAAAAAAAACACCAGTCGATAGTAAGCCGCCTTATCAACCGGAAAATTAAATTTTTTTACTCTTACGCAAGCAAATCTTTTTTTATCTCTGTATTATCCAAAACTATGTGATCTTACGATCGATTTCGGGAGATCGATAATTTTCACTTATTTGTAGAGAGCGCAATTTCGATACCCCGGATAATCATTGTACTGTTCTCTAAAAGCGACTTCTTTTGTTTGTTAAAGACGGCAGCGAAACAACAGAGGATCAACAATTGTTGGATTACAAAGAGAACGGTGCCGAGGAGTATCCAGGAATCGCAGATCCAAGTGCCCAAGTTGCTTACAGCACATTTTACGACCACACGAGCGGTTATTACTACGAGTATCCAGTGATGCTAGTAGGTCCGGGTGGCGGTATCCCAGGACCACCGATGCACAACGTACTGACCGCTATACCATGCGGTCCAGTGCCACTCCGTCCAATCGAGTGGGTTAATCCCGCTTACGTTCCGAAACTCGGCAATCAGCAGTACTGTGTCATGGACTATCAGGTGAAGTACGGCCGATGCTACGAGTATATATACGCAATAACTTCGTCTTTATCCTCTAAATGCATTTCTTCCTCTTCCGCAATCTTTCTATACGTGATTCGTTTTTCTTCGTGGATCTTTGCTACCGAAAGATAACAATGATTCGGAAAAATGTATTAATGCGTTCTGAGAGTATATATGCGCAATAACTTCGTCTGTATCTTCTAAATTCGTTTTTTTATCTTCCGCAACCTTTCTATACATCATTCGTTTTTCTTCGTGGATCTTTGATACCGAAAGATAACAATGATTCGGAAAAATTTATTAATGGGTTCTGAGAGTATATATGCGCAATAACTTTGTCTCTATCCTCCAAATTCGTTTTTTTCTCTTCCGCAAACTTTCTATACATCAATCGTTTTTCTTCGTGGATCTTTGATACCGAAAGGTAACATTGATTCGAAATAATGTATTAATGCGTTCTGAGAGTATATATGCGCAATGACTTTGTCTCGATCCTCTAAATTCGTTTCTTCCTCTTCCGTTGCATTTGTTGCGATACGCAATAACTTCGTCTCTATCTTCTAAATTCGTTTCTTCCCTCTTCGCAACCTTCGCATACATCATTCGTTTTTCTCCGTCGACCTTTGACACCGAAAGAAAATAATGATTCGAAAAAATGTATTAATATTTCTTCGTTGTTTATTTAACTTCCACGCAGACGGCGCACCTAGCGCAGTATCCCACGTTAGTGGACGAGAACGGTGTGCCATTGATCGCGCCACCGGAGAACACCAACGGATGCGAGGAAACGTGTTTCGAGAATGGAACCGGAAGTGCCAGTTGGTCCGGCAGCGCGGGCGACGAGGAACAACACAACGGGGACGAGCAGACGCCCCAAATTGAGACGAAAAACGGAACAACGGAGAGCAACAGCGTCAACAACGCGCCCGCCGACGGGGAACAGGAGACCCCTGAGGCGGCAATTAATTCGGAGCTCTACCTGGAGAACGCTTTGGCCCAACAGCTTCAAGTTACTCACGTCGCTGTACCACCTGTGCTGCAGCCTTACATGTATCCTGGTCACTACATGTTCGGCCCGTCGTTGGTCAACGTTAACGGTTCGTTTCTAATCGTCAATCCCTTCCGCTTCGATTTTTGGCGAACAAAAAAAAATTGCCTTTTCGTAGTTTATCCTCATCCTGGAAAACGAAAACCCCGAAAACCTTTTGCTACTACCCCCCACCCCAACCCCCCGTACGCCAGTGCCTTGCAAAATTATCGCGACTCCAGCTTATTAAAATTATTTGTGCTTTGATGGACGGAACAACGGACGAAGGCACGGAGTTTCGCGACGGGGGCTCGTTGCCGAGAACAATTCTATGGAGAATATCGCGGAAAGATACTTCGGGAATGTTGTCGATGAAGTATAGAGGACTATAGAATTATTTTACGAAAAAACGAGTGAAAAGAGGTAAACGAAAGAGGATAGTTGATTATTTTGATCAGTTACTTTTATCTAACTGAGATTTTTGATTATTGGATAGACGGTTCAATTTTAATTCGCAAATTGGATTTTTATCCAACAAAATAGGTGATGCGAAGATATTTTGAAAAAAATACGTGAAGGAGCCGCAAACTGTAATTTTTCTGGTACCACGAAAAAAATATCGTTACGGACTTTCGATATTATTTATATGAATGAAAGAAGCAATGCGGTTGGGTCGTAAAAAAAATTATCATATACGCGAAAAAGTACGGGAGCGGCTCACCGATTTCGGGTGAAATAGGTACTTTTTATTTTTTTCTTTCGGTGAACAAAAAATTTCATTAAAAATTCTTCACGATTAATTGTTCGAAAAGTGTTCTGAGCGTATAAAAAAATCTTTCGGTTTCAATATAATTGTAAGAGAAGTACTTTTTTTTCTACATAAAGAGTATCAAAAAATATTTTGTTGAAAAAATGTAACGCCTCTTATAATTTTTCATATTTCGACGACTTTTTCACGTCGTTATACTCTCCGACGGAGTATCGATTGGTGAGGAATTTTCTGTACGATTTTTTCTTATTAAGAGAAGAAACAAAACGAATTTTTAAATTTTCTATAAAAAAGAAAATAATCCATCGGTTTCAAGCGAAATAAACGCATTTTATTTTCTTTTTCCTTCGCGAAGAAAAAATTGTGTCATAATAGTTGCGTCATCGTTCCTAGTAATGTTCTGATCGTATAAAAAAATCTCCAGACCACAAAATAAGTATAGAAATACTATTTTTGTTATATAAAAGAGATATTTTAAAATATTGCATAGAAAAAAATGTAATTCCTCTTACAATTTTTTATATTAGGACCGAAGAACTCTTTCACCGCGTCGGAACACTCTGACGGGCAATCAACCGAGACGTACTTTTTATACGATTTTTTTTAACCGAGAAAAAGAATATTTGAAAAGTTTTTTTTTACCTGAAATCGATAATTCTCCCCCCTTAAAGCACAATAGTGTACACGTTAATACTATACCAAAGGAATGTTCGCGTGTTTTTATAACGATTCCGTGAAACGTTAACAAATTTAAATCATGATTCATGATGATGAATCATTGATTTTAATCAATGATTTTCCGAAATTTCTGAAAGTGGAAAATTAACAAATTTTAATCAATTATTTTTCGTCATTTTTGTAAATTAGAATATTTTTTTAAACTTCGGAATAATATTGCGTACACCCGCCGCCTCGTACTTTCAGAAACAGAAGTGCCGTCAAAAAATTTTTGGTCGTTTCGAAAAATTATTTTCGGAAGAGAGGGGAGTAGGAGAGTTCGAGTAGCGCCCGCGTACTCGTCGTTTTCGCAACGTTGTGCAACGTACCCACAAATTCAATACGAGATACCGGAGAGCGCCGAGAGACTCGTGCGAGACGCGCGGAGTCGATTGCATTCGTGAGATAATTCGCCGGTGAACGTTCGTGTCTCGTGTTGGCATTACTCTCTCAGCCTTTAATATTAATTGATTTTGATTTTGAAATGCAATTTCGTGCGATCGTCAATAATTTCTACAATCGCCCGTAAGCCACGGATATGGATCATTTCGTTACTACGCGTAGTCGACGAACAAATCTTAATGAGGAACAAAAAAAAAGTTAGCATCGTGACACGAGCCTAAGAAATACGAAAGCATTCGCTTCGTTAGCTCCTCTAACTCATTGCCCCGTTAAAAGTGGTGGCTATAGATCGCTAGAATCGAAGCTAGAAAAACAAACAAAAAAAAAAAAAAACAAAAATAAGACACCAAAATCCGGATAAATCGGCTTTATTGTCACAACACTCTCTTTCCAATGTTAACCGTAAGCAGTGTCGATCGGCGGACGCGCCGCGGGAAAAGGCTTTGCCCACATTCACGAATGCTGTCCCGTCCATCGGCATCACTGCTGTTTTTCTGTAGCCACGGTGCCTCTGCCTCGAATAAGGTAAAACGCAACGCAACAAAAAAAAAAAAGAAAAAAATCAAAACAAAAACACAATGAGACGAGACGATGCGTTCGATATTTTCACCCGAAAATCGTATAAATACGATTTGTCAGATACGATCGAATGAATCTCCAAAAAGTAAATGAAGATATCAAAATTTATTCGCTTAACGAGAAAAAAAAAAATAAAAAAATCTCTCGACTAATTAAAGTTATTAATTACTAATAATTAATTTTTGTTTTAAAAGTATTAATTCCATTAATTGTTACGATCGTATCTGAAGCATCTCTCGTTCTCAGAATAGCGATATCCGCGCTGAAGAAAAAAAAAAAAAAAAGAGAAACACCTCTACGGATTCACAAAAAAGTCAGTCGCACCAGCAATACACTGCGAGAGATTCACAAAAGCGCGCGCGCGCACACACACACATACACACCTGCAAATTGCAATGTACATGAATCACTGAAAGCATCGATTAATCTTCCGATTGTCTTCGTTAACACGCTAACCGTGATTTCTCTTGAATAACGTCGAGAGAGAGAGAGATGTGCGCACAAACACCTTGAGTACGCGGCACATGCATCTCATCGAAATTCGCGAGAATGGAGCTAAGATTCGCGGCAAAAGAGCGCGAGGAAGACATGTACTTCTCTTCGAGTCCATTGACTCGTCGCACCGTTTGAAATAATGTCGTTGTATAGCACATACTATCTATATAACGTTAGTATATATATATATATCTATGTAAGAGAAGCGACACGACTACTTTGCAGATCTCTACAACGCGCATCTCGAGTGCTTCTATACGCTCCGGCATTTGCCGTACGAAATGCAGTTGGCAGCGTCATTGCATTGCTGTACCCTGAAATAGCGAAACGTCGAAAATAACCGCGAGCACAAGAGCCCGAAAGCTCGCAGTGACGAGGAGAGCAGTCCCTAGGAACTGCTTGCGTTCTCCTCGTCGACCGGACTGAGTTTTTCGAGGTGGAAGAGAGACAGAGAGAAAAAGAGAGAGAGAAGCGTGTCGTTGCGCTGTCCGCGGTTACTGCGGAGTTCGCTCCTCTCTCGGGGACGCGTTACCCACTTCGTCTATTATATTCTCGATCGTCGCAACAGAGTGTCTCATTCTTCGTCGCGGCCATCGAATCTTCCGAATCGCTGCCGTTGGAGATACGCGCATTGACTGCTGTTCTTCCCCGACGGTGCACCACTTTTTTTTTTTTGTTGTTTCTTCATCTCTCTATTTCCACTCTCGTCTGTTCCTTTTTCTTTAGTTACATTTGTTGTTTTTTATATCGTTGAAATACTTTGTCAGTGTTTTATTTTTCTTTTTTTTTCTTTTTTTTTTTCGGAGCCGTTCGTCTTTTTATTATTAGTTTGTACAATCGTCGTCAGCGACGAGTTCTTCGCATCATCCGAATAACACAAAGATCGTTCGTTTTGTTTTTTTGTTATTCAAGGCGTTACAATACAGAGCGGTCCGATGGTGCGGAACACCGGCGTAACCGGGGGTCCAGCGAACACCGGGGCCTGTGCCAAACGGAGAAAGAAGAAAAAGTTGAGTAAAAGAAAATCGAGACGTCCCGTCGGTCCGGTGAGTATTTATTTCGTTGTACTTTGTTTTTTTTTTTTTTTCTTTTGAATTCTTATTTCCTTTCTTCAAAGAGAATTGACCTGTAAAGATTAGTCGGCTTCGTAACGAAGTAACATATTCCGAGGTCGCGAAACTCCATTGGTATTTAGCCACTGAGTGTTCGAAGAGTCAATGAATGATAGAAGATAAGACGGAGCGATTTGGCTGCTTTACATCCCTTCGATTCTCTTTGAAACGATTCGATCGCAAAGATATTGAATTTCTCGATATTTGGCTTAATATCTTTTTACTTCCTGTGTGTTAACTTAGGGTAACGGCGAGGACGAGGAACAGGAAGAAGAAGAGTACAGTTCGGAGTCGGAAAATCCCGCCGCAGCTTTGTCCCAATTAGCCGGTACGAGCGATCAAAGTACAACGGGAATCGTCGCCGCAACGGATTCCGCAACGAGTGAAAAACCCGTCGTAACGACATCGAGCGCCACACCGCGTCGACCGCTAAATCCCGAGTGTCAAGAATTTCGACCGACTCTCGAGTGTCGAAAGGTTGTTTCGAACGTCGATGCGACATCCCTCGAGGCAACAACAACAACCAGTCAATCGAATTCCGATCCACTATCGAGCGCAGAATCGTCGGACAATCATCCGCTTCCCGAAGCAAACATTATCGACGAAAAAGCGACGACGCCTCTCGAGACGAATCAGCAAGAATCGACGGACGCGAAGGCAACGGAGAATCTTTCGAAGAGACCGGAAGGAGAGCTGGAAGCAGCGCCGGTTGAATTCGCCGCCGAGGTATTCGCAAACGTGACAACGATGGCGGAACGCGCTTTGGCGTCCCGCAGCGTCGTCGAGGGAACGCCGATGGAAACGGAAATCGGACTCGACGTTACGTCGATAAATTTCCAAGAGATCGTGGAAAATCTCGTTATCCCCAGCGATGTATCGCCGCAAGGCGAAGAAACTCGTAAAAGTATAATCGCCAGTGGCAGAAGAAGAATTGACGAGGGTATCGAGGAGGACGCAGTGCCAAACGGACAGTCGAGTGCCGTCGAGAAAGAGGAGTCCTCAAGCGACAAGGCAATTTCGCCCGACGGCGCAACAAAGATTCACGTCGAAACCGGTGAAACGATTAGCAAACGTCAGCGATCGACGAACGAATCGCAGAGAGGTTCGAGATCGGCGAGTCCGGGAATGATAAATCGCACGACAACGCCGATAAACGCGAAATCGCAAAGATTGCCGGAAAGCTACGAGTCGTTGGTTATCAGGGGTTCGTCGAACCCCTCGTCATCCGCATCGTCGTCGCTTCCGACGGGATCCTCGGGTCAACAACAAGCAACGCGCAATCGAAAATACAGCGCGAAGGGTCCGAAATTCGTTAGAGAAGCGACACCGGGTCCGGATTTGGACGTTATGCAGCTTCAAGCGCAGATACAACAGACGAGCATCGAGCCTCAGGAATCAATCAGAATGAAAGTGTTGAAGTCTGAGAGTAGCAGCAACATTCGGGAGTCGAGAGTAATCGCTGCGGATGGTACAACGAGAATATCCGCGAGTTTCCCCGCCAACATCGACGGCGAGGCGATCGAAGCGATAGAAGCGGAAATGCAGGGATACAGCGTCTCAACAACGGGAAGCTTCGCGTACGCGGATAACAAAAGGGATGCGAACGCCGACGGCTCGAACGACGATTCAGGCGTCGAGAGTCAAAGATTCTCAACCGAACATCCGATAACCGACGCGGTTACGGAATGGTTGCATCGAGCGAATTCACCCCAATTGTTCGTTACGTCGGGACAAGTTTCGGAAAGCGAACCGGAGGACGATGAACTGGAAGACGCTGAGCCGCCAAAAAACTTGCAAGGCAACCCCACACCTGCACTATCTGCTAATAGCGGCGACGTGAACGACGATCAGTCGTTACGTTTTGCTAAATTCGGCAAATTCGCAAATGGCATCGACACGACGGAATCTACGAGATACGAGAGAAACAACAACAACAACAGCATCAACAATAATAATACCAACAACAACAGCGACAGCGTCGACAGACCGAAGGACTGCGTCGCGTCGAGAAGAAAAAGACGATCGGACGGCAAGAGAAGGGGATCGAAGAAATGTTCAATTGTTACGAAAAACGATTCTTCGGTGGCGTCCGTTGACCAACGTGAAAATAAATCGTCACGAGACGGTCAGTCGAGCGATGTTGAGGAGGAAAAAATTGTAGAATCCGCGAGAATGAGAGTCGAGAAGATTGTTAATGATGTTTGCGAATTAATCGAGAATGATAGCGTTGCGGGTGTGAGGGTTGCCAAAAGCTCTCGGACAACGAGGACGATGGAGGGCTCGTGCGCGAGTCGTGTCGACAGATCGAGGCGTTCGAACAGCCGAGAAAAATCGACGGTGATTATGTTATCTAGTCGCGAGGTACCGGTGGAAAACGTCGAGGTAAAGGTACGAAGAATGACCGAGGAGAACGACGAGGGTATAGTTGAGGACGAGGAGGTCAGCGTGAGAACATTCGAAAAGGGCGAAATAGTCGTGTCGATCGAAGGCAAAGTACTTCCGGTCGCTGCGTACGAACCGATTTTGTTGAAACATCACGAGATCGTTGATACTAACGACGATTGGAATGTTAACGATGAGAAACCGAAATTTCGCACGATAACCTGCGAGAAAAGTAGACGCGAGGAGGCTGAAGAGACGAGTACCGTTTCGGACGATGGCGCAAGCAAAAGAAATTCGTTGGGTAGTATCGAAGAACCCGATGTACTCGAGTGTTGGGAAGTCGAGACGGTCGAACCCATCGCGACGCCGAAGAAAATACAGACTCGCGGAACTGCCCAACAGGGCGAAGCGGCCGAAGACGATTTTGGCCAATTGCCGGAAATTGATAGCGCGGGCGTTGAGATTGTTAGGAAATATTACAGACTTGAAGCGATGAGGGACAGCGGTACGAGCGTAACGAGCGTTGAGGATTGTTACAGCAACGAACGCGATAACACCAATGGAACGGCGACGAAAAGTTCGATTTCCAATAGTCCCGAACGTATGATTGAGAGTTTGTGCAGCGAAGAGATTCCCGTTATTGGCGAACGTATGAGTAATATTATCGAAAAGATTTTCAACGATTCCGGTATACCGATTGACGAGGCTGTGGAAGTTTATGAGAGCTGTTATAACGGCAAAAATACGCCGCATTTTTACGATTTACAATCGAAGCTTCGCGCACGCGGTACCCTCTTCGGTCGGAATAACGATAGAGACAATGCTGTGCCGTGCAAAGCGGCTTGTTGCAATATTCAATAAGATCTCGAAAATAAAAAAAAAAGCAAAAAAAAAGATACGGAAAGAAAAATAATCGACATCGAAATCATTCATTCGACTATCTTGTTATGTATCGCCATAATTCACGAACACCGCTATTGTAATATTGTCGACGAAACGTCGGTGGGAAATACCAACAAAAAGACAGTCTCCTCTCGAAGCGTCGAATCGTCTCGTCGTGTATTACTCATAAACTATTAATTATATATGTAAGAAAAAAAAAAAAAACAAAAACAAAAAAAAGAAAACAAACGAATTCAGGTGCTTCGTTTTCTCGTCGCGTCCTAACTGCACGAGAGACGGAACAAACAAATGTACACACTGTACGAAGCGCTCACTTTTTTGCCAAATGAGTTACAGAGAAAAAAGAAAAAAAAGAAAAACTTCAAATCGAAATGCAATATCAACAAAATCGCGGAGTCCTTAGAAGCCGATCAGCGATCGGTGAATCGTCTCGAAAAAAAAAAAAAAAAAAAAACAATAAAGTTCACCGTTTCATCTGCTCATTCGTCGAAACAAAAAACAGTCACGTGACGAGAGAAGAAACACACAAATTACACAAATCGCGGGACACACATCGTACACGAAGGTTCGTTTAAACCGGCGAGCAATGTATAACACAAGTCGAACTTTCACACATTGCTATTCATTTTTGTAAATAGCCTTTGAGAGAGAGAGCGAGAGAAAGAGAGAGAGAGAAAGCGAGTGAAAAAGAAGAAAATGATGAAAAAAAAATGAAAAAAAAAAAGAGAAGCAGATGCGTTTAATCGAAAACGAATTAAACACGGTAAACTTTTGAAAGAGCCAAAGTGAGCTTAGATTTTACGAAGTTGCAGGGCGTCAAGAGTTATCAAGTTGTTATTATGATGGTTCTTATTATTATTATTATTATTATTATTAATATTATTATTATTGTTCTGTATAAGCGATAAGGAACAGCGGCAAAGCGACAAAGAGAGCGGGAGAAGAGTGAAAATGTAAGATGGCTGCGTTATAACGTGATTGAGGCATATTTTTTATGGGTCCTACACATGAATCTTTTGAGGAGCGTAAAAAAAAAAAAAAAAAAAAAAAAAAAGGAAAAAAAAAAACAAAAATGAAGTTCAATGTCTAATTGACAAGAGATAATAATCGTTTTATCGTAAATCATTACCGGAGATAGTAATGGCCTTTGCTCAGGAAAAATATAACACTACGCGCGCCTCCGATGAGATTAGTGTGATGCTCATGCGGATTATAAATATCCCGTTATCTTAGGGGTGAATAATAAATGAAATCGCAAGCGGCTTTGTAAACAAAAAAATAAAAATAAAAAAGGAAAGATATTCCTACAGGGATGGTTTATCGCGTGAGATAAGCGGGAGATGCACGGTGGTGGTTAACGGTTGATAATGTACGGTACACGTTACGATATTGAAACGTGAAAAAAAAAAAAAAAAAAAACAAAATGTAATAGCGAAACACGTTTAACATAGATAGATAGGACCGCATGACGACATTTATACACAGAATATTAAAAAAAAAAAAAAAAAAAACACGGAAAAAAAAATACAAAAAAAATAATAAACAAGTATCGAGTTGATGTAGACATTGAGTAAAACGAGTTAAAGACTTAGCTGACAGAGTTAAAAGAGAGAAAAAAAAGTAACGAACAATGAAGACGAAGAAAAATCTTAATTAAAGTAAAAAAAAAAAAAAGAAAAAAAAATGGTGTAATGACAGCAAAAGCTATCGTAGTTTTCAGAAATAGCCGTTACTCGATAACGTATGGTGTATCTGCAGGCAAAGCTTGGTAAGGAGAAAGAAATAAAGTGAGAAAAACATGAGATTCGTTACGTAGACGATATCGCACGACTCGGTGCAAAAATCCTGTGCGTTTCATTGTAGACTCGTACGTCTGTTAAAAAAGAAACAAAAAAAATCCCAAAAAAAAAAAAAGGTTTCTCGTTCGTTAGCTCTTGTAAACTTTCATTAATAGAGTTCGTTGCCGGGAAATCGATCGAAAAAAAAAAAAAAAAAAAAAAAACATCTCAGGTGGAGTGAAAATGCAAAGCGGCGAAGCGAGAGGGTGAAATAACAAAACCACAAACAAAAAAACCACCAAAGCCCGAGCACGTTATACGAATCTGATAACTGATAAGTATCCCATATCGTAATATGCAAGACATACCTCATAGAAAATATGTAAATAAGCAGCCGCGGTCATCGATACGCTCGATGCGCATTATCAGTTCGGTTACCAAACAAAAATGAAAGAAATAAAAAGAGCGAAGTCTGAAGAAAATTGTAAGAGAATTACGCGAAAAAAAAAAAACAAAAAAAAAACAAGAAAGCAAAAAAGAAAAAAGAAAGAAAAAGAGAAATAATAAATGACGATGATAATAATAATAAAAGACACGGCGCAAATGCTTTTTTCCGTTTCCGATGAATTGGAAATTAAATAGATTCGCACGAGTTATAATAACGTAATTTGCTGCCAGTGAGAACGTGTGAGAGAGATTGAGAGTGTGAGGTTCATTGTTCAATTTAAACAAAGATAAAATAAAAACCGAGCGCACTATGAATCATCGGCACTGAACGAAAAAAAAAAAAAAAAAACAAAAAAAAACAAAGATGAAAATGAATTAAAAAAAAAAAAAACACTATGTTTAAAATATATATGTACAATATATCGCTATACTAAATGCGCGTTGCATCAATTGTGTGCCTTATTCTGTGGCGGCCATTTTCGTAACCCTTTCAGATCGAGCTCCGTGTCGTTATCGGGGAGTGCAACAAATGGAGGCAAAGAAGAATATACACATTGCGACCATAGGAAGAGAAATACAATTTGACGGAGCAAAAAGACATACGGCGGACTATGATAAATAAAAAAGAACAGAAAAGCAAAAAAAGAAAAAAGAAAACAAACTTTATCGTTTAGCGGATTAGCCGCGGATACACGATAATTTTATCCCGAGGCATGCATGAAACTTCAATCGAAATATTTCACCTGTATTTTTCCTTTCGTATAGTTGTATACATTATACCAAATCATGTCCATCATCACACACGCGTTATTACTTGTAAACCGAAGTTACATTGCATACGTTGCAAATACGTGAAAAGTTGAAAAAAAAAAGAAAATACCGACAATTCAATAAAAAAAAAAAACAAGACATACCGATACATCCAACTCGAGTCACGTTAATGTACAATTATACTTTAGTTGTATTGGTACAAATGTGTAAGAAGTAAAATGTACTTCAATTTTGTCGTGTAATTGCTTAAAAAATAAGAATAAAAATAGGTTCGACGTAATCACTCGATTCTATTGATTTCCATTCCCGATTTAATTTGAATATTGCGAAATTCATCACGATTATGGAAAACCGCTTCATCCGATTGATAATTATACATTTTTTTTTTCAATTCCAACGTTCCGCTACGAAAAAAGATCGCGGTCAACAGTTTTTTTATTCGCGTGATTTTATTTTCGTTGTAAAACAATAGCGTGGTTAAAAATGCGTCATTGAACTCTGCTTGGGATATATGTATAACCGAAGATTCTTGTTTGCCGAGTTCGAAAAATTCGTGTAACCTATTATCGTTCCGCCGATCAAAGCCGCGCGCCAAAACTTTCAAGGTCATGTATGCGATATTTCGCCGTTGGTGTCGCGACTTCCCGCGGTCTCTCGAATCTCGATGCGTACCCGTGTATCTCCCCACTCCGCGGTGTATTTCGATTCGATAAGTTGAAAATCGTCGCGATATACGATATTTCTCTCCCGGGCGAGATATACCGCGATTATGCGATATATAACAATCGCGGGGATTTAACGATATACGATATATAAAGCTATAGGTAACGTCAGTAGTGCCACCAGTCGTCTGTCGAAGGAATCGGCCATTTGGCCGAAAGGGGATACGGTACGTGTCGGACAGACAGACGGACAGAGAGAGACCGACCGTCGGGAACCGTGGGCCAAGGCGTATTTAACGCGGGGTTACAATAAGTGTATAGATGGACACGCGCGAGTTTACCACGTACAGTTTGAGATAGACTCGCTCTCGTCTGTGTGCGTGGCGTTTCTCGTGTGTGCGTGCGTGTGTGTGCGTTATGTATGTGTGATAATAAGCGAGCGAGTGGCAGAGAGAAGCGAGCGTACGAAAGAAGCGAAAAACGAAAGAGAGCCGAGCCGCGGCGGACGGACGGACCGACGGACGGACAGAGGAGAGCGCGGTCGTCGAGCGAGTGCGAGAGTGTGTGCGCACGGAGGAGGTTCGTAGGCTCTCGTAGTTAGAAACAAAAAAAAAAAGAAAAAAAAACTTAACGAGGGAAGGAGCGAAGAACGAAGTGAGACGGAAAAGGAATAACACCAAGATCGAGAAAGAGAGGCGGTATTAGTGCGGCGACGATCCGAGCGGGGAGGGATCGGTTGAGCGCGAGAGATCGCGAGCGGGAGCGAGGAGGTAACGGAGAAGCAGCGAGCAGCAGCAGCAGCAGCAGCAGCTAGCTAGCGGTATAGCAACGAGAGCGAGTAGGCTCGAGCTCGCGGAACAGCGAGGAAAGGCGAGGAACGAGCCAGTGTCCGTGCTTCGACGGCTGCTGCCCGCGGTGTGTCGGTGAAGAAGAGAGAGGTGTGTTTGTGTGTTAACGGTTTGTGTGTGGCAGTGGTGGTGGTGGTGGTGGCAGCGACGACGACGACGACGACGACGACGACGACGACAACGACAACGACGGCGACGACGACGGTGACGAGGACTGGTGCGGTGGACGGTCGGACCGGGTCGGGACCCGTACGAGTGTGAAGTGAAAAATTTTCGCGAGAGAGAAAGAGAGAGCGCGAAAAAGATAGAGAGAGAGAGAGAGAGTGCGGTGTGTTTGGTTGGTGCGCTGGGTGTCGTTGGCAATCGGTCGTGAGGGACAGTGCCGGGGCTCTTTGGTCGACGGGCCCTCTGTCGTGACGTCGAGGGACGCGTGAGTCGAGAGGGAAAAACGGGCGAGAGGAAAAACCGCCGTGTGGAAACTATGTCCGACCGTGAGAGCCTGGACGATCAGCCGCAAAGTAAGAGCGAGTTTTTCCAAGTCCCCTCGTATAATGATGATACCGAGATTTTTATATATACAACATTACGTGTGTATATACATTATCCATATGCATATAGATCTACGTGTGTGTACATAAAAGAGAATTGGAGAGAGAGAATTAAAAAAAGAACCCGATGAAATAATAACGCGACATCTTTTTCGTATAACCGCGATTTTCTGTCCTTCTCTCACTGCAACTGCGAGACACAGATTCGCAAACGACAGTTTTGTTGCGATGTTATCGAGTCAGTTTTGACGGGAGATTCGATATTGTCCTTTGATCGTTTCGCTTGCGGAAAGCGTGTCGCATAAGTCCGCGTGTACCCCACGCCCCTACGTCCTTTTCAGCCCTCGTGGCGTTCCTGTCAGTAGCCGAAAAAAAATCGCTATTTTTCAACGGCCCCCAGGATCCAAGATGGCTGTTCGCATATCGCCGGAGAGAAAGAGAGAGAGACTAACTCACTCCCCTCCCCCTCCCCCTTCCTCCCTCTCTGTTACCTTTGGCCCGTCTCTCCCGCGTGCGCGTTGTGTGTGTGTTGCCCCCTCGTTGAAAATCCTCCCCGTACACCTCACCGCGGTCGCGCCCCCCGTGTCGAATATTCGCAACTTCCGACGTTGCCGTGTGAAGAGCCTGCCCTGCTGGTGCTGCTTCGTTGCTTATCCGAACGGATGGAGTACGCACACTGTTTCACGGAGTTCGCCTAGCGCGCGCTTACCGTTGAGCCATCAGTGTGTTAAAAAAAAATAATAAAAAAAAAAAACAACTAAGAGGCTTCGAAGGGGATATATATGAAAATCTTTCGCATAGCCCCGAGTTTTTGGGATGAGCAACGACTCAAGGTTGAATCGGCGAATATTCGATGACACGCGCGCTCCACCGGACTCTCGAGGCCAAGAGAGTCCCGCAAACCGCTGTCGCACGGTGCGGCTTCCTTCTCGTCGTTGGGGGAGAATCCTACAGTGACGTAACCCACTCATGCCGGTTCTTCTATTTCTTTCTTTCTCTCTCCCCTCCTCCCCCCCCCCCCACCCTTTTTTTACCCGTCTCTGTCTCTCACCCTCTCGCCAAATACGCCACGTACACGCGCGCGATGAATCCCGTCTCCGTAACCGCTTCGACCGGCTGGAGAGCACGCGGTTTTACCCGTAACTTTCTTTCTCTCTGCCTCTTGGCTGCTGGAAACCATCTTGAACCAGACGTTTCGCGAGGTCCATCCGTTTCTCGTGATTATGCATCCGCCAGATGTAACTATCGTCAAACTCGTTTTTCTCGTGTTTCAACCCCCCCCCCCCCCTCTCTCCCTCTCGTTACCGTTGAGAATGATACGAACGAATGAGAACCCATAGGAGAATTATTCCTTTATTCGACGAACAGTGAGTACGCGATACTCATGAAATAAAATTGTCTTTTTTCTCTCGCGAACCTTATCCTGGAAACGAAAAAAAATTTATTTGCATCGATGTTGCGCCGTCACTCGATGTATGTTGTTAGAGTTAAATTTCATTGTAAATGTGAATCGCGATTCGAAGTTTGACGAACGATGCAAAATTTTTTTTTTAATATACAAAGATTTTTATTCTGTCTATCGGAATAATATTGTGGAAATTTTGAAAAAAAAAAAAAAAAAAACCTCGTGTTGTGTCAAAATGATTATTATTATTTTATTGTTCTATGAAGAGACGCGGTAGCGGTAGCAAAGATTTACATTTAGTGTGTACGATACACTATTAGAGGATATAGCAGCAAAATCAATTATACTATAGTATCGTCGATTACAAGTAAATATGTCTATGAAAAAGCCAAAAATAGTACGATATATAGGATTGTGATAATCAATTCACCGATTTCTATAATGCCTTTGATTCCATTGGCGACGATAATTTCGGAAGCACTATTACAGAAATCACGCGATATGTGCTTTCGATTTGATAGACGCAGCGATGTTGACAATTAATGAAAGAACTTTTGATTTAATTACGAGGGGACATCTATTTTTTTTAATTTTATTAATAAAGTAATTTTTTTGATAACAGCATTGAGACGTAAAAAAAAAAAAAATTAGCGAAATACATAGAAAAAAAAGATATGACTGCCGAAAGGGTAACTTTCTTATTTGAGTCCATTGGCAATGGATATTTTCGAATGAAAACGATGCATTTAGCATCAAAATCCAAAAGGGATTATGAAACTTAATAACTATGACGATCTCTTGATGATCCCATTTTTCTTTTATCGATCTTTATTTTTAAATAATTACTTTTAAAAAAAAACAATTTTCTTACGAATTTCTCATTCGCCATTTTCAAATAGTTATTTGGTAAAAAAAAACAAAACTTAGTGATCCTCAACAACTCCTCACTATCATTAACTTTAATAACCCATTTTTTTTTTAATTGGTCATATCGTTTTCACAGGAAAGTCGCGACCGCCAAACGTCTAAAAAAAAACAATTTACATTACCAGCGGTTATATATGCACATATATAGAATTCCCAATATTTTTCGACAATTATCTTTTGTTGAATTTTTATTAAAAACATTATTTTACTTCCATCTGTAATTTTTGTGAAAAAAATAAATAAAAAATGAAACCCAATTGCCGAAGCGCCAGGAATATACCCTCTGAAAGTAACTTGACGCCGATAAGTACAGAATAATCCTATAATTGGAACCCAAGTCATCGATGCCTCGGGACAAAATTTACTTACGTATCATCGCCTTTTTTTTTACAGAGTATGGAAACACTGGCGGAATGGATGCTGGCGGAGCTGATTTCGATTCCGGTGAGTCTTCGAAGTACACAAATATCGAATATTCTCGAAAAAAAATTACCACGTCGTCAAAGGATCGTTGTTTCCGCAAAAAAAAAAAAAAAAAACGATTTTGGATGTTGCAAAAAGACGTAATTAAATTTTCGCGCTCTGGTCTTCGAAGTACACAAATATCGAATATTCTCGAAAAAAAATTACCACGTCGTCAAAGGATCGTTGTTTCCGCAAAAAAAAAAAAAAAAAAACGATTTTGGATGTTGCAAAAGACGTAATTAAATTTTCGCGCGCTGGTCTTCGAAGTACACAAATATCGAATATTCTCGAAAAAAAATTACCACGTCGTCAAAGGATCGTTGTTTCCGCAAAAAAAAAAAAAAAAAAAAACGATTTTGGATGTTGCAAAAAGAAGTAATTAAATTTTCGCGCGCTGGTAGCAAGTCGCAATCTTATTGGTTCGCCACCAGTCATCGACCACACGGTCTTTCGTTAGACCACCTCGACTAATGCGATCTCTCGACGTTCTGAAATAGAAACAACTCGTCAAGTTCCTCCCCCAGCGGGCGAACGACGAGAGAGAAATTACATTTTCCCTCCAACAATGACTCATCAATTTCGAATCCATTCTCTGTTATCTCTCGAGGAAAATATTCTCTCAAAGGCATAGTGTCGCTCTATCGTAAACATTTTCCGTATATAAATGATCATTCATTCGTTCGTTCGTTAACACGAGCAGATCGCGAAATTTGATCGAAACCATTAATTCTTCGAAACAATTTATTACGACAAATTCGGATACATCTTCAACCGAAAAAAATGATAAGTTGGAAAAACCAGTAATTAGCTGCTGTAACTACTTATTAAGGGGAAAAAAAAAGTTTGGACCAAATAACTATTAGTTCTGATCAGATTTCTAGTGCATTCGCTACTAACGGAGAATCCATGAAAAATTAGCGGACAATTTGTATTTTTTGTTTTTTTTTTTTTTATTTTCAAATAAAACGAATGTTATTGGTACGCTGTCCGCTACACATATATCGATGGCATTTTCTGCTACAAACCGACTGTTCTAATCGCTAATCTTCACGATACCGACATAGACGTTTGTCATGCAACCGTTAGAAAGATATTAGAATATCGATCTCGTGGCGTTAGCGCTTCTGATAAATAAGCTAAAGCATTGTTTGCATTTGGTATTTGCATTGAGGTACAAAACTGCATAGCAAACACGAAGAAACTAAGATTCGAGAGTTCCTTTCGAACAAAAAGCGGTCACGGGTCACCGAAGATAAACTGGTTGAGTGCAAAATTGCAAAACGGGTTCAAAGACATTGAGCAAACGGGTTGCTTTAGAGTCGGTAGACCCGATTAAAAACTTCACGGAACTTGTAACGAAACATTTTTTTTCATCTACTCTCGAAGTCAATATCGTTTTTCACTTCACAATCGACAAAATATATCTTTAGAATAACTGTGTACTATAATTCATTTTTCTTTTAACGCGTAAACAAATATTAAATATTGAAGTAACAAATTAATATCCGATTTCATAAATCTCCGTTTTCCTGACAATCAGCAATTATTTATTGTTTTTTTTTTTTTTTTTTTTTTTTTTTTTTTTTTTTTTTTTTTTTTCGGATAATGAAACGTCTTCAGCGCTGTAGAGAAACATTTTTTTTAGCTACTCTCGAAGTCAATATCGTTTTTCACTTCACAATCGATAATATAAGTTTAGAATAACTTTGTACTATAATTCATTTTTCTTTTAACGCGTAAACAAATATTAAATATTGAAGTAACAAAGTAATATCCGATTTCATAAATTCCCTTTTCCTGGCAATCAGCAATTATTTATTGTTTTTTTTTTTGCGAATAACGAAACGTCTTCAGCGTTGTAGAGAACATTTTCGAAATTATTATGATAATTTTCATTCGCGTTTGACGACATATTTTCGAGAAAAGATTACCATTTTGTAATTCTGATGATATATTTTTTGAAAAAGTTTGTTTTTCTTTAAGAGTGCAAAAGAAGAAACGGATAAATTTAGTAAATTTGCATTAAATATTGCGGAATAATATTTTAAAGCGATTGCAGATTTCTGAGTTTCAAAAATTGTATACACGTTGTATTCGAGAAATCCCTGCGAATTAAGGTGAATCTGAATAAAAGAATTCCTGTTTTGTGCAGAAATGTATAACAACAAATTTACAGAAAATTAACTTAATTTACGACAATAAATTCCGATGCATATTTTTACATAATTTTAAAGTAGAATTTGTAGTTTTAGTCAATCTACAAATGCATCAATATCAATTTTTTATAGTATTCATCATTTATAAATTGCAGCTATTCGTTTATGAAAACAAAGATATAATTGCGGCATTACTTAAGTTGTTTCTGTGATTGAGAATTTAAATGATAAAAATTCTTCGGTTAATTCCGAAAACATATTAAAAAAAATAAACATAACTATCACTCGTAATAATTAAATAAAAATTGGAAATTAAATTTTGCAAAAACTGCGTACAAAATACGCCTGTAGATTTTTGTCATTAACTGACTTATTTTTCAATAAATTTAATGTGATATTTTTTTTTTTACATAAAGTAGAAACTCTTTAATCAGATCCATCTTAGTTCGCACGTGTTTTTCGTGTGAAATGTGTACAGAAATCTCGACGGGTTGACTGTACCGCAAGGAATTTCAGACCTTTCAGGTTGTTGCTTTTTGGGATTTTTACAACATGTCGATTAAGAGTTTCACCATCGACAGAAGCAGAAGAATATTGGATTGCGTTATAATACATTTTTTGAAAAATTGAACATTCAGATCGATATCAACCGCTACGGAAATTCTTTTGTTGTATAAATGGTCCGAGAGATCGCGCCTCACATTTTTTTTTATCTATATTTCCCGTTTGAGTGGTATATTCCTTACGAAAAACACGTATTTTATTATTCAAAGTATAAAGTTCAGAATTATGTAAACAAATTGCAGATTTATAAGCGAAACAGAAAAGAAATAGTGACGATATTAGCCAAAAATTCGCGATGAATTAGTAGTTACGCTTTGCCTGGCGGTACGTATCCCACGCCACGGTCTGTGCATTAGTTACTTTCTTCCCTTACGCTTTACATCGACAACTTCGAGGAATGATTTCCAAAATACTTAAATGCGTATTTCTGCAAATGTTTTTTTGTGGGTACCACTCGATGAAAGTGAAATTTTTCACAAACATCAAAAGACGCGGTAGCGACTTAACGGCAAGTAATTTAAAATTAAAAAAAAAAATAAGTATCCGCAACAAGCGTAAGCGTGTCGACCGCTACGGAGTAGTTATACGCCAACATTGGGTATCCTAATTTTCGATCGTTTTTTTCTCGTAAATTACCAAATGAATAATATAGTCGACGAATTTTCGTTAAGGCAGTTATGCTGAAGTTAAATGGATGGGACCGATAGGGTTTGGAAACAATCGCAATAATCGTTTAAAATTTTTGTGAGAAAAAAAAAAATTTAACAACGTTATATCTAAAAATAATTTTTCTACTCAACCCTAAGAAGTATTAATTTTTTATGGCCAAAAGCGTTAGTTAATTTTTTTTGGGAACGTTGTGTATAATTCACCTAATTGAAAAACATTAATATCTGATTTTCTAAATGCTCAATATTTTTTCAATTTTACAAATGCTTTCGTCGATCGATGAATAATTGACAACAAATTTAACGCGAAAAAAAGTACGAGTATACAAAAAAAATTGTAACGATTTCTCGAGAAAACAGGAACTTCCTAAAATGTTATTTGCAAATGTTATATAATAATGTTAAAAAAATGAGTACCTTATATTTCTAAGTGGTCAATATTTTAAAAAATTTCCAAATTCTTTCGTGGGTTATTGAATAATTAACAAATTTAACGCAAAAGGAAATCCAAAAAATTTTAACGATTTTTCGAGAAAACAGAAACGTCCTAAAATGTTATTTGCAAATATTATATAATAATTTGGGTTATTGAATAATTGCCAACAAATTTCACGCGAAAAAAATTAAATTTTTTTTTTTTAACGATTTCTCGAGAAAACAAGAACGTCCTAAAATGTATTTTTGCAAATATTATATAATAATGTGGATTATGGAATAAATGCCAACAAATTTCACGCGAAATTTTTTTTTAAATTTTTCAACGATTTGGCGAGAAAACACGTATATCGTAAAGATTCGCTGAAATGCTCAATATCACCTCATCTAAACATCCGCATAGTCGAAAGACGGAACGACGTAACGTTTGCACGACAAGTCCTTTTGGCGGTTGTACATCAAGGGCGAGCGGCGAGCGCGCGAGGCTAGGGCTCGATTGTGGGGTGGATAGGTGGGCAAAGGTTGGCAGACAGGCCAACGCGGAGGCGGCCGCGAGAGCTTTACAGGCACAATCGCTTGGCTCTCGTGCGCGTGCGACCGACCGACCGACCGCGGGGATAGTCAGCTGTCCGTGACGTCACGATAGTCGCCGAGGATCCCAGGTGGGGAGGGGGCATCGTCACGTGGGAGCCGGCAGAGTGTCACGTGGCGCGAAGCGTCGACGAGACTGCGGCTGCTGCTTGTGCCGCACACTTATCTCTATATGTTTTCTCGTATGGTTCTCTCCACCGGTTCTACTACACTATTTCTACGTCTTTGCTTTGCCAACCTTTATTTTTTTTTCCCTTTTCGATACCTCAACGATATATATCCCCCTCTATGACGACTGCACGGGCCGATAACTGTTTTACACGAACGACTATTATAACCTTTACGATCGAAGAATTGCCGAAGAGGAAACGCGAAGTACCGTCTCTCGGTGTCTCGAGCGTAGATATCGCGGGGGCCGCGAGAGCGCCGAGCTAACCGGAATCTCTCTCTCGCGCACACCATAATGCGCGCATTCCTGCTGCATGACGACGCGCTCCATGAATGACCGGCACGTCATCGGTACGATTTCGCGTTTGACGACAGACCGCAGCGGCAGCACCACGGTACATACGCGGCGAGCGGGTTTTTTTTTTTTTTTTTTTACTTCTATCGTACGTTACAACAGCGAGGCGGCACACGATGTCTCCCGGGGACGAGGAGAGTATTCGGAAGCGTAGAGTCACCACACTCTCGGTGCTGTTGTGTGTATACCCCGCAAACGCGATGTGTCATCGCGCGGTGACTATGCGAGCTATTCAACGCCGGCATCGCTCGAGCTCTCGTGCTCACCGGGATTCGCGAGTCTCTTACACTCGAGAGTAACGTCTCGAACTGTTCCTCGGGTTCTTCGATCGTTCGAAGGCGTCGATGTGTTCGGGGGGCGTATTTTTTTGGCGGGAGTGAAAAAATTGTGCGGGTTGTGTGTTAATAAAAACAACCGTTTCGAGAGATCGGATATAGAACGCGGTGGTGGGGTGTACTTTCTTTTTTTTTTTTTTTTTTTGCTGTTTTACGGGAAAGTGAAATTTTCTTATACATCGAAAACGAACAATATGGATATCGGGGAAAGAGCAGAGGGTCGTTCGATATCGCGGGAAGAGCAACAGGAAAGTCTGACGAACGGATGGGTCGATACGATGGAAACTATACAGTTCTGGCATCCCGAAGGTGAATTATTAATTCACTTTTTTTTAGGGGCAGACGACGAGTTGATTAAGCAAGTAACGTTTAGGGGATCGAAAAAAAATTTACTTCACTGATATTTTTTTTATTATTCTCGAGTACCCTAACCACTCTGATGCTGTTATAGTTAAAATTAACCCTAAAACAGCGCACATGGGTTTACCGGACCTGAGATGATTCACGAAATATTAGATTTTTTTTTTAAATTCGTTTATTTCGATCGCTTTTAAAAAAACTTTCTATGATTCTTACTATATAATTTTGCGGCTTTACAGACATTTTTTTTTATATTCTGACGTCTCGATTTCGCGATAACCAATTTAAAGATAACGGTTTTTTTTTTATATTTAATTATATTTATAATGACGCCATATGGATGGAACTGATAATAATAATAATCTAATATTAGCGGACCGGATGATCGCATTTGTTTCTTTTCTCTTTCTTTTTAATCTTTTTATATCGTAAAATCGTTTACGAAATTATTTTATTTCAATTACATCAGTTAATTTTATTTATAATTTTTGAATCGTTGTTTTGTTAATCTCTAACGCGTGAATCGCAATCCCATTAAATTATTGTTATACTCCACTTGTGCTATTATCAGCGGGCTAATTGAATTTTTTTGGAGTAAATCCGAAATTAGAATTTAATTCGAATGTTTCGAATGAAAATATCGAGTCTCCCAGAATCGCGTGTGGCATTGAAAAGAACCAAAAATTATGTGTAGTGTTTCAAGGTTAATAAACTCTCAATTACGGAATATTGGAAATGTGTGATTGAAAAGTGATTGTCGAAGAGTTTTTTTTTTTTTTTTCGATGTATAGCCGAACAATAATTATCGATACAATCTTTTATTCGTACTTTAAAATGGAACTGTGAAGAAAATATAATTTCGATCAATAGTACTTTATACCTAAAAAAAAAGTTTATACCGGTATTTTATATACATTGCTATTGCATTTTATTTGAATGAATATCGCGGTTTCATTCAGCAATTTTGGGACACATATTTACGCCGATAGCTCTCGTAAAATTGCTTTAATCGAATGTAAACTAAAGAATTAACGGTAAAACTCGAATATTCAGTCGTCGATCGCAATATCTTCGAATTCTTTCTCCTTATTCTTACGTACCTACGAGCAATGAAATGAAAGGCGGTTAATGAACGGCTGAACGAGACATTCTTATTCTCGCGCGGACGTTACTATTCGTTGACTAATCCGGTCCGAGAACGGATTTCTCCCGGTCACCGTAACTCATAGCCGAAGAACTAATTCATTATATTTATCGGCCGGATGCTGATCCACTACCGAGAAACTAGTCTGACTACTACGCGTTCTTGAATACTCCGCGCGCTACGATCGTTCGCCGTGTATTCCAAGTTTCTTGCAAACTTCCGACGTTTTATTATTCTTATTATAACGTACCACGTTTCTATACATTCTATTTTACGATACGTTAGCTTTAGTTAACATTGAAAGTTACCAACTGCGAGACGAGAGTAACAAAAAAAATTTGCAACGTTCAATGAACTCCGGATAACCATCTATAATGAAGCGGTCGAAAAAAAAAGATATTAAAAAATCACGGAATGAGAACCAAACAATTTAAAACAGACGATCGCCAAATTTGCTTTATGCACATAATACCGCGAGAAAAAGTTTGGAAAGTGATACAACGCGAAATTCTCTATTTATTTATTTTTTCATTCATTTTTTTGAATCCATTTTATCGATTATATGCGGATAATTATTTTTCTTTTCAATTTTTAATCAATTTTTTTTTTTATTTTTTGGGTAATACATTAAATTTGTTATTTTTATATAGTTTATATATTATTGATATAAATTGTTATATATTTGGTGACATATATTTGAATTTTTTTTTTTTATAAAAAACTATCGATTATATCATCAATATATTTTTAATATAACTTTTTCTGTTTATTTGTTTCTATCTTTCGACATTTTTCTTATCAATTTGTAAATCATCTTATCAATTTCAAATCCTCAAGGATCTCAGTTGTCGGCAAAAAATATATTAAATTCAGCGTTTTTGCTAATTAATTCATAAATCATATAAATTGTTATATATTAACATGAAAATATCCGTAATATAAGTTTTTTTTTACGAAAAAAGAATAATAATAATAAGAAATAAAATTTAAAAAGATATATCGAAAAATCAATCGACGATATATGCAATAATATTTTTGATAGACTTTTTTTACGTCGATAAACTACAAACAAAATCTTACAGTCGCAGAAGTGCAAAAATGCAGTACCGTCGCGCAAGGAGTCTCCGCGACGTAATACAAAGCTTTTATAATAATTTCACGGGCTTTATAATAATTATAACAATAAATTTGAAATCGGAGTAAAGAATAACACAAGTTGCATATAGCTTCGTTTTCCTTCGGAACCGCAGAGCTCCGACGCGTCGACGCAAGGCGACGACGACGTCGTCGTCGTCGGCGCCGCCGCCGATGCCGCCTGCGTCTACTGGTTACGAGGAAAGCTCTTCGGCGCGACGCGAACAACTCTGTGAGGCAGAAGTGACGTACGGGAATGCAGTTCGCATTGAGGCAGGTCGCTGTGCGGCAGTCGCGATACGAAGCCTCTTCTCGTTTTCGTAGCCCCGAGCGCGATCGCGAAAGATCAATTCACCGCTATATCATGTCCGTCTCATCTCTCTATAAACCTTCCGGTACTGTTTCGCGCTCGTCGAACGTTCGCTAACAAATGTGCATCGTTTACGAAGTTAATTCGCGACGAAGCGTTTCCTGGATTCGCGTCTTCGAACGGCGGATATGACCAGTCGAGATTAACTAAAGAGAATCCTCTCCATCGCTTAATTTTTGTCCCGAAACTAATGAAAATTCGAAGCTTCGATCGTTGAATAAACGAAGAAGCGCGGAGGAGGGGGCGAGCAGTGAAATAGTTCGACGAGCGAGAGAAGAGTCGGAGAGACTCCGCTAACGATCGCTTCGTCGCTCAAACGCGGCTCTCGACTCCGTTATTCCAATTGCGCGTCACACAAGTTCTATTATTACACGCAAAGGAAGCATCACAAAGTATGCGCCGACTGACTACGTTCGATGTCGAACCTTCGCAAGAGTTGCAGATAACGCCGAGAGCACCCCACGCAGTGGGATATTATTTCCGTAATGAAATTCGAAGACGCGGATACAAATAGAACGATGCGGGTTAAAAATTCTCGCTATGACGTCAGAGATTCTCGGGTATTGTTCGCGATTGCGATAATTTGGACGATATTAGGCAACAGCGATGGAGGCGATTTTCGCGATGCGTAAAAAAATAGGTTTCGCAAAATAGCGATACAATGGACAGCGATTTAGCGTCAGCGAAGCGGCTGGCAAGTAGCGTATGGAGCAATTCGTGGATTTCGCGATATCTCGAAGATGAAAAAGAACAACGCAATGTTCTCGATAGCGCGATGAAGTTTACATCGTTTACATCGATGAGAAAAGAATACTCGTCGGAGAGAATGTTGCGGTTTCGAAGAGAATCGACGAGCCTATCGCGGAAAAATTGTCATCGAATTTCGTGCTGATAATG
This sequence comes from Buathra laborator, assembly GCA_934046635.1. Lineage (NCBI taxonomy): Eukaryota > Metazoa > Arthropoda > Insecta > Hymenoptera > Ichneumonidae > Buathra > Buathra laborator. The sequence continues at coordinate 19,039,011 of OW203893.1, read as the reverse complement.
AAGAAACTCGATAGACGAAGCCAGAGAAGAGAATCGAAATGGGACGAGCCGCGGCGGCGTCGATGACGCTACAGTGAGATATTTCGCTTTTGAAGAAAAAAAAAAACGAAGAATAATATTCAATGAAAAGTTGCAAAGGCTGAGTAATACTGAAAAAATGTCGTAGCGCGCGAGAGCACTCGGACTATAAACACGGAAGCCGAAGGTCGAAGAAACCGAAATCGAGAAATTAAGTGATAGAAATAACGGTGGGAGGAAAATAGACGCCTGAGTTCGGGAAAATAATGTACAGGTACACGGATACCCGAAGCACCGACAGGATGTTCAAGAGCAGAATATATCAGGGCGACCTGAGTCCTGTCGCGATTTCTGGAAGTCTTCAACAACCTTCCAGTACGTAGTTCGCTAAAAAAAAATAATTTTTTTTTTTTCGTAAATTTTCACGAACGACGGATCCACTAACCCGTATGCCTTTGTTCACGCAAACGAGGCGTGAAGTTGAAGCCCTCGCGAGAGAAGTGGCCCCGATTCTTAATTGAATTGAAACAAATTTAAAGCTGCGCAACGATCGTTGTAAACAGATCATTTTCGCACGAAGGCTTTCTCCGCTGTTTTTTCCCCGTCATTCCTTGTCAAGAAGTTGAAATTCTCAACAGGCGCGACGGTTATTCATCAGACAATAATTATTTTTAACGACACTAACGCCATACGGTTAAAAAAAAATTAATATCTACTCAATTCCCGAGTTTGCAGAATACGAAAAAAAAAATCTCCTTATCGCTTACTTCATCCATGAAATCGCGAATTTTTCGTCAATTTTTCTTTGATTTCGCCAATATTTGGTTTATTATCTACGGTAGGAGAGAATTAATTCTTCACCAGCAATGGCGCGGTATCAATGATATCGCAGGTAACTCTGTTTTACCCGCGGAGTGCAATAGTTTCGTCTTTAACATTAAATACAAGTAATCAACGTATACTTAACAAATTAATGTTAAACATACAAAAAAAAAGTTTCTCGTCTTCGAGATTGAAGTTCACGATTAATCGAGGTTTCGGAGTGACTTTGTTCCATATTCGTGAAGCGTTCCATATTTCGTCGGCCTCAATCCGCTAATCAACGCGTCGCGTGGCCGATGCGCAATGGAGAAGCTGCACTTTCGAGATATGTGGAACATCTGCGGATAAGTGTGGAGAAGATCGCGTGGGGAGGGGTCTGAGGGGTGGGGGAGGGGGGTGGAGAATGGTAGTTGATATTAGGATAGGACAGGGTGTAGGCGAAGTACAGAGCCGAAGGGAGACTGTGTCTGGTGGGAGTTGAACGAAAAACTAGGTGCCTCAGGACGGTGGGGGAATCCAGCGAACGATGGTGGTGGTTCGACGGATGGTGGGAGGAGAGTAGAGGGTGCCGAGTAAACGGGTCGTTGACCCTTGTCGCAGCTGTTATTGATCGACGACCAGGACTAGCAACATGGAGCAGACTCTCCGTCCTTAAGCCGAATCGCCAGTCCTACCGCAAAGGATCTCTTTATTTCAATTGTCTTAGTTTATCGCACCGCACACCCTTATCAAGCAATTGTCCTAAATGCCGCAAAGATTCTCGCGATGTATTTCGATAGGGGGTCGTGGAAGGGAACATTTGATCGTTGTTGTTGGTAGACGAGGCGCAAGGTAGCAGCGACGCTCGGTGACCAAGTTCCGGAGCTCGAATGGGGTGACCCACTGAGCTGAGGATTTATATGCCACCTGGAGGAAACCTTCCGTCGATGTTGCCGCTTCTATCGGTTACCATTGCGAGCCTTTACCTCCTTTGAATCTTCCTAAGAATCGAGAACAATGGCCCGTGAAAGCGCTTCCACAATGCCGTTAATGTATCACGAATTTTCATTGATTTTCTGTACTCTTTTTATCCTTTTATTAAACTTATGCGCGAGAATACCACAGGGTATTTTTGGGTTTATGCAGATTTTAGTGAAATTTTATTTGGGTTTTTCTTTTTTGTTTGTTTCTCGATCGCAGGTCAGCAGGGCCAACAAGGAGAGCAGGAATTGGCAACGAAAATGTTGCAAATTCAGAGTAAGCGATTCTACCTCGACGTGAAACAGAATAGGCGGGGAAGATTCATCAAAGTAGCCGAGGTATGCATTGTATTTGACTGTAGATTGAGATAATAATGTTTAATTTGTGATAATTGGTAATTGCATTGCGTTTCTGCAGATCGGAGCGGACGGTAGGAGAAGTCAAATATTTCTGGCGCTCAGTACGGCGTCGGAATTTCGTGATCACCTTTCAACGTTTAGCGATTACTATGCATCTCTCGGTAAGATATTTTTAAACGGTTTTGTTTGCCTTTTGATTTTATGAATTGCAAAATTTTAGGGTACGACGAGCCATTTAATGACCTGATTTTTTATTGGTCACGTTGTTCTACATATGGTAATCGGAGTTTAAAATGAAATAAAAAAAAATTGAACATTAGAAATTTAGTTGCGAATTTTTTTTTATTTTTTTTTTTCGATTGCAAATTTTCGGGCTGAAATTCGATCGAAATTTTTATTTAACTTTAGAACGCCTTTAGGTATCATGAAATTTACATGGCATGCAGAGGAGGGATTATCATTGTTTGTTTAAATTTTTTTTTAATCCTTATAATCGTTAAGGTATCACGCGGTTATAATTTTTTTTCAAAAATGTCTTTTAGGACGATAACTCATACAATTTTTGAGTTATCCGACAAAAAAATGTCACCGAATTGATCGATGTATTTCTATGTGATGATCGGTATGCGTTTTTTTGGTTTTTTGATTTAACTTTGCACATTGCGTCTTCATTTTGTTTTTAACACCATTTACATGACTTTCTCTGTAAGGGAAACAAAAATGTTTTAAGGTCGATACAAATTTATTTGCATTTTTTTTTCACCCTTTTCATTGTCTGTAATAAAAAAAAAAGATATCTCTGAAATTTCCTTTCACAGTCCATTTTGTTCATTGCTCCCCTTAAAATACGAAAAACACATCAAATTTTCAGACATTTTAACCAAGAAACGATGAGACGACTGTTTAGTAATATCTAAAAACGCTATTTTTCGCAACGGTTCCTATAAAAAGGTACCATTCACGACTTACGAATCCGCAACTTCTTTTACTCCCACATTAACATTTCTCACTGAAACTCGCGTCGGAAGATCTAAAAACTATTATTTATACTTTACCCATGTTGCCTTGTGTTGCAAATTATTAATATTTAAATTAATGATTTGAAAAAAAAAAAAAAAAAAATGAAATGTTTCCGGAAAAGTTTGTTTATCTCTAACTGCAAAATTAAGCCCTTTGTAGGATTTCGAAGGTCAACCCCTGTATTCGTGACGTGGTAACGATTACCCGTATCCTCGATCATCTAATCTCCAATGATTTTCTTCGCAGGACCACCTAATCCGGACAATTTACCGGACGATGGAAAACTCAAGTCGGAAATGATGGTAAAGGACAACAGGCGGTACTATTTGGACCTCAAAGAGAATTCCCGCGGCCGATTCCTGCGGGTGAGTCAACCTGTATGTACCGAACATCAAGTATCACATTTTTATACTAATTATCTTAGAGACGAGTTCCTAATATGCAGACTTCATCGAGTATCGCACGTTCTCCGTAAACGGAGAGAGGTTCATATAGCGTTAAGTTTTTTTGTTCCACAGACCTGACAAAGACACGAGTAGAATTGCATCGAATTATCGCGATTAACTAAACCAATGAACGATCTCTTTATCTCATTGTTTTGTAACGATTTTTTGGCGCAGGTATCGCAAACGATAACGCGGGGCGGTCCGAGGACACAGATAGCGATACCGGCACAAGGAATGATAGAGTTCCGGGACGCGCTGACGGATCTTCTCGAGGAATTCGGGACGGACGACGGCGGCTTTAAGGGCGATTTACCCGAAGGCCGTTACATGCGCGTCGATAATAAAAATTATTATTTCGACATCGGGCAGAACAATCGCGGTATCTACATGAGAATTTCCGAGGTACGTGTATCAAACGATTCCGTAGCTATTTTATATAATGAATTTTCGATTTCTCTCTTATCGGACGTTTACGCGAAGATACGTCTCATGAATACTCGCTGTAGAGTTCTCCGTTTCGCACGGAATGTGATTGCATCGAAAGACTCGAAATCAAGTGACCGCGTTGCTCAACAGTTATTTTTTTCAATTGTTTATTGTTTAGAGGAGTATATGGAAAACTTGGTATAAGAAATATCGAAGATTAAAGGATTACAATTTTTTTGCGGTGTGTGTGTCTTTCCGCCAAATAACACGCTTCGAACTCAATTTGAGCGGAAATTCTTGAAGATTTATTGATTTTTTCAACTCGGCAAAATTTATTATATGGAAATAGTATCGAAATGTGCGAAATAAAATCTGCTGTTCCGGATATTGCTAAATGAAGAATGAGATGCATTTGGAATGGTCGTCATTTTTTTTTTTTTTTTTTTTTTTACGATGGAATATCACTATTTTTTTGTGAATTTAAATGGAATTTGAAGTAAATTTTTTTTTACAATGTTAGTAACTGTCGTAAATATTTTGGAATATATAAATTTGCAAAAATAGAGTTTTGCGACACGAGGAATTTTAACAACATAGATATTTATTGAACGCTGACAATTTCGACCGATCATTTAAATTTACTCGCGATGTATGTAAACGCCTTCACTCGGGGTGAATTCTTAACGGTTCTCTTGCAGTCCTCAATTTTAGAGTCAATATAACGAAAAAAATTGTTTAAAAAATGTAAATACAGTCGGAAACTAATGCAAACATATGATTGAAAAAATGATAAAATTCGCGAATTCTCTCTAAAAAATGGAATATTTTTATCCAATATCTCTTCGATATTTGTACAAATCCCTTTTCCGATGAAGAAATCGTATCAGGTATTCTACAGTATTATTTTTCGCGATATAGAAATATCGACAGACTGAAAACTTTACTTTGATCTTTGCTTCTGCGGTTATTCGTTTGAATAATGAAAAAAAAGAACTATGCAGAGCCGACCGCATCCTAAAATCACTTTACGGGTCGCAGATGCGAGAATCGTTTTTTGAAAAGTCATATCTTTGAATTTATTTGATGTGTACAAACATTAGAGGGAAATTTTTATATCCAATTAAGGATTATTTACGAAACAAAAAAATTGGTTGTAAAAAACCTTTGAAAATGACATTTTCGACGGTAGAAAATATTTTTTCTCCAACACGTTGCATAATTCAGAGGCGACGAATTTTTTACCATATTTCAAACATTCAATCGCTCAAAGTTATCGATATCGCCAATTTCGCAATATAAAAAAAAATCGGCAAATCCAAAAAACGTTCTCCTCACTTTGTAATCCCTATGGTATCAATAATGAATACGTTTACACGATCCGCATTAAGAAAGCGTGCAAAAGAAATGAGTACCGGTAACGAAAGATCATAGAAATTGCAAAATAATTAAAAACCATTAAAAAAATAAATAAAAATCCATTTCGGGTCTTAGAGTTTCCTACGATTTTGTTGTCCTGAGTCTCGGCTTCGATCTTTTGCCAGAAACAATCCGAAAATTGTTATTTGCTACTCGAAAAGTTTTTATTTATCGCTGGAAAATCAAGAAATATTAGAATTTAAAGAAAAATGAGATGAAGAAAAAAGAAAAGACAATAACGATATATGCGGTTGGATTTTCAGGTGAAGACAAACTTCAGAACAGCCATCACAATACCGGAAAAGTCATGGGCGCGGTTCCGTGATATATTCGCGGATTACTGCGACAAGATGAAGGAAGGAGGAGCCGGTGTTAGTATGGGCGGCGTAGGCGGCGGTGGAAACGTTATGACCGACGGAAAGGGAGGCTCGGTGGTCGCGCAGGTACCATCACCATCTTCAACCTCGCAGCAGCCTAATCCGAATCCGAATTTAGACTCTACTTTACTCAAGTGAAAAAGGCTTTAACTTAACTCGAACATTGAAATTATAACCGTAACTCGTTTTCAAGTCGTTAAGCGAACTAAAGGAACTTGTCAGAGTCTATGTCATCGTCACCGTCATCCTCGTCGTCAGCGTCATCCTCATCGTAAATTTAACTCGTCGTACGATAAAAAAAACAACAATGGCCACGATGACAATTCGTTTCTACGATACAATATCGTTTGCCGTAGTAGTCCATTTTTCAATTACGATTATCGTGTGAAAATAATCGATCGCGCGACGCGCAAAACAATGCGAACGATTATGATACGTTTGTACGTCGATAAGCGAATTATCGCTCGGGATAATAATATCAACAGCGTGGTGAGATGATGAACGAATGAGGGGCGCATCTCGAACTTGCACCCTCGAAAAATCGCCGTAGATAGAGTGAAAAAAAAAAAAAAAACAACAACAAAGCCAACTAAACAACTAAAATAAAATAGGAAAAAAAAAAGAAATGCGCGAGGCGCAACGACGACGACAAATCTCCGATGTCCCGAGCGAATACGCGAGTTTGCCATCGATCAAACGTTATAGGTAACTACCGTTCATTTCCTGTTTAAATCCTCGGAGCTCCTCGAATTTTCATTTCGGTTGTCGTGTTCTCTGATCGTTCGCGAAATCCAATTATTATTCGTTCGAAACGCCCGCGCGCACGCGCGAATTTCGCTCGCACACTCACACGTCCAAAAAAAAGAAAAAAAAATGAATCAACAAAGGAAAATTGATGGATTAAAAATAATTCCTCACGGGAAATGGACTGTAGTAAAGAAAAAGAGTAAAAGAAAAAAAAAAAATATAACAAGTGGAAAAAGTAAAAGAAAAAAAAAGGGTTACGTTACAATTGAATTTGATCGTTCAGATTTTATGGATAAAATAGTTGTTATATTAACGATTATGTCGCGGGGGTTTGGCGAAGAGGGAAAAAAAAAAAAGAAGAAACAAACGATACAGACAAAAACAAAAAGCAAAGAAAACGCTGCGCGCATAACGCGACGGGTCTTTCGAGTTGACGATCTTCGGGGGCGACACGAGCAGCCATCGTAACTTTTATTCCCGAATGCTTTTCGACGGGGAACAAAAAAGATAAAGAAACAAAATTTCGAACTAAAAGTCACAACGCCGTTGATATTTTGCGAGCTTAGCTCGAGAAATTCAAGTGGCGTCGACGCGGTTGTACGCGATCTTGAAACGCGAGGGGACGATGCTGGAGATCCGTTCGACGGGCCTCTTTTGCATTACGATTAATACGAATGAATTTTAAAGTTGGGGGATTGGGAAAGTAAAACGGGTAACGCGACGATAGTTCCGATGAAAAAAAAAAAAGAAAAAAAGAAAAAAAAGGGCGTTATTCACCTAATCGTCTTTGAACTCTGAGTAAATTCCAGCCGATCAATTGACTCTCGTGGGTTGGGTTTTGGAGACGAGTTGGCTTATCGCGTAAACATTGATCGCCCGCTCCCCCCCTCCCCCCACCCCCACCTCGTGAACCGCGACGCCGTACAATCGTTCGTAAACTGAACGATGTTCTCTATTAAAAGAAACAAAAAAGAAGAAAAAAAAAAAAAGTAATAATAATATTGAAATAATATATAAACATAGGAGATGAAATGCTAGCCGGATACAAATCTATATAATATGTACATTATAAACAACGTTAATTATGTTGAATTTTCGTTTAAACAAAAAAAAAACAAAAAAAAAAACGTACGACAGGTGCGTCCGCGCATAACACAAAACACTTTTATACAGAACACCGTAATACGAAGAAAAATAATGAGAGATACATGAAAAAAAAAAAAAGTACTAAATTAAAAACAAAAAAAAAAATCATTACAGAAAAAAAAATCGAACCTCGACGAACACGCGACAACCACGGAAAAAAAAAAAAACATTCGCCGACCGTGCGTATGCGTAGCAGAACTTTACGTGATCGATAGACGAAAGATAAAGTGACAAAAATGAAAAAAAAAAATAAAATAAAATGGTAAAACAAAAAAATACGGGACGGTGTCGACGCGTATCTGAAAAAGATAAAAAGAAATAATAACGTTACGATTGATCGACGGCCGACTTCAAAACACAATTGCATATTAGGTATGTAATATACGAATGCATATTAGGTATTTATATAGAATCTATATAACTGTATAATTGTAACGAAATGCCAATGTCCGTGGACCCAACCGACTGTGTCCATCCGCAACGCTGCCGTTGAATCGCGTAAATTCGTGGGTGTTGCGGATTCTGCAACCGGTTAGGTCCTCTCCCGGGCGCAGGAAGCAAAGTGGGGAAAACAAAACAAAAATAGTAATGGCAAGAAAGAAGCGAGTTATTCGTCAAAAAAACAAAACAGAAAAATAACAAAAAAAAAAAAAAACAAACAAACATTAATAACAAACAAAACAAAGAAATTACGTAACAAGACCGAGTCGAAGATGGTAAACGTTCGAGTTATTTCCAAAAACAAAAAAAAAAAAAAAAAAAAAAACAAGAATCTTAATACGCTTTCATTCTGCAACGCTGTGCTAATATCAACAATATACATTGAGAAAAAAAAAAAAAAAACTAATGTAAATTCGTTCTACTTGCGTTCTTTGTATTAAAAAAAAAAAAAAAAGAGATGAAAAAAAAAAAAAAAAAAAAACATGAAAATAATAATGGAACGAGAAGATACACTTGTCAATTTCGCACTGGTGCGAAATGATCATTATTGATTAGTAGCAACGAGGGAGAGGGGGGAGAGGGAGATGGGTGGTATATTATATGCATAAACAGACAAAGTGCTATTTAAAGGGGCGTGACATTTCGGAGTTTCGTGTGTGTGTTTGCGTGCTATACAAACATCTCAGCCTCCGTCGTCACGCTCTGAGAAAGATATGAAAATGAAATTTTATTTATATTTTAGCGATGTTTGAATTATTAATCTGTTTCCAATTAGATCTTCAAACTTATATAAAATTTTTTTTTTTTTTTTTTTTTTTTTCGCATAACTGTTTACGATTCTTTAATTTGTTTTTTTTCTTTCTTCCTTTCTAAATCGACAATTTCGGCTGGTCTGAATTTACCTAGAATGTAGGATTCGACGATTGTAACGCAATATAAATCACAATAGGAATTTCGAGATAACGCGCGTAGGTTTGCAACTTGTGAGGGACGGGCGTTTTGGACGATACTATAACGACTCTCCCGAGTGAAAACGAATAACGAATTATTTTGAAAAAAAAAAAAAAAAAAAAACAATGCAAAAAAAATTTATAAAAATAAAATAAACATCCTAAAGGGGTTTTATCGACGAACTCGGGAGAGTCGAACGACCGAACCTCGAGGTTTGCGCATAGAGCGTATCGGACACGTTGGAAACGAAAAGGGCATAGAAAAAAATTGTTCACTGGCGCAGATGGTATGACACATTGTGATCTATACAAATTACAAATAACAAAGCATCAACAAGTAGTAAATATTTAAGGTATGTTAACAATTATGGACACAAAACGAATACGAACACAAACACGAAGACCGTGAGAGGCGATATCCTCGATCGGAATTCACTCATGGAAACGACGGGGACACTTAAAAAAAAAGAAAAAAAAAAAAAATAAGAAACTCTTCGATCTCTGTACGCTTGTATTAAACACGTGTACAATCGAAGCGTGAACGACTACAAACGTACCTTTACCGAAAAACGACAGATATACAAGAGTAATGATGAAAAATAAATAAATTAAAAAAACAAAAAAAAACAGCGAGAAAAAAAAAATATGAAGTACACGTCTGACGCGTAAGAATTAAGCAAAACTAATATAAAAATAAATGAAAAAAAGAAGAAAAAAAAAAAAAAACACACGACGCTCCTGCCACGCAGCGAGTTCTTAGACAGCTTTAAGATTAAAAAAAAAAAATATTGATAAATGATGAATAATAATTATTGAATAATAACGATAAACTTTCTATATGTTGAATCGTGTCTAGTGAGAAGAAAAAAAAAATACTATTGAAGTAACAATTAAATACTATTGCCACGGCCACACATACACACGAGAAAGAAAGTGAGATACACACACATACACATGATGATGAATTGACACAGTTTGTATAACTATTAGTTGTCTCAATCGAATCATTTTTCTTTTATTCTTCTTTCTTTTCACCTTAGTGAGGAAAAAAAAAAAAAAAAAAAAAAACAAGTAAAATGCGGTTGTTAGAAGATAGCTTGGTGTTTTCGTTTGCTGTTTTACAAAAGAAAAGAAAAAAGAAAAGAAAAAAAAAAAAACAACGTTGTACAGTTGGTAAAATCAGCGAACCCTCGTTTAGCTGATTTAAATGTCAAACAGATTAAAAAAAAAAAAAAGAAAAAACAAACAAAAAAAAAAAAACGAGTAGTTGGATAGGTACAGGAACAGCCCCACGCGTTCCGCGGCAATCGCGATTGTCGTGGAAATTAATTCGTTATTGAATATTTATTATCACTGCTACTTGTTGCCCCCGAGAAATTTCTTATTAAACAGCCGACCGCAAGATCGATCGATCGAGATAATCCGAATCGTGCGATTTATTTCGCTGAAAAACGACGAATTGATTGATGAATTTATTATTTCGTTCGCGCGAACAACTTGAATTGTGTAGCAAAGCAAACGCCTCGACTCGGTCGAAGGTGCATCGCACACGTGTTTACCACATGAGCGACACATGGTCCGTCCAACGGACATTAGAGACAAAAAAAAAAAACGGGCAAAAAAAAACGAAGTCACATCTCGCGGTTCGCTGTTTAAAAAAAAAAATAAAACGAAAAAACAAAAAAAAAACAAAAAACCGATTCTACATTGCTGCAGCGATTTATTATTACAATTACGATTATATTGTCATTATTATTACGATTATGATTATTATTATGATTATTCATACAGTGTAGTGCATTGCCAGTTGTGTCCTGATTCCTAAATAACGAACCGGGCCTCGAGGGGGCTGATTAATCTTCGTTTTTTCTTAAGTGATATATATATATATATATATATATATATACCTTTTTTTTCTTTGTTTCTCTCTTTCATTTTCTACCAGTTGTGAGTTTTAACACGATGATAATGATAATATGAATCAGAACTTTTACAATTTATCGACTTTTCCCTCGAACGATACTTTACTTTAACTGTCCCTTGATAATGAAAGAAAAGAAAAAGAAAAAAAAAAAAAACAAAAAAAAACAAACAAACAATTATGAAAATGAAGCACCTACATTACCCCTTCCTTTTTTCCCTGCACGAGATCGGCCCACTCGGGTTTGGCTCATTCGCCTAGGCTGTTCATTCAATAAAAATGAGTATTTAAATTACTACATAATTATCTCATGAAAGCCGGAGAGCATCGTTACAATTCCCACGTCGTTCAATCTACGCATATATACTAATACTCTCTTCCGTCCGAGAAAAAAAAAAAAAAAAAGAAAGAAACAAAAACAAAACAAAAAAACGACTCTTGTTTATCGTAGTCGCTTAATAATTGACGATCCGTATTGATTCGATTTCGGCAGGTAGCTCGTTCGAAGAGTTCAACGTATAAGAATCAAAAGGATAATCGACATGGCGATCGTCGCGCACGTGAAAAAGTGAGACGACGCAAATCATTGTCGCGAATAAAGAATAACGAATCCTCGTCCAGCATGGAAAATCCGCATGATAAAATCCCGACGAAGACAACCTCGGCACCTTCCATAACCCTGCAATCATCCCCGACGCAACTTCCACTTCCAAAATCCTCGGCGTCATCCAGTTCCACTTACGTTCCAAACCATAGTTTTGCTAACGAAGCCAACGATCCCGTTGAATATTCGTCTACGCCGAACGATTAAAGGCGTATCGAAACAAATTCGGATTGACTTCGAACGTTAATGCATTTTCATTTTATTTCATCGATCGAGTGGAATCGAATTTTCGCGTATGGGAGCTCAATGACACATTTACACGATATGCACACATAACCACACATACAGGCAGTGACAGCACGAGAGATGATGCACATGTGAGAGTTAAACGTCGAGACGCAATCGGTCGACGTTTAATCCTTTTCGTTTCCATTATTTGTCCGGAAGAGCCGAGGGGTCAAGGTATCGAGTATTATTATCATTTTTATTATTTCTTACGATCGCGGAAATCATCAATGCGTCCATTTTGAATCGGGAGCTCGTTAAACATTCAGTCCATATTCGTGAAAATCACGACAAACATTTATTAACCACGTTACGAGTTCTTACCTTCGCGCTTTTCCCGCTTTAACACGTAATATCTTCTCTTTCTAAAGAATAAAGGAAAACAGTTGACACAGACATACAAACACTCCTGCTTCGCAGATAGATAGTTAATAAAGATGTTCCCATTTAGACATGGTATAGTTTCGCGTTGAAATGTTTCTCTTTCGGGGCACCGTTTCACGATTTCGTACTATTCCGACCATTCCTCGGCGAGAGACGCGAAATGCATTATTTATTAGCGAAAAGAAAAAAAATTGCAATTCAAGTGGGAAGTGGTGAAAGTTTATTCGTCGTTGTTTCGAATCGTTTAACGACAGTGAGAGTTTTCTTCGCGAGTTATAATCGCTGTTTCCATTTTTTTTTCTTTTGTCGTCAATGTCATTACCTCGAGACACACGTATAACATACATACACAGAGCTACTTCCGCTTTATCTTTCGCGTTGTTGTGTTCATTGCGAGATTAAGAGATTAACTATTGAAAAAAAACCAATAAAAATAAATGAAAAAGATAAAGAAAAAAACTTAATAACGAACAATAATATCGTTGTAGCATCGTCACGGGGATACCAATCAATCAATCAAAAAAACAAAAAGGACATACGAAATCTCTTTTAATCACGATTTTCGGTCACGAAAAAAAAAAAAAAAAACGTCCGGGGCATGTTATGGGACACGGATCGTAGGGAAAAAAAGAAGTATAGCACATCACTGCCATATTACGGATAAAATATTATTGCCCGATTTTTTTGAACTCTCGCGTACTCGCGAATCCGAGTACCCGATGTGCAAGAGCGTCGTGTACGGTTGAAAAAATAAAATAAAATTGAACAAAACGTGAATAAATAAATTTAAAAACGGTGAAAGATTTTACGTATATTCGTAGCACGTTAGGAACGAGTCTTAGATAAAGGAAAGAAACAAAAAAAAAACACGCTCCATTTCTTCTTCGACAGCACAGTTGGAAAAAAAAAAAAAAAAAAACAAAACGTAAATTATGAGACGGCGATGGTAGCTGCAGGCCTGAACTGTTGTTAAATAAAACAAAAACAAAAAAAAAAATGTTTAGTGTATATGTACGCATGTGATTAATTAATTCCTATCATTGCACATTACGTACATGGAGAGGCGTTACTGCATATAAAAAATGTATTTGAAAAAAAAAAAAAAAAAAAAAAATTGGGTGGATATAATAATAATAAAAACGCAAAGATAAGTGGTTTTAGGTATACGAAATCTTTTTTTACAAATTTTTATCTTATAAAAATATAATTTAATAATCCATACTCGCGGTCGTCGAGCTAAACGAATCGTTTACTTCCGAATAATCTGCTAAACGATCGGAGAATAATCGCGACCACTTCGGAAAATGCGACACGAGCGTCAACGCTTCATCCCGAGATAATTGATGCGTTTTTTCGAGACAATCCAACACGTAAGTTCGTGAATTCGTCGAGTGCCGTTCGGGCTCTATGTCGAGCAATATTACGAGAGATTGCAAATGCAGCGGATAAAGATCGTATATATTTTTATTAGTTTCTCGACATCGTGAGCGCAGAGACTCGAGAAAAAATGATATATAACGCGATACTTTTGGCGAATAATTGGAATTTACGAAAATCTCTTTAAGAACGCTGGAGGCAATTTGAAAAATCGTCGGCGATGCCGCGGCGACGTTCAACAGTTTATCCAAGTCGCGGGAAGTTTCGAAGCTTCCGGAAGCCGCGATATTTTCGGTATCCCTTAAATTATCGATAAAATTATTAACGAGCGGCTCCTCGATGAGATCGCGACTCTGTGCGGCGTACAAACGATCTACAGTCGCAGAGTCGAGATCCAGAAGATCTTTCTCCTCGACAGCGGTGAGTAACAGCCGTCGACTGTCCTCCGTTGGCTGCAGATCTGCTATTCCATTAAGCAACCTTTTCGCGTGAACTAAGAATTTTTTATTTCGTTCGGATAACACGATCAAAGCGTTTGCTATGGTTACAAGAATATCTACTCGTTTATCGTCTCTGCGTAGAATATTATTCGTCAGGTATATCCGCAAAATTCTTTCAACAAATTCCAAAACTCTTTCTACTTGCGAAAACGTTTTCGAGGACTCAATTTCCCTCGGCGGACGTATCCAGTCGCGGAGAATTTCCTGGAAAAAATTACGAAATTCAGTGCGAAAGAAGACGGTGAAGAAAATTTTCAACGTAACTTTTTTTGGTAATTTTTTTTTTTTTTTTTCATAAAATTCGTTTCACAAAATCTGTCGCCACAACTCACGATGACTTGAATCCTAACAGAGTATCTCTGCAGGGCTTCGGGAGAAACTTTGTAGCTCAGCAAATCAGTGAAGGATCTCGTAAGCGCCGTTAGTACGTTGCGTTCCGTCGTTGGAAATTTGTCATTGTTCAAAGATTTTTCGAAGGATTCGTTATATTTTGGATCATTCTTAACCTCCTCGCGGCTTTTCACGATAGCGCGTAATATTTGTTTGTCCATTGTATTTATTGAACGAATATTTTATACATCGATTTTACTTTCATTATTCGAGTTTTCCGCGAGAGTATTGATTTTATTTGATTATTCTATTGAGCGTAACATTTTTTGGGCGACTTCACTGTTTCTTGATGCTCGTCGGACTGTTGATTGTTTGGCAACAAAACAACACAAAAGGCGGGAAATAGCACGTGGCTCTGTGATGATTATTGTCTCGTGAAGTGACAAGAGGATTCATTCGCGGTTAGAAACTCAGTCAGTTGGGGAATCTACTCAGTTCACGCCGGTAGGAAATCGCGGCGAACGAAAAAAATTCGCAGTTAAAGTAATTCGATGATCAAAATTGTGAATGGCGAACAGAATTAATTGTGATAATTAGAAAATACCGCATCGTTCTGTTGGAGCATTGAAAAAGAAAAGAGAAAGTGCACGATAACGACAATTCATTTTTTTGGGGACGGAAATTCTGGTTTCCGACAAAATCATTGTTCCCGAACCTCTGCGAATGTGACTTCTTCTCGATCCTTGGGTTTTTTAAATCGTGATCAACACGGGTATACGACGGCCGAATGATGATTCCTACCATGAAAGCTTATTATCGGTAATTCTTGAGAATATTGCAAATAGTAGATTTTTCATTCAGCATACTGTAACAATTACAAATACACCGCGATAAACTTTATATTCCTTGCTTTTTGGTCGCTGGTCGGTCGTCGCCGCGATCGTTGAATATCATCCGACGAATGACTGCCATGCTGGATGAAAAGGACCAATGATATTCGCGAATACATTCCAAGTGTGTCCCATCCAGCTGGTTACACACGAGCTTCACTGGTCGAAAAGTTGTGCACAGTGTTCTCGCCGGGTGTTAACTCTTGTCGTCAATTTTTTTTTTACATCGAAGGTGAATTCTTGCCTTGTGGTGTTTAGGCTCTTGTGTCCTTACCGATTCGAAATACGGCATTCGCGAATCTCATGTGGCAGATTTTCATCTTTGTCGAACATTTGAGAC
Source organism: Buathra laborator (assembly GCA_934046635.1). NCBI lineage: Eukaryota > Metazoa > Arthropoda > Insecta > Hymenoptera > Ichneumonidae > Buathra > Buathra laborator. The sequence continues at coordinate 19,023,252 of OW203893.1, read as the reverse complement.
GTAAAAAGTGGTGAAATTCAGTTACAGGAGAGAGCATAGAAGTGAAAAAAAATGGGTAAAGCGAAGAAAGGAAAGCGTTCCGGCAAGGACGACGATATGTGAGTTAAATATTTCGACAGATTGGTAACGTCTCCTCGCCGAGTCTTCCCGCAGTTTACCCCGCAACCACATTTTTCTCATTATTCTCGAGACTCGAAAAATCCGTTAGAATGTTTTATTTGCGAATTAAATTTATCACTCTGACGTAACCTCGTCGGATAAAATTTAGTTTTAGCCACGATGATGCAATACGCTGCCATCCGGCCACGTAGGTTATGTTAATTTTCCTCTCAATGCTAACCTCCGCGAAGATTCGCCGAGTACGAAGATCTTCATTTTTTTCCCCACTTCCGAGTGCTTTTAGTAATCGCCTCGCCATCCCAGATTTCTTATTCCTTTTGTTCCAAACCATTATATTTATCATCGCTCAACATAACTCGCAGGGACAGCGACGTAGATATCGAGGAGCAAACAGTCGCTGAGCCGGCAAAGAGTAAAGCCAAAACGAAAGACAAGAAGAAAAAGAAGGGCGACGATATAGACGACTTGGCGGATGATTTGGAAGAACTCAAAGTCGACAAGGCTAAGGCGGGTAAAAAGAAATCGAAAAAAGGTGGTGCAGCTGATTCTGACGACGAGTCCATTTCTCTACGATCCAAAGGCAAAGGAAAAAAAGGGGCCAACGACGATGATTCAGGCTCTGAGTCAGAAACGGATCGACCAAAAAAAGGAAAAGCTAAGAAAAATCAGTCGAAAAAAGGATTCGGAGCTTTGGACGAAGATTCCGATGGTTCCGGATCGGAGGACGAAGCGCCGAAATCCAAAGGAAAAGGAAAAAAGGGCAAAAAAGATTTTAACGATGAGTCTGATGACGAGGCCCCAAAGGCACAGTCGAAAAAAAGCAAAAAGAAAAATAAGAAGGCAGATTCTGATGAGGAATCTGGAGATGAATTCATAGCCAAACCTAAAGGTCAAAAGAAGGGCAAGAAAAATCGTAAAAACGCTTCGGACGACGAGTCTGAAGAGGAAATACAAAAGGTGAAAGGAAAGACGAAAACGGGAAGAAAGGCATCGGAATCTGAGGAGGAGACGAATATTGTACAAAGCAAAGCTAAGAAAGGCGGACAAAAAGGTAATTTAATTGCTTCAATTTTCGTATTCGAAAATACGCTCGATATTCGCTATGAATTACTTCAATTTTCGTATTCGAAAATATGCTTCGTATTTTCGTATTTAAATTTAACAATAAAATTCTTGGATTCTAAGGCAATTCTTACAAATTTACAAATTTACACATTTGGCTGAAATTACATTTACATTTCGTAAACGTCGGTATGTTGAGAGAATCAGTAAACAAATCGATAATAACGTTTTAATCTAACGTTTGTTATTTGTGAACTTAATATTTGTTTTTTAATTTTTCGGGAACCATTTAACCACTCCAAATTGTTAATTGACTTCATAAATTGCCGATTGGGAATAGAAAGAACTCAATTGAAAAAAAAAATGGATATAATCATATGTAGTTTCCTCTTATTTTTGTCTACCAACAAATCTTTTATAAAGATATTGTCATGTAAATATTTAGGTATATCGGGGAATTTTTTTCGTCACATTTATTGTCCTCCTTATAAACGCGATGTACAAAATGTATAAATGGAAATTTATATATCGATAAAGTTATTTTTATGCATTAATCGTGCGTTAAATTTCAAAGAAATGGGTCCCGAAATTTGAATAACTTATTTCAATTTTGCGATAAAAATTAGGCTTTTCCAATCAATTTGTTTGATTATACGAAAAATTCTTAAATTTACTGTGTACAGTAATTAAATTTTCGATCGATTTGCGTTAATAGTAAATTCAGAAAATTCTGTTTTAAATTTAGATAATTTTAACGATCGCGATGAAAATTACTGAATTGATATATTGAATTTATTTCTGAAATTTCTTTCGGTAGCTGCTCCGGCTCGCGGAGGCTTTTCGCTGCTCGAAGTCGACGACGACAATGACGACGACGATGACGAGGAGCAGCCACCGAGCGACGACGAATCGGAGAAGATCGAGAGCGTGGAAAGAGTAAAACAGCAACAGAAATCTCAGGAACCACAGGGAAAGAAAGGTAAAAAGGGAAAGAAGAAGCGCAACGACAGCGAGGAGGACATCGAGAAGGTTCTCGCCGAATTGGAAATGGAATACTCCGGCAAGAAGATCGAACCGAAAGTCGAGAGCGTAGAGGACAAAGTTGACAAAGAGGAAGCGAAGAAAAAGGATTCCGTGTCGAAGGAGAAGAATGAGGCGAAGGAAGACGCGAATGAAGTCGATCAGGACGGAAGCACCGTGAAAACGGCAGCGCAGAAGAAAAAGGAGAAGAAGGAACGTGAGAAGCAGAAGAAATTAGCGCAAAAGAAAGCTGTAAGCCAATGAAATTAATAAAATCACAATCGCTGATTTGCTTATTGACAATCGTTAGTAATACATTTATTTACAGGAAGCCGTTAAAAAACCGGAAAGCGGTGAGGCGACGAAGGAAGGTTCGGTCGATAAGCAGATAGAGAAGCCGGAAGAACCGGCACCTAAGATTGAAGATCAGGGCGATGCGGAAGCCGACGGAGATGCCGAAGACGGAAAGAAGAAGAAGAAAAAGGGCGCTAAGGAAGATCCGAAAGACAAAGGTATGTAGCAAACATATACATTTAATATTAAAATCTATAATAAAAATACTGAAGAAGCTGATTGGCGATATATATCCCAAAAAAAAGTATAAAAAATTATATAATCCTAAAACTCACCAAATTGTATTTAAATAATTAAAGTTAAAGAAAATGTTTCTTTTTGTTATTTTTTAATCAATTTTATCAATAACTTCTGTGTATATATCATTATTATTTCGTAATTTTTTTTTTGTAGTGTTTTTTATAAGGTTTGCGCCACGATTTAAAAAAAAAAAAAAAAATGCTATAGCCGCACTAACAAGTAAAAAAAATTGAAACTTCAAATTTGAAAATACACATTGAAAAAGAATACACAGAATAATAATAGTTATTAAGGGGTTAATTTCTATGGGACCCAAACCAACAGGATATAAATGGGAATAAATTAACTACTATTACTACTAATCAGTTATTCATTTTTGTTTAACAATTCGCCGATTTTTTCGTTCTCGTCTAACTATACTTTAATTTTTGCTTAGGTAAGGGTCCGGGAAAAAAGATGATCGTTGCTATGCAAGAGGCACTGAAAAAAGCGAAAGAAGAAGAGGATCGTATAAAACGCGAGGAAGAGGAGAGAATTCAGCTGGAGGAGGCGCGAGAAAAATTGCGATTGGAACAGTTGCAGATCGAACAGGAAAGGAAGGAGAAGAAAAAGTTGAAGGAAAAACAGAGAAAGGAGCGTCTCAAAGCCGAGGGAAAGCTTTTGACGACGAAGCAAAAACAAGATCGCGCGCGAGCGCAAGCGATGTTGGAAGCGCTGAAGGCGCAGGGACTCGATATCCCGGTGCCGGGAGAAAAAAAGAAAGGTCGTCCGTCGTTGGGGACGCGAATCCGGCCGAATAAGATGAAACAACAGACGAGCGTGGAAGATAAAGAGGAAAAGAAATCGGAAGCGGACGGCAAACCCGATCAAGTTGAGGTGGAAATAGTCGATCAACAGCCTAAACCCGAAGAGGCTGCGAAGGAGGACGTGAAAGACTCGTGGGACGCGGAATCCAGTGAGGAAGAACCCGAAGAAGGTAACATCGAAAAATCTTAGGCAACGCAACGCAATCTTATTCGCAACGCTAACTTTGTTATTTCTTTCGCAGATAAATCGGACGAAACATCGAAACCCGCGGAATCGATAAAAAAAGCAACCGAGTCGCCGAAGAAAAATCGCGAGAAGGCTGATGAGAAGAAAGAGTCTTCTGAGAGCGAATCGGAAACTCGAAGCGGCAGCGAATCCGAGTCGGAAGAAGAAAGCGAGGAAGACAGTGGCCTCGATGATAAAATGACGGACGCGGAGAGGAAGAAGGAACGCGTGCGAATACGAATACAGAATCGACGCATAGAGGCTGAGAAAAAGAAAACATTGGAGGTTCTTAGAGCGGCGGTAGTTTGTGTGTTGGGACACGTAGATACGGGAAAAACAAAGATATTGGATAAACTGAGACGGACTAACGTGCAGGACGGCGAGGCCGGTGGTATAACGCAACAAATCGGTGCGACGAACGTTCCTATCGATGCTATTCAGGACTCGACGAAGCACGTTAAAGGCGTAAGTGAGGCGGTATCGTCTTTAATATACTAGAAAAGTTTATCAATTGAATTTGCGAACCGTTTCCTCGTTTGCAATCGTCATTGACAAAACCTCTCCATGAGAGACAAACAATGAGTATTTCCCCCTTTCAATATAATGGGAAACCGAGTAAAACGGACTCGCAGGAGAAAATGTAATTATCGAAACAGAAATAATAGAATAACATTGAGATGTGGTTTGAAAAAAATTGGAATAAAATTTCCGAAAAATTTTGATGATTTTGATCGGATATTCCAAAGACGTAATCACATTTGTATAAAAAAAGAAACAAAAAAATTATCAAAACAAAACTTTTTCAATGAAAAAGCAAAGTAACGAATGCAAAAAAAAAAAAGAAAATACGGTGATATTAATCAAATTAATTGAATTGCAGTTTGCCGACAAGGAGATGAAAATACCCGGTCTCCTGATTATCGACACACCGGGTCACGAGTCTTTCAGTAATCTAAGAAATCGCGGCTCTTCACTGTGCGACATCGCCATAGTGGTCGTCGACATAATGCACGGTCTCGAGCCCCAAACAATCGAAAGTATAAATCTTCTCAAGACAAAGAAGTGTCCCTTCGTAGTGGCGTTGAATAAAATTGATAGGTGAGACAATCTTTCGAACACAAGTATTTCACCGTATCGCTGAGATAACAGTGTAAGAATTCCTCTTGCGTTCGCAGGTTATACGATTGGCAAACGATGAATCGCAAGGACATTCACGATATCATCAAAGCTCAAGCGCCAAATACTCAGCGAGAATTTGAGAAACGCTCGAAGGATGCGATCGTACAGTTTGCAGAACAGGGGCTGAACGCTGCGCTTTTCTACGAGAATCCCGATCCCAGGAGTTACGTTTCTCTTGTCCCTACCAGCGCCATTACCGGTGAGACTCGTTTACCGTCAGTAATCGTTGTCATTTTTGCTTCTATCGTGTATTATGCTGTTTTTTGTTTTGTTTTTTTTTTTGCATAACGTTTCGGATTCTCTTGAGATGTTTTATTTCTTTGTACATCAAATTATGTTAAATTTATCTATTTATACTATTGTTCCTATAATTTCCTATATTTATATATACAACGCCTTTCAATGACTCACATTATTTTATATTTCTTATTGTCAATAACACTTTGTTTTTTTTTTTTTTTTTCGCATCTTTTTCTATTTTGATTTATTTCGTATATTTTCATGTTATCATTTATCTGTATTGTTGGCTTATGTCCGGACTCTCCGGTCAATATTTTGTTCTGTTTTTTTTTTTTTTATTGTGTATCGTCATTAATGCCGTTCGTTTGATTATCCGTCGATCGATCGCGTAATAACGAACATTAATTCGTTTTGTTGAATCTTAGGTGAGGGAATGGGAAATCTATTGGCGTTGATTGTCGACGCTTGTCAAGGACCGTTGGCCAAGCGACTTATGTTCAGCGAGGAGCTTCAAGCAACGGTTCTCGAAGTTAAAGCTCTGCCGGGTCTCGGCACAACGATAGACTGTATTCTAGTCAACGGTACCCTAAGAGAAGGCGACACGATGATCGTCGCTGGAACGGACGGACCGATAGTGACGCAAATACGTTCTCTTCTCATGCCACAGCCACTCAAGGAGCTTCGAGTGAAGGTAAAAGCATTTATCTCGAAAAACCGATATGCCTATCCATAACTCTCGCCTCGGCATTTCAACGTATCAAACGTTAAAAAAAAAAAAAAAAAACCAATGTAACGAAAATAATCCATAAAAATTTTTTCCATAGAACGCGTACATCGAGTACCGAGAGATCAGAGCTGCGCAGGGTGTCAAGATAGCCGCTAAGGATCTCGAAAAAGCTATCGCGGGTGAGAAATAATTATCATTTTGATTTTCCGCCAGATTCGAATAGCTTAACAAACAACAATATTCAATATTTCCTACGTTATCGCAGGTTTGAATCTCCAAGTTGCACAAAAACCCGACGAAGTCGATCTATTGAAGGAAGAAACGGCGAGAGAGTTGAGCAAAGCTTTGGGTAGTATAAAGCTCGTCGAGAGGGGTGTCTTCGTTCAGGCATCGACCCTCGGAGCTCTCGAGGCTCTTCTAGATTTCCTCAAGAGCAGCAGTATTCCGGTGAGTTTTGTTTTATAATTCTTTTTTTTTTGTCTCTTTAGTCCGAACCGATTTGTCGCGCTAAAACGGCACGGCGCCAGATAGCCCGGCATCGAAACGCGCGGGGATTTTGCGTTCGTGTACCTCAACGTAAATTCGGAGCAACAGAGCGACTGGGCTCTGCCTACTGGCCGACAGTGTTGGACACGGAGCGAGGCACGCAATGAACCACTTCCTTCTTAACAGTTTAGCAGGATACGGCTCATTGGTCGTGCACCGTGCTTGCGGTCGTGATCCACACCGCGCGCTATCAGCATCGCTCTCCGTCCGTTCCTTCTCCGCTATATATTTTATACAGGGTGTTCAACTCCGATCTGTTTATATTTTTTGATTATTTCTCAATGATTTAACATTTCGCGAAAAATGCTCTCTTGTCGATTAAACTAACGATTAATCGAGTAAATTGCGGCTCCGTATGATAAAAATTTGTCTCGGTTACGAGTGCCAATGTTGTTTAATAGTTTTGGATATCGGTATCAACGCTTTACGCGCAATAATTCGTAATTTGTTGGGCTTTAAGAGTAAAAATCGGAGAGACGCGGTTTTTTCGGAATGGAAGAGAATAATCGAAAAATCGCGGCTATGAATGATAAAAATGTCTCAGTTACAACTGCCAATGTTGTTGGATAGTTTTGGATATCGCTATCAACGCTTTACGCTCAATGATTCGTAATTTGTTGGGTTTCGAGAGTAAAAGTCGGAAAGACGCGGTTTTTTCGGAATGGAAGAGAATAATCGAAAAATCGCGGCTATGAATGATAAAAAGTTGTCTCCTTTACGAGTGCCAATGTTGTTGGATAGTTTTGGATATCGGTATCAACGCTTTACGCGCAATGATTCGTAATTTGTTGGGTTTCGAGAGTAAAAGACTGAGAGATGCGGTTCCTCCGGAATGGAAGAGAATAACCGACAATTAGCGGATCGTTAATGTGATTAATCGTGGTGACTGAGAACCGACAAAGAAATCGGTACCCTCCCGTATACAAGACCCGTAACCCTTCTCCCGTTTCTCTCGTCGACACGGTAATATATAGCGCCGAAAAAAAAAAAAAAAAAAAAAAAATATCCAGTTACCGACCAGTACGGCACAGCGCGGTACTACCAGAAAAGCAATGAGCACTGCGTGTGTTCGCGAACATTGCCTTTAAAGCCTAATTAATCGTTGGGATGGACGCGCGGTTAGGGATGAAAAATAAAAGAATATTATCAGCGGCGAAAACGAGAAGGAGATCCACGGGAAAACGAAGTAAGAATCTCATCGAGAGTCATGTTGAGTTATCGATATCTCTTATTACTCTCGTACGTTGCTTTTCGATCTCTCCGCTTCCCCATTCATTAGAAGATCCCAATCTATTAGTTATAAATCTCTCTGTATACAATCCGATCGATTCGCATCGACTCTTTCAATTTTGATTTCTATCGAGCGATCGGCGCTCGACAAGTTTTTTTTTTTTTTTTTAAGTATAATAATAATCTCTCTATTCATTGAAATCGAATAAATGAATGAATGAAATTAAATTGAGTCTCTCGGCGATAGGGAATTTATGAGCGATCGATTGACCGGAAGTCGTCGAGTGGATGGGACTCGTAGCCGTTGCTCGTTCCGATCCTCTTACCGAATAAGAATTACTATAGTCGACGACGACCAACACGATAGTTCTTTCTTTTCTCTCTGCTTCCTCCCTCTCTCTCGCGCACTCGCATCAGGCAAGGTGCATCCGCTCGTTAGTTTGATTTACGAACTAACGTGGCTGAAATCGACTTCGGCCTTCGGCAATCCCGTACCATTCGGATACGAGGAACGCGCTGTTTCTCCTACTCTTTCCGACTCGCAGTTTCGTATCTTCGCTTACTTTTGTACTTAGCCTCTCCTCGTCGGTCGCACGGAATCGTGTGATTCTTATGAGGAAAGAGGAGAGAGAAAGAAAAAAAAAGAAATAAAGTAAAGAAGCGAAGAATCGAGAAGAGAGAGAAACGGCTGTTGAGAGAAACGGTGAAGAGAAGAGCGCGGAGAACGCTCGAGCGAAGGAGACCCCTCGGAGAAGATAAAAGATGATCCTATCGTTATTTATGCCCGATTTCCTGCCGGTGCAACATCCGCTTCGTCGCGGTCTATCCTTGTTCTCTTCCTTATCCTTCATTCCGACGACGATCCCCTTTCGCCCCGGTGATTCTACTCGTCTTGAAAACGTTTCGAAACCGGCTACTGCGCGCGGCTCCTCTCGCCGTCTCTCGATCGTGGCGCGCATTCCTTTGCCCTCTCGCATTCTCGAGGCAGAGAACCGACTAAGTTCACCATGGAGTTTTACTCTGTCCGCCGAACACGCGGGACTCTAAGGACGACAAGGACGACGACGATGCCTCCGGGGATCATAGTCGATGAGCAGTTTCTACCGCGCATCGTGGCGCCTCGTTTCACTATCGCCGTCCCGTCGCGGACCTCTAATCGATACGATGAATTCACGATTGCCTCCGTGGATTGTAAAAGTCAGAGGAACGAAAAAACAGCGGCCAATGCGCTTATGCGCGCGAGGGAGACGAAGGCGATCCATCGATCTCTCGAGAAATTGTGATCGTCTCGTCTCAGACACTCGACCCGACGACTCGCATCTTTTATTTTTTGCTCGAACGATTTCTCGATCTATAGACAGAGGGAACTGTGTTTGTGAAAAATTTGATTGTTTTTTTTTTATTCCGGATTAACGTCATCGGGATTTTTTTTTAGACTCGAAAATTTTGAAAATTTGAATTTTGAATTTTTTTGAGAAATTTTGACCGGAAGGGGTGAGGGAAGCAAAATGGACACCTGAAACGGAAATAATAGAAAAAAATTGATAAAATTAGGCAAAAAATTGTGATCAATTTTGAAGGAATTAAACTTCTAAATTAATTTTTATAAAAATTATTTTTTTATTTATTTTCTTCATCGCATCAGCTTTTTCGTTCCCTCAGACGTACGGTCTTCAAACATAGAATTTCGCAAACCAATTTTTCTCTTCATCGCAGCATTATTTTGTTACATATCGTAAGAAGACAAATTGTTGGAATACGCGAATAAAGATCGATTATTACAAAATTCTTTGTCGCTTTGACAAATATCAGTCGCAAATTTTCGAGTTGCGATCCGACGATCGACACTAAACGCATGAATTCCGTCGTTGCTCCGCGAGCAGTTAAAATACTAAACATTAGCGCACATTATTGTTGAATGTTATTAATCCGCGTGAACATATGCGATAGTTGTTTGTTTTATTTTCCAAAACTACTCTCGCATCGCGTGATGCAAAATACGAGCTAAGATCGAAATTCGATCGATGTTTTCGCTCCGGAAAACCGCGCCCATTGCCCCGACACACCGGTCTCAGTTTCTCCCGCGGCATATCGATATGATAGTCACGAAATAAAAGTTAAACTCTTCCGAATGACGATGTGTGCGTATATGCAGCGATCGCGAGATCGTAAAGCAACCAGTTTTGTATCCGGTGCCCCGAAGCTTCGTCTGTGAAAAAGCCTCGGAGGCGCCTTCGCGCGCCATCGTAAGAACGGATACGAGATAATTCGCAAACGCGAAGATTCCTCGAGTTTATTCTTCGATCGTGGAATGTCGAGAAACTTCGTCGATATTGTGAAAACATTTCTTTCTTTCCTTCTTTTATTTCTCATCTGCGATACTTCGTCAACGCTCCGCGAATGTCGAACGATACGAGAAATTCCGATTACTTCGATAAATAATAATAATAATAATAATAATAATAATAATAATAATAAAACATAACTGTAATAATAATTTAAAAAAAAACAGCGACAGCCCCAAGCGATTTGCGTCCTCGAGGCTTGTCAACAATATTAGCGATTCGTCGATATGGGAGGACAAACCCAAGCCGTATGGCTATATCTACGCGCTGTAGTAGCGTCGCGGAATAACGTATATTGTTGGAAAGCAGAGCTCCGAGTCTCGAGGCGATTCATGAATGAGATGAGTCTCCTTCTCTCTCTCCCGTGTTTCCTCCCACTCTCGACAGCGCCACTTTGGGGCGCGTCATCGACGTCGACACTACGACTGCTCGGGGCTTTGTGACTCTTTCTCTCTCTCTCTCTCTCTATCTATCTCGCGTTAAACTTCGCCTCGGATCTACGACAACATTCGCAATAACTTGAGTAAACATATTTTTCGTCAAAATGTGTACCGAAGAGACGAAAACACACGGAGATGCGGACGCGCGTAGTGAGGCATCTATATCTTTATTTCGTCGTATATTCGCGATTTGATTATTCCCCCTTCCGCCCTCCGCCCTCCTCAATCATGCGACATACACGGCGTGTGCGTCATAGACTTCTTTCCATTCATATATTGGCTTCCCTCGAGTTCGCCTGACTGTATCAATAAAGTTTCGCTTGAATTATTTCCACGAAAAAGTTTCGTTACGCGATATTTTCGTGTTTTCGATTTTTCGCTTTTGGTATCGAATATCAATGATAGATCGATCGAAAAAGCTTCAAACTGTAGTATGGTTTCCGATCGGAAAAAAAAACGAGACACAGGGGATGATTATATATGGAAACAAAAACGAGTAGTAAAAGTGGCCTCAGTGGGCCTCTAAAAATAATTGAAAAAAATCGGAATTAACCTGAAAAAAATAAATACGATGTATTTTTTTTTTTGTGTTTAATTGAGATTTTTAAAAAATTGGATTAAATTTTGATATAAATTTTGGATAACATTTGAAATAAATTGAAATTTAATTTGAAAATAATTGAGATGAAATTTGAAAATAATTGAGATGAAATTTGAGAAAAAAATTGAGGTGAAGTTTGAAGAAATGAAAAGGGAAAAAGGTATTTACGGAAAGAATGGCACGGAGTGGAAGTGGCCTCAACCGCCGTCCTTGTTCGGGTTATGAATGGACATCCCCGCCACGGAGTTTCTCTCACACCGTCACGTGGCATCTCGCGATCACCGGTACGAGTAAAGTTATGTTTGGGAATAAGAGCTTTTCTCGTGTTTTCCATTTACTTGGAATAGTCGAAACGTGACTTATGCGCGATATCCTCGATGTTTTAGATGTCGAAACGAAAAAAAAAAAAACAAATGAAAAAAAATGAAAAAAAAAAAATCGTAAAAGCGAGTTTCAGCGAAGACAAGAGAAACACGTTATATCCTATATAGATTATAGAGAGAAACACGATTTCGTACAACTGTGAAGAACACAAACGGTCAAAAGGGTGTTGCAAGCGCGTGTCCACGTTTGCGAGAATCTTGCGAATCTCCCGAACGGAGAGAAAACACGTTACGTTCTGGTAGGATGCGGCGCGAGAGAATCTGCCCACGCAGCGAACTCGGAAATACGTGGGTGGCTCGGGACCGCACCGAGAAGAAACCTCGGGAACTGTATAGCTTAGAGGAGTACGTATACATACGACAACGGGCGGGAGGAACGATTACGAGAGAGGAGAAGATCGACGAACGGATCGTGACGACAACACCGCAATATTCCCTCGCAGTCGTCATTCGTAGTTTTTTTCGTTTTCTTGTGCTTTTTCTTTTTTTTTTTTTCTTCTTTTTATTCGCGCTAAATTGTATTTATCGGGGAAAGGAGAGTTCAATGGAGTACTACTAGAGAGACGACGCCCACGCGTTCGATGCTCGCGGCGGGAGCGAAACTTCGGAGCGAATTTTAAGCGTAAAACTCTCGACGCTGAGGGGAAAAAAAAGTGTTCGGGTCGACGGTGGATAGAGTAAAGGATCGTCAAAGGGGCGCGTCAGCTTTTTGCTGGATTTCGAGTCACGTAGATCGAATCCTACAGAGACGATCCACGTCTTTGGATAGGCTATCGTTTTTTTTTTTTTTTTTTCTAAGGTCACTTTGCAGCGTTGAACGCGGGAGCAACGGCGTTGAAAATTTCGCCCACGCAACGCCAACCCGTTCTCGATATGCTCGCCTATAGAAACGTTACAGGTCTGTGAATAACGGTGAATGAACGAATATTCGATACTCCGAATGTGAAGAAATTTGGAAAGAGTGGAATGAATGGAAAGAGGGAGAAAGGTACGTTAATTGCTAATTGGTGTGTCTACTCGCAGTCTTTTATCAACAGCAACGTAAAAATATACGAGAAATACAAAGTTGGGCTGACGTGGGATTATTAATAAGAGTCATTAATGCAGAGAACCGCGGGGCAAAATGAACGCGGAGACGAAGCGAGAAAATTGCTGAGAAATTATTTTTCTAATTTAATGTAAATTTTAATAAAAATTAAATCCCCGCGATCGTTAATCTCACGGTATACAAGAGCACTTGGCCTCCGAGACGCTAATTGCGTATTGCAATTTTTTGGTTTTTTCGTAATTCCCGTCAAACCATTTGAATTTATTTATTTTTTACAATTTTATTGTTCAAATTATTTGTTTCGCAAAAATGTTTACTCGCGTAAATTCTGCATATCTTGACACAGTCATTCGATCGCTTTTTTTTTATTTATGTAAAGAAAGGTTTTTTTTAAGTATTTGGCATAATTTTTACTTATTTGGAAAAAATATAAAATTTTTTTTGCATTAGACAAACGCGATAATAAATAATTCCGTGGTGCGGGAAACGAGCGACGGCTTGACATATAGCGTGGACGATTTTGGTTAAAAAAATTACTATCTCCGAGAAAAAAAAAATAAACAATATATATATTTTTTTTTACGCGAAAATAAATAATTCCCTGGTATACAAAACGAGGGACGGCTTGACGCACAACGTGGATGATTTTGGTAAAAAAATAACTCCGAAAAAAAAAAAATAATCAAAATTTGTTATTATTTTTTTTTACGATAAATATTAAGCAGCTTTGCGGAGTTAAGTTATATTACTTACGTTTTTCATTGGTACCACTCGAGTATTAGATGCGTTATAAATGTTTCTATATTCTCCCGATAAAACTATTGTTCTCAAAGCCATCAAAACAGTAAAGCAAAAAACTATAACTTTTTGTGTTTAAATGAAAAACAATCTCGAATTGCAGTCTTTTTTTCAATGAAACTTTTCAAAATCCTTTGCTTATTTTGTATTCAATATATCTAAGAAAAACCTCATCGGGGCGCAACGACCCTTCGCGTAACTAATGTGGAGATAAAAAATCATGTATAGCCGTCAGGAATTAACAAAAGTATTGACGATTCGTTTAAAAATGAAAATATCGAATTATGAGGATATAACGCGAGTATATAGTCCCCACTCCGCAAAAATCGAAAAGTGCTGACGATTCGAGTTTTTTCTCGCTGAAGCAGCCGTCCTCTCGTTTCGTGCTATTAGCAACCGCGGCGAGTTTATCCGCAGAAGGATATTCTATTCTTTCCGACGAGCAACGGCTCACCAAGATATCCTAACGCTTCCGTTCCATCTTTTTCATTCTAACGGCACAAAACTCAGCAGAAGTGCAGCAGTCTCTTGGATAAGAATCTTCTCGCTCGTTATGTATTATTTTGTCTGTTCGCGATATTCGCTCGGCTCAGCGAACTCTCCCGGTTCTTCATTGTTCCTTTTTTCTTCTTCCTTTTCGTCTCGCCTCGTGTCATGCACCCCGGAGTCGTTGTACACTTTGTATTGAAGAAAAGCTTACGCGATCTTTCTGCAACCGTAGGCTAAAAATTCCCGTTAATACTCCACGTTTTCTCATTAAGCGCTTAACGTGTTTCTCGACCTCGTCAGCGGTATAAGTGAATCTCTGAATCTCTCTTCCATGTGCAGCGCGTCATTTTCCGTCACCGCGTTGCAGAAATAATCGCAAATGTGTCTCTTAATTTTCAACTCGCTATTACGTTTAACGTTCGATGCGCGAGAGAACGCACAACAGTCGCCCATTCATTCGTTCGTCGATGCCGAAGAGAGAAAAAAAAAAAGAAGAAAAAAAAAAAATGTGTGTGAGGCGCGCGCGTACCGTCAGCGGCGAAGGAGGGAAGAGAGGAGAAGAGAGTAAAGCACAGAGTGGCAATCACTGGCAATACGAGCACTGGCAATGCTCGTAAAACGCACCGCTCATTTCCGGCCGGTCGCGGTGCGCAACGACCTCTCTTCGACTCTCTCTTTCTCTCCGCCTTAATCCCCTATTCTCCGCTTACATTTTGGTCCTCTTCCGCGAGACATTTATTGCCGGTCTCGATAAATATCGACTATCGTGATAGAAGGTTCCGGTTTTGAAAAACCCACATAGACATCCAACTTAGCCAACAGTTGTCGTACAACGATCTTTTTTTTTTTCTTTTTCTTTCGTATCTTCGAATCTCTTTAACTTCGGGTCTCGGAGCGCAGCAATCGTAGTTTTATTGGCTGTGGTTTTACGGGTCGGATACCAAAAAAGGTCGTTCAAGGCTCTGTCGCGCGCGTAGCGGTCGTCGTGGGCTCTCAACAACGCGAACACATACGAGTTTCAATACCAACGACGAAACACAGCAACGAAACGAGCTCACCGCGGAGGCTGAACGAGGAACGACGCGGTCGGACGCGCGGGGGCCCCACATCATCCCAAAGCGCACACGTGGGCGCCCATTCAATCGTTCGTTTTCTCTGGCAGCACATATACTCTCGCGACACCATCGTCCTTTACATCTATAGGCATCTCTCACGGCACGAAGAGAGTCTCCGCGCCTCTTCGTTTATCTTCGTCATTTGCGTTTCCCTTTTGACGCTCGACGGCAAAACGGGTTCGTCTTACGGTATCGCACGGTATTCGAACGGATAATAAAACTTTTTCTTGCTCAGCCTACACGGAAGCAATAACTATTCAAATGTCCAACGATTCAGCGATAAAAAAAAAATATACATATCTAACGTATGCGATGTATATATTCTTTATTTCGTTGGAACTATCGATATACAATCGATTTGAGTTCCATAATTTTTCGTGAAATTTCGTGAAATATTGAAAATATCAGACGACACGGATAAACCTTAAAATTTTGCTGTTTATTTTTTTTACAAGAAAATAACGTATTTAGTGTCCGAAATTTAGGTATATTAATTCGGCTTATCGATCCGTGAAAGGTATCGTTCGACCCATCGATGTACAATCGACTATACATTTTTTTTTTTTTTCACCCAAAGAGGTAAAAAAAAAAAAAATCCAAATCAAACGATCTGCAATTATACTATACGAAATCCTGATGAATGGAAACCGCTATCGATTCCATCCATTACAAAAAAAAAAGCATATTCACCCTCCGAATCGTATTGTAATTTAATTCAACTTATCGATTCGTGAGAATTCAATAATTTTTAATAAATCCGCGTTATCGAAGAAAAATAGCCGAGCGAATAAACGAACATTCCAATTTTACGATACGACAACTACGAGGGTTAGAGAAGGGTAGAGAGAGAGAGAGAGAGATAGTCGGGCGATGAGAGAAAACCCGCTATCGATCCATCGTCGTCTCGCCATTCACGATTCTCCGGTTAGTTTCCATCCTCGTCGATCACTCGCGCGAGTCCTATCCGCGCGAGGGAGACGGTGAGTTTCATTCACGAGAACGGCGGCCGGTGAGGGAGCGCGGCAGCAAAACTCCTCGAGTATAAGTATACGAGAGAATGAGAGAGAGAGAAAGATATAGAGTCGGGAGGACTCTCGCGCGCGCGCGAACCTCAAACTACCAAAAGAGATTCGCCGACGCGGCCGGCGCGCCCGGGACGAGGACGACGAGGAGGCGTCGCGAGGCGTTACTGCAAGGTCGACCCACGCAGCTACGAGTTCGCGTGGGTTAAATTCTATCGCTCTTACTTAGCTCGGTGTGCGCGCGTCTGTGTAGTTTGCCTCGTGAAAATTTGCCCGTTTTGTACCATCGAGCATATCAGCCGAGTGGTTGGCGAGGCAAGCAAAGATAATTAACGAGTACACTTGAAAAGATTGGATGTATAGCTAGCAGCTGTTGATACAGCCACCTACATGCTGCAAATAATAACGAAAAAAAAAAAGAAAAAAAAAAAAAAAAAAAACAAGAGGACACAAACGCATGCCATGGAGGGCAATTAAATTCAATGATTTCTTGGTCCCGAACGAATTATTTGAAGTGTCTGGTTTTGGCATCCGGTTACCATTCGAACGACGTTGAGATTTGCTCGAGGGAAACGTTTGCCGCGGCGCTTTACAGCGAGAGAAGGCATTAATGTCATGAAAGAGAGAGACGAATATAGGAAAAGAACTCGGGGTGACTACGCTGTTTCTCAACGTGTAACAGCTACCGCTGTGCGATCTCGCGCTACCGTGTAAAAGAACGTTGGAAAGCAAAGTCAGCAGGGAAGCTAATAGTTTTGCAGGAGGCAGCGTGTCACCGAATCATAAAAACCGCTAAGTCTCCCGCGGAGTCTGTACATACCGAGTGTATGCGTACTATACACCGATGTGTAGTATTCGCAGAGTCGTAGAGTAAGAAAGGACCAACGATACGGTGTAAGAAGGAAGAAAGCCCACGGGGAGGAGAGGCAGAAACGCAGCGGGGCGGCGAGAGCTTCCGGTCGACGAGCGGCAACGCGAGAAAGCCGCGGCCTCCTAGGTTTTCATTTCCGGTCCCCGGTATATATACGTCGCCCGGTCGTTCGATGCGGTGGCGTAGACACAAACACCGACGGTATGAGAAGAGTTTGCGTACACAAGCTTCGTCCATTCACTCCGCGCCACTGCCCACTTCGTCCTTTCCGCTCTGTTTCCGTCGTTCCTTTGGGCCTCTCTTCGAGTTATGCTGCTTACTACTACTGCTACTCCTGTCCACGCTCCACGCTCAACGTACTCCGACACTTCGCGAAGAAGATCGACCGGAAGTTGCGACGAATCCGCGCACTTGGATACGCTTTTTTTTTTATGCGAAACC
The DNA here is from genome assembly GCA_934046635.1 of Buathra laborator. Lineage (NCBI taxonomy): Eukaryota > Metazoa > Arthropoda > Insecta > Hymenoptera > Ichneumonidae > Buathra > Buathra laborator. Next base: position 19,005,949 of record OW203893.1, on the reverse strand, counting down.
ATTTTTAGTGGCATTTCCCCGGTAAGCGTATTCTCGTAAAGTGCTGCGGACTTATTAAAAATTAAGTAAAAATTGACAAAATGGTCCTTAAAATGCGCTACAATAATTATCGCAAATTCAAAAAAATAAAAAAATGCCAATCGCGAAAGTATTCCGCCCTTCCGGAAGTTACTGACCATCTCTTTACACATTATTCTCTACCGAGTGAAGGAGATCGCTAAATTGAAATACAAGTTGTAAAAAAAAAAAAAAAAAAGATCGGAAATTTTATGCAGTGAAAATGGCACTCTAAGGAATTCCCATAGTATGCATTTTAATTTCACAGAGTGCTTTACTCGCTGGACGACGCTTTCAATTTGTTTTACTGCGTTTGTTTCGATTTATTTCGTGTTTCAACTCGCCCCGGTCTTCTCTATGCACATAGATTTCGAGAGAACGACTAATCGTCGACAAGAAAATAAATAAAATCGCCATTAATCGGTTAAACTTGATGATCTTTGGGAATTTGTTGATCAAATGGATTCGTTTTTGAAGAGATTTATTCGTCATCCCCATTGCCTCTTTTTTATTGAACCACCAATTGTACTGTATGGATATCAAGCATTCGCGCGCGAACATCCGCGATCGTGTCAAGGCGAACGGCCTCGAGGAGTCCGAGATCGGGGCGCTCGGGGCACCCGACATACGTGAATCGAGTACACAAAGCGAAGAATCAGTCTCTCGCAATGAGCCGGTAGAGGACAGAGAGCCAAGAGATTGCTGCACGGTTCGTACGCACATTCCGAAGATCCTTATCCGCTGTGTGTTATACATATGCGACACGACGCGCGGGATAAACGGGGTACAGTTATTGGCAGACGTTGGCTACTGACTGCCCGACCGTCTCAATGAGAATACGAGAGGCACTCGAAAAATCGACAATTTCTTCGAGTGCCAATTGCTGTCGCGTTGTCGCGAGATGTTTGCTGGATGCGTTTGTGAAAACTCCGACTCCGGGGCGTATTTGCTCAATCGTTCAAAGGAATCTCTCGTTCCACTGAGACCATCGAGAAAACGAGTTTTTCAAGCGTCACGTATTAGATTTATCTCTTGCAAGATATGCAACTTTGCCAATAAACTTCCTTCCCAATATGTCCTTTAGCTATTTTTAGTTAATCCAAAAGCAGTCGATCGCCTTTGATCCTCCGATCGATTGCGTACAGGAGACCGGAGCTCATCGAAACACGCAATCAGTCGAAACAGACGCTGTAAAAAACGCGAAAAATTTCAGCCTGTATGGCATTCTAAGGAATTATCTACAATGAACCAATCATCATTGAAATCAACTTTTTCACGATTTTTATCAGCGGAAATCGAGATTCTGAAAGTATCAATACGATCGACGTGATCCGCGTGAATCGAAATAAGTTCGCGAAACTACAAAGTTCACCGCCGACGCTAATTTCACGGAATTCTCATTCGATGCGGAACGCGCGGATGAAAGAACCGACCGAAAAAGTTCGAACGATGATAATCTTTGAGTCTCAGCGTGTATCGATTATACGCAATTAAGTTTGTATCGATCGATAACGCGAGAGCGAGCGGAGCGCTTTATCTCTCGTTACGATCGTTCGATAAGACTCAATTACAAGAGGAAGTCTTCTCTATCAGGGGTTTTCTTTTTTCTTTTTTTATTCCATAGCGTTTCAGTACGGCACGAGGATTACCTGTGTATATACTACCGTCGCTATCTTCCACGCGATCGGCTTCAGCAGCGCTCCGTAACGATGTATCGAACTTCTTCGAGAATTGAGCGGCCGCTCGATGTATCGTTTTAATTCACCTTTTTAGAGTCTCTCTCGCTTCTGACGTATCGATTTCTCATTCTCGCTGATTTAATTCATAAAATACAGCAAGCAGGAAATTAATTCGTGTGTCGGCGCATCGAGCGTAAAGCTAAATTACGTACTTCGTTCATTCTCGCTTATCCGCTTTGTTTACGAGATTATAAATACCGGTTCCATTCATGTCGAGGAAGCTTCACGCCGCGTATAGTTTTACGAGAGAAGAGTCCTTAATTGTACGAAGTCTACTCGCGTAATACTACAGAGACGATTATAATGTAAAAATTCTCTCGGCTGCCTGATGCGACGCGACTCCTCTCTCTCTCTCCGTTACGCCCTCAATAATAATCGAAGGAAGAGGATGTTCGCACGATTCGCGTTAACCATCGTATCGCCCTCTCGGGATCCTCGCTGTAGCGTGTATCGTAGGAACCTGGAAATTCATCGTCCTCCATTCAATTGTTGCCGAGAGCCTTTCGCGTTTAATTGGACGTCCCGTCGTTCGGCTCTGTGCGCGCTGATTTTTACACGACGTCGAGGAGTTTTCACGTCGCGCAGAGTTCGGCGCGTTCGTTGCAACGGGTGGGTGGAGAACCGGAGCTCTATACGAAGAGGGACGAGAAAAAAAAAATGAGAAGAGAACACAAAAGGGGAGTGCGATGTGAAGGATTGAGAATTCCCCGGCGCTTTCGAGTTTACGCTCGAAAAATGGGAGGAAGCCGCTAATTGCGTCTCTTATATTCCACTGCTGCCGTTTTCTACCCTATGTGTCTCTCCGCGTACACGTATACACAATCCAACAGTACCAGCAATGACTCTCCGCTTTCGAGTTGGTAAAGCAAATTGTGTTCGTAATAATGCTTATCTCCGAGTCTCTGTCTCTTGGCTCTCACGTAGCTGATGGTATATAGTAATGTATATATAGTATTAAATGCGTTATATAGCGATGCAACGTGGAACGCGCGTCGGCGATGGCTAATCGCCATCACTCCGCAACGGACACGAATCGCTTCCGTTCGAACGTAACAAATGAGAGAAAATGTGGAGCGCTGTCGAAATCGACGACAACCGGTGTCCACTGGGTTAACGCTAAAATTAATAATTACCGTGCTGCGACGCACCCGGATTTTCTTGCCCCAGATATCAATGTTTTGCCAATCAATATTATTATTTGGCTCGGGAGCCAATTATACGAAAAAACAAACGCGATAAGAAATTATCATGAGATTTTTCGGTACTACTGCACATTTGAATTAATATTGAAACAAAACGTTAGTAAAAAATAATAATAATAATAGGTAACAAAAAAAAATTGTTTAAATAACAAAGTCTGTTCAATTATTATTTTTTTTTTTCACCGGCGTCGACGGTCGCGTATAAAACGAAAGAAGAGGTTTCATCGATTTTAAGCAAAATGCGTTTTATACTTTTTTATGGACTAAAAAAAATTATTTGATAAATCTCATGCAATTACCTCTTTGTAAAGATCTTCTGATCGTATTACATAAATTCCGAGATCGTTTATAAAAAAAAACCTAAAATACGAAAACAATAAAATTTCTACTCTTTTCTAACACACATAATTTTAAGAAATGCTATTAAAAACACGAAAAGTCGAGTCTTTTTTTAGAATTTTTTAAACAGCGCCATTTTTGGGTAAAAAAAAAAGAAATGAGAAAAATGAACACCGATAGAATGTAAAATTGGTGAAAAAAAAAACCTCATTTTCCTATAGCTACTAACCAAATAATGCAGACACTCGTGAAGTTGAATAATAATAATAATAAGCGACCGGAAATGAAATTTGCGATTTTCGCACATTTTATTGTGACGCCTGTTGAGTTCGGCGGGTTCTCGTGTTTCAGGCGATTCTCGTTAGTTTCGCATCCCTTACGCCTCGACGAACGCAAACAATCGTCGCGTTAAAATGTTGCCGATTCCTCGAATTCCATTTAGCCTCGTTGACGCTTCCGATTTTGATTGTCGAAACGATCTCTCTCTCCCCCCGCAACCGTTCTCTCGTCCTTTGCGAACAGCTGAAACAGCGCGCAAATTTGTTCCCACGGATCTCCTCCGGAATTGCACACGCACGCGACTCTGAACTTTTACCGGCATAAACCGATCTTTAAACTATTACAATACCAAAGTATACTCGAGACATTAAATTGCCGCATTGAAAACGAGGACCGGAAGATCCTGCCTGCCTGCGATGCATTGAAAACCGGAAGTTCGTTCTTATACCAGTGATTTCCGGCTCCCGCGAACAGCAAAGTCTCGAGTAACAATTTCAAAGTATATATATATATCTGGGCGGACGTATTTCGAGATCTTTTACAAGATTATACGCTTAAGGGGATCGCCTATACAACTCGCGTCGTTTAAGCAATTGAGGAAAGAAAGAAAAAAAAAAAAAAAAAAATATGCCACTTCTTCGATACCAACGGAGAGTAAAACCGGCATTGCCGGTATGGCCTCGTGTTTCATACAATTTTCATTCGTCTATGAAAGGGTTAATTATCAATTGTCGAGGAATATGTACCGTTTATGCCGGTACAGTAATAGAAGCATAGAATGTCTCGTGTATTGCGCGATGACGTTACTTCCCGATCGAACGCTAATGGCACTCGTAAATCGGCATTCCACGGAGTCGAAGGCCGCGCGCGAGAGTCTCTCGAGGCTCTGTCGATGATGCCAAAGAGTTGAGGAGGAGGCGCTCCGGAGCCTTGGAGAGAGGTGCGGGGGGGCGGAAGGAAGAAGAAAAGGATGGGAAGGAATCGAAGAGACGAAAAGGTGCGATACTGCGAGACGAACAATGCGCCTCGTACGCCGAAGTACGTAATTAACGATTCTTAACGCGAGTATCTTTCCGTCCTCGTGCTGCTTAGACGTTACCGGGGGATCGTCTTCGTCGGCGCGGCTCTCTCGTCTAACCGGAACGACGACTGCTATATGTGCCGCAAGGCAAGGGACAGGAGACGGTTCGTTACGTCTTTGGTTCTTCTGAGAAATACGCGACGGCATACGTGCCCCGAGGATTCACAATTATTGACGTACAGACTCTCACGCATTCTCTCAGCTGTGTGCCAATTCGCGACAAAGTTGCGTATTGCATGCACCACCATTAACGTAACGTTTTGTTACGTTCGTACTTCAGGTGGGTTGAGACCACCTGTTTTCTTTTCTGTTCTTCTCGTAGTCAATGATTATTAATCGTTTCCGTCTTCGCAACTGATACAATATTTATCGATCGATCGCGCAACGATCGATAATCGATCATTCTATCGATAGAAAAATAACGATTATTCGAACGTTAATAATAATAATAATAATGATAATAACAACGATTTATGAATGAAATATCACTGGTGTAATGTCGACGGAAATTGTATACGTTGAACGTATACGTGTGTTAAGTTAGGTAGAGTCTGACCGTCACGAGAGCGAACAGAGTACTCTGCACTGGCAGCAGCAGCAGCAGCAGGAAAAGATGGCTCGCTTCCTCGCATTGTCTTTACCATAGCTAAGCAGTTTGAAGACATGAGAGCGGATGCGAGTCTGCACGCTCCGTCAGCTGCCAGGCTGGATTTCCACGAGTCGTAGAACTGCTGTTGCTACTTGTGCTGTTCTTGTATACAGTTGTCCGAGACCCGTGGTCTATAGAGCGGATATATACGGCGCTACTGCGATGACGAATATGATGACTTCCGTTTCACGGCATTATATACATTTTTTATTAAGTTTTTTTTTTTTTTTTCGGCGTCAGCACAGGTAGAAATTGCAGCCATATCACATCGATACATTCTTTTAATTATTTCTTTTTTGGTTTTTTTTTTTTTTATTCTGTATGCTTCTTAATTTATTTAAATCGATTTTCAGCAAAAAAAAACAAAAACGACAGTTAATTTTCTAATGCAATTTTCTAATATGGTAAATTTCATTGCGCAATGACTCGCGAAAACGTGACAAAGATTCTTGAAAAAAAATTATGAAACAAAAGTGAATTTTGCTTAAATTAAAAAATCGACAACTGAATATGGAGTGTATTAAATATATTTTAATAATAAAAATTAATGAATGAAGCAACAAATAATTATCCGCGTATTGTAGTCGAGAGATTCCCACATTCAATGACGAATAAATGTTCCGACTATAATGTGCGAAAAATCATTTGTTATTTTACACTTTTCCCATGTAACAATTTTTTGTTATTGAACTATTTTTCCAGTCGGGAATTTTTTCATTTTTTTTTTTTTTTTTTTCGAATTTCGTAAAACAATTTTTATCACTCGATAATAAATGGTCTTTACCGACGCTTTGCGCAACGACGAACCGATACGTTGTATAGATATGGTAATTTTCGATATCGTTTATCCATCATCGAGTTTATATTATCGGGTTGCTTTAAACTCGTATAAAGCGGCGAGTACAGCCGATCGCGCCGGAACAAATCGGGAATTGCACACGATTCCCCTCTCGCGTTCACGTGTATGCAACTCGCGAGAAGGAGTGGCGACGCGCGGGGCTGTTAAAGGTATACTTGGTAAGTTTTCGTTGAGGAGGCCTTTCGAAACTCGGCACGTAGGTTACGGCGTATGTACGAGAGCCTCGCCGGCGGCGATCGGCTAACAATCGATGTCAACGGTTTAGCTCGGGCCGCGTCGCCGTTGTTGCGAATATCTTCGATGTATAGATATATAAACGAGACGGAGACTAACGAAAGCGCGGATAATGCCTTAGTACGATCGTAAAGTAAAGTAAAGAAAAATGGTTTAGGAAGAAAAAAAAAAAGTTTAACTACGGCTCGTTTCAGTAAATTTTATAAAATCGACGGCATGCTTCTATCCGAAGGTTTGATCTTACAATATGTTTACCGGGGATTGTCTATTTATTATTATTTTTAACTGGATTTTTATTACCGAACCTTTTGCATTTTGCCGCGCAACAATGGGTGGGTGCGTGAAGGATTAAATAACGTGAGATAATACGGTGAGAGGCTTGTCGGTAAAGAGGGAGGGGACACCATTCTCAATTCCTCGTTGCTTTCGAAGCAAAAGCGGTGTTCCATGCGATCGCTTGCCGCTCGTAACATCGCGTCTTCCCTCGGTGACGATGACGGCTGTTGCTGGCTTGTGTGCGGCTTGTCGTCGTCGTCGAGCGTGGGAAGTCTCGAGACTACGAGAGACGAAGAGACCGGACGCGATTTGACGAGAAGACGTACTTCATTCGCACTTTTTATAGTATATTTAATTTCTCTCGTGTAACGCATGTTTTTAACTTCTGTAACGAAACCATTACGACCTTTCGATTTTTTTATGAGAAAAACTTTCGTAATTTCATTTTTTTAAATTTTATTCTTCAACATCGAAAGATACAAAGACATATTTCGGTTAATCCTTGAAATGTCCTAAGCTTCGTTTTAGCTACGGAGACTTACAGATTAACGATCGATTTGAGGCTAAATACTCGACAGTGCGCTTAAAGTATAAGAGAAAACGTTGTTTGCGCGCAGGAGGAACGATCCTGCATTACTCATTGTCAGAGATTTGCGGACAGCGCTCGATGTTTCGCTCTGTATAACACGCGCGCGAGTGTTACTTCTAAAATCGTAGCCGCTTTTGCTCGGCGTTTTAAGTGTAGAATTCTGTGAGTACGCGTCAGCGATAGGCGAACTCTGAAACTCCGTCGACATTACTTCACCGGATAAAGTTCGCGACTCCAAGAGATATTGCCTCGAGGTGTATATCCCGCGTAGATAAGTCTTTAGAGCGCAGAGAGGTTTTTCGCGCGTTGAGTAACCGTGTCAAAGTCTCGACGTAGTTGCTTTTACCCTCCTTTCCGCAATGAATCCGAGAAAAACGCGAGTTCTCGCGTTCTCGTTCCACTTCCTGGCTCTCGTGTTCCGCATCCTGGCCAACTGCTTGCGTCTTCTTTCCGGTTTACCGCGCCCGTATACCTGCACCGTGTGCCTCAGTGGCTTTGAAAAAAAAAAAAAAAAAAAAAATTAATGGTCGCGCCATAGAGTCGGATGAGAGGATGCAAAGGAGCGCTACTTGGAAAAACAGGAAGAACGATATTGGAGTCTGAAAAATGAATCGTAACCGACGGAATAGTTGGACGGATAATAAAAGAAGGAAGTGCGGGTCTTTAAAGTACGTCTTTCTGTTCCTAAATTTTCTTTTTCCGTTCTTCTGCATATCTTTCTCTTCTTCTCTCCTTCACTTTCTCGAGATTCGTTGTAAACTTAAATGATTTCCTTCTCAAGCTGTAAGCGCGAGGAGATTACGACTGCGAGGCTTTTAAGAGGATCACTCCCTTTGCCCGCTCCCATTTCCGAACGCGAGATGCTTTTACTCCCAAGAAAGATATCCGCTCTTCCGGTCGCGTACACACGAATGGCGGCGCGCCACTTCGACACCGTTCCTGCCGCTGCTGCACTGTGTCTCGGTTATCGCTTTTCCTGCAGCTCTCTCGGCTTCGCCCCGCATTCCCGCTCTACTCTTATTGCTTCTTCATTCATTTCTGAACTTATCCCGGTACGATGCCTACGCACATCGCTCACTCGTCGCAGGGACATGAAAATTCTTCTAAGACACTTCTCTCGGCTCACAGAACCTCTATACACATCCTGTTATCGCTCCCATCGGCCCTTTCATTCAAAGATTTGTGGCTATTTGTGACAATTTTCGAAATTTTAGCTCTTCGCGATCTTCTAGTTGAATGAATCTCCGGTTTCACGATAATTCGTACATCCGGAAAGCCGTATTCTGTGGTTTAGGCAATAACCCACAAAGATCGATGCTTCAAACGTTCTTTTTAAAATAGGAATATGAATACGAAGGCTTGAAAAAAGAATAAAATAGGTTCGTTTAAGACGGTACATCTGGCGGTAAGAAAACGGAGTAACATTTTTGATTTCGTACTTTGCGCTTTCAATACAATTCTCGTAATGCTGGAGATATACATATATGTATCTATGAGATTCGATAATTGAAAGCGTCGTTGCCGACAGCTTAGTACACAGATGTTAGACGAGAACGCGAGAGTCTTCATTGTTCGTGTCGCAATGTCCTTTCCTCGCGGAATTATATTGCTCGCGTCGAGTTCTCTCGACTTGACCTGCCACACCCGCGAATACGAAGCCGCTTAAGAGTTGCGCTATTATACCCGTCGTAGATGTATAAATGCCTGGATGGCTGGTTTGACTCTGATGTGTTGAAATCCTTGCGTGAATCTCGTATTCAGGCCGCGATCTCTACCGCGGGCACGAAGCTTCTGGGCGGTCTTCAGGCCCGTTGTTGGATTCATTTGCTCGGTTCGAAGCCGCGGTCAGGCCATCGTATATGAAGAATCGCTATTAGGCATCGTTTCAGTTCGAATTTGTCGACGCGCGTACGTTGCATTGCATTCCCTAAGCAGAGGAGCCCCTCGCGAGTTTCGATTAATCGAATTGGGAACGATCGATCGTGCCGAATTGGAAATGAGGAGAAAGACCGTTCGACAATCTATGCTCTCTCGGCTCCAAAAATAGTGACCGCGCTAACCGGAAGCCGCCTGTCGATTATCCCCGCAACTGTCGTTGAGAAGCTTCCATCGTCATTTCACCGACACTGCCGCTTGCCTCGTTATATGTCCGCGTTAATACGATTTTCCCGATAATCAATCCGGGTCTCCGGGTATAACGAGATATATCGGATATTTCGAAAATAGAAACGAGTTGAGAGGAAATAATTGGGTACATGGGAAACGAAGAGGTGTGGATCGATAAAACTTAAATAGAAATGTTATTTATCGGCTTTCGTAATCTGCTGAACGAAACTCGAGATTTCAGTGATCGGTTGATGGAGCAAAAAAACATGTGTGTGGCAGACAATTCGACCGATAGACCGACCGGAAGTGGCTCTAGAAATTCATGCAATTTGGCACATTTACATGTTCGGCAACATCGACTTAACACGAAAATCTTTAATACGTGACAACTTTATCGTATTAAAAGTCAATCAAAAATATTTAATTTTTATACAAATGAAAACTCTACCAAATTCGAAATAAAACTCTACCGGAATTAAAATGAAACTCTATCGGAATAAAAATAAAATTATACCGGATATGAACTAAAGTTTTACTGAATTTAACATAAAACTCTAAAGCATTGTTTTATTTTGGTAGAATTTTTATTATCTATAGTTGTTGAGGGCAGAAATATAGACGATCCAACAACTTAGCAATAGACTAACAACCGAGTAGATAACAACGATAGCAGAAATACCATCGACAAAATATCGACAATAAAAAAATATCGCGATAAAAAAAAGGGGTATAACTAAAATATAAATGATATCACGTTCTGTAGTCTGGCGAACGAATTCCGAGGTTTAGTGATCGGTTAAAGGAGTAAAAAAAAAAAAAAAAAATGGTGCGCAGCAGGTAATTCGAGCGTTTGACCGGCCGGAAGTCTCCCTAAACGCCCATGTTATTTAGCTGTAAAGTAGCAACCGAAGAGTGTAAGAACGTCGTCATCGTATCCTTCCATCGTCTCCAGGCCTCTTCCACTTTGTATCGCAATCTTCTTTACCCTCCTTTCCTTATATTTCAGTCTTTAATCACCCGTCTCTCATCCGTATACCGTCGAACAATTCCCCCGGTGTTTTCTACGGTCTCCATGGGCGAAATTCTCATTCTCTTTCCCCGTTTTCCCTTCATTCTCGCTCTCCTCATTCTCAATCTTCTCTCCGTGTCCCGACGGGCTTCGAGGGCCCCGCGCTTCGGCTATATCAGCTCGAAAATTAGCTCGTAAATATGCCCCCATTATCCGACCCTTACCTGCACGCAATTATCGTTATGCTCGCGAGTAGTATGTAACCTCTCTTCTCCGCCTCTTTTATATCTCTCGCTTTCCATCCCTCCTTTTCTTTCTCTTTCACTCTGTATCGGAACGTTTATCCGTAAATTCGCCGGACGCGCGCGGTTTGTCCCTCTTAAACGGCACGCGAATTAACGGTGTGCGCGCGCGCGACTGGGTTATTGCCCACAGACCAGTGGCCGGTGCGCTTAATCACCGCGATCGTCGACATTGCGCGACCAGCCAAACCGCGTGGCCGTCGTCCAGAGAGCGAAAAGAAACGATTATATACCGAATACATATATATATATAAACGGCAACGAACACTTCGTTGTATTATTATTATTCTTTTTTTTATTATTTAATAATGATATTTATTCGAAAACGATACTTTTTTTTTTTCTTTTTTTTTTTTGCCTCAATGATCGCGCCGTTTGTCGGATGATTCCGTGTGTCACGTAATATTGAATGGAATGCAATGACGAACCCGAACAAGTCGAGTCTCTCGTGAATGTAGAGAGGCCAGGGAAAGGAACAACGGTCGGGGCTCACGATACGGAGTGAAAAGTTACGGCACGCGCGCTCGTCAGGGCCAAGCGAGGCAGCAACGTAAAAGCGTGCACGCCACCGAGCCTCGACACGACACGACAACGAGACACACCAGCACCCGTAATTCATTCAGTCATTCGCTCATTCATTCATTAACGGTAGAGGAGACCCGTCGTTGCTCGTTGCCGCTGCGTAAATGACACACGAAGTGAGGAGGGAGCCTATCTCTGTCTCTCGACTTCTCTCAATTCCTTTCGGTTATATTTTCTACTATTTTATTTATATATATATATATATATCTATATATACATATCACACCGTATTACGCGCGACACGAAGACACGATATTAAAGCGTAGAATCCGCGCTATGACCCATATTTATATCTCATAATGGCGTTGAATTAAATACGTAAAACATCGCTCGTGACTATAATTACAATAGCCGCGTCGTAGCGAGAATTCTATCGTAAGTTTTTTTTTTTTTTTTTTCTTCGGTTCTCTTTCTCTTCCATATGTTACTCGCACATTCAAAGTATACGGCGTGACTTCCGAGAATGAGTTTCGCGCCCGATGCGTGACAGGAAGAAGTGCGGAACGCACAGGCAAGACAAATTTCGAACGAGGGACAAACCCTCTCCGCTCGGAGACTCTTTAAGCATAACGATGGTATCTTCATTCTCGAATCGTTGAAGCGCTTTTGAGACAACGGTTTCGATATAGCGAATTTAACTGCGCAATAATGTTGGGAGATAATGATTGAAGATTTTTCGTCACATATGATAAAATTACTATTATTTTTATGAAATAATAAAATTAAACAAAATAAATTTAATTGATTAATTAATTAATCATTTTATTAAAGTATTAAAATAAAAATTATAGTATTATAACATTTTTAAGTACAATTACTATAATTTTTTAAACAATAATAGTAATTCTTTTTGTTCGTTTATTGTCCTTTGCTTTTTTACTTATTGAAGGGACTTTCAATAAATTTAATAGTAACAGTAAAATAAAATTTAGAAAAAAATTTAATTTGAGTAAAATAATACCGTTTTAGTTTTTTTTTTTTTTTTCGTAATTATTTAGTTTAAAAAAATGGTTTGCTTACTTCAGTTTAATAATTTTTTAAATTATTACTTTGATAAACATAACAGTTTTCGTCGGCATCTTCTTCGGGTTTTCGTATTGAAAGTATTGAATGGGGAGCATAGTAAGCAGCGAATTCGTGACGAGCGAGAAAAATAATCGTAATAATAGTATTACGAAAAATGCTATTTTTTTTTATTTGTTTTTTTAAACAATGATATGACAATAATATCAGCATAGATTGTTTAGCGTCGATCGAAAATTTAATTTCTATCCGTTATGGTGAGATAAAGACCGCAAAAATTTAGAGGCGTTTTTGAAATTGCGCAATAAAACTTTTTTTTTCATAAGAATTTAAGACTCCAAGAAATACTCCGCACCACATATTTTCAAATATTTTATTTGTGCCGAATATAATTTTTTAAAAAATGTCCGCCTAATATAAAATTGAATTCTCGTAACAACGAAATCCAATTTTTTTTTTAATTCACTTCGATTCAACTCTCTATTCAAATTTGTTGCTCGAGGCGTTGCGTACGCCGCGAATGATTACGCGTCATAAGCGACGCGATGAAAAACAACATTAATATCCTTTGGTATCCGAGAGATTGTCCTCCCGCGTGAGATCACAGTTAAAAACGCGACTGAAAAGATCCGTTTGTGACCCCCTCGGGGTGATCTATCGGGGTATTCGACGGGTTAGCGTACAGTCGTGAAAGACTCGGTCTACCAGCAGTCTCGTCTCTTTCACAAATTCTTCGGAGCTTACGAATCTTCTCTTTCCTCTTGCGCGTTGGGGAAGCGGCGTTGATGTCGGCGAACCAACATCTTTTAAGTGGAAGAAGTTATCCACAAGCTCTCGCGCGAACGTAGCGACCGAGCAACTTCTCGACGACCGAGAGCCTAAGTCACCTTTGAAGTCGCGGAGGCCCACGATCCGTAGCATCGGGGTTGGCCCTTCCGAGAAGCGCGTATTTTCGTATCGGGAGCCTCGATTCCACGCGCGGCCCCGCATACGCAAGCTGCATATATGTATCTGACTATCGCGTACGTTTTCCGCTCTCTGTGCCCTCGTTTTTTTTTTTTTTTTTTCAGCTGCTTAAACATCACTATCGTTTTTCGTATTCTTTTGTTTCGCAATGATAACTGTTTTTCACATTAAAAAACCAATCGGTAACATGTCTTTCACTTTCGATATACATATATCGTCGAATTACTCGTTCTCTGATTGCCGCGCGAAGGAAGCTAATTCTAAAATCGATTTATGCAAAATTTCGCCCGAAAACTTGAAAAAATGTTTTTTCCGTGTTTAGCAATGGCTGTTTGGCTTTAAGTCAAAACTATTATCGTTTTTATGCTTAACAGGAAAAATACGGGAAAAATATGGAGAAAATATGGAATATCATTAAAAAATAATCATAATAAGAAACGTAAATTGAATTTGCAATGTGTTAATTAAATTTTTAATTGTTGTTTTCTTTGTTTCAAATTTATAGTAATTTTTGTGAAATTTTACGTGAAATTGTTTATTCGTAATTTTTTCGATTTTGGTACAATCGCGTCGTATGCCCATTGCACCCAACTCTCCCTTATAAGGGATATTAAGGTCGATGTTTATATGTTTAATCAGCCAAACAATTTCGTGCAAAAATAAAAAGAGAATCAAACGGACACAGTGGTCAATGATGGTACCAATTATCCGCTATCGCGGAGGTAATCAAAATACAATTCGGGTGAAAAAGGGGATGGAAAGAAAAATCTTACTGTTTACTCCGACGAAATACCGAAGGAGCGCCATATAGCATCGCCGTTAATTCTTACCTATCGTCTTACAAAATCGGAGTCTTAATTCGCCGACGAAGAAATTTGTCCAGCGAGAGCTAAACTCGAGGGCGATATCTCGAGATGAGTATCTCTCTCGCGAAAGATTCGTAGGGCTATATCTTCGTGTAGAGGCGAAGAAGTGTCTGGAGCGTCGTTTTCGCGTTGGCATACATATATATGTATATATATATATGCATACAGAGATAGTATACATATGTAGAATATAGGATCGCTTGGTCAGAGTCGAGTGAGGGATAGAGAGCCGGCGATTAAACGGCTGCCCGGGGCAGTGACTAATTGCGCTCACGGCGTGCCTGACCCCTCGAGGCTCGAGCAGAAGCAGCAGCGGGCACCGAGAAACTCGCGAGAGCGTCGGAGTCGTAGCGGTTCGCGCGCGCTACGATATCTCGCCCTCTCCGCGTCTTGTTTATAGGTGCGTATATTTCTACGCGTCTCGCGTGGACCGCGCAGAGAAATACGTGGCGTGCGGGAGCAACGGCGTGCGTCAGATAGTTATTTTTGGCAAATTCGAGAAGCGAAAGAGAGCGAGTGAGAGCGAAAAACATGCGTACGAATCTGCTCTTCTCGCACCCAAACTTTGCGATCCTCCCTTAGGGTTCTTCTTTAACGTTGTCCCAGTCATTGACCCATTGCGGCGCTCGATAGAATCAACGAAGAGTCGGCGATTAAAATTAAAAAACAAAAATAACATTAATCAATAGTGTTAATATAATTCGCTAATATAAAACAGTGTATACAGCACGAGATTGTTATTCGGATGAATAAAATTAACAATTGTCTCTTAGGATCTTTTTTAACGTTGTCCCAGTCGTTGACCACTGGAAATGATAGAATCAACAAAAAATCATCAATTGATTTACAAGAAAAAAACAGAAGATATTTCTTCGTTTTAAGCTCTTATCATGATATTTCTAGCAGTATGTTTACTCTCCTGAATTACATCGACATCCATCGAAATTAATCTGCTTATTTTCGTGATAAAATTTTCGATCTTTTTTTTCACATCCCCTTCAACATTGTCCCTTGTAATTGTCTGTATTGAAGCACTCAATAGAACGACAAAAAATCGAAGCATTGCGATCTTATTTCGGAATTTTCGTCAATGGTCCCAATTATTGACCGTATTAAAGCACTCAATAACATCGCCAAAAAAATGAAAAAAAAAAAAAAGAAAAAAAAATACAGAGATTAATATTCAGTTCAAACTCTCATCGTCTTTCCTTTAGCAGCATTTATTCTCTCACATTGTGTCGATATAGGTACACAGCCTCTTGTACGAGTGCCTATATATATACGCGTATAAGATAGACACATAAGATGAGGACGGGAGAGCATGAATGGCGAATTATGCAAATGCGAATGCCGCCAAGGATGAAATCATTGGAGTCTTGGCTCGAGCCGTCTTACTACTATGCCGTCGCGTACACGACTACGTACTACCATTGAAAAACGCGCCTGCCGCGTAAAGCATGCTTCGTCTCTTCCACCGTATTTTCATCCATTTTCCCACAAAGTTTCGTCAGTAATCTGGCACTCTCGTCATAACGATAGGAGTTTCACCTATCAAGAGAGAGAGAGATACACATCGATCCGCGTGTCCTAACCGAACTCCGAAAAATCGCCTACAAAATCGGCTAAAGCTCGCGAATCTGAAGAGCTTTTATCACCAACCATAAAAAAGACGGCGACACGCCGACCTCGACATCCCTAACAAAATCGTTCCGAGATATAGCATCTCATTCGTAGGATTTATCCCTTCGTCGTTTCGCTTTCGTTCGTTCCATCTCATTAATGTACTTCCGGCCCATACGACTGACTTCCGGCTTTTGTTTGCCGTATACGAAACGGCCGGACGATTTCGCAAGATCGTCGCGAGTAACGAAGAAGAGTACAGCGATAGACGTTCTATGCTCAATCTAAACGCGCACTTCCTACGCTCTCGTCTCGGTACGTCGGCGGTATATCCGTCGCGCGAAGTTCGCGATAGCCGGACGTGCGCTTACGACTGTGGCAACTGAGGAAAAACGCCGGAACGCGTATAATACTACTCGATGACACCGGTTAACCGTGCCGCACAATTCCAAGTGGTCGATAGAGCCCTTGGTCTCTTCCGTTCTCTCTATCGTCGCCGCAGCTCTCCGGTACATTCTCATTTCCTATCGACGACGAGACGATGACGCGCGATCACGTTCTCGAGAGCCGCGTCATTTCCTCGTTCAATTCGAAACACACACACGCATACGCATGTTACTTCCAATACGTTCTTCTCTCTGACCGACCGAATTTATGTTCAAATAACAACTCTCAAACGATATATCATTATATCGTGCGTTTGTTCATTATATCCTATGTATATGTATTGTGTACACTGTAAACTCGTCATTAATCATTGGGACCGCGCGGAAGTGCCAGTTAATTAACACAAGCAAATCGTCGCCGAGTAATTTACGACTTTGGGAATATAACGATAACCGAAGGCTTCTAGTCCCGTATTATAGCGCGTAGACTCGAGACCAGTAAACTAAACAAATGTCGATAGCTGGAATTTTTTTTTTTTTATTTTTCTGATTTTTTTTTTTACGCACGCGGATAGATTTTTTGTCTCACTTTTGTGTGTTCACTGGTTGGGTGACTCCCCGTTCGTTAATTGTCGTTAATTGGCTTATCAGCGCTTTATCCTGAACTCGAAACGTTATCAGGATACTTGTGCACTTATCGTCTCGAATCCGTCGCCGCGCAGCGACCAGCGGACGGAGAGTATCGGTTGCCCGGTTTCCGGTTGGGCGAGACCTCGATGTGTCGTTTTTTTTTTTTTATTTTCATTATTTTTTTATCGCTATCGAAACGACGCTGTTACTCTTACGGGAAGAAAAGAACGAAAGGGGCAAAATCCTTTCCTTCGCTTCTGTCTCTACTTCGCTACCGATGGCCATCGGTGCGGCGATAACGTCCGAGGAACTCGACACCGTTGCGAACTCTTTTCTTCGGTCGATCCTTCGAGTCACATTTGAATATTCGCGAGTTTGGGAATGCGAAACATTGAAAGAAATCATCGAATTGGGAAGATTTTGGATCACATATGCAGAACGGAAAAAAATTATACTTTCTCACAGATGAAGCTTTGCAAACGACGGTAAAAATCAAACGATAAGGCGATGTGCAAAGTTAATTTACATCTTTTTTTCATCGAAATAATTCAAAGTGAGATCGAAAAAACTGATGCACGATTGCTTATCGGTAATAGTGTTGTAACGATGCAAAAAAATCCCCACATCCAAATATTAAAGATTGTATGAGAAGTGTCTTTTTTTTAAGTAAAATAAAAAAACTGATATTAAAAAAAATGAAACTCCTTCGACACATTGTTATATTCGGGCCGTAAAATGTTTTCATATTATCAGAACACCGATACGAACAATCAATCTCCTGGGACTTTTAATAAGAATTTTCTTATCGATAGGAAAAAAAAAAAAAATTGCCGATCTTTTAAAAAAAAAATTCAAAACCGTACAAAGTCTTAACGACATTAACGATTTCATCAAAAATTAAAACAAACAATGAGAATTGACCCCTTAACTATCTTATCAAATCTCAGCTCCGTAACCAAAGAACTTCTTAAGTTACAGAGGTTAACATTTTTCAAACTCGACACCCACGCATACAAACATTTCACCTATGTGATTTTTCCACGTTTCGGAACATTCCGAACATATTTCCGCTGATCTCTCGAAAAAAAAAAAAAAAATTTCATGAAAACGCAGTTCTACGAAGAAGCAAAAAATTGAGTTTCGAGAGAAAAGCAAAAATGTTTGTGATACAGTACGAGAATTATATTATATGTAGCGTGGATGGGCCGATGCGTGCACGCAACATGTGACATCCGGGATGCGTGTTGATCCTTCCTCTGGTCTCTATATAGATATACATATATACACACACATGTACACGAATAATATTCGTGTATATTATTGCGAGTGTGTAGAGGAGCGCGAACGATGAGGAGTTCCGCTGAGCTTAAGTCGCGTCTTCACCAGAACCAAGAAAAGTTATTTCGAGAACTTGCGCGGTCTGTGCCGCACTCCACTTCTTCTTTCTCCCCCTCCCCTCCCCCTCTTGTACATTTATACCCTTTTTTCCAACTCCCCTTTTCACTTCTTCTTCTTCTTCTGTATCCTATATCTGCCCGCAGTAAACTCTTTCTTTCTCTCGCACTTGACAATTTCCAGATACGATAACAAACGCGCGTACCGGTCTGCGGGTGTAAAATATATCGCTCGTTTTATACATACGTTCCATACATTTCTCTCGCGGTCCATACTATGTTTCACTGTATTGGAATAAGCGACGAGAACGAAAAAAAAAAAAAAAAAAAAAATGAATACTGCGAACGATTGGGAGGCAAAAGAAAATACAAGAATAGTAAAAAAAAAATGAAAGAAAACGAGAATATTAATTCAATGTTATCTCTCTTTCGATTTGCAGTACGCGGGTATACGCATCGGACCTGTCGTCAAGAAGGACGTGATGAAGGCCTCCATAATGTTGGAACACGACAGTCAGTGAGTATATTTCTCTTATCTCCTCCGACGCATTCTCTTTGCGTCTAACGTTTTATCATCGAGTCCCTGCAGTTTTTCTTTCGCGCGTTTACGAGTCTTGACTTCTCGTTACGGTTCATTCGACACGGCGATTTACTTCCATCGCAATCGCTTTTAATTCGTATGAAACATTATTTTTTTTCTTTTATTTCTTCATTTATCATATTTTGTCTCGTCTTAACGAGAGGCAAAGAAACAATTTGTCGAAGTCGGTTGGCGAACGAAAGAAGCTGAGGGATCGTGAGAGATTCTCTGTGTCAGCGGCAGGTGAATCCCGTGATTCTCCGTCATTAATTTCCGCCCTATAGTGAGACGATTACTGCCGTTCTGTTGGCAATATATATATATAGGATAGCCGTGAGTTTTACTTGATATATTTTCGGCTGTTTTTTTTTTTTTTTTTTTTTTTTTCATTTTTTTATCGCCGCCGTATAGTCTCTCGGGTCACCGACTGTCGCGGCGTGCCACAGTCGCGAAGAGATGAAGAAAACGAGAGAAAGAAGAAACGCGAGTCCCTCGAAAAATGTTTTTCGGGACTAATTTACTCCGGAGATCCATTAAAATAGCGCGAAGGGGGTGAGGAGGGAGAAAAGATAGTCGGAAAGACACGAAGAAGTTGAAGGAAAGGGAAAAGGGAGAAGAAACGGTAGGATATTGCTTTTACGGCTCGGCGGATGCGCCGTGTCCGGGGTATTCGTCGCGAAGGGGGACGATAGAGTCTGAGATACTTTTCGTGCTGCCGAGAGAAGGAGGTTGCTGCCGTTGCTGGCGCTCTGCTACAAGGAACATAGCAGATCCTCGGCAAAACCAGTACCAGAACCTTTCCAACCAGAAGCCAGCGCCAGGGGCTTTGTCCCTGGAGAGCGAAGATTTGTGGTGACACGTAAAAGATCGTGGATCCAATCTCTATCTTCTCGCCGCACCGGAACTACGTTTCAGGGATTGCGAAGGAAATTGTTGGGAACCCGAAGAAGAAAGACAAAAAAAAAATAAAAAAAAAAAAATAAACCGAAGCGTAGAACGAATTATAAAATGAAAATTACATCTCCGAAGCTACGAAGTTTACCGTAGTTAGTTTGAAATGAGGTATCGACCTTTATTCGACTTCCGACACCTGTTCCGATGCGCGTGGCCCACTCGTTAGTTTGTTATCCCTTCTCGGTCCGCTTTACCTCCCGTTAATTTCTTTTTCATTTTCTTTTTTTTTGCTCCAAACCCTGTTAGTCCCGACGTTCCTTCGAGCTTCTGTCGTATCTCCTTTCCCCCCTTCTCGTCGCGGATACACAGAGAGACGAGTCCCGATCCTGATCGAGGTGAGGATAAACTGCGGCCCAAGATAATTGAAACAATTTCCTCCGGTTGACCGGCTGGTCGAGAGTAACTAAAGTGGCCTGTCCACAAATACATATAAAAGACACGCACACACACTGTTTCTCGATATACGTTTCTTCTTTAGCTCTCTCGCTGACTCGATTTTCTCATTTTGTTCTGTTTTTTTTTTTTTTTTTTTTTTT
Organism: Buathra laborator; assembly: GCA_934046635.1. Classification (NCBI taxonomy): domain Eukaryota; kingdom Metazoa; phylum Arthropoda; class Insecta; order Hymenoptera; family Ichneumonidae; genus Buathra; species Buathra laborator. The sequence continues at coordinate 18,985,691 of OW203893.1, read as the reverse complement.
TCTTCTTCTTCAGGTACGCGACGATTCTGGCCTTCGACGTTAAGATCGAACGAGACGCCCAAGAACTCGCTGATTCTCTCGGCGTTAAGATCTTCCAAGCGGACATAATCTATCATCTCTTCGACAAATTCACTGCCTACAGAGAGGAGCTTAAGCAACGGAAGAGAGACGAGAATAAGCACATCGCAGTCTTCCCTTGCAAGCTACGAGTTCTGCCACAGGTGAATTTTCTGCAATTAAATTACGTTTTTTTTTTTTTTTTTTTTTAATTCTCTTCCTTTTTCTCACTGCAACAACATTACTTAGTTTTTACTCGAGACTCCCGGTTGGGTATACCACAGGTGAATTTCTGCAATTAAATTACCGCCGCATGCCGTTTTTTATTTATTGTTTTTTTTTTGCAATAATAACTTTTTTTTACTCGGGACTGTCGTTTTAGTACGCCGTGTGTACTGTGGCGTAAAGGAAAACGGGGTAAAGCGGAAAAATTGCTGGAAAATCCTTTTTTTTTTTACGTAACATTTTTTTAAAAAATCAGATAAAGTTTCAGAAAAAAAAAAAAGTTTACTCAATTTTAAAAAAATGTAACTTAATTTTGTGTTTATTTCATCTCAATTTTTTTTTTTTCAAATTTTGTTAAAATTTTTCGAAAAATCAAACTCAATTTTTTTTTTTTTGTTTCACCTCGATTTTTTGGAAATTTCATTTTTTTCCATTATTTCTGTTTCTATGTACCCATTTTATCCCGGGTGCCCGTTTTTCTCCGCTCTCCCCTATATACCTACGCACTCGGTTACACGTCGATCGATTTGCGTTATCGATATCCCCGTGCGATAACGTCAACGCGTCCGTTCGAGAAGCGATACGCGAGAGCGAGAAAGAGCGCTCGATACATCGGTAAGCCGGTAGAGAGCTCACGAGATCAGGGTCTCTTATCGCCGGATGCGAGACCAGTAGCGGCGAGCGAGTCTAATATACGAGAACGACTCTCGGTGTAGTATACGAGAGAGGAGAGTCTCGCCGCGTTGATCACGAGCAACGACGACAGGAAGTCGAAGCACTCGTCGTGCAACAGTGATGCACGTTGAAACTGCAAAGTATTATAAAATTTGTTCGACGATAAAGTTCGGACGAAAAAAAAAAAAAAAAGAAAAAAAAAGAAAGAAATTATGAGAAAACGATGTAGCAATCTGCACCGGAAATGATAGAAGCACTTTGCATCTATGCGCCGTGTATACATTATCGATTCCATACCAATCGCGCACCTGCGCCAATTACTTCCATTTGCCAATGTTATTCAACGCAACCGCATTTGTGTGTCTTACGTCGAATCAGTACCGGAAGCATCGATTTGCCACGTGCGCTTTCCGACGAAAAACTCGTAGCGTAACTTATCGAACCGATTTTATGAGAAAAGTAAAGAGACGAGAAAATCGCACGGTATCCGCAATGAAAATGATTGAAATGCTATGCATCGCATTGCATCTCATCGCGTACGATTTATCGACTACCGATTCCCGCACGTGATCAGTTCCACTTTACCGATGTTATTCCAGGCGATCGATAATCTTCCGGCAAATAAATACCGGAAACGAAACTTTGCTTCATAAGAATTATCTATCGTACTTTTCGGTTTTTCGCGGTTCCAAATTAAATTAAAAAAAAACTGAGTTAAAATTTTTTAAAAATTGTAAAAATAATTGAAAAAAAAATTTGATGTAATACGAAAAAAAAAAAAAAAAAAACGGATGCGGCACAAAATTTAGAACGAAATTATTCGCAGTTTGATGAAAAAAAAAACTAATACGAGTTGAGAAAAAAAATCAAAAATAGAACGAGTAAAAAAAAATCGCACAATATCAACACCGGAAATGATAGAGATGCTTTACATCCGTGCATTACGTTGCGAATGATCGATTCCATGTAAATCACGCACCTGCGTGATCAGTTTAAATTTTGCGCGCTGTTATTCAACGCAATCGAGTTTCGTGTCTCGCGGCGCGAGTGAATACCGGAAATGGAATTTTTGCCGATTGGAGATTATCAATCATCACGTAAATCGGCTCTTTTCGTTCGGCTAAAAATCGGCGAGAAAAAAGTCTTATAATTCGAGAGTAATTTTCGACAGAGCGAAAGTGTATGTGTGCGCAACGTCGGAGATGCCACACGGGAGTCCCGAATCGATTTAACCTGCGCAGCTGTATACATCCTTGTAGAATTTAAAGTCTGCGAGCAAAGAGTCGCGGGGCACGGCGCGTGCACAGGAAAACGTCTATCAAACGTAGGCATATATACTGCGGTACTCTATATATACTGTAAATAAGTATACCGCGTATCTTGCGGCTTCGCACGCACGATAACGATTTCCTAGAACGTGCGAGGCTCGCGCTCTCTGTACGCCCGACGGTAATTGGACGCGCCTCGGGTTTACGAGAGGGAAACCTACGCTCACAGCGAGAATGTCTTCTTCTTCCTACGGATGGTTGCGAAAAACTATGCGGGGGACCTTATTTCGCTCGTTCCGCGTAGCGGTTATATTGTCTCTTCGTCAATGATTTTTCGTTTCGTAATTCTTTTTAATAATCATTTTTTCTTTTTTTTTTTTTTTTTTTTTTTTTTTTCAGCACATATTCAACTCGAGAGATCCCATCGTAATCGGTGTGATGGTTGAGGCCGGAATACTAAAGGATGGAACACCGGTCTGCGTGCCGAGCAAAGAGGTGCGTTATATATTTTACAAATATTTCCTCCTCGTCGTCCGTTACTCCGGCGTTTTTAACGCGCGATCCCGGAGATACAGGGCAACGTTTGTCCGCCTATCGATCCCGAACGAAAATTACGTCGCCCACAAGGAACGACCAGTTTTCTGAATGGCCCGCCGCCGCGCGGCCGCGAAATCTTTATCGGCATCGCGGAGCAACGCCTTCGTCTCTATATTTTATATACAACAACGAATATACAACCGTTGAGAGTCGAAGTCAACGAGAGTCGGCGAACGATCGAGGTGTAGGTATACACGGTGCGCGCGGCTCTCTCGACTCTCCGAATGCCCACACGAGTCTTTCGAGTGTCGAACGACTTCGAGAAAGGCGCGCGCGGGGTATACATGCGCCACGGATATTTGCCAAAGCGATTTTTGCACTCGAGGGAAGCGCTTCAACGAGAAAACTCACGTTGCGAGGGACGGCGACAGTGTTTTCTTCGATTTGTCGTCCATTAGAAACTATTCGACTCGATCGTTCAACTTTTTTAGCTTTCGTCGCAATTTCGCGCCGATTATGATGCCACGCAACTGGAATCACGAACTGTTGATTTCTTAGGGATTAAAAAAATAGTACGGACCTTCCGGGAATTTCCGTTCGCTGAAATATTTTTTTTCTTTCTTCCGAATTATCAAAAATTTCCGTGAAATTATTTCGCTTCAATTCTATGCGTGAAAGGCGTTTAAAACGCCCGAAATGCAAACCAACTGCAGAGGAAATTTGTTCACGGAAAGAATCGTTTTTCTACCGTCTAAATCGTCACAGAAAACACCGAAATTATTTCATGCCGTTGCGCGCGAAAATGCGTATTTTCGCAAAGTATTTCCCGTACTTTCTCCGATAATGCGAAAAATAAATAAAAATATATTGTAGCGAATAGAAATCTCGCCGCAAATCCCGAATATTTTTTTCATCGCTAAAAAACGCAACGGCTTCTAAAAAATTACCGTTATCCAATGAATTGCCAGTGATCAACTTCGCAGACTTGTACACCATCGAAAAATCGCCAATTTTTCCTTAGCGAAGAAAACATCGTTTGTGTAGGTGAACCCGTCGAACGACGGCAATTTATAAAGTCGCGAAGTAACTATCGCAAACCCACCGAACGAGCAAAGCGTTCGTATAGTTACGTCGCTTAGTTTCACAGATCTCTAAGTCAGACACTCAATTATACATGGATACGGAACGAACGGAAGGACTTTGCTCTCCGCAGCGCTTGTCTCGTCGTAGGAGGACAAGAATTTTATGAATATATATATATATATATATTTTTTTTTCCATCATTTTTCATCGCGCCTCGTTGCACGGAGATCGAGGTTCGCGAATGGGTTGCACAGTGTAGCAGTAGCAATAAGTGGACGCTGTCTGCGCGTAGTTCCCGTAGGCGTTACCGCCGATTTTTTTATCTGTCTGGAAATAAATGTTCGGCGGACGGCAAATACGCGTGCATTCGTTATGCTTCGTTCACGCGCGCGCGCGCGGTTATTCACTCTCTGTATATTACTGAAACTCACCGTTGATATAGATAGCTACAGATATAAATGAATGCAATAACAATCGAGTAAATCGGATTTACGACGGTGACGCTAGCGGTCGTTAGTCCAGCGAATTATTATCGAATAGACGATACAGACGGCGTCCCGACAATACGAAAACAGCGCGAGCGAAATATGCCGCAGGCGACAAAATCAACTGACTCCCGAGTGCCAAATGAATTTCAACAGCCAATTGATTTTCCAACAGACAGATTAGATAACTCTTTGAATAAACTATCGCTATCCTCGCGGCTATTTCAGTGATAATCATTAATACATTTGTCACACCTACGGAACGCGAAGTAAACGATTTTTTTCTAGCGCTTGTTAGTCAATTTGAAGAGAAAGATCGAAGGATAAAATAGTTTGCAGGGTTTCGGAGCCGCGAGAGGAGGAACGAAGGCGCATTGTGTTATAACTACGCGATTCTTGCGAATGTATTATTGTCGTGCTGACATTTATGAACCGCAAGTATTTCGCAAGAGTTCCCTCTGCAGGGGGTCAACGCAGCCTGCGGCCCGCGCCCCTCGCGTTCCTCTCACCGCCGTCTCACCTTCTCGCTCCTTAGACTCTTTAGATTGTTTATCGCAACTCTAATATTCTTTTTTTTTCTTGCCTCACGAGAGGTACGAACGGTAGAGAAACTATGTTAAGACGGTATAATTGTTGAGCGGAGTATAGGGAGCGCGCGTCGTAGACAATGCCGCGGCATTAATATCGATTCACAGTTCGTTGTTCCTCACGAGGAAAGGCGTGTTTGCCGCTGTAATCCGCAGACTTCTCTTGCGTACTTCTAGTTTGAGAGTACAATTCGCACACGAAGCAGCCGCGGCCGCGAGACAGAACTCCGAGACTATACTGCGAGGAAGAAGAATGAGGTGTTGAACGAAACTCGTCTGATAATCATCTATCCCATAAATTATGTAGGATCATACCTCGGAGAGCCTGTAATTTAATCAGAGATTCGTGGAACACCGTTCTCCGGATCCCGCAACACTCGTTTCAACCGCTTGACTATCTCTTTGCGAAAATAAAAAAATTAAAAAAAATTGAAATAAAAATAAGACGAGAAATAAAAATTTACGCTCGTGCGATACGGAGAGAGGAGAGCCTCTCTTTTCTCTCCGCCGTAGTCTCGGACGATCTTCCGTGGCGACTCTGGGGCCACGCGACCCCCATTGGCCTCTCGCGGCCTCCGGACACTACGGAACCCACGTATAGTACATATAACACGGTATACGATCGCGTATAACCACATTACTAATGGTTATGGTTACGAGCGCAGAGGATCGTTCATGTCTGCCCCGTTGACACCGGTAGATTCTAATTTTCCAAGAAACCCCTCCTCCACCCCGACGACGGTAAGCGAGAAAAAGAACGGACGGCATCTCGTGTATCAGGACCGGCCGTCTTCGGTAAAGTATATCTCGCGATGCCGTTGAACCGTAGAGCGACGCACCTCTTATATACATTTATTTCGCTTTTTTTTTTTTTTTTTTTTTCATTTGCTAATAAAATTAGAATGGAAGCCGCGGCAATGCGGGATCCAACGTGGGCGTTCCGACGGAATTATTTTTGTAAATTCATTCCATTCCCGTTTGCGTCCAATATGTTTATGCAATATTTCTAACGGCTGATACTTGTCGGATAATAATTTCGTAAAATTGGATTTTTTTTTTTTTTTTTTTTTTTCGAAGGATAACGATATAATATTTTGCTACGTTGACGATGTCCCCTTTTTTTTTTTTTTTGACGAAATGATTTGATGCGAAATCTTCGCTGTAAAATAACCCACACGCGACACCTACCTGAGGGTTATTACGCTTTATATTGGTGTACCAACGAAACCAGTGAAACTCGCGCAACCTACCTATCTGTTGGGAAAAAAAAAAAGAATTATTAAGTTTTACCGCGCAACGGCGAAGCATAAGGCATAAGGCGGTCTGTTGAGCTCGCAGCTCAGTGCCACGAGTACGGAGAGCTATGTGGTTGCGTGTGCGTTTAGGTGGGCCGCGTGCGAAGGCTTATATTCAGGTTTACTCTCTCGTCGTGGCTTTTATGCCGAGAACCACGAGAGACGACGACGACGACGACGACCCCGTCGTCGAGAGAACGACGACAACGAGGAGCGAAACTGAACGCTCAGCTCGTGCATTCTTACGTCGCCCGCGCATAGAAAGCAGCTCCGCCATATAAAGTTAACCCACGTGCGTAATTCCATCGTTCCTTTTGCCGGCAACGAAACCACCGACTCCGTAAGACACAGTCGGCTTCACAACGGATACATCGTCGAAAACTTGTCACGGAGATATATATATTTATATATATATATATACATTTTTTTTATTTTTTCGAATAAAATTGAATTCCAAAGGGAAAGAGTCCGTTGGTACATCTGCAATTTTACAAATCTCGGGAATATCAAGAGAATATCGCATAATTTTGCAAAGAGGAAGTCGAAGGATTTTCTTATACGCTCGCGGAATATCATTTCTTTTGCGAAATCCAATATATCTCGTGTTCGACCTTTTCGCTCATATTGGAATATCATATCCATGGAAGAAGGATAGATACGAAGAGATATATAGACATAGGGGAGAACGGGGCAAAATGGGCACGTGGACCAAACAAACACTTTTTTCTTTTTCTTTGAGTTAAAATTTGATATAAATTGAGTTGAAATTTGAAAATATATTTTCAAAAAATGCACATTGCAGATGCAATTTGCATTTTATATTTTCAAATTTGAACGCAATTTTTTTTTTTTCGACTTTTATCTCAATTTTTCGGTGTTTTTAAAATTCTAAAACAATTTTTTTAATGCAATTTTTTAACAATTTTTTACAAATCTCATCGAAATTTTGTCATATTATTTCTCAAATTTTTTTTCAAATATTCCTGTTTCGTCCATTTTATTGCTCGTTTCAGCCCGTTTTTCCTTAGGTATCGATAAAAAGACGGAGAAAACGACGTATGACGCATTTCCGCGTCGAGCGAACGAAGAATTCGCGAAAATGACCTTTAGCTTCCGAAAGCCCCGAGAGAAGGGAGTTCCGAAGCCCATGTGTAACACAGTTTCGATAGTTCATAAAGCCACTGTACGGCAAAGCGAGAATCCGAGGATGCGATGCCCACGCCGGTGTATTTTTATCCGAACATATCGCGCGAAAAAAAAAAAATATCGTATGAATATAGCGGAAAGACAACAATCAATGTCTAGCGATGATGGATAGCGAAATAGATACCAAAAAACCAGAGAGAAAATCTCGGGAATCGGAGGGTCGAAAGATTTTTGTCAAACCGACTGGAAAGATAATTCGGAACGTAAATACTTAAATTTTCCTTCGTTGCTACGGAATCTTTTGCTTTTCTTACTTTTCCCGCGATCCTTACTCCCCGACGTCGCCGGGGGCGAAGTCTCGAGACTTTTATATTTCTCCACCGCTTATACGATCGTACGAAACGAGGGCGCGAGTTATATGGTTCGGTAAAGTTGGAAGAAGGGAAGCGGGAGAAGTAGAAGAATCATAAGCGCGGTGGAGGCAACACGATCATCCCAACCGGATATTGGCCGTCACGAAGTGTTGGCTTAGGTCAGTACTGGCCGGAGGTGTTACAGTCGTGAACTAGTGAATGGATTCCTCGACATGACCCGTAGTTGTCGTTCCAAGTGATGCTGCCGCCCCGCTGTTGGCTCGTTGGCTCGCAGTCAAGACTCTCAGATCCGAACAGAGAAAACAACGAGCGAAAAAGAATTCTAAGCTATACGAAAGATACCACGAGAAGCACCCGGCGAGCTTCGAGATCTTCGGCACCCCTCGTGCTATCTCTCGCCTCGTTCTTTCTTTGGTACTCGTATATTTGTCTCCTCTTTCCTTCTCTCGTTCCTTCGATCTCGACAAAGACTTGTACCGAGATGCTCCGCTGGTAAACGCTCCGCGTGTCCTCTATCTCATCTTCGATATACGTGACTACGCAAACGTCTTGCGAATTTGAATAGAGCAACAAACACATCGGGAGATCGTCGAGCTTTCCTGCTGCACGATTTTTCCGTTCTTTTTTTTTTTTTTTTTTTTTTTCATTTTGCATTAATTTTTTTCCTTTGCGTAGGCGGAATCAAAGTTTTGTTTTTGCTATCGGGGAAAATAATGCCGAGTAGCGAATTTATCGAATCGAAGGATATTGTTGTTGTTTTTTTAATACGTTTAATGATTGACGGGTAAACGAAGAGCGACGCTATATAGAAACTGTTTTTAAGGGGAATTTTAGTCGCAATGGAAAAGAAAAATAATTTTTTTTGCCATTATCAACGGGACGATAATAATTTGAAGCGGAAGTTTACAACGCGAGAAACTTAATTCGCATTTTTTTTTTCTTTTTCTTACGTTAATAGAACGAGTATACGAGCCGCTGCTCCGTCTCCGCTACTTCACGAAGTGGACAGCGAGCGAAGGCGGCGTCAGCATTTCACCGCTTATCGATATATGTACTCGTATGTGCCTTACGCAACGAATGAGATAGAGATACCCTGCGATAGCGAGACATTTATTTTCTCTTTCTTTTTTTTTTATGCCGAACGGAAATCCGACGGATTTTTTTATGGCACGCGAGAGGTCAATTGTTATTTTTTACACATCGATAACGCGACACCTCGCTTCCCGCAGCCCGCGTCCCGCGAACGGAAATCCCACGAATTTTTCGAAGACAACGAGAGGTCAATTTTTTTTTTTTTTTTCACCATAAATTCCGCGAAAACCCGCTTCCGCGACTCGTTTCCGCTGTTTCTCGATACTCGTTACATTATTAATCGACACTATTACGATTCCTCTTTAAATTAATTTTTATTTTATATATTTACGGGACGAATTCGTTACCAAAAAATCATAAAAAATCAGAAATATTAGATTGTTCGACACAATGTATATAAATTAGAAAACGGATAACAATGTATATCGACAATAATACTAAAGTCTATCAATAACAAAATAATATCAAAAAATTACACGAAAAAAAAATACGAAATTTTTTTTTTTTTTTCAAAAATATAATGATTTTAATGCTATACAACCAATAATTTGCTAATTTCCCGGTGTAGCAATTTCAATTCGAGAATTCAACGATTTCAAAGTTCTTACGTTTCTTCGCAGTCGTGAAGCAAAAAAAAATACCAAAAATATAAGTAATTCAGAAAAAAAAAAAAAATAGATCGAACAGATGTATCGTCATTGATGCACATAGTAACGATTCTATACGGTGGAATAAGTGGGATATCTCTCGGGGTTTGTGAAGCGATATCGCGGAGAGCGGGCGCGCGTTATCCATCGAAAAAGTAGGCCATAGAACCGCGACGAACGTGTTTCTCGTAGAGCCAACGAGAATTGAGAGAGGCGAGTCTCTCGGAATACGATATTCTCTAATAGTAACATCGCGCACGCATCGAGAAAGAGAAAAAAAAAAAAAAGATCCCACTTGCGGAACGCGCGGAAACGAGGAGAGAGTCTCAGCCATTATCGTCGCAAGTTCAACAACACGTTATCTGCTCTCTTTCCTCCTTCCCTCTCGGTGGGCCCTGACGCGGAAGAGTTCGATTGAGACTGTATGGATCCGTTCGTCTGTTATTCCTCCGCCCGCAGTAATCCCATAACACTTCCTCTCGATCGCGACGCCCGAAAACGCCCGTTCCGTCATTTGTCATTCGAGCTTCAAAATTTTTATCCCCTCACAGCCGCGCGTATAGAACGCACAATCGCTTTAAAAAAAAAGAATAATAATAATAAATATAGCTTCAAAAATAAAAAAAATTGTTATTCCTCGTATTTTCTTCGATATCCGTTGCGTCAGAGTTGTACGCACGAGCGAAAGGCCGCTTCACTGAAGTGTGGCTTATCGCTCGCTCCGCAATGACTTTAATTAGCATTTACACACATCGCTATCGCACGCGTTCACGCGTTGCTTTTGCGCTTCATAAATTTTGTACGACGGCAACCTCTCTCTTTTCGGCACACATTTCTATTTGATTTACTATGAGACTCCATAGTCATCGTACATTTTTCGAGGATAGAGAGACCGGTAACCTTCGCAGTCGATGTTTTTTTTTTTTTTTTTTTTTTTTTTTTTTTTTACGGCCGAAAGGAAGTGGAGAGCGTTGAGCCGGAAGTGAAGCGGGAACGATGTTCGGGAGGACAAAACTCGCGCTGAGGCATCGGCCAATTTAAATTTTATTCGACGGCGATATTGCAAACATATATATTATTTGAGTGTCTCGTATATCGGTATCTATGCCAGTAGCTGACAGACCTCATCCCGACAACGAGCTGTACGTCCTGTTGAAGTTTCACCACTTTTTCAACGTCATCTCGATAAAACAACTCACACATCCACACCGACGAATTTATTAATAGATTGATATTCAATCGAAGCTTTTTGGCAGCCGCCACTTCTTCCTCTTTCGATAGAACGTTATGCTGAAATAATATTTCATTCATAGAAACAATTTTATTCGAGCCGATGAGCGAATCATTGATTTCGTCATCGATCTCGTCATCCATCTTACATCTCGATACGCAATTAGCGAAACATTTTTTTTTTTTTTTTCACATCCCATATGATGGCAAACAAATAAAGAATATATTAGAATATCACATAGAAGATATATTTTTAGATATCGACGCATTTAAAAAAAAATTCCATATCTTATATATATCTCGCGGGATATATATCATATATGCCTTCGAAATATATGCGAAAAACATATATTATATATTTCAAATATATTAAATTCAGCATTTTTACATAATTTATATATATGTGTCAAATTATATATAATGCAGCAAAAAAATGTATTTCTTGTTTTTCTTCGCGATATATATTTCATTTCCATGAGGACGTAGCAAGTCGAAGATTTCATTCGGAAAACAGTGCGAATCTTTGTTCTCTACGGTTCGATGTATTTTTTTTTTTTTTTTTCTTTAACTATATACCTACAAGAGAGTAGAAAAATCTTCGTCTAGCGCACGCTTTTCGACGTAACGACAATATTACGGGGATGAATGAAGTAGCAGTAGTATGAGGAGAGTTTAAAATTCTCCTGGAACTCATTTATCCACTTGGTCTCGTTTCCTCCGCGCGTCGGGGCCCGCTGTCCAAGTATGTTTTCCACCGAGAGCGTTCTGCTCGCGAGTGATAAACGACCGGAAGCGAGCCGGTACTCGGGACCGGAAGCCGCCGGGCCGGGATGTGGTCGGCACAGCGCGCGGCTCAGTACCACTAGCAGCAGCGGTAGCAGCAACGGCTAACGATACGCGTGCGGCTGCCGCTAGTAGCGATGCTGTTTTCGTTACTCGGCTGCATTTTTAATATAAATCCCCGAGGAAATCATACAGTTAGCAAATCTATATCCGGCAATCGACGTTGTGAAATCATCGGATTACCTACCCACTGAACATATCAATTTTTCATTGCCTCGTTGATTATTTAATCTTCCATCGATGACGAAAGAACGATAAAATTGGGTTTCGATACTCGAGTTCTTCGGGTTCTCGACACACCGGAAGTCTATGGCCGCACATAGCCGCGAATATACAGTGCCACGCGGAAAACGGATGTCCCGTTTCCATCGTCGAGTATATCACGCGTTCGTGAATTAATCTTCTTGACTTCCGCTACATCGAACGAAAATATTATTATGCTTTTGTAAACACGTATTGACGTCTATTTGATTACGGAGAAAACGTTAACTATGCGGATGTCTATCGAGTACCGATAGAATTGATCGTTTCGACGAACGAATAAACGATACATGCAAATATTACCCAATTCATGACACTGTTGTTTATTTGGGATTATTGCTGACGGAAAAACTTTGCCACAACTACCGAGACGATATGAAATAAAGATGTTTTTCAATATTTTTTTATCAAAAAATACTTGAGTGATGGATAGCGTGGCAACTGAGACAAAACAGAAAAATTTTTACGAATACATTTTTTTTACATTTGACGAGAAAATTTATTAAAAAATTGAATAAAATTTGAGAGAATATTTGATATAAAGCGAGTATTGCAAATTCGATTTGCATTCTTCGCTTTTTTGTCTCAATTTTTTTTTTTTTTTATTTTTTCAAATTTTTTTTTCATTTTTTTCAAATTTTTTCATATTTTATCTGAACTTTTTTCGAACGTCTCAATTTTTCTCAACATTATTTCAATTTTTTTATTGCCCACTTTGCTGCGCTCCTCTACAGAGCGTAATGGCGATCCGTGGCAAACGATATGCCATTGGATGGGTTAAACGGAACGATAGACAGACGCGAGAGAGACTCGAGAGATTCGTAGTATATATCGGTTGTACACAAATCGTTTTTGGACTTCCTTTTTAAATTCTTTACCCTTAACGCACGAGAGAGTCTCGACGAGAGAACCGCAGTATGCGGCAGACGAAGAGATTACGGGCGGAGGAGGCGCGCTCGGTGCTAAAAGCTATTTTCCATCTCTCGTTCGCCTTCTTCGCGCCTCCTCGCGCGCGTCCGCTAGCATATACACGAGGTGTCGAGGGTGACGTTCCTATGCGTTTATTTATTTTTTTTTTTAATACTTTTTCTTCTGTACCCCTCTCGACCCATCCATTTTTACGAGTTTCGATGCTCGCCCTCTCCTCATTCACCCCGCAGTCCCGAGGTTTCGGGGGAGAAATGATTTGTGAACGACGCTCGAGCGATTTTTTCTTTTATATTTTTTCATACAAGTACCTTTCGTGGAAATACATAGGTGATTAACCCACCACCCCGAGAGAAAATCACTAAGCTATCGTGACAAATCCTCTCGAAACCAAGTCTCGCGAAAATCAATTTGGTATTAAAAAAAAATGAGTGTAATGAAATGAGACCGTGGAAACTGAATGTCCAGCATTCACATAGACAAGATACGCACTCGTGTTTCGTAAAAAAAAAAAAAAAAAAAAAAAAAAAAAAAACGTAACGATTAACTCCGCACCCGGAGTGGTCTATAGATTCAAGGATTTCCGAGGATCCAAGAGGCAAAGGACGATCCCAGACAACGGGGAGAGGAAGCGAGCTTCGTGTGTGGGCCACTGGTCTCTCGCGCGGTGATCTTTCTTGTCCTCTTCCTCTCCTTCGACGTTCGGTCAAACGGCGGTAAGGACGCGTTGCATACCTGAGGAGTAGTGTATCTCTCCTTTGGTTTCGGTGGCTCGGGAAGATGGGAGCCGAAAGGAGTTGCGTCTTCCCTATCGATCCACTCGAGAGAGACTCGTACCTCCGGAGTTCTTCTCGAGCCGACGATAACGAACGTGAGGAGAAAGGCAAACGAGTCGGAGACGAGACAAGGCGAATATCCACTTATCCTCGTAGTGTTGACTCTTTTCTCAGGACTTCGGATGACTTCCGAGTCTCTGTTGTTCTCTCAATCCTCATTATCGCTAATAGAGTATATTATACATTTGTCTCTTAGGGAATTTTTTCTCAAACATCGTTATGAGTCTCTTGGAAGTTTATCGGTGAGCGGAGGTGAAATTTCGTTACTCTACTAAAAGCCGGTGTTACGATAACTACTAATATACAAACTTTTTTTTTCCTTTTTTCGCATAGTTTTTTTTTTCTGGGATTCTTTGGGCAGTTTTCGGTTGTTGCAACGTGCGTTATATCGCACGTATTTCTCATATCTACTATATTTTCTTATTAACGGTATTACAGCAATTGAATATTATAAAAATTTAACAATGAAAAAAAATAATAAAATAAATTAATTATTAAAAATTTTCGATAGAAAAAAAGAATTTGACGATAAAAAAAATATATAAAAAAATGTGATATTAACGATTTAGTCGATAGGGTCGTATATTATTCTTTACGCGCAATCGTCAGATCAATAAAGCGTTTTATGGTATCATATATATGAGAATACCATTAGTACCGCATATTCTAGTTTTCTCCCACGAGTCGTTATAGTGTTCGTAAGCAGCGGCGATGATGATTATGACGGTACAAAGGCGCGACGAAGACGGTAGTCGTAGAAGCGGGCGGCGGCCGTATAAACTATAAAGGATTCTAAATCCGTACGCATCACGAAAATAGACTTCCGGTTCCCGTCTCGCGCGGCGTCTGCTACCGGGCTATGCCAAAGCTCGCGCGGGCTCCGCGAGTCCGCCCGGCGCGGTATCGCGCGCCCGTCGGCGTCCTGTTGCGTCGCTTATATTCCCCGACGCTCGCCAGTTGCCTCCACCTTCGCTTTACCAGCTTTCTCGTTCGTTTCTGCTGTTGCAACGAGCATCGTAAGCCTCCTGCTGTTACTGCGGTTTACTAAACATAGTTCCATTCATAAAAGCAACTAAACCAAACTAATCTTGGATACGTCTTTCTATTTCCTATTCTCATTCCAATTCATTCTTAAATCATTTCTGTTTTCTCACGTTTCCCTTTAATTCCGTAATAATACGACAATATTCCCGGAAAACTAAAAACACCAAAGCAGATGTTGTCGAAAAATAATCACATATATCGCGAGATCGCAATTATTAGGTACTAAAGATAAAATCAGCGATTCCGAGAAAAAATCGAATTTTTTTTTTCGTATTAAAAAAAAAGTCATTTTTTCCTTTAATTCGTCATATTTTGAAAGTCACAGGTTTGTAGATCAATTGCATGGAATTGAGAAAAAATCACCAATAAAAAGAAATTAATATATTGATTATTGTTATTAATAATACTGAAACCGAAAAAAAATAAAAATACTACTGTAACCGTCGTAACTATTTAAATATTTTACGGTATCTAAACAACAATATATGAATATGCATAACGGATCTGCCGATTAGCATCAGGCAACACGCTGATCAAAATTAATTCGTGTCCTATACCCGAAATAAGGACCCCGACGAGTCGATCAAACTTCCATGCAACGCGACAGAGTGAAATCACGAGAATGCCTCGGGGTTCATTCATCTTCGCGCGCGCGTTCGCGTCCCTCGTCGCCTCTGTTGGTCGCTTCCCTCTTCCTCTCTCGATCCGGGAGTACAGAGTCAAAGGCCCATTATACTCGAACGGCGGACGTGTATCGGCGTTGCATTGTCGGTTCGTTAGTAAGGCCCGCGTGCATCGGAGCTCACGTCACTTTTCAACGAGGGCTCGGAGGTCCCCATTCGACACTTGACTCTCCGTTCCCTTCCGTTCCATTTCATTCTCGCTATCGATATCGACAAACATCCCCACCATTTTTTTCTTTTTTTTTTTTTTTTTCGTTGGTAAATTTATTTACGCAATTAATGATAAACATATCGATAGACGATAGAAAAATCGAATAAAGAGGATAAATAGTACATTTTTTTTTTAATATCAGTATGAAAAAAAAAAGTGATGGAAAAAAGTTGCGCTGTACCACCGAATGACGCGGTATTATTATATATTATAGTGTACAACGGGGCGGGAATATAGTTGATGGTTTCTCATCGATCAGCCGTCTCCGGTGTATGGCAGCTATGTAGCATCCATTAATAACCATTTACACCGGTGATCCTGGTCTCTCTCTTCCATGCCTCGACGTGTTCCCCGCTTCGTACAGTTGCTTCTCGTATGTATTCCCGTGTATCGTATCGCCTCCGTTCACGAGAATATTACGCATACACGCGGGTTAAGCGAATATCCTAACGATCGTGTACTATCATCCCGCACAGCATCAGCAGCATTATCACCCGAGAGGAGTGTACATTGACTGTTGAGAAATGGAAAGGCGTATCCCAAAGCATTTTTGTACGGGATACGGTGCGGGATTACTCCCTTCTATTTCACTGCGGACGATAGTAAAGGTACATTGCTCTGCGTGGGACATATCGAATATGAATATAAACGCGACTGCCAGCAGGTATTCTCGTTGTTACGATGACGAGGATTTTTTTTTTTTTTTTTTTTTTTTTCGGGTCCTACATGCCACAGATGCTTGTCGGACTGCGACACGTCAAAATCGAATATCCTAACTTGAGATAATCATCGGACATCTGTTCGTCAAACTGTTGGTTGTTACATCCTCGCTGGATTTTTTATTTTTTTATTTTTTTACGATACAGATGAGGTACACATGGATATGTGTATTATGCGTATAATCGCTAAATTTGCGAAAATAAAAAAAAATCCGCCATTTTTGGTTTTTTTCAGAATCGCGTAATTTTTGTAATTTCTACTTTACCGATTAAGTCCTACCGTTTCGATTTTGTGACGATGAAACTGTAAAAAAAAAAAATTTTGGCCGCCGCGCGATAACAGAGGTATCGGGTATTACAGACCCATGTGTGGCGTTAAAGAAATATAAAAATATGGATGGTATTCCGAGATTTGCAAGTCGTAATAAAATTTCGACGAAACACGTGTTTACACGTGTAAACATTTTTCTCTAAACTGTTTTTTCTCAACGTATTTGACGATTTCGCGTATTCTGACATGAAAATCTTGGAAGCAAATGTTTTCACGAAAACAAAGCTTCCACTTCGATGATGCAGAACAAAAAAAAACCATTTCCGGAAACGGCCTCTATATGATTAAAAACTTCATTACCCAATGATTTTTTGTTGCCTTTCCGATTTTAACCGATTTTACGAAATCGATTTCGGATGATCCGCGATTTTCAACTATATATCCGTGAACGCCGCGGTGTCCCACTTTTCCCGGATAATAGACGTTGTAATCCTCACGACATCGAATTTACATGCAAAGCATATCTATGAAGTATAATTTGCACATATTAAGGTTATACACTTTCCAAGAGATCGCAAAAGAACGAAAAAAAATGTCATAATCGTATCTCGAATTTAACTTAATCACCGAGTCCCCTCAATAACAGAATATTAATGATATCGATGGAGGTGTCCATGTAACACGGCTTTACATATTCGTCTGTAAGTATACAAGCTGTGCGATAAACTGGGCTATAAATTTGGGAAAAGTCGTTGCGAGATAAAGCATTGCGATAAAGCTGTAGGAAGCCATCGGGAACAGGGAGTGGGGGAGCTATTTTCTAATCGTACTGTACTCTCACTCGGCTTCTCGTGAATGAGCTTCATTCACGATCGATCCCCTTTGGCGGCGATGCGTGGCGCGTCCGCCGAGCGATAACGCCGAGTGATACCGTCGAGTACACTCTCGTCTATTTCTCGTTCACAATCCTTGCCTGCAGCGATATTCGCCCCGAGTTTGCGCAGCCGGCGAAACGAAGGCTTCTTTTTTCTTCCCCCTGTTTTCTCGATCTCTCCCTCCGTGGAATCTCCGAAAGTACGTACTTATCAGTATCATCGAGCAGAGGGAACGGAAGAGAATATAGAGAGCTGCTCTCGGGGATCTCCCTCGAGGGACGGTCTCGTCCGCTTCCTGAATCGCGCTGACTCTTTGATTCTTGAATGTCTCGAGCGACGAGAATCGATATCATCCCAACGCCCCCCGGACACAGAGCAGAACAGGTGACTCGAGTTTCCGCGAGGGTGTCAGACAATGGCGAATGGTATTCCTTCGCAGTGGTTTCGTCGGATAACGGAGGGGGATGAAGGCAAAGACTCTTAGTCGCTTTTTTTTTCTTTTTTTTCATTCGCAAACGAAGAAAACGGCGACAGGACGAAAGAGGATTGTTCGTTTCCTCCCTCGGTACTTATCGCGCTCGCGCTCAGCGATGGGAGAAGTTTCTCTTTTTTCTTCCTCATCTATAGCGCTCTCTCGTGTGGCACATTCACGGCATACAAGAGCTCGGAGAGCACACAACGCGCACACTCGGTTCGTGTCTCTCGACCCACGTTGCTTACCGGCCCTGTAGCAGTAACGTTTAGGAAGAAATAAATTTAACCGGCCCACGCGCGGCTCTTCTCGGCTCTTTCTCGATTAGGGTGAGAAAGAAAAAGCTAAAGAAGCGCGAAGTTGATCTCGCGGAGCAGCAGATGGGAGCTTCTCGTTTTCCCGAAATAATCCAATTTTTATGAAAGCCGTAAAAAAAACTCAACGTAGCGCGTGATGGTGATTAAAAATGCTTTTCGAAAAAAAAAATAAATAAAATAATAATAATTATGATTTGTCTCAAAACTTGCAACGCCGGTTTGGTTTATTCGGAGTCGTGATACGCCGCAGGAAATGAAAAGCAGTCCGAACGAGTCTCGCGTCCCGCGAGATCAACATTATCGTTCGCCACTTGGTTGTTAGCGACAAATACCGTATATTCTATAGTACATATATATTCCGGCGTGGGTTTCGGAAGACACGAACGACATCCGGTCGGCCATTGTCCAGGAGAGATCGGCGCGGACAAGGGCTCATCTGTGGGTATCGTCGGCCCTCTTCTATGTCTCTCGCTTTGACTGTATACACACATTCGCCCACGAAAGCTTCTCTTCTCTCAACTATTTATCTTTAACGATTTTTTTTTTTTTTTTTTTTTTCGTTCAAATTCCTTTCACGAAGCCATCGGAATGATTCGTCGTATCGGCGCCACAAGCGATGCGCTATTAAATTCTTGAAATAATTATAACAATGACAAAAATACAGCCATTATAAATCGGTCGCCGATTTCAGGCCAAAGAGTGTTTTTTTTTTTTTTTTTCTATAAAAAAAAAAATCTTATGAAAAATCTCATGCGACTGATTGTTCGTAAAGGTGTGCCGACCGTTTTAAAAAAAAATCCGGGTCCGAATATAACAACTTATGGAAAGAGAGTAATTTAAAAAAAAATATAATTTCAAATCATTTTTTTAATAAAAAATAACGCTACCATATCTTTAATATTTGGGATTTTTTTGATTGATCGGAACACTATTATCGACAAATAATCGCATGGGATTAGTGACACGATTATTTTTTCACCGATGAAAAAAAAAAAACCCATTTTTTTGCCGAAATTCTTTTAACCCCTTAAAATCAAATAGATCGAGAATTCGCAATGATGCAACGAATTCTTTCCAATGCAGACTCCGAGAATTTCAAGGTATGAATACTAAGATCACAACACACGTACTGCGCATTCCGTCCATTGCGCGCGATCTTTTTTGGATCGTTGAATGAGTAAATATGAATTCGTATCGATTGGTTCGGTTCTTTCGAGACGTTAATTCTATATAATATACTACCCGTCCGTTCGGCGTCTAATAGCCGTTGGAAAAATAGCCGAAGAGCATTTCGAATAATGGACTTATTGTGTACTCGAGCGGCTCACCAATACCCGTAGCAATATCCTCGGTAGAAATGCAATTTCTTTTTGGTCTCCTAGTCAGGGGTACTTAATTACTTTGCCACACCAGCAAAACGGAGTTACGGTCGTCATTCGGGCAGATGGGTGTTGCGAGAGTCATGGGGTGTATATAACACAACGAACCCAAAGATTTTATAGTATGACAGTAGGTATAGTATAAGCAGCAGCGCGTCCTGAGCTTCGCGGCCGAACCAGGAGAAACGATACTTTTATTTTTCTCTCGGTCGCCCGGCGCATCGCGCGTCCTTCCTTTGTCACGAAGTCGACAGAGGGGAGGGAGGGATATGGATGGGGAAAAGAAAGTGAAGAGAATGAAGTAGACGAGGATGAGAGCACGCGGATGGCAAGGGTGCTGCACCAAAGGACCTCGGAGACCTTGGATAGGTATAACTTTCGGGATCTTAGCAGCTTTATCACCCGCGGCCCATTCACGGTGTGACAAAACAAATTTACAGCCTGAAATTTTCGGCAGTGGGGCCCCCCTGCCAAGAAGGGGGGGACATTCTGCCTTCAGCTCGACTCGACCTCTTTTCATCCTCCTTTCTACCCCTTCGTATCTTCGTCTTTTGCCTTTTTTCTTATTCTCATTTCATTCGTCTCTCGCCTCTTCTTCTTCTTCTTCTTCTCCATTCTCCTTCGGGTTCTTGTCGTATATGTATATAGTAGTAGATGCAACCAACGCGGCACTTCACCCTTCATTCTTCCTTTTTCCTAACTCTTTCCAGACCCATTCTCTGCCCACTCTTCGCTATCCATATACTAGATCCACGTTCTCAAGGGCCCCCCGCACTTCTATTTCTCTCGTAATACACTGACCGTTTATGTAGTCGAAGTCCTCTCGACGTTTTCTTCGCTCGAGTGAGGCAAACCTCTCCTCTCGGTGTCTAGACACTCCTCTACTCCCGTTTTATGCTTTATCAAGATCGGGGGGAATATATTCAACATAGTTAAAAGCCCCGGCGTGTAGGTACGCGATGCCCAAGACGAAGGTGTAAGGCTACGACTATCATAACTCGTTTCCAACTATCAAGACGGTAGGATGGCCTGCAGACAGGAGATTATAACGTACCGAAACCGGCGATCGCGCGCATTGCAGACGCGGGTAAAGGGTTATATATATTCTGTCTTATAGGAAAAGTAAGCTTACGATATAATCAACGGAGACGTCAGGTGCCACAGTGCATTTCCGTAGTTCGAAGTCTCGAACACGAGATTTCAAGTGTATTACACCGCTACTGGAGGTGCAAAAACAACCTTACGGCCTGTCGAGAGTCGCCTTTAATACGAGTAGTGGAAAAGTGTGGGTTTTAAAAAAGAACGAAGGAAAAACGAAGCATGAGGAGGAGTAGTAGATACGTTTTCTGCCAATAGCAACAGAGGTGTACAATGGCAACGAAGAAACATGTGGGCTTCGAGTCTCTCGTTATTAAAAGCGTGTAGGACGCCTTAAGGATACGCGAATAACTATTTTATTGAGCTTTTGCTTCCATTTCGTGGAATTAGAGAACGAAGTTCTCTTGCCACAGTTATTATCCATTGAAGCGATGAAAAAGAACGATATGAACAAAAATCTCCTTACGGTTACAAAATCGTTACGAAACACGAATCGGCGATGAATAAATAACTACTTTGCCGATCTTTTGCTTACTTTTCGTTGAATTGAACGTCGAACTTTTGTTGCCCCAGTAATTGTCTATTAAAACGAAGAAGTCATTCCTTTAAATCGGAAAATGTCGATATCGGAGATTCTTCGGCACAGTGATTGTCCAATAGATCGAAAAAAAAATCAATTGAAGAAAAATTTACTCATTTTTACAAAAAATGGTTACATAATAAATAGAGATACAAGAAAAATTATTGATAACTCAAATTCAACGTTTCGTCACCCAAAGTCCCGGAGTAATGAACGGAGCGAAGTTTTAGTTGCACAGTACGATATATTCAGGCGCTAAGGAAACCGCACGGCTGTTAACGAACGCTCTCAAAGTTCAACCGGGAGAGCAGAGCTGGTTAACCCACGCGAGCGAGAAAACGCAAAGTCGGGTTGCCTACACAACCGCGAGTATGCAGGGTTAGTTACATTACCTTTATAACCAACGTTCAGCCTCTCATCTACACCTCGTGTCTAACAACCAACGAAGAGACAGATTGTCGAGCTTCTAGGGGTTCGATCCTTCTTCGTCGTTGTCATATCCACCTCTTCATTTCTTCCTCTCGATGCTCCTTTTACGTGTCGTTTTTCTTATTTTTCATTCGTCCTCCTCGTTCGCTCGTATCTTCGCACGACTGTCAAAGATCTTAATGCAGCGACGACGAATCCAACGCCTCTTGTCTCACGATTTTTCACACCTCTTTCTCTTCCTCCTTTATCGCGGCTTCTCGGGCGTTTATTCTTTTTCCTCACTCGATTATCCTTTCGTGTAGTCACAACCACGCCATCCAGAACTGCAACTCAATTTTCTGTCCACCTTACAGCGTTGTCGTAAGCGCGTTAGCCTTTTCTTTCCTTCTTTCAAATGTACATTCATTTATTTCTAAATCGTACATAAGAGTACATTGGAGCACAGCTTCCTCTATCGTAACTGCGGGATTATCTCGACAAGATCTATCGGACGACGATCGGCTGTACAGGAAAGTCGTAGGAATGCTGATGTCGTAGCTAACGCTGGGCGTGTCGAGAGCAAAGACGAAGACGATCGAGAACCGTATACGAACGATGTGTATATGCATAAGAGATACACAAGACAACGCGAGTCCGGAACGAGTTGTTTCTCTAATACACGTGGGTCGACGCCTCGAGCATTCGCGTAGCATCGGCAGCAGAAAAAAAAAAGCAACCCGATGGCCCCGGATGGTAACTTCCCGAGGGATGAATTTTTTATATCACGGATTCATCGCGGGGTGAATCCTCCTCGGAGTGGAAACTCCTCTCGCTCTCTATTAGATCGAACCTTTTTTTTTTTTTTCTCCCTACGCACGCCCACGCCACTCCGGGGACCTGTTCCGAGAATTCTTCTCGCGTATGAATCTCAAAGATTGTGTTTTCTTGGAGGTCGAAAAAAAGTGAAAAAATAAATTCGATGATCACCGGAACGGATGTACGTTATTAGTTTTTAATTCGTCGAATCAAATCCGCCGAATTTCTATATAAAAAAATTGATTTTTTTAATAGGTTTTTTATTTTTCTTCATTATCGACGGAACTTTGTTTTTATAGACTTTTTTCGACATTTTTTTGAGAATTTTTTCAAAATGTTTCGAAACGTCGAAAAACCACATTAAAAAAATTCTAGATGTGTGTTACGTGTTAATACCAAAGTTCATCAACTTTCATCGCGCGTTTCGATTTTTATTGGAATGCTTACACTTTTTTTAATTTCTTGAATGACAGGTTTTTTTTTATGTTTTCCGGAATGTCTATTGACACTTACAATTTTTGAGATATCGGACGAAAAAGTTCGATTAATATACGATGTTACTACGCAATAATTGGTTTTGGTTTTTTCCGATCATATTTGCGATGAGACAGCAATGAAAAATTATTCAAATTGGATTTGCCAATTACCTCCTCATTATTTTTTAATAAATCGATGTGCAAATTTAATTTGCATAATTTTCAAACAAAATCAACGTGAACTTTGAATTATTAAGCAAATTTGACGCGAGTCTTACGATTGCGACGAAAGTAACATGAATTTTGATGTTTTAAGCAAACGAGACGTGAATTTTCATTTTTTAACCAAATAAAACGCACATTTTTAAACAAATTACCGGTAATTTATTTATTTTTTTCCCGCAGTTCGTCGAACTCGGAATCGTCACGAGTATAGAGTACAATCACAAAAGCGTGGAGACAGCGAGAAAGGGTCAAGAGGTATGCGTAAAGATCGAATCGGTGCCGGGCGAAGCGCCGAAGATGTACGGACGTCACTTCGACGAGAAGGACTTCATCGTCAGTAAGGTGAGTGCCGATAAAAATCTCTCGTAAAAAACCCCACAAATCGATGAATCGCGAATTGCGATATTTCACCAAGAAAATATCTTCGCAATTTCACAAACAACAAAAAAAAACCCTTAATCCCCAATCAACGATACAGGAAACTCGAAAAAAAAAATGAAAAAAAAAAAAAAAAAAAAATTGATTTTATTAGTAATTAATATTCCGCGTGTGTCTCATTCCTTTAACCGGTTAGCCTGGCCGGTTAATATGCAATAAAAGATGCCGATGAGAGGGATCGAAGGCGAGAGCAAAGTACGCGACTGGAAGCAAAAGAAAGAATTAAAAAAAAAAAAAAAAAAACGAAGGATGAACCCTCCGGGCGAACAGGGTTGCTCTCTGTAAACTCGGGTAATCGATTACCACCGTTCCGTAAATTTGCCATCTCACTCGCGCGCTCGCTGGATCCAGTGGTACGGGTGAGCCTCTCGTTCGATTCGGCCTCGTTGATTTTCCAGGCACCCACGCCTTCCTCGAGCCGTACCCGCATCCGGTCGTCTGGTATCCCCAGTCACGCGAGATATGCCGCGTTTCGATTCGTCCGCACGTTATATCCCACGGTGTGTGGTTTGGCTTGTCTATACACAACGTAGCATAAAGTTCTTGTATTGGTATCGGGTATGTAACGCACTACACACGAATAGAGAAGAAACACGCGCGCGGGCGCGCGGATAGGGAGACCGGTATGTTCTGAATTCGCAGCCGCCTCGTGTACACCCGGTCTGTCTAGTTATAGTATTATTATTAGGCGTCTTATCCCGCGATCTATTAATCGCATTTTTTTTTTTTTTTTTTTTTTAATCAGTTTCATTACCGTTAAATTAATTTCTGGAGTCGACAGTACCGATATCTCGACGAAACCGGCTCTCGTGTCGATGAAATTTCTCGTACTCTCTCGCGGCGTAGTGCTGCCATTCATTAATCAACGAGTTATTATAGCGCGATACTAACGTAACGCGTTCCGCGGAACCTACTCGTTGAATCATTCAGGAAGAAATTTCTATACGATCTCGTTATCCATTGAGATAATATTTGTAGAAGCGTAGCCACTTCTTGTTTTTTGTTGATATCGTTGAGGAAATAAGAGAAAAAAATGAATACGAGATCGAGCGGTTTTTTTTTTTTTTTTTTTTTATATATGATTCGCTGAATGCCGATGAGTGTTTATCGTTCGGAGAGGTATATACGCGTAGAATGAATGGCAGCGAGAGTTATACGAGAGCGATAGGTGAGTCTGAATAGAGGAGAGGAATATGCATCGCGTCTATCGTAGAGTTTGATAGGCAGAGAGCTCCGGCGAGGAGACTCGTGATTCATAAAGACTTTATTCGAGAGACGAAGAACCGCGGCGCGGCCTCGAAATACGGGTCGAGTGCCGCAATGAATGATCGAGTAACGACAACCGCGACGTGTATAGGCGGAAGAGCGACGAAGCAAATGAGAGTACATAGAGAGATCGAGAGAGAAAGAGAGGTATAGAGAGAAGCTGAACGGATTGGCAATGCGAGGAGATGAAGGAAGAGAATAGATACTATCGTTGCGTAATCGAAAAGCAGATTGAACGATCGACTTCCACGAGGTTCGATGTCTCGGAGTATAAGTCGATCGTCGCACAAGGTTAGCTAATTAAAATTGTATTATTCACGAGACGAGACTTCTGCGAATAAGATTCCTTTTTTTTTCGATTATTACGAGTAATAAATTAATAGCATATAAAATGATAAAAGATCGATACAAAAAATTTAAAATCAGATATAGAAGATGAAACGATGTAAAAAAAATTCAGAGAAAAATATCATGCGATCGGCTGCGCTACAGTAAATAAGAGTTATCGATTTAAGTGAAAAAAACAATTTTTTTCGTAATTGACTTTTTTTTTTTGCGTTGCGAAAATCGGTATTTCGTTGATTTTTTTTTACGTGTAATGAAACTTCTGCTTACGAAAGTTTGTTATAAGAAAAATAATAGTTCTCACATCGACAAATGTTGCGGATCATATCTCGAAGTATAGACGTCGTCCATCTCGAAGTCTCGTATTTCCGAGTCTCGATCTTCCCGCGGACTTTTTTTTTTTTTTTCTGATTATAGTAGTCGCGCCCCCGTTGTCAAAAATCCGTCGGGTGTATAGAGTAGTAAGGCGAGAGAGGTTCACAAGGAAAACGGATCGATTCATGTGGCAAACACGTGTGGAAGGCGAAAGCGGCCCATCAGCCGCGCGATACGATAGAGCGAGAGAAAGAAAGATCAACGAGCTCGAGAAGATCGTTACAAGCGAAGCCCGTTGGGTTACACAAGGATATACAAACGGTCTGGATACGGTTTTTGCCGTTCAAGACAGACCCCACGACCAGGAAGTGGAAATGACGTCAGAGATGCGCGGCGGTACACAGTCGATGCCTTTTGCTACTAAACTCGCGAGAGACAAGACTCGTTGTTCGTTACTAACGCGATTTACGAGAAACTCGGAATTATACGAAAATCGTGTTCATCGACGCTTCTGCGACTTTTCAAGGCAATTAATTTATTTATTTTTTTCTACCCTCGATAAACGTCCAATTAAATCGCTAATTGCGTCGAATGATTCGAAAACCCCGCGAAGCCCCCCCCGAGAAGCATGGAATGAATTAACCGTCGAAAAACATCGGGAATTTAAGATCGAAAAAAAAAGAAAAAAAAAAAAGTATCGGAATGTATATAGTGTAGAAGACTTTACGAATGCGAGCGTGAAATGTTATCAAGAATTTCACGCGGGGAGCGGTGTGTAACGTTGAAATAATATTTAAACTAGCGGCGTCTCGGGGCTGGTGGCAGGCGCACAGCGAGGAGCGGGGAAGGGACGAGTGTGAGAGACACGCACCGGATGTAACGCACGCCCACACGACCGTTCGAGTTTGCAAATTAATTCGAGTTCTCTCGTTCGCGCGGTTCGCTCGAGAAACCGCTCGTTCGTTCGCCCTCTTCCAGCTTACAGCTCTCGCCCTCGAGCAATCCGCTTAATGGGACGGGGCACACCTTGCGTCCAAAGAAATCGAAGCGGTGGGATGCATATGTTGGCTCGTTGGAGCGGCTCGGTACACTCGCGTACATCGTGCACGCTGTTCCTATATACCAAACTGATATACGGTTTCACACTCGTGACGTTGTTGATTCGTTTACGCCTCGATAAATTATACAAAATATTTATTCAATATTGCGCTGTATCATTCGCATTCCATCTGATATTTCTATATATATATTTTTTTTCCTTTTTTTTACTTTCCGCATTTTTTTATAACAGTGATTCATCATTCGTAAGGATTAAAGGAGAGCGGGAAAATTGCGGAGAATTTTATTTTATTTTTTTTCGGAAATTTTGACGAAAATTGCGATAGAATTGGAGAAAACATAAAAAAAAAAGAAGTAAACATTAACAATTAAATTCGATTTTTTTTGTCTATTTTATAGTTTTTTTTTTTTTTTTCAAATTTTAACGAAATTTTTACATTTTTCTCAATTTTTTTGCAAAATTTTCAAATTTTATCTCAAAAGACGCGAAATTCTTCTGTTTCAATTACTCAACATGTGAAATACTCGAGAGACCGGGATATCGTATTAGAGAAAAAAAAAAATATATAGTATATATATATTACGAACGTTATCGCTTCATCGCTTCGTTTCCGGTGCCAAATCGAATAATCTCTGGGAGGAAAAAAGGGGGTGGTATTTCCTGCTGTCGGTTGAAAAATAATTCGATTATCAACCGTACGAAGCTATATTCGAGAAATGAAGTCGTTCATGTGAACGCGACGTTTAGCGATCCTTCGAGCGTTTTCCGCATTAAATCGCAATATCCTTCTCTCGATTCCTAAATCGGTTAATTTAATATTCCTTCGTAAAGCCGGACGAACCGCTCATGGGCTACTCGAGCGAATAATATCCGTGGAAACCGTAGAATCATCCCGTATACTCGTGAATTCAATTTAATCAACGAGACACTTCTCGCGGTTCGAGAGGCGTCGAGAGTAATCGATATAATACACGTTCGCCTTTCGCGTAAAGCATTATTTCGAAGCGACGATGAAATTGGTCGGAGAAAGCAACAAAGGCTGCGACTCTATTATATTCACGCGACGGAAACGTTATTAAATCGCGTAATGTTCGCGTGTTCGAGTTTCCGTTCCGCCGCCCGCTAAGCATCGCCGGTATCGACGAACTTTCATGGAGCAAAACGGAGTCTCGGGAACGCTATCATGACTCGCAATGGAAACTCCATTAAGCGTTGTAGGCGTCAGATAAGAGTTGTTCATCCGGAGACAACGTGTCGAGGACGTTGTCGGACCCACCAGACTGGGCGACTTTTCGTTAAAATCGCTGCTTTACTATACGACGAGTAAAACTATACGCTGTATCGGGACACTACGAGACTTCTCGTCGTCAATGAAAATCTCAAGTAATATAAAAAAAAAAAAACAATATCTTGAACCCCCGTTTCATCATCGTCTTCCCACATAATGTTCTTCTTCATTCTTTTTTTTTTTTTTACCATTTCCATTCCTTGTTCGCGAACGTCCGCTCGTAATATTTATCTCCGTGATTGCTACTCTTCGCGCGCCCACGCGAAAGAAAAAAATCCCCGACGCGAATCTGTCTGGCGAGAGAAGCAGAGCCGACGGGGCGAGTCAAGGAGTCGTAACGTTTGATTGGCGAAAAACAATTCGTGCGTATAGAGCGGAGGGAATTAAAAAAATGTTTTTTTTTTGGGGTTCCTTCCCCCTCCCCGCGATATCTCGAATGAGCACTCGGTCATTTCTTTTTTAACGTCGTCGATCGTTTTTAATTCGACGTGTCGAACACGTGGAACACCCACTCGGTGATCAGGGGGCAACGCCCACCACTCCCAATCCACCGTATCGCTATGAGGTCTATACGGGAGTTGATGCGAAATTCTTTCGCACGTACGTTCCGATCAGCTGCTGAATTCGAAATGTTTGAACGGTGCAAACACGATACGGAAAAAAAAAATAAATAAAAAAAAAAGTATCGTCAATAGTACGTTTGAACACGAAAGACCTCCACCCACTTCGTGACGTGCAGGCAAAGCAATACTCTCAACAAAAAAAGAATAATAATAACAACGAAACAGCTCGACGATATAATTTACGTTTCAGAGAGCGCCAATGCATTTTTTTCACTCAATTTTGCAAAGTCATGAGAAATCTTTTTACCGTTTCGCGAATTTCTCATTAATGATATCATTAATCATTATTATTTTCCATTAATGATATATTTTTCATAAATCAAATATACATAACCTATATATACAGTATTACGTCCGTATATTCGATATATAGATTATATATGCCAAATTCTATATGTTATATATCGTATATATATAAGTTTGCCACCTCGGTATCTATATATATATATCTATATATCTCTATAACGAGATAGAGATGTTATATAT
Organism: Buathra laborator; assembly: GCA_934046635.1. NCBI lineage: Eukaryota > Metazoa > Arthropoda > Insecta > Hymenoptera > Ichneumonidae > Buathra > Buathra laborator. Next base: position 18,956,728 of record OW203893.1, on the reverse strand, counting down.
TTTTCGTCGAGTTTCTGTCTTCGTGTCTATTTGCCATCGAAGCCGAGTCGACTCTCTTTCATTGAGCGATTCGCCAAAAGCTCTCCGAATGAAAAGAGGTCGATGCGGTGGCGCGACGCGCTAAAGTTCTCTCTCCCATTCACCTTCGGGTCGATGCATCCCCCCGTTCGTCGCGCTCTGCAGTCACCCCTCGGACTCTCCGATTCAATTTTCCGTTCTCCTCCCCTATAGCTTGGCGCTGACCTCGTTCACTAGTCCGGGATGAATAGAGAACCCGAGTAGCAACAGCGCGAAAGGGAGTAAAAGAGACATAACATACATATTATATATATATATACCGTAAGAATCGTAAACGCGACGGTACCAGTAACGTTCGATATCGCAGCAACGTGCGCGCGCCCCCGTTGGCAACCTCTCGTTGCTGCCTTTCAGTTGGTCAACTCGGAATCCTATAGGATACGCAAAGAAGACGAGACGCGGATTGGATGAGAGGACGACGCTGTGACTGGCGCGTTCCGGAACGACGTGTTCTCTTCTCATTCCATCTGTGAATTATTCAACGAGATCATTTCCTCTCCTTGGGTTATCATCCTCCCGTTTCCCTCGTTCTTCCCTCCGTTTTCCTCGACTGACTCGGAGAGTAACTCGCAACTGGGTCGCGAAGTCCGGGGGATGCGACGAGACTGTAGCCCCCGGGGATAGAAAATTCGCGATATCCGTATCGTCAAAAAGCTTCTCTTGACTTTGCTATTCCGCAGCACATTGGTACGGCAACGTATCGGTATATATGCGAATATAAACGTATATATACGTCGGCGCAATTGTTCTCTTCGGGTTTAGTCGACGAGAATCGAGCGCCATTCATTCGCATAGCTGAATCAATAATCGTGAAATTCTCGAGTTTCGTTCTCGCGATCCTAAAATAGTATCGAATCTCCTCCAGCCTTTTGCGCGCTCCATCGTTACTCCGGAAACTCCGATATTGGCTACAATCCAATTTTATCGTCTATCCATAACGGATAAACTCGTCATTCGGATTTTCTATTAACGTTTGGCGACCGATTCCGTGGTAATAGACATTCGTATTATTTTTCAAAAAATGTTCAATTGTCTGCGATAATTTTTGTCGATGCAAGTTGAATCGGCATATGCGTGTTATGCGTTTAGAACGCGTAATTTCGCTCCATGAGAATTAATCCGGAAAGAAAATTGGGTCAAAGCATACGCTTCTGAATGGAGGATCGGCGCGCGAGCAAAAGCACTTTCCGGGTGAATGAATGAACATCTCACTTGGGGATAGGCGTCCATTGAGGTACGAGAGAGAAAAAAAAAGCACCGATGCTTTTGTTGGTGAAACTCGATGCGTCACGAGACCTAAGCAAAGGGGGGAAAGACGAGAGATTGCGAGAGGACTGAGGAAAATAATGATGAAAAAGGTTGTGATGCGAAGCCAAATCCCGTGTCGAGGTCATTGAGCCGAAGGCCCGGGCAACTAGGATAGCGAATGAAAAAGGTGTAGTCAGCGGGGACGAGAGAGGGGGTCGAGCGATGAGGTGAGGTCACATCTTCCCATCGCAAATTCGGGTCAACGGGTCGAGCCCCATTGACGTAGCTGGTGGTTGGTGGTTACCATGACGATGACCCAGTAGCCCGATCGAGAGACGGACCGGGGGAACGGGGGCTCTATACGGAACGACGGGGGTGAAACACCCCTAAAGAGGTCGCACGGGAACTCGAGCGGAAGCCACTCTCCCCGTCTCGTTCTCTCGCCGCTGTCTACGAGAATCTCCTTCCTGTTTCGCTCACGGAGCTTTCGCGATATCGGGGCTCTCTGGCGTCCCAGTTTTCCGCTTTCGTACCTTAACCCTCCCCCTCTCTGGGCCTCTTTTATACCCCTCAATGACGCAGGAAGACCTGAGAACGATTCTCTTCTCGTTCGGGACGCAGAGACCTAATTTGATTGGATATTTCGAACGAAAATCTCGTTGATTTTTATTCGCGATCGATTTTTATTATTTAAATTTCTTTTACGTTTTATTTGTTCAATTTTTTTTTTTTTTTTTTTTTTTCATCGATTATACGAATCGAGAGGAAACGATGGCTAAAAGTTTATTGCATCGTCGACGGTAATTAAAAATTGACGGAATACAAGGTACAGGTGATGAGAAGTGACGATAGGCGAGACAAGACAGTGGGTGGGCATAACTATAGCCGAGAGGCTTGTAAACGAGCCAAAGGCGCGGAGGTAAGCGGCAAAGTCGAAGAGAGAAAGAAAGAGCCCACCGTAGCCGTTGAGGCGATAGAATTTCCGTGAAGAACGGAAGCGGCGTAGAGGATACGACGGAAGAACGTTCGGACAGGTGGTCGCCGGATGTGCATCTTCCTTTTCCGAACGAGGCATCGCATACTAAAAACTCGCGAGTGACGACACGATCCGTGAACGGCTGACGTCGTGTAACCAATCTTCTTTGAGTATTGGGCCGACACCTCGTACTTTACGAAATAACTTCGTGTTTTTTTTTTTTTTTTTTTTCTTTTACGCGACTCTATCGCAAGGATTACCTTAATAAATTTTTTTTTTTCATCGCTCCGAAAAAAAAATTTCGTTATTCCCGCGTAACATTGACGAGATTCTCACGAAATTGCGAATTAAACGAAAAAAATTTACGACCCCAACAGACCGAAAGACCGACAGTTTTTCTCACGCGGAACGTCTTCTATACGAGACTTATAAGATTTCGTTGAGCTTAAGAAACTTTACGGCTTACAAAACTCCCAATCCGATTGCGAGAAGTTAAAAATGGATTTAGCGAAATACGTTATACACACTCGGAGCTCCGAAACTCGCGAGATTTAGGATATTAAGGAAAATATTGCTTCGACCGTCTGCCGCGTTATTATTACGGAATGAAAAAAGTCCGGAATAAAAATCGCTCAACGGCAAATGGCACTCGTGAATATTACCGTAGAAACTTCCGTTTTTTTTTTTTTTTCATTCGCCGAAAATGATATTCACGTTGGGGAAAGGGATGGAATCGCAAGCTGCAAGAAGCGAATTATCAGCACGGAAGTAGTGCTATAACGCGATGAATAAACACGCATACATTACGATACTATAGCTATATAGTGGATTGAGAGTGTCAAAGAGCGAAAAAGAAATAGAGGCAGTTGCGCGAGAGAGTGGGGAAGAGCCATCGTCGTGTTCTCAATAGTCGCTACGTAAAACTACCATTGTGACCGATTCATGAATGAAACGGGACTTCCGGTTGCGCGCGCCCGCATCGTTGGGGACGGAAACAGTTGTAGAGCGTTACGTTATACTACTCGGGCGGGCCGTTGGGTGAATGGAGAGGTGCCCGAGCGATCCAGCGAGAATGAACCCGGCAAACCATGCAGAGACCGAGCTGTGAGACTGTCGAGGGGAGGGGACGCCCCTGAAACCGGCTTTAAGAAATTCGTCGGTTGCGAATAAAAGCGGAGGGACGTCTCCCCTCGGGCTCTACGTTTTAGCTCCATTTTCTCATTTTTTTCTTCCACTCTTTCGTCTCCTCTGCGATTTACAAATTTCGTCATCGGCTTCGTTCGTTTGCGCGTCTTTTTATCATCTTCCGAAGAGCTTTAATTCTGACCAATCGGTGAATTTTATCCACCGATGACGTTTTTCCGCACTGAGCCGACGAATCGCTCGCGCAGTTTCAATATTTGTCCCGAAATAATATTTGCTGGTATCGTAACCTTAGCGAGAAATATCGAGGGGAACGGAATTTTGGGGTAAAAGAGGGGGAGATGAAAAAAAATATATAAAAAATAATAGAACTCCGAGAGTTTTTTCGATTTTCTCGCGCGATGTTATGAAACTCTTTAATCGAATCGCGCAATCGTATAGAGAAACTTTTTCGCTGCGTATAATCGTGTATATCAGAGGCAAACTCTCTCGTCTCTCGCAATTTAAATTAATGCCGAAGCGGCTAAGAGAGAAGCGAGAAGCCGGGGAAGCGAGAGCGAGAGAGATGTATTTTTCATTCATGAAATTGAGTACGTTAACGCCTCGAGTTTTTCGTGCCTCGTACGATATCCTACGATAAAGTTGAGCTCCGCGACGCGATTAGATAACGAAGATAACACGCGCCGCTTCGTTTGTCGTTTGTATTATGTATACCTACGTTATTGAGGCGATAGAAAAAAAAGAATTGTAGATCGTCGCGTTTTGAAGACTAAACGTATACAGTTATATCAGCTGTAACCGCGTATCGAAAAATAGGCGAAATTGCGAAGCGAATAATAGACATTACGAGAGAATTATGTCATTGCGATTAATACGTATCGATCGATGGTAATTTTTTTTTTTCTTTTTTTTTTTTTTTTTTTTATAGTTGGAACGGAAATAAAAATTGCTAAGCAAAAGCCTTGGAATATTTTGTATGAATGGTATTTATTGAATGAAAGAAAATAGAAGGAATGAGAGAAAAACTCGTGTGTCAATGAATGATGCGGGTTTTTCCTTTGAGCGAAGCTCCTTGAACCTCCGGCCTCTTCGCATTCGCTCCTCCTTCTCATCGTATCGCGGACGGTATAATAAATACGATAGTATTAGAGTGGAGTTGTAAACAGTCTGTAGAGATTCTGGTGTACGTCCGGTTCACGCTTCGCGGAAACTGGCTTCCGGCGTGAGTTAAGACGACTTCCTCGGCTTTCAGTCTCGTGTACACTGATCTTCTTTTTTTTTTTTTTTTTTTCGTTTTTTTTTCCTTCTTGCTTCGGGTCTGTACGCCACACCGTATGTTCGGTATGCGATACTCATTCCTCACTCTCGCTCTGTGAAAACTTCGAAACCGAAAACTTCGTCACGTCCGCTTCGTGAAAACTATGCAATTCATCACGATTTCCCGTCTCCGCGATTGGATACTGTAAACTAAACGGATGTTCGTCGTTTTATTAAATCGTTAAGAAAATAAAATTAAATACCAATTCGAAGAGAACGGAGCAAAACGGACACTCGGGACAAAATGGGCAGCGGAAGTAAATATATAAAAATTTAAAAAATTAACATAAAATTGCAAAAAATAGGATTACTTTTTTTTAATTGATACAAATTTTGAGAAAAAAAGAACAAAAGCAAACTGCATTTACAATCGTTGATTTTTTTTTAATTTTTTTTTTAATGTTATCCCAGTTATTGTAAAATTTTACATAAAATATAAAGTTTGATTAATTCAAATTTAATATTCAATTTATTCATTTGATTTAAATACACAGATTTTAGATTTTGTTGCATTGCCATTTTTGCTGATGAATTTTCTTTTGAAACAAAATCACGATGTTCCATTTTCGAACACATTGACCAAAAGAAAGAAAAATTTAAACGAAGTATCATTGGCATATCGTGAAGGGTTCGCCGCTTGTCTCCTGGGATCGATTCTCCTGCGTTTCCTCGCGCGTAAAGATAACGGCGAAACTTCTGCTAAAAATCTTCCGTTCCTCTTTCCTTCCGCGCGCGTTGAATAAATAGATGGATAAATAAATGAGACACGTTTACCCCATCGGACTCGCCGAGAAGCTCAAAAGATTGACTGTACCCTCGCTATGCATAAAATACAAAATTTCCTAAGTGGTTTCCTGTTCGCCCCTTCTTTTCTCTCTCGTCTCGAGAGTAGCGTACGATAATGGAGAAGACTCCATCACCTCATTCATTATTTCTTCGTTTATTCCTCTCGCGCGATATTACTTCCGAGGATCACATTTTGTTAGCCAAAGATCACATGTGTGATCGAGGAATTTCGAGGAATTATTTCACAACTATAGTGATCGCGCTATCAATGCTCAAATGTCTCAAAATTTTTTGAAAATGTTCGTAAAAATAAAAAATCAAAAATTAATTTTTTACTTTGCTGATAAATACATTTTTTTTACGGCGCTTAATAACGGTGATATTCAGTAATTTCAAATAATACGGCGTGTTTAATTTTTTGTTATTGCTAAAAAAAAATGTTATAAAAAATCCCCGATCCGAATATAATAACGTGTAGAAGGAGTTTAATTTTTTCTAATATAATTTTTTTAATTTCTTCTACGTGAAAAAAAATCTGCCCTTTTCCCACCATCTTTAATTTTTTTTTGCATAATCAAAAGATTCATTACCAGCGAACGATCGGTGCAATCTTTTTTCTCCTTTACAAAAAAAAAAAATACATCTCTTTTTCCCTGAAATCGCGGAACTCTCCCTTCAATGTAGCATCAGAAAAAAAATGCATTAACAGAGTTTCCACTGTACTGACTCAGTGTCTATTTCCTTCCGGTGCGTCTCGACTTCCGTCATCAAAAAGTATTTTTTACCGATGGGGAAGCGAACTCCGTTCGAAAGGAAGAAACCGTACATCGCATATGGAAACTTCACCCCCACAGTATAGGAGTCTCGAGATACATTTAAGTTTCTCGGTCGATGCAACGAAGCAAAAGAGAAGGGATGGGTAGTCTCGTCGACGCAGACGACGACGACGAGACGTTGAAAAGTATTAAAGACGAGAACGAGGTGTGAGTAGAGTTGTCGCGACAGCATATAGTAGGATAGACGAGAGGTAAAGGGAGAAGAAGGTACTCCACGAGGGTTCAATGGGCTCGAGGAAGCACTCTGCCACGAAGCTTAATGAACGCAGTTCTCGTTGAAAGGAAGTAGAAGCGCAATGAATTTTACACTACGAAAAGCGCTATAGGTGTTGTACTCTCCAGGTACATAGAAATATATACGCAAAGTACATAAATTATATATATATATACATATAAACGCGTCGTCTTTCTCGCGTAGTCGGAGAGTTTGCCGGGCGGAAGTGAGCTATAGGCGGGCCGGAAGTCATGGCGCCGCACTTGACGCTCGTCTCATCTCTCCCTTCTTACATTTCCTTCTTCTCTTACCGGTCCTCGTATAACTTTTTTCATTCCCCAAGAATCCATCTTATTAAAAAAAAAAAAAAAAAAAAAACTGAAAAAAAAGTTACGAGAAATATCGCCGGTATAATGAGACTAATGTTTCATAAAAATGAAAAAGATTGATGTACACCCGTTACATCAGTGGAGAACATATATATAGATATATATATACTTATAGGTAGAGTAGGTTCTCTGTCGTGCAGACAGACTGTCTGCGAATAAGGGGTTTCACCCTCGCCGTTGGCGACGAGGCCAACGCGAGGAAGAGGGAGGACGAGAGAAAGCGAGAGAAAGGACGGGGCGGTCGGGGGGGTGGGGGAAGAAATTGCGTAGGCGTGGGGTTGGAGTGTGCGCGATCCCATTCATGCCTCGCCCCGTCTGGTCAGCAAGCAAGCGGCAGCTATGAATGGGTGCGGAACAGCCTCTCTTCCTCCTTTCGTCTCCACCCCCCACCCGCACCCCCTCCCGTTCTCTCTGGCATCACGCACACCTACACCTGACGTAACATGTTACCGAGAGAAAGGCTAACCTCTCGTGCAGCACATAGAGACATCGTACTATATATACGTATTTGCTTTATGTATATATATATATATATATGTATATATATATATATATATCTCCACATATGTATACGTGTGTCATGGAGACTGTGTGACATAACGATTGGATCGATACGCTCTTCCTGTTCCCTCTCTTCTCAAACCCTACCGCCCCCCCCCCCCCCTCCTCCCGCTTCTCCTCTCGTCGTCTCAACGCGATAATGTAACTTGTGTCGGTATATACGTTTTAATGCGTCAGGAAATGAAAATAATACAAAACCTCAATGACACCGCTAAAGTAATTAGAAACGTAATTATAACGGTTACGTGTTTCTATGATAATATTAACGAGATAGAGAGCCCAACCTCCCCGCGGTATATAACGCTCTCCTTTAGTATCACGAGATAGATAGACAGGATGGAGAGAATGAGTTTGTATATTGATGTTTGTGGAAATAGCGCGGCGGACACGCCCAGTAGTGCGAGAACTTCGCGAGTCGGGGCTTCAAAGGTTAATTGCATATAGCTACGATTTAATTTCGCCCACGTAGTCGAAAGGGGTTGTAAGCCACGTGTGCCACCAGTGGCTCTCTGTGATGTATACCGAGAAACGCTTTTGTAATAGCAATCAGCCGTCGAGAGGAGGGTGAATATGCTTCCCAATGCCGTTAAAGCTTCGGGCTTCGTGGGCTAACGATTGTCGGGAAACTAAAAGAACGCAAAGTCCCTTTTGTGAGGTTAGGTACGACTATAGGCACTTCGATAGGTCGAAGCGCGAAGTGTGTTCGACGGGGTTTCGTTGACGCAATTACGGTTTACCTATCGCATACAGGCGGCAGTCGATACGTAATCAAATACAAACATCATAGAGAAATCGATGGATTTCCATACGCACCCACGTAGCTTCCAGTAATAGAGACGAAGAGACCGTACTTGTCGGGATCGTTCGCTGTATACACATAACATAATCTGTGTCTAAGAATGCGAAAATAATAGGATTGCCTTTTTATGGATATAAAATTATTTTTATCCACAAACGTGATAGCAAAAAAACGTTATTTCGAAATGTGTATTTCCGGTGCAAAAATACGAAAAATCGTCAGTTTTCTCGAAATTAGTCTAAAAAATTTAATTAATAAACAAAAAATGAAATAAAAATAAAAAATTTATTAAAATAAAATCAAAATGGCCGATTTTTTTTTTTTTTTCAAAATTTAGTACGAAAGTTCACATCGATTTCGATTTTTTTTTTTTTGTGCGACTATCATAAAAAACGGCTCCTAGTTATATCCAATGAAGGGGTGGAGTCTGACCACAAGCTAAAAGCGTAGGCAGTAGAGTAACTCGTTTAACCGGCGCTACAGGTATATTACAAGCTTAACACAGTTATCCACTCGAGACTATGTACTCCATAGCTACATAATAAAGCGAACGAACCAAGAGTCTCGCAAATCGATTTCTCGGCCCACGTAAAGGCGAGACGGAGGGTTGTTCCCGTAGCAGACGAAACGTAAGAAACGTCGGCAATCGCGAGAGCAAACGATTCTCCTAAAATTTCTCGCGAAATGTTCGTTCTCTTCTAACGGAAACTCCGAAATAAAAGGAACGTCGGAGTGCCACAGTAGCCGGATGAAACCCTAGTAAAATTTCAGTGAACGCGCGTGGGTGTAAAATATACCCGCTATACATTCACCGTCCGGTATATTATATTCATATACCTATAACTTTATCGGTGGATAAAAGGGTTGGCGAATCGGTAACATCGAAACTCGTGTAGTAGCGGTATAATCAAACCGCGAATGCCAACCCTTTCCCCCCGTTTTATCCATTGCACCCACGCGCGATCGGAGCAAAATACAAGTTTCGCGCCAATGGTAACTCTGGCAGAATGACATTTCTATTGTAAAGGATGTCCTCGAGGGATATTCGCGTGGGCGACAAGGGGGTGTAACCCGTGACAAGGAGACTCCTTGACATGCGTCAAGCGTCCCGCAAATGAATCGAATCTCTCGCCTCGATCTTCCCAGTCCTCGCGACTTTCACGTGATCCCCCCCCCCGCGTTACAACGATCGCATAACACGAGAGAATTTCATGCTATTTATCCGCGTATCCATCGAATACCGATGTTCGAGAGTCGTGTGTCGCGCTGACGTAAAACGTCCCAATAGTATTGGTGCGGAAGATAGGGATGGACACACGTGCTATACAAACCCCCAGCGGAATCGATAGTGGCGAATGGCTGCACGAGAGAGCCAAACCCCGAGAGGAAGAGAGGAGAGAGAATGAATCGGTTGTAGTTTGTACGACGGCCAGAATCGATACTCGTCTGCAAATCCCCGCGTTTCCCCGTCGTCCCGCCAAAGGACAGGACATTCTCGGATAACCCCCGAGCTGCCAAGACTACGTTTCTTCTTCAATTATAATCGTCACCGTCGGCTATTATCGTTAACGATTTATCGCGAAAGCGTCGCAAATAACTTTCAACTCAGGAATAGTCGCTCGAAGGATGAGATCTGATAATAAAGGGCCGCATTGCAGTTTTAATCGAGAAACTACGTCACGACCGTAGGGACGAATATTTTTGGAAACTTGGGACATACGTGACCCGTTCGTATCCAATTATACGTTACGTCAATCGGTATTTCGACGATTTCAGACAAAAAAACCGTCTTTTATTTTTATTTTCGTAAGAGAAGCAAATTAAATTGCTAATTCCATGCGCTATTTTACAGCCTAAAATTAAAAATAATTTATAATAATAATAATTAATAATAAAAGAAAAAAAATTTTCCAAATTAAAAATATTTTTTAAATAATATTTAAAAACCCTCTCACACGTTGTTAAATTTGAACCTGGAATTGTTTTTAGATGAATAGGACACCGATTCGAACAATTAATCGCATGACATTTTTCATAACCTCTTTTCAACCGACAAAAAACATAAAACACGTGTCTTTTTTTTAAACAAATTTTGAATTTCGATCGCGAATTCGAATTTCTCCGAGTAATTTGTAAACGTTTCTTTCTTTTTTTACGATTTCGAGATTCAGCCGCGTGAACCGGAAGTCGTTGGTTTTACGAATGATTCATTCAGTATTCCGTGATATCGAGTCTCGTAATATTGTATAACGAATATCGTGCGGGTTTGCGCGAAGCAAAGAGACGCGGCTGCTGGCCGATCGGCCTATTTTCTTAACGCACTCTGTTATGAATGAATCGAATATCCCCTCCAGCGTTTAACGCGCCGCGAACTCGTTGAGGATAACACACACGGTTAGGTGAGTGAATAGCCCCGATACACGGGTGAGCTGCGGGCTTATGAGGGGAAGGCGGAGGGAGGGGCACACGTGTACGTATCGTACATTCATCGGTTCGTTGTGTCGTATACCGGTGGCCTAGCCGAGCATATTCATTATACCTGACTACCTATATATATATATGGTAATACAGCCATGAATACACTCGACGATCGATAGTCGGGAGTTTGTCACACGACATCGTCGCGTGACACTAATACCCCGCGAGAATCGTTTACGGCAAATAAGGACGAGTCATTTGCTGATGAGGGAAACAAAGGTGGCCATAAGACCTGCGTGACACACAAACAATTAAGTCCGATCGCGCACAGTGTACTCGCCACGACGGTTAATTAAGTTTGCAACGAATATCAATTAGATCGTTCGTAATTAATAAAAATAAAATAAAATAAAATAAAATAAAATAAAATAAAATAAAATAAAATAAAATAAAATAAAATAAAATAAAATAAAATAAAATAAAATAAAATAAAATAAAACAAAACAAAATAATAATAATAATTGATTATAAATTTTTTATAATTAACGGGTTTTTCGAATTTGTTTATTAATGTTTTTTTTCGTTAATCTTGTGTCGTTACAGATAAGCAGACAGAGTATAGACGCGTGCAAAGATTACTTCAGGGACGATCTTCTCAAGACCGACTGGCAGCTCATGGTTGAGCTGAAGAAGCTCTTCGAGATATTGTAAGCTCGACGAAGGGAAATAGGAGCTTCGCGATACGACGAACGATGAAGAGAGGAAGGTGAACATTGAGGGGCAACCTACACAGCGAAACGTCATTGGGATAAAGAGCGAGGAGGTTCGATCAATAATTTTTTTTTATATAATCGTCGATATGAAATTAACGTGTACGCAACTCGATTAATATGTTTCGATCTCCGGGTGCAATAATCGATTGAGGAAACGCCGAGAAATCGCCGGTGTGTCTGTCGTTTCGAACGAATGCGATGAAAAAAAAAAAGAAGTTTATCGACGCGAAACTTTGAACCAATCATCGAATAACAATTTTAATTAGTTTTTTTTTTTTTTTTTTTTTTCATTTTTTTTTTATTATCGTCATATAGTATACATACGCGCGCAAGTCGGATATAAGTCGAACAGAAATATGAAAATTGTTTTCTTACGAGCGATAGATCGAGATATCGAGAGATGACGACGGCGACGAGAATGTAACGCCTCGCAACTCGCGTGATTTTTTTTTTTTTTTTTTCCTCAATCTCGTCGCATTATTTTTCCACAACCGTCCGCGAAGGCCCACACGAAGCATGAGAAATGCGCGACGTTCGTTCATTCATTCCACTCAAAGTCTTCGCGATCTATTATGTCTTTTTTTTTTTTTCTCCGTATTAATTACGCGGCAACAATGAGCATCCAACGATTTACGATTCTCATTGGTGTTGTCATTGATAAAATTACGAGAGACGCGTAATTTTCTCGTTCATAACTTCATCACAATAGTTTGTACCGCAAATTGTAAATAAGTAGCATTCGGGTGTGCGGCGCTTTAATGAATTTAATTTTAAAGTTGTTTTTTTTTTCGATCTCGTCGCACGCCACGTCATAAAAGTCATTTTTTCGCCGAGTTTTTTTTTTTTCTCGCCAAAGTCTCATCCTCGATCGCGATAATGCATTAACCGTGAAAATTAATAACACGAACGACGCGAAATTCGAAGGTTTGGGTACTGTGGATCGTACTGCAAATATAAACGAAAAAAAAATCGTAGTTTTCCTTGGTAATTAAATTCTGTAAAAAAAAAAAAGGAGACGATAACAATGTTTCGGGGGGTGTTAAGCATCGGGGATACGCGAAGCAGAATCTTTGTATCTGTGTTATTCGCAAAGCAGCCAATTTGTAACTGATATAAAATCGCGATTAGAGCGCGTCGAGTGTTTTATTTTTGTTCGCGGAGCCTACGAACGAGTGAAAGAGTGCGTGTGTCCGTAACGATTAAGTCGGGTGTATTAAAAAAACAAAAAAAAAAAAAAAAACGGAAAAAAAAAGAAAAAATAAAAAAACAATTGCGAGAGCGAAGGAAAGTTTGGAAGATTTTAGAAACTAGAAATTGCTTTAGTTTAGATAGGAACACGACGTACGAAGTGAAGAGGGGTGTGAAGTTCACGAGAGTCCATAGATTATATATACATATATGAAAATATATATTGTATACATCGTATTGTATAATCCAATAATATTTGATATTACGCCTCGACGTCTAAAACAATAATGAATGATAAAAAAAAAAATTAAAAAAAAAAAAAAAAATCAAGAAATGAAAATAGGAAAACAATAAAGAATTACAGTGAAATGAATCGATACGGGGAGACGTTGGTTGGCTATGGAAATTAGTTGTAAATCCGCATACCTGGCGGATCATTCACAGCTCGCTATCCGAACCTCGGACTACGCTACGCACGTCACACTTCCGGTCTCGTTATCTACCGCGCGGACTGTGGACTCGATAAACGAACGCAAGAGAGAAGTTGCAGAGGTGCGTTTACGATGGAATTTTTTACTATGTTTAGATTTAATCAATCGTCGTACGATTGATACGGTAAAGAGGAAAAAAATTGTTTTTATTTATTGCATCGGTAAGTATAACGGGTGTTCAACGATCTGCGAAGTTATAAAAGTTCTTAACGATTGTGGAATTACGCGGGACATGAAATATCGTGAAAATTGGTAATTTGTGAAATTTAACAATTAACAACAATAATAACAGCTTAACTATTTTTTTTCTCGTAACCAGAAATTTCTGAATTCATAACCTCGCGATCAGTTATCGGTTTGCTGTTAGCTGTATATATAAAAAAAAATCAACGGAAGGAAAGTTTCGATCTCTTGATGCGCGAAGTTTTTTCTCCGACAGATAAAGTTAGACGGTGACATTGGAGTTATTCATGTCGCGGTTCGGTTTTGTTTTTAATGAAATTTTTATTAAAATTATTCATTAAATTGAAAGGAAATATAATTATAGAGTTTAGTATTGAATTGCAATTTTGCGAGTTTTCTATCATTTTTTAAGCGTCAAATTGTAGGTAAGTATTCCTTTTCTTTTTTCGATTGAAAATTAATATTATGAACGATAAACTATATGAAACTATAAACGAGAAATAAATTCACGAAGAAACTTCTATTTCGCACCAAAAAATACAAAAAATGATGTATTCTCCTTGTTAGACATTCTGTATGAATGATAAACTACACATTCGATAAATTAACCATTTTTAATGCCAAACTCCGCGGACAATTTCTGTCAATGCAAAATAAATATTTTTGGCACGGAAATTTCCAATCTGAATTCGAAAAAAATTTGAGTGTTTTTAGGTTATTCTTCGGAAAAAATAATATTTGTACAGCATATTCACATTTTTACCCGAAATGAATACCAAGCATAATATTAATTCGCGTACCAAATTGCAAAATTATCGAAAAAGAATGGATAGCAACGGCAAAAATCTGCAAAAAATACGGCTATTATTTCATTTAATTAACCAAATATGTCGTTCGCCATCCGTTTCCGCTGACTCACTAAATTTAAACAATTTTTTTTTTCCTCGATATATATACCTATTTCCAAATAACTTACGTCTCCGAACGGAAAGAATGACGAATCGACGGATAAATGGAAGAAGAAAAGAGTCATCGCGAAAAAACGAGAAATCAAAGGTGGAATAGTTTCTCAAGAAGTCACGAGTTTGCGTAAGTGGAAGCGGGGAGAAAGAATGGGATGATATCTCTTTGTCTCTTGTTTGCAAGGGTCCCTCACTTTCCTTCCTCTCATACATGTTCCCATCGCCCACGTAGCTTCCGTCTTTCCCTTTATTCTTTCCCCGCCGTCTTCACCCTTCAGTTTCCTCTCTCGCGTTCCCCCGAACTCCGAGGAATCTCGGGAACTTCCTGCTTCCGGTGTGGAGGACACAAAGTATAAAAACCTTGCGGTCGCGGCGAGAACACGAAAAGTTCGAGTTCTCCTTCAGCGTCGTCTCTTTTATTCACCGCTTGTACCGACTAACGAGCACGTGCTGAACTTATTCGAAGCACGAGGAGAGATGAGAGTATCCCTTCGTTCGTGTTTTTTTCTCACGTTGGCTAAGTTACAAATTACGATAAAAAAAAAAAAATCACTGCTCTCTGGACATCGGCACGTGGTCGACCCTGTGACTCGTATCCGCTATTTAATAACGAAATCCATCGGTTTCCGCATTTCGTAGCAAACGTCGAGAGTCAAAACGAAAAAAAAAAAAAAATCTCGTAATATGTAGTTTCACCGAATGCGATCGCGCGCGACCATATAAAGAGGCGGAAAAAAACGTCGCGGAGAAAAAAAAGTATCATCGACGATCGTGATGACACGTTTTCGAGTTAATCTGCCTTCCACGGGAGAAAAAAAATGACTAATGAATCATTATCATTGTGCGAAGCGGCCAAGTCTGACGGAGCATCATTAATACTACGTAGCACGGTAGTATATTACCGTGTCATCGTATTCTCGAGGAACAATCAACAAGATCCGACGGCCAGTTAAGAATTTTATGTACTCGACCGCTCGCCGAATTCCCCGAAGCGCTTCTATCTACGTTAGAACGTATTATAATAACACCAAACGAATCGGCCGACAAAGAAAAAAAAATTATTCTCGCTATCGATCGATCGATACAATTTTTACCTCGATATTAAGTTTTTTATGATTACATAACCTCTTTTTTTGTCGTATACTATCGATATAATATATCGATATGTGCCAATAAATAAATACACATGCGATCAAAATTTTGGTACAAATGGAAAATAAATAAGAATTGAAATTCCCGTATCTTTCCCTGATATCCCTGAAAAATGTCCTGAGAACATATGCAGAGGAAACATAAAGAATAGAGTTTGACTCTGAATAATAATGATCGTGAAAATAAATATTATAGATAATCAGTTATAACCTCCACTCGTAAAAAAATATCGATTAACGAACTTGAAAAATGTGCAAACTGAAACAAAAACAGATAGTTTTTGTGTTCTCAGAATTTCCCTGACGGTGGGCCTTTATTTCGCGAAAAAAATCGTCGTCTCGAGTAATTATTTTCGATTTATTTTTTTTCGTCTTGTTTTCAATCGTTCATAAAACCCGGAAATTTCGTCGGGTTCTCTTGATGCATAAATGCTCAGCTTCCCGAATCGATCGTAACTATAATATCATTGCTCGACTAATACTCGACGACTCGAGTGGTTACCAGTCCGATTGAGATAACACCGGTGTTACCACTTTGCTCGCGCAATAGCACCGTCGTCGAGTGTTCGGATAGCAATGTAGACATATATATATATATGTATCTCGGACGATTTTCCATGAATGAAAAAGAATCGATGCCAAACTAAGCCGGCCTGTCTCCAACCGGCGAGAAGCCAATGCTGAATGGGCATCAACGTCAACCGGTCACAGGCAGGCGAGCGGCAGAGCGCGAGAGGGCAACACGAGCAAAAGTAACGAAACCCGCGCGTGCGCGCGCGCGCTCGATCTTCCACGCACACAAACACCTACGAGAGCCTTATGTAAGTCAGCGTATAATCAGTTTACCAATGCGCCGCGTTACGTCCAGTATACGTCTATATCTCACTTGGACTCTTGTCGTCGTTTGCCGAGTTTGCAATTCTACAACACTTCGACACGCGTGGCACGCATACATCGGGCCCAGCGATGTAACGAATACTACGAACCCAACAAAAACAACGAGAAAAAAAAAACGACGTAGATACACATATAGAAACGTACTTTGAAACGCGAACGAATTACTGACGTTCGTAAAAAAAAAAAAAAAAAAAAGTATTTACGCTATACGCGCAAATTTTACTATCTCGCAACACACGTCTCGATTGGTTTCAATGAATATGTATATGAATGTGAATATTTATGAGGTAACTCCGGCAGGAAGTGTCGATAATATTGTTTTGAGATAAAGTTTAAATATTGCAAGAAAAACTTATATCTATATATATATATTTTATCGACGATAAGAATGGCATATTTTAGCCCGTTGCGATTTCAGATGTTTCGTTTTTTTCTTTTTTTTTTCTGTTGTTTGCAATTTGCCAATAGCATTTGCTCGTCTCCGTTCGTTCGTCCCTGGGAGAGGTCTCGGACAGAAATGTGTCATGTCCTTGCGTGGAGAACGATAGAGAGGGAAAGAGTGAAGCGTCCGCGCGCGCGCTCGTCGCACGCCAGCAGCCCGAGCTCTCTGCTCAATGAATGCACGTCATTTCGAGTCATTCATATATCCGCAGGTTGTCCTCGCGTAAGCTGAACGCGAACGGCTGCTGGTTTCTCGCTGCTGCGGCTGTGTTGCGTCCTCGCGGCAACAGATCGGACAGCAAGAGATGACGACGCGTACGTGAGCGAACGTATACGCAACGAAACGCAGTGACGAGACTAGTGTTACCGGTAGACTATACATATATGTGCGGCGGCGCAAACATGTTTATTTGTTTTTGTTTTTTTGCAAAGATCGTTCTCACGACCAATCGGCGTCAATGACAAAATGCGATCTTTTTTTTTTTTTTTTTTTTTTTTTTTACGAAATGCTCGCTGTTTTATCATCTAAGAATCTGGAATATATTTTTTTTTGTACAATAAAAAAACAGTTTCGAAACAAGTCGCGAAGTCTGCGAGACGGGACGGCTTCACGAGATTGCCTATGAACCAAGCTAATTAGTCAATTAACCTCGGCAATTGTTGAAAAGTCCACTTGCCGATGTCGCATCAAAGAATCGAGAACTATGTTGATGAATTTCTCGGAGATCCGAAGAATCTGGGAAACTGACGCGCGCTTTACGAAAGGGCCGTCGCAATCCAATGGCATGTTTTTTTTTTTTTTTTTACATTACGACGGGTCTCGGATTTTTGTAGCTCATTGACACTATATATAGGTCTGGAAGACCGGATGTGTTTTTCAATGCAACACTTTGTCAAAAATCGAAGTTAAACTCTAATGAAATCGGAACACCAGCGACTGGGGAAGACGTCTGACGGGACGTAATAATGATATAATAGAAAAAAAAATATCAATATAATTAATATATCATAACAGTTAAAATTTTTTTTTAAGGTACCTGAAAATGAAATTTTTGTGTAATAAAATGTAATAAAATGAAATTTCGATTAAATAAAATGAAATCGGAAGATTTTCTACGAAAAATACATCGCTTGAGATTCACGAGTGACTGGTGGCCATTTTGTTGTTGGATTCGCGTCGTCGGCTTAATTCCGAGATACTATACATAGAAAAGCAAGGGATGCATTTCCGCACCGGATATCCTCCCTCGGGAGTCAGCAGTCTGCCAACCACGCGATTCGCATCGTCAACTGTGTTCGCTTATATTTCTTTGATTTTTTATTTTTTTTTTCGCTCCGTCTTTCTTTCCGATAATTGACTCGGAAAACATAACTCGTTTAACTTGCAAATTGAATTCTCGAATCGAGCAAAACGAGACAGTGCGAGCAACAAGACGACATTGCGCAGAAGTATCGACAGAGAACTCTCGGAGATTCAATGACTCACCCAGCTACCCGAGAGCTCTCTCGGGTTTTCTCTGTTTTTCACTCGTCGCTGTCCTTGATCGTCTGAGTCAGTGAACTTTTTTTTTCATGCGAAGTTTCAACAATAGTTTCTCGTGAACATAGACTTCACGCAACAGTATTTCATTTCGTCGTCCCGCAAAAACGGAGTTTCATTCTCGTCGGAGTAATAAACAGCTTAACAGCTCGTAGCCATCGCGTCTTACCTAACCTTAAAAAAAAAAGTTTAACTTCCCGGAATATCTTTAAGTAAAGCGCTTGACATTTATTTTTTATTTTTCCGGCCCCGCGGTACATGTCGCACCCTTTGCCGAGCGAAGCTTCTCTTTCGACGAGCGGCAGTAACGAAAGAAACGTAAATTGAAATTTTCGCACAGTATTCCCCCGAAGACAACCGTTCGTACGCTTATTAACGTTGAGTTTTGCTTATGATTTACGTTGACAGAACCGAACTCTTTACGATATTGCGACGGTGTCGAGATAACGGTTAATGCTTGCGATCATTAAACGAACCGAAACAAATTTCTCTTTGACGTCACGCGCGCGCGTGCGCGCATTGACGCGTTGTAATTCAAATATAACTATACTGTAAATGGTACGTTCCACTTCCGGTGAATTCCTATGAACTTTCCCCGACGTGTTAAGTTTTTCAAATTCTCAGCATTCCTATCGTCTACACTATCAATTGATAGCGTACTTCCGGTTCTCGCGATATATCGTCGATAGTTATCTTTCACGGAAATGAAATAATTGGCATCGAAAGAATGGGAGAGGTCAGGTGGCCGTGTGGGACTCGGTATATACTTGCTGTGGCATCTTCGCTTTTTTTTTTTTTTTCGTTCCCTCTTATTTTTTCTCGTCGAAGTCGACAAGTAACTCGACACCCCGCGGAGACCTTGAACGTCTTCCTCCTCCCACGCGAGAATATACTATCGCGCGGGTAGACCCGAAGATCCGTGACGAGGATTCTCGTCTTCTTATCCATTCTAATGCCGTTCGTAGCTATATATATATATATATATACTAAAGTGCAATTTAACTTCGAGCCTCGCGTTAAAATATTTCTTTTTTTTTTATGTGTTATTCCATTCGTACGCGTCACCCATCCAAGTACTGACCGCGAACAATACCGCTTGACGCGCAATTACGCACCTACCGATGTCTGTGGAATATTTTCATCGCGTGATAGTTACATCGGGAAGAAATTAAATTTTTGTTTTTGAAATGAAATGCAATTTGAAATCGTCTGGGGTTATCAACGTTTCGCTCGAGTGGATAATCATGCGAAACGGACTTCCGCTCGACGACGATAATTACGCTTCGGCCGTTGCTGCACGACGAAACGTCGATGATCCGCGCAGAGAGGAACGCGCCGACCAAAGATATCCTCGAAGAAACGGGACTTATTCCTGGCCGATGGTCTCATTCCCCGTTCGTCCGTGAAACACCTGCGATGATGCGCGACTATCCACGTCCTGTTTTCAATCGTCGATCTCCGCGCGATCGTTCTTTGCTTCTAACTCGTAGAATATCCGTTGAACAATAACCAAATTCTTTCGAGTGGCGAAAGCCAAAATCGATAAATGTGCAGATAACGAAATCGCGCAATGACGACGAATTCGCGTATTAAGTATTTTTAACGATTTTTTTTTCCTTATTTCCTGTCGCCCCGCCTTCGTTGCAACAATCAGATTGTTCGATATTTTGAGTAATAATAATAATAAAAAAAAAACCCGAGTTTGAGTTTTTAAAGCTTTATATTATCGGAATAATGAATTTTTTAATTTCCTCTTGTTGGGTCGAGAGACAAGGTCGCGCGCAGTGACAACGACGCGGAAGTTAAATCAGATGCTCGAGTTTATGCATTATCGCATCGCCGTTATCGCGCGAAACGCGATGGCGCTCCAGCGACAACACGAACGATTAATTAAATCCTGTAATCTCGATCTTTTTTTTTTTCTTTTTTTTTTTTTACTGTTCTCTTCGACACAAACGATATTGAAGATTATTTCGGAAATCGACACCACATCGCGATCGCAAGGCTATCTATGAATATAGCGATGTGTACTATATAATAATACTATATAACGAGATCGCTCGGACATCGTAACGCTCGTCGTTCACGCTTGTCCGACCCACCGACCGATTACACAATCGCGTTAATTCACTAGCGTGACGTCTCGCACGTACGTACTCGCGGAGCCGCGGGGTATTGTATTATTATCTCAATGTGTCTCACTTTGACTATCGCGAGAATTTTAGACGATCATAATCGCATTCATGTTGATTCCTTTGCACTTCTGCCGTGTACGAGATAACCAAACTCGAAAAAAAAAAAAAAAAAAGAACAATGAAATAATCGAGGATTCGAGTTAATTGAGTATTATCAGCGAGACTCGTATCGTAAATTTAAAGCGAGTCGAGAATTTCGTTGAACGAAAAAAGTCTCGAAATTGCGGCACGAATTTAATTTATTTATGTTCGCAATATCGTCAAATCTCATTGATACATTCGAAAGCAATGAAAGCGATCGAATCATATAAATATTCAGGCGAAATAATCGAGGGAATGAGGTTGAAAGGTAGTTCGGGGCGTCATTACTAGTGGCGCCGCACCTGGCCGCATAATACGAGTATGAATGAAGTATCGCGTCTGGTCTACGGGAATGGCGGCACGGCTCGAGTAGTCCGACTCTGTACGGGCCGAGCGGGGTGAAGGGAAAGGTAGACGTTTCATCGAGTCGAGCGCATGCGTGCTATGCACGGGTAAGAACCCCGTCGAGTTCGCGGATCGGAGCAGCGACACCGAGATCCGGACGCGCTACCGGCCGCCGCAACCGAGATATACTCGGGGCTACGAGTGGCAGAACGAATCACGCGATAATGTAGAAAGATACTGATTAACATGTACATACATAATCTTATGTCGCGTTTGAAACTAAAACAGTTCAAGCGAGAAAATAAATCCGAAGAAAAAAAACAAAAAAAAGAAAGAACGATGTTGAGACAAATAGATCGAGAGACGTGAGTCACGTGAAAGAAGCGCATGCACAATCGCGTGCTCGCGACCCGCGCGGCTGACAAGCGTCGAGTAGCAGAAGTTAGAAACAGATCGCGGCGAGAAGCCAGACTTCGCGTTCGAGTTGTTGTGTGCTTACGTGCCTACTGTTTCTCCGTTTTGCATTTTGTCGTATGGGTGCGTGGCGAAGAAGGGCGGGCGGGGGTGGGGGCGCGATAGAGGTTCTGTGCCCGTAGGAGAGTCGTGCGAGAGAGATCAGGGAGTGCGAAACGGATCCGCGGAAGGTCGTGGCGCTCGCTCGGGGGAAAACAGCAGTACCAACAGCGAACGTAGTCCCTGTGTACTCTGGTAGTGTAGTAGTAGCCGCAGCAGTAGTGCAGACTTCGAATAAATACTGTACAAACGTAATCTCTCGCGCGCGCGATACATCGAAGAAAAAAAATCTCTGCGTACTCCCCAAACCACGCACTGCATAGAAATTCCGCAACGAATACGCGAACCGGCGTGGTGCGTTTTAGTCCGAAGGCATATTTTTTTATTAAATTTTTTCTTTCGACACACTATTTTTCATTCGGGAAGAGTGCGGGAGGATATTATAGCGTTCGGTTGTTTCGAATCCGGAAAAAGTACGGGAGGGAGCGAGCGAAACTGCGAGAGGTCTGAACGCGAGAGAAGGAAAGCGAGAAAGATAGAGCCGAAGCAGGCGCCCCGGGAGTCATTGGCACCGGGCAAGCGAGAGGTGTTTTTCCTTCCTCGCGAGAGAGACTCGCGCGCACCGAAGGCGATCAACTGCCGTCGTTGCGAGAGTCTCGAGTCGTCGGGGCCCCGAATATCGCGTAGACACTCCTGAAAGCTTGGCTCACTCGCAACGAGCTCCGCAGCAGCAGCAGCAACAGCGGCGGGGCAGCGCGCAGCACCGTCGAGACATGGCCGCCGAGGCCAGCTGAACTTCTCTCGCCGCGGAACCACGGACTCTCCGGGCGCTCTTTCTCTCGTATATTCACAATCCAAGCTTCGTATCTCTTTGGAGAGCTCTGTTGCCTCGTTCGCGTGCTTGCCTCGTAGAATCCACCCCCACCCCGCCGCTTACCCCCGGCGCGCTGTTCCGGATTTCAATCTTTCTCTCGCTCGCACGTTCCTTCTTACAAACTTGTACAGTAACTACTATAACCACTCTTCCTTCCTTCGCTCGTACGTTGCACATATAACCAAACTGTCTGTATAGTCGGTAATACCCGATATAGTACAATTATTTCGTCTCTCTTTGATACACGCGCGCGAGACGAGGCAGGGGGGCAAAGCAAAGATAGTAAATGAACAGATCGCAGCGAGTCAACGTGACACACGAGAAAACGAAGATACAAACATACGGGTAGAGAAAGACGAGCGTAAAAAACTGCCGGAATGCTGCAAGGGTTCTCGAGTACTGCAATCCGAGAGTTTCGTATCCTCGAATAAGATCGAGCGATAACTCGATAACTCGTCTCTGCTAGAATCGATCTATATACATCGATATAAAACATATGTTATATATATACTGAAATAAACGGAAGGAAGTTTGGGAGAGCAGGTGCTGAAAGTAGTAAGCGGATAGTAATTGGCTTTGAAAATAATAAACTTCTTGGATTAATCGATCGTTGAATAAAAATTGTTTCGGCGTTAGACCCCCCGTGAACAGCGAGGATGTTCCTCACCACGCGAACAAATGCCATATCCTCAATCCTTATTCCTTTAATTCCGATAATCTTCCGCAACTTCCGGTTCGTCGACGAGGCGGATATATCGGTTCGTCACATAGTCGAGCGTTGTAAAAACATGATCGTCGTCGAAGTTTCACGATTCTCGATAGTTGCGTCACCCAGTGTGTTACGAGCAGCAGCCGCGTGACGACGCGAATCATCGTGACGGGTAGCGGAGAGCCTCGAAGTGAGCGCGAGAGGGAGAGAGAGTAAGCAAACGAGAGAGGATAGGGAAAGAAGGGGCCTGTGCCGAGTGGCGGACGAGGACGGAGTGCCGAGGCTATTTCTGTGGTCGTAGGGGCCGCCGGTATAAAATAAGCAGTGAATGAAGGAGCCTGTTTACTGGCGGCCGGCCTACGCGATCCAGCCAGCAGCAGCGAGGAAGGCAGGCAAGCGAGCGAGCGTTGCTTGTTCCGAAGAGGCAAGAGCGAAAGCGACAGAGCGACGAGTAGATGAAGAAGGAACGAGGCGAGAGAGAAAGAGAGATAGAGAATATTTGCGGGAGGAAGCGAGAGAACGAGAGTGGGGGAGTGTGTGCGTGTCCCGCGTGTGCGCCGCTAGTGCGACCGACCGGGGACTCGGGAGGTGAAAGGGAGGGGATCGTCGTTGCTGGCGCATAGTGGAGGAGCCAGTGTGCGAGGAGCGCCCGCACGGTGTTGATCACCGAAACATTGCGTTCTCTCGCGTTCTTACCCCTTTTTTTCCGTCGTTTTTTTTTCTTTCATTCTCATTCGAGTACCAATCTCGAATGAAGCGAGTTATACACGAGTTAAAACACGGACGTCGAGTGCAACAGATACGTTCGTCTATTGCAACGGTTAATAATAATGATAACAAACTCGAACGAAGCTCACGATCGACAAGTGTTGTTTTTTTTTCTTCTTTCTTTAACATCGTTGAGTTAACTACCTCCGGACGCAATTCGTTTTTTTTTTTCTTCCAAATATAAATAAAACACTATCGCGTTCGCAGTTAAGTCGCGTTTAAAACTCCGCGAGAGGGAAATAAGCGGTTATAACGTAATCACAATCGAGAATAGTGTGTCGCCACAAGCGAGAGAATAAAGGAGAGGAAACAAAAAAAAAAGAAATAATAAAGAAACGGAGCTATACACGGGGCTCTCGTTTGCGCGCGGTGAGAGAAATATTATATATTCTTACGCGACTCGGGGGAGTTGTGAAAAGAGGTAAAGAGAAAGACGGGAAACACAAACGACTACGACGACGTGGAGAGGAGGCCACGCGAGCTCAATGCTGCCTGCCTGCTGGTTGTGCTCGCGGTGTGTGCCCCGTTGTGTGCTGCTTGTAAAAGGTGAAGCCAAGTGAGAGTGACTGAATTCGACGGGTCGCGTCCGGTGCCGCGATATGTCGAGAAGCGGCTTCTCGTGAGCGAGAAACCCATCGTCGTTCGTTCGAGTAAAATAATAATAGTAACAGTAATAATAAAATTCCTTCGAGTGGGTAACATTCTCTGCCTCCGTTCGATCGTACGAAAGAGAAGAAAAAAGAAAAAAAAAATAAAATAAATAAAAATTTTCGTGTTATGTTGTTAATCGTGAAACGTGTCGCAACGGTGAATCGTTTATTGCTGTTGTAATCAGCATTACGAACGAATGTTGGGAGTGACAGAAGGAATAACAGGATCAGCAGTACGACGAGGCGGTTAGCGGAGCCTCGGGTGCTGCTGAAAAATCGAAAAGTATCGCGGTGGCTGCGCCTCGGCGGCAGCGGCAATAACGTTGAAAAATCATCATCATCGTCGTTGATAGAGTCGCGAGTGTTTGTGCGCCACGGCGTTATAGTAATAAGAATAAAAAGTGACGCGTCGTGTTATACGCGAAGGTGGACGCGCGCGACATTGGAAACGACGAATATAAATAAAGTGTGGACAGTGAGAGGTAAGCGTAAACAGGAGCGGAAGAAGAGGACATTCTGTGCAGCAGGTGGATTAAAAGTGTGGAAGTGTGGATACCTTGGACTGCCTCTCGCCCCCGGCGCTGCCACCGCGGCGCCCGCCTTGGCCTCCCAACAACCTGAGCTCCGCGACGTTGAGGAGTCTCGGTGCGGTTGCCGGTAGCCCATCCTCAGTTTTCACGTCCTCCCAATCCTCGTGTTCGACGACAATAATACCATCGTCGAAGTTGTCAGCCACGAGGCTGACGAATCAACAGATTTCCCAACCGGCGACGATACAAGTACAGAGGACTCCGCCGTCGCCGATCCTCGCGCCGCCACAGTACCCTGCGCCACCGAGGCCCCCAAGTCGAAACGGTAAGAAAATTTTAAATACTAACAAAAATAAATCAATGACATACATCGAAATAATCGTAAAATTTTTTTTTATGATTATTATATCATTAAATTGCGAAGTCATATAGTTATATCGAAAGAAATCGGTTAATTCAATAAAATATATTTTACGATAATTTTACGCGAAAAAAAATACGAAAAATACTCGCAAGTCGAAACGTTAGAACAAAAATAAACGACAGCCAATGAAATTATAATGAAACAAAACTTTTTTATTATTATTATTTCATTAGATCGCGCAGTTAGACATTTACAGAACGAAATCAGTTATTCCGAAAAAAAAAAAAAAAAAAAAACAAAAAAAATTCTCCGTAATACTTATTTAACGATAAAAACAATTTTCTATTTATATCTCATAATTCTATCACGAAAAATCAACTCTTGCGACAACGCACACCTCGGTCTCGTCCGTTCCTCGTACAGAGTATCATTGACCCGCATATATAGTATACACGCGCGTATATATACTACTATAGTTATAATAATATCTCGCGAAGCGATCGCGACTAAGGAGAGACAGAGTCGGGGAGAAGAACGAGAAAAGATCCTCTATCTAATCTATGCCTCGTAATTTGCATTCGGTCCATCGTCGATCTGTCTTTATCTCTCTCTATTCCGATATATTCATCTCTGTCGGTGGGGGCATCGCACAGATCCGTCGGAATCTTTCCGCGCCGACACGGGGAGCGAGAGAGAGAGAAAAAATTGGTTGGCTTTTCTCCTCTATCTCCGTCCCCGTTCGCCTGTTACTATAGTCGTAGTATATAGTATAGTAGCGCCCGTACGCCGGGGAACGAGTATCTTTCTCGTTCTTTCCTTCGTTCCCGATGTTGCTGTTGCCGTTCTCTCGCTGCTGGCTTCTCCCGCGAGCCCCCGTGAGCCATAGTAGTACGTGAAAGAAGTCGTTCTCGTTTCCTCTACCGACTCACGATCGTTCCCCGTATAACTTCGCTTGACTTGCTCGCTCCACTCGCCTCCCGGCTTTTCTCACTCTTTCTCCATCCTCTCTTTCACGGAGAATCGAGAGATATCCTGCGCTCTCGCGTCCACACTTCTAGTCAGCGGCACAGAGAGAACTCTAGTCGCTGCATGCTTCGTTCTCTTGCTTACTTGTTCGCCCTCGAGTAACCGTTACCCGAGGTTATATAGTTAGGTAAGGTTATAATACTACACGCCTCGAAGTCCGCACCGAGTTGCGCACGAAATTGTATCCACTCCTACATTAGTTTATACTCTCCGCGTTTAAATTCGCATTAACTCCGAATTTTTATTTTTCATCGCGATATATTTTTTACTTTTTTTTTTCCAACGATATTTTCACGAATATATCGAATTATACATCGCGAAAACGACGTTTCGAGAATATCGAAGTTAAAGCAGCGAGAGACCCCCCACGAGAGGCACGACGAATGAATGAACGAACACGCGGCTTACCGATAGAAAGCGCCTTCTGCGAGAAAGTCGAAACGGTCTCACATTTCCGCTCTTCGATACGCGATATATACATCGCGAGTTGTAAGGCTCGTGTGCGCGAGCTATTCGCCATTTTTTTTTTTTTTTTTTTTTTCGTACTTTGCGCGTATTATACACGCGATTATTGTTCGATAGAATTCGTGCAGAGTGCGCAACTCGTTCGATTAGTTACGAACGAAAGCGCGAGAGTACGATGATCCTTAGAGAAATTTTAGCGGAGCCGCGTGTACAGCGTAGTCAGGTAGATGCTGACGTATACATTGACGGGATATACATTCACGATTTTCACGTACATAATACAGAAACGAGTACGTCGAGCGCAAGCGCCGAACGGAGCCGGTCGCATGAATGAAACCATCGCTCCTCCGTTCGTCGAGTATTTTATACGTATATATATAGTATATGTATATATGTATATATAGGTATATATATGCAAACACAGACGGAACTTGTAGTATTCGTTGCCACCGATGGTTGTGTTACTTGTGGACGAACGCATGCGCGACCCGTATACATATATAACAACGGCGCGCGCGACAGCCGAGAAACACGAATGAAGGAAATGTGCACGCGGCCGGTTTGCACCGGCGCAAAACTTCTCGTACCACTACTCCCGCCGAACTTCTTTCATAATATATTTTCTCTTACCGACGATTCTCGCCCTTTATAGCCCCCGATTCTCGCATCCCTCGAGTTTTTACTTCGATTCCTATACTCCGATTTCGCGTCCAAAAATACGCGATCTGTTAATTAATGATTTTTCACAAATTCGACTTTAATATTAATAATAATCGCTTCGACGTCGGTAGCGAAAAAAAAAAAATGTTTCGAAAATGTTCGGAATTATAAAAATGTTCGATTCAGGGTTCGGGGCGATTTTAATGCTCGTGTATTCGCCGCCGCTGGTGGCCGGAGACAGAAAGCATCAATGAATGAATTCGATGAATTTCCATACGACGCGGATTTTTTTTTTTTTACGCACTTACACATTATCGTGTTTACGCAGTTGGCATTACCAATGACCGTGAGAACGCGCATTACTGTGGTTGGGAAGGAAAAAAAAAAAAAAAAAAAATCACGAATCCACGAAACAACGATTATGTATAGTCGAGTCGTTTGCACGTACGGCTCCGGCCACGTGGTCGGGAACACATAGTATACTGGTGTACTATTACAGCTGACGCACGAGTCGAAAGGACAAATTTTCATCGTACCACTCGCGTGTGTCTGTGTCACCGTCAATGACGTTACTCACTTCCGGTTTACAAGTAAATTCTCTAACGTTTGTACGCTTTCGTGAAACCGGATGTGAAGAACACATTCATTTTTCGTGACAGTGTTTCGAGACGTTGAATGCAATCGCAGAATTGGATGTCTGTCAGTCACGTAGACTCGATTGACTCATTATTAATGACGCTAACGAAACGATGCAAAAATCATCGTAAAGCTTTGTTCACCGATATACTACGAATTTATTGCGATACGAAGAAGATTAATAAAACTCAGCAAAAAACGTCGTCGATGTTGTAAAAAAAAAAAAAAAAAAAAAAAAAAAAACAGACGCAATAATGGGCGAAATTTTTTTTTTTTTTAATTCACGAGAATTTCGAAGGATGGAGAACCCAAGACTAGCGAAACTCAGTTCAAGTTATAAATTCTCGCGTTCCGACGAGTCGAGGATAGAAGAAGTCCATTCATAAAACATGAGTTTGCCAATCAACCCGGAGGCCGTGCGAACTACGCACGAGACGGATGGAGAGAGAAAATCAAACGAGAACTTCGTCTTCTCATTTTTTTTTTTTTTTTTTTTTTTTTTTTTATATACACGCAATTTGAAAATCGTGAATAAAAATAAATGCGTCTATGTTCTCTCCCCTCGCTGCGGTTTCCGCTCATATATATATATATATATATGTTTTTAATAATATTTCGACTACTTTAACGTTCTTCCGGACGAGTGAAATTGGACTCGCGTAATTTATTCTACTATATTAGAGAAGACCCTCGTGGCTTCTTCTCGTTTCCTCTTTGCTCCACTCGACCGCAGAGACCCGAGAGCGCCACACAAGTATCTCCCCTCTCCCTTCAGTATTCTCGTTCATCTCGCAAAGCCGTTCGTCCGCTTCGAGACGAATAAATCACCTGGTCTCGCAGACCCCGCGCGCGCCTAGTTTAACCTCCGATTGTATATAGAACTCCTCTGCTCTCTGCTTCCAAGATACCCACGTGTCGCGAGACTCATTCCAATTCATCGCCCACCTCTTTGTTGCCTCAATAATCGTCGCGATAATAAGGCCAGTCGTACGGTCGCTCCGAAAAAAAAAAAAAAAAAAAAAAAAAAAAATTCATAACGATCGCTAACGCCTTTATCTACTCATATATAAACTCATAAAACATCGAGAGAAATTGATGGAATATTGGAGAGAAATCTAAGTGAGGCAACAGTCTCGTGTAAACGGTACGGGTGTTCTCCGCGCTATATAATACTTTGACGATCGTTAGTCGGCGCTCGGGAGCGCGGAGCGCGCGGACATACGAGAAGAGAAGAGAGCCGAAGAGAGACCCGCGCTATCTCTGTTTGCCAACCCCGTTATCTCGCTGGCCCCGCGAGTGTGCGCGGTACTCTTATATGTAGTACTGGCATCTCTCGTTATCCTCTATGCTCTCTAACGCTTTCTTTTCTCTTGTCCCGCTGTGTTATGCTTATTCCATTATGCGCCGGTAGCGCGTTCTCTCCCGGTAGCTTCGCGTCCGATTATATATCTAATATATCTTCGATTATTAGTTTATTCGTCTCGCAGTGCGCCATCGCTGCGGTTTTTTCTCTCCGCTCTCGCGATCTATCTCTTTCGATACAGCAAAAGAGAACGAACGAACGATCCACATTCATCGATACATACCGTCGCGTCATATCCGGCCTTTAGCTTCGTCTCTGTATCCATTCCTTTCGGTTTATCATCTTTCAACCGGCCGCACTCGCCGCACGCATATCCCATACTCGTGTTCCACCCACTCATACATCGATTCCCACTCGTCAATGTGTAAAACACACTTTTTTTTACTTCTGTTGCCCCACTCGCTCTTCTTATTTCGTCTCCGCGTGTATTAATGCCGAAGAGATACGACAAACGCCGGAGACGCAAGGCACAGGGCCGAGGAGCTGTTTCTCAACTTATCGGCCTCCTAGCGACGTCACGCGAGAAAAGATATCGCCGTCGAGAACGATCGCGAGAACGCGCGGAGGCGTACGGTACGAAAAAAAAAAAAAAAAAAATAAGAAAAAGAAAGAAAAAAAAATACGACCCCCGGAAGATTCGACACCGAGCTAATGTGCGTCTGGCTGTAATTTCCCCCTCACGAAATGTTTATTTATTTTATGCATCTCTCGTTTCACGCATCGAATTCCCGATAGGTGAGAGGCCTCTCCTTTCCATTGTCGATCGCCCATTTGTGCTCTGCATACCGCACGAGCAGATAGCGCATTATGAATTATTATGTATCTATCGCTGTTCTCGGAACGTATTTTTGTTTTTTTTTTTTTTTTTTTTCGATTTATTTACGACTATTGTTCCGTGAAAAATCGGTGGTTATCGGTGTAGTTACTTACGTCACGATAGTTCGAGAAAAATAATTAAAAAAATTATTTTGACAAATCGATGATATTGAGTTACAGCTTTAGGACTTTAGTGGGGATCTTAGGCAGTCGAGAATACGATACTAATGTTTTAAAAATTGTGTTTTTACGTTTTATCCGAGAAATTACGATAGTTCTGCGTTAAAGAATACCTAATATGTGTAAAAAAAGATAACATTGAATTTAACACAAAACATTGCAGTTTACGAAATTTTTTTAACCTATAAATCGTATCCTATGAATTCGTCAAAAATCGAACAAAAATGATAAATTTGACTTCACGAAAAAGACCTGCAAAAAAAAAACGCTGTGCATTTACTGTCATAACGTCAGTAAATTTTTTCGAAAATTCATCGTTATACATTTTTTTTCAAAATAAAAAAACATACAAAATCTTTTATCGAGATTCACCGTAATTCCCGCGAGATTCTCGTCTAAAATGTGAAACGAAAACGTTGCAAATTTTAACGATCGATTTATTTGTATCTCGCCGCTGACTGTTCTGATGTAATTCTTCAACCGATTCTGGTTATCTGGTCGTCTAGTTATTTAATTTCCGAATCTCGTAATATTGTTCTCTTATCACTTACTACTCTGCGCGTAAGTTGAGTTTATTTGTTTTTTAGTTTATATTTACGCGTCTTTTTTTTTTTTTACTCTATATTACATTGATCCTCATGAGATTTATCCCCGAATTCAGTAAATTACGATCTATTTACAAAAAAAAAAAATTTTTTTTTTTTTTTCGCGATGTGTTGCTGTTTGTCGAGCACAACGAAAGAGTCGAACGGGGGCGGTTTCGCGAGTCGGTAAAACTATCTCCACTCGTTCCTCGGTCGCTGTGTATACCAAAAACTCAGTTCGGAGGGAACGAGAGCGTACGGAGAAGTTTAAAATAGGTTTTTTTGACGTGTGTACGTTAGAGGACCGGCCGCCGGTGCCAAGTGCCCCGCGACACAGGGTGGGTGGGAAAACTGCGCGGGCGCGTGCGGCTTCCTCTATACACAAACGCAATTACACACAATTACATCCTCACGCGGATTGAGTGTCTATACAAATATAATATTTGAAAGAGGACGACGATAAGGGGGGGAGGGGGGGGGAGGGGCGAGCGCGAGAGACCGAGCGTTTGACGATAGGTATGCGTGAGTTAGTGAGTGAGTCTCGCGCGAGCCTCGCATTAACGTACGTGTGGGTGGACGTTGCGAACGGGTGGGTGGATGGACGTGGCGCGAAGGCCCAGCCATATGGCGTCCACATTCCATCTCCCGTGAGCTCCTTAGGCGTCTCTTTCTCTTCGGGGAGCGACCGCGAGAAGATAGAGAGACGGAGAGTCTCTCGACGGCGCGAGACTGCCTCTCGTATAGCGGTAGAAGAACGACGCGAGACGATGCGAGAGGGAACGAGTTGTAGAGGGATATTATATACATACATCGAGAAATAAGAATCGACGGAGATGGAAGAAGAGTCGGGTAAATGGAGGAAGAGAAATAAGGACGGAGCGAGAGAAAATCGTAAGAAAGGCCAACAGCAAGAGTAGAGAGTCAGTTACCTGCTCTGTCGGGAGACCACGCGAAGAGAACCGAGAGAAGCCGAGGGGATCGGGGGCTATCCTCCTCCTCGAGTTTGCTGCTTCTGTAGCTCCGGCGCGCTACTCTCCGCTCATCCCCTCCGACGCTCCGACTCCTCTTTGGGCCCTTTAAAAATTTCCTTCTCACTTTCTCTCCTTTCCTCAACTATTATCGTCGCATTTCTCGCCTCCGTTCGTCTCTCGTCTCGTATACACGACGATACCGGAGAGCGAGAACGTTCGACGCCCGCGGAGAATCGATACCACAACGCATCCTTGCAGTTTCCAGGCTGCGGGCGTCGAGCTCTCCGGATATTACGGGGCGAGTTGGGAATTTTGATGACCAGCCGATGCCTCGTTCGCCAAATTTAATACTTCAGTGTTTTTTTTTTTTTTTTTTTATTATCACGCGGGATTTAGAGATCTGCGAATACTGATACGAGAAAAATAAATGAAAATTCTTTATAATCGATTGAAGGATGCAACTTTTTTTTTTTTTTTTTTGAGATTTATGGGTTTTGCACGTTCCGAGAGCCGCGGAATTGACTGCCGAAAGTTACGTTTGAATTGTTCAATTTCGATAAACGAGTATTGTGCATCGATCTGCGAAAGATCAACGAGAGCAACTGGTGTACCAGACGAGAGCGATTTGTAATAAGTTTCGCGGTGTTCTCACTCCGGCATGAGGCAACGCAAACAGAGAGATCCGCGTTTAGCCAGCCGGTCGAGTCGGACAGAGAGCGCCGAGGTCGTAAACACGTGATGTCACACGCGGCGTTCATTGATAAGAAGACATAGAGAAGCAGCAGCAGCAGCAGCAACAGTGAGCGCGAGTGCTACCGAGCCATAGTATTCGAGCCCATTTTTTTTTTCTCGATCTATATTAACGCCGCTGCGCGTACGTTGTATCGAAAAAAAAAAAAAAAAAAAAAAAAAAAAAAAATTGGTGCGATAAAGTATATCGATTTTTTTGGCAACTCGTCGATACGGCGAAAATACACTGGAGTACCTTGCGGTTTATCAACGTTTTTTTTTTTTTTTTTAACGTTTTCGATTGACCTGTAACGGGTCGAAAATAAAAGATTTTGTAATTTCATCGAGTACATTTTTTTTTCTTTTTTTTTCCTTCGTAAAAGGCGATTAAAATTTTTTTCTCGAAATTCTTGGCTGTAAAAGTTCGATGCAAATAATTTTTTATCGCTCGTCGTTTGCTGACATAAATAATAAAAAAAAAAAAAGGTTTTTTCATTTACCACCAGTTAAAAGTTATTCTTGGGCGATCAAAGCTCGTTAATGCCGCTGGTTAATTCGATGAATGGAGTTATATAAATGAAATGCATAATACGAGGCGTTATGCATCAACGGATTTAATTTCTCGTCGACATCGACGACAATGATATATTCAATCGTATTTTCTATCGAACTTTCAAAGCTCAATAGTAGCGATAAACAGAGGATCGAGAACGGTGAAAGAAACGCAGGGAGGGTAGAAAAAAAAAAAAGAAAAAAGCACGACGAGGAGAGACACGCACTCACGCACGCAGCCGCGTGAGCGAGCGTCGCGTCTGGAGGATATCCGGTGTTGCGTGACCGAGCATACAGCACCAGTACCGAGCAGCCATCGAGTCAGGGAGAGAGCAACGCAGCTTGGTGGGCATCGGAGAACCCTTCTCTCTTTCTCCTCCCTTTGAGAATTGTGTATCTCAAAATTTCCTGCTTCTCTCCCCATCGCCCCTGCAACGCCGAGTCTCGTCCCCGTGCAATAGTATCTCCAAAGCCTCAACCGTTTCCGCCCTTCTCGTCGAGGATACCCTGGGAAATAATTTGGTACTATTATATACACCCTCTCGGTCGCGATCCTTCATTCTCCTAATTTGGCGATATCTATCTGAAAAAAAAAAAAAAAAAAAAAAAAATGGACACAAATCTTTGACTTATTAAATTTTTTTTTTATTGCTCCATTTTGAATTATAAAGTTAAAATATATATTATATATATACTGTTTATATAAATAATTATTTATGTATATATATAGTATATATTTCACAATTATTTATTTATATATATTGTATACGATATACGATATTATATACAATTGAAATTTAAAGATCGAATAAAAACAAAAAATATAATGTATACATGGATAATTATAAATAATTATAAACTGTAAAGCGAAACTACATATCGAACTCTTATCTTCGAAACGATTTTTCTAATGCAATTGATTTCGATCTTCCGAACTTTCGGTTCCCGAACATTTTTTCATCGATCGTTTTGCTCCGATTTCATTAATCGGCGATAGACCCAAATGTTTCATCGATATTATCGAGACGCGCCGTTACATCGATGAGTCCCAAGTAAATGCGTACGGCCCTGAGTCCCCCTTGCCGCAGGCTTTGTAGTCGGTGATTTGGCGGCGGGTACGGGAGTGGAGGAGAAGAGGAGAGAACCCGAGCCGTCCGCACGACGCCCTCACGGCTGTTGCGCGCGTACGTATCATTCCTCTCCTCTCTTCTTCTTCATTTTTTTTTTTTTTTTGTTCCTTCCTCTTTCGTCTTTCGTTCGCCACCACTCTTTCTCCATTCCCCCCGTTGTTCGTCCGGTCCTGCGGCTGCCTGGCGGGTTGCCTTCGCATGCGAGCAACGCGTAGCGGGTATCCGGGGCCCCCGTAGCGAAGTCTCCTTCCTCTCTCTCATTTTCTACCCATCTCTCTCGTTTCTCTCGTTTCGTTGTGTGCGACTCCTTCCTCATTCACGTTCAGAACCGGACGAGACCTCTTTGATCGCCCAGGAGAGTTCAACGATGTTGTTGCGTGTGCGTTTCTGTACGTATACGCCGCGTTGGCGTTTGCCGTTGTATGCGCGACCCGTTCGCCGGACGAGAGTAGCGCGTAACCGCGGTAGCTCTCTCGCAACACCAGCAACCAACAGGTCGCCACTGACTGGAATCACGCTGTCACACTACCTGCAAGAAATCCCGAAGAGCCCCGTCTTGAAAAAGGATAGAAACACAACGGAAAGCAGCACTCCGGTCAGAGCCCCGCGTCTTTGCCTCCTTCCTTTCGTCTTCTTTCAACTTTACACGTTCGGCATCTTCGTTCCTTACCCTCTATCGCTCGCGCGTTCTATCCTTCGCGGGAGCCACGTAAGCTATGGAGCGCACCTTCGTACACACAGTCCCTCTTCTCTTTCTTCCCCTTGAGAATGAGACGAGAATGAGAAAAAGGAAGCTGCGAAGAGGATCGGAGCAGAAGAGAGACTCTTATTCTCTTTTGTCTCTATTTTTCTATCCTTTTTCGATTCGCGTACCTTTACTCTCTCGTCCTCAACGCTCTCCTTTATCTCTTATTTTCGATCGTTTTTTTTTTTTTTTTTTTTCACTCTTCCATCGACTTTTTTTTTTTTACTATTTTTACTCTTCTGGTTTTATCTCTCGCGGCCAGTGGCCAGCTTAGCGGATAGTCTCCCAACTCCCCCCCCCCCTCCCCCTTCCTCGATCTTTTTCTCGACGTACACTTCTTCGACTGCTACTGGTCAACACGTTAAACAGCGGGGCTTCCAGAATGATTCGCAGAGAAAACGAGAAGTTTATACATACGATGGTTACTGCCGTTTTATTATTGAGTTGAGTTTCTTCATAACTTTTGCGACTCGTATCGTTTTGCGAAATTCGTGTATCTTTTACTCCGTCGTGAATTATCCGTATGCGTATTTGATGTACAAAACGAAGAGAATCGGGAATTGCGCACATGTGCGACTTGTAAATAACGGAGGAATACGTCGTTTGGATCCGTTTTACCCTTAAGAGAGGTACCGAGGAGAACGCCAACGAGTCGTTACTTCGCGAACCGCGCAAATGCATCCTCGTTTGTGGTGTTGTACTCCTCGCGGCTCTCTGGCCGCGTTGAGACGGCGCGGGGGCTTGCGAACGACGAGGAGCGCAAAACGTTCGCAAAAAACTCTCTCGTCTCGTCGGGGACTTGTATCTCGTGGTTTCTCCTCGATGCCCCACGCGACGTTTCTTCTACCAGATGTCATTCTCCCCCCCCCCCCCCCTCCGCCCCTCCCTCATCCCGATCGCGTGGGCTCTTTCTTAATTTTTAGATACACTATCCCGACGAGCTGTTGGCACTTTCAGCTTTAGCAATTTACGCTATAAAAAAAATTTACCGATTTCACGAATCGAATTTAAAACGATTATCGAAATAAAACATTGAACAGAAATAGGGGAGAGTCTCTACTCCGAAAATGGTTTTGTTTTAACTAAAATAGTTAAATTTGAATAAACATAAAAAAAAAAATTAATACATTTTTTTTCAAACTTCATCTCTATTGAAAAAAATTGAAACCGATTTTTTTTTTATTTTTCAAATTTTAGGTCAAATTTTTGTCCTCGAAACAGTTGGGGCGAAATGGATACATAATAAACGCATAAATAACGAAAAAATTAAAAAAAATTCGTTGTAATTTAACGAAAATAGAAGTGAAGTTGAAAAAATTAAAAAAATCGAATTTTATTTCGGTAATCGTAAAAAATTTCGGGTCACATTTAAAAAAAGATTTGTCGTCTATTTTCCGTTTTCGCTTCGATCGCTCCAGGTGTCCATTAATATTTACTCTCCTCGAAATGAAATTGAATTAAAAAGTCGTACAATCTCGAGATATCGAGATACTCTCCTCTCGTTGATTATTGTTGGTTGAAATTCAGCTTGCGATTGTGCGCCCGTACATTTCTATCGCAAACTAACGTCACTCGTACACTGAGTAAACCGCGTAAACCGTTCCCTCTCTCTCTCTCTCTCTCTCGCGTAATGCTTGGAATATTTAATCGCGCGTGACTATGTAAGCGCGTGCGAGATATATTCTTTGGTAGCGTGTATTAGTTTACCGTATACATACTTTGCGGGGAGGAATAACGAGTGTGGCATTACCGCGGAGTAAACAGGTGCGGGCGGTAGAGAAAGATAGAACGCGAATTAAATTCTCGTTAAGCGCACTATCGCCAGTGGGGTACAGCGGCGGCGGCCACTCGTACGTTTGCGCGATCGTTTGGCTCGTGACAAAAGTAAAGTGTTTCAGTTCGACACCTACGAGGATAATTACGCTATATAGTATTAAGCAGTTATTTCGCTAATTAGCTATCGTAATTACCCCCGAACACGCGGTGTGTCAATAAACTATTATTTTTTTTTCCGCTAAAACAAACGCGATGTTTAATACCGATTTTTATAATTGCCTTTCCGAGATATCACGTGATAATTCGGTATAAACGGTTTTGTTAGTCGTGGCCTCTGACCTCGCATCGCTATTATATATGACTCGTCTTTATCTCACTGATCACACAGATTTATCGTCAACGTTATCGCGACCGGATCGACCGAACCTTCGCGCTTCTCGCGCTCCATTATCATTTATCGATTTATATTGTTTCTTCGATGCTTATATCTTCTTTTTTTTTTTTTCTTTCTTTTTTCTTCTTCATCTTCTTAACTGTCGAAACTTATCGTTGATGTGCGTCACGCGCACCTTCTCGCACATCCAACGATTCAACGCGCTAATCTGTATTCTAATCTTCGTATCTCGTATCTCGTTTTATAAATAGACGTTAAAAATAGTAATTCGATCGTTGAGAAAAATGTTTAGCCGACGCGAAATAAACGGAGCGCGTTTCCCCGGTGAATTTACTCCGAAAATTCTTGAATAGTTCGGAATATTAATCGCATACAAGACGCGAGTGAGACGCATCTTATCCCTCCTGTTAGTATTATTCTCAACGGGCATTAAATCCCGCAATAGACGAGAAAACTCACCGCCGCGGAGGGAGGGAAACGAAAGCCTTGATATATACAGATTAATAACTCCTTCTAATATCAAACCACTGTGGGCTCTCGCTTGACTATCCATACTGACTTAGATCGCCTGAGTTGGCAGACCAACAGAGAGAATATAACGCATTTTCCGTGTAGCGAATGGAGTTGCACGCACCTAACAGCCGGCTACGTTCTTGCGCGCCGAGTTTTCAACGTTTATTCATTGGAATTAATTCATCGCGAGCGAACGCTCTTGGCGTGTTCTCTGCTTGCTGCATCTGAGCTGCAAACTCGCTGTTTACGTCCCGTTCGCCGGTGTACCGTGGCTGCTGCTTGCTGCTTGCTGCTGCTTGCTGCTGGTACTCCGTACCCGTCGACGCCGCGGGGCCGACGTTTTCGCAACGTGCCGTAGCCTTCTTATTTCTTGGCAGCAAAACTACACTCTGTGCGCTCTCGTGGGGCTGACGGTTTCTCTCTGTCGCTCTCTCCGCTTCTCTCGAACATCGACCAACAGCAGAAGCCACAGTGGCGCGACTCCTGCGCTACGTATAGTTGTATGTATACGCACCCGGTAAAATTTTACCGCGAGTCCCGCGAACTCGCCGAGGGAACGCGAACAGCCGGATTCCGGTGAGGCGGGAGTCGGGACGATCGAGAGTTTTGCTCCCCGTACCCGGTATCACTCTTCGACTCGTTGTATACCAACGCTGTTGCAATAGTATAATACACTCTTTGAAAGTACACGACTCACGCGGTCGTTTATATTATCGACAATGATTCGGCGCTTTTCCCGCGAAATATAGATACAGAAATGATTGAAAAAAATTGGATGTGAGGTAAAAAAAAATTAATTTGCGAAAAAAATTGAAAAATATTTTATGAAATTTCAAAATTCCGTTAAAATTTGAAAAAATAAAAAAAAAGAAAAATTGCGAAAAAAAAATCGAAATTTTTTTTTTTTTTTTTTTTTTACATTTTATATAAAATTATATTCAATTTTTTTTTCTCCGGCATTTTCATGTTTATAATATCCATTAGTTCATTCCACGGTTTTAATTTCTCGACCCGAAGTACGTACAATGTTAATAAAGTGAGTTTCTCGATTCATGAATCTTAATCGCTGATACACGCGAGCGCATCGACAACGCGGATATCCGGTATTACTCGGTCGGTTCTGCGGCTTAGTCTTATTCTGGAATCATAATAAAGCAGGAAGAACAGTATATATAGGAACGGTCGGTGTGGCTAATAAGGATTTAGCATCTCTTTAACTCCGCGTCGAGACAGCGACTGGGACTCTATATCTCTCGCATATTACAAATGCACGTGTAGAGAGCCACCGGTGCGCTAGGCATACATATATAGTAATGTATATGCGCGCGATGCTCTCGTTCGTTTGCTCTCGTCGTCGTCTTCGTTTTCGTCTCTCACTTGCACTCGCACACGTGGTTCTTCGACTCTCTCGGGGCTCGACAAGGCCGAAATTACGACACTCTTGTGCCTCGCGCGCGGCTACGAGGACGACTCGTGTGCTTCTCTCGCTCACCTAACAAGGAGAGACTCTCCTCTCGGCCTGTGTCCGCAGCCAGTGGGTGGAATATCGTCTGCCACCGTTTCTTACGCTGCAAATGAAAACTCCATTTCATTCATACGACTAAAAAGCACTTCGTATTTTTCCATTTTCGTTATTAAGTTAATTAAAAAATTACAATAAAAAATAATAAAAAAAAAATTCTTCGATAATTCATTATTCTTCGTAGCGATAAAAACATCGATAACTTGCGGTTGTAAATCTCGTTAACATTCGTTTTTCGAACGACGGAAATTTCATTGATACGAATAAAAACGAAAAAAAAAAAAAAAAAAGATATCGAAGTATTACGAAACTGAGTCAGGGCCATAAAAATCGGGACGTTTACCTCGGTATCTCGGAGTTTCGAACGCACAATCATAAATTTACTTACGAAAATCTATCGTATCCGTGTCTACTGTTAATAACTCGATCTCTTTCTCAATGGGTCTATCGTACATATAAACACCCGAAGCGTTCGTATCTCATCGTATTTTCGTGTCCGCATCTCAACCAATAAGTATTCATTATTCCCCGAAGAATTTTTTTTCTCGACAAATCATCGCGATGCCATTTAATTCCCGGCTACACGTGGGTACATTACGATCCCCAAACAACTATACACGGCTCTCGTCCGTACTATAACCTCCTCTACACGAGCGCTCCGTATATTTCACGATTCCCGAAGAACTCCGCGTGCACTCGAGAATCCTCGCTTTTCCATTCCAAACCATAAGTTCGCCACGGTGCTCGATCCTCCACATTCGTTCCGAGTTTATACTTCGTACAACGCGCGGGATCCTATTTCGGTCGATGGGAGTCGCGCGCGGCTATTTGCCATCTCACTTGCGCTCGACTCGTTTCAGGATGCATTCGGGTTTGCAGCCTCCGTCTGATGCTTCGGGGACTCGAAAATACATACTACAGAACGCGGTACGCATTCGCGTACGTGCGTTAGTTTCGCGATTTTCTACCGCTATACTATATCTTACTATACTACGAATATACTATATTAGATACATATATATGTATATATATACATACTTATGCATAAATATACATATATATATGTATAAATGCGCATATATATATATATTTGAGGGAAATGCGAGTGTAGGAGAGAGAGAGAGGGGATGAATGAACGTGAGTACACGCGAGAGAGAGTAAGAGGTTCCCCCGTCGTGTATCGTCGCGTCGCGAGGGACTGAGACCGATGGATTCATGAATGAACGGTGCACGACGAAGATAGACCTAATGAGTGGGATAAATATAGAAAAATGTAGTGCGCCAGAAGGAGACGCCTTGCTACAGTGTCGTCGTCGTCGTTTTTCATCCAACGCGCCCCGCTAGCGTCGCAGCATCTCGTTTCTCGTAGCCGTCTCTTTTCGATACGCATCTAAAAGCGTTGCCAATGTTGATATCTCCGTCTATTTGGCTCTTTGGCCTCTTAGCGCGGAACGTCTGCGAACGGGCGATGCGACGAGACGCCTTACTAAACGTCGACACTCAACGTACGTCGACGCCGGTTCGAGGAGAGGACATACACACCTTCTCCTCCGTAAACCTTACCTTGCGACTCGTATGACCAAACATCCCGAAGTATAGTAACGATAGGATATGTTGTTTATATGTATATATGTATATATGTATATATATATGTATATGTATACGTGGAAAACGACGCGAGAACTTTTGCGACTAAGGGACGGCGGGGAACAGAAGGGAATGAAAAAGGGGGAGAAAGAAGCATCAAGAAGAACCCGGAGTTCTACATACGCGAGTTGGTGACTTGGCGTACCCGCGGAAAGGGAGCCAAGGAGATTGGAACGTGACCGACGCCCACGGTCTCTCATTTCTTCTTCTTCTTCTTCTTCTTCTTCTTCTTCTTCTTCTTCTTCGTCTTCGACTTCTTTCTCTCTTTCACTGTACCCCCGCCTTGTGACTTTTCTCTGTGTGTGCATTACTGCCTCACTAAATGCGGACCGACAATCGATTTTTTATACACGCTTCACGAATACAACGACAATGCAAATGGTATTTATTAAAAAAATTGATATTCAAAAAAAAATATTTATTTTTAAAATTTAAATGATTTATTAATTTTTTTAAATTAAAAAAAATCTTTTCATTTTTACGATTTCAATGATATTACAAATCATGATGATGATTATTATTATTATTAATTATTAATAATAATAATATATTTTTAATTGATATTCATTATAATTATTAATATTTGATGTATTGTAATCTAACCGTTTCAATATTTTCGTATGCAATTTTTCGCAAGCAAAAAGCAATACATTATTTGGTGAGAATTAACCGGAAGCGAAAATAATTTTTGATATTGATTATCGTAGTAAAGCGCTCGAGATTCGTGCGGATAGATTGAACCGAGTGGCGACAGAGAATTGCAGCGTCGCTCGTAGCCATCGTTGATTAAAGTTTATGACGACTCTTCGATCGTAGAAACCGCGGCGCGCTTCGTATCTCGTTATAACACAGAGACAACACAGTGTACCCGAGTATAAGAAGCGCCCGCGCCAAGTTTCAGCGGATTCTTGATGCAACGGTAATGCGCGTATAATCCCGACGTAATAATCCCACAGTGACGTACATTATTATCTATTATTATCAAACTGTCTATTATTTCGCGTAAATATATTTAATCGCCGATCCAAACGATCTACAAACGTATTTTCTATATTCCGTATTTATATTTCTTCGAACGATTATTTATTAATAAATAAATTCGACGAGCGGGTATTGCACACTCGGTGTACGTTGAGATAAAGTATAATGGCGAACTCGACAAATGGACGGGTACCCGGGAGAGTTAAGCGTGCTGAGTCGGAGCGGCCGGGATGCAGAGGCGCGTGGGGCCCTACCTGGCCGCGAATACTCGCCTCGAGAAGGCAGTCGACCTTCCTGGGGGCCTTGTTACACGAGGCGAACCTAAAAACATCGGACTCTCTTCTCCTTTTCCTCCGTGCGGCAGACACTGCCGCGCGCCCGGTCAGCCGGCCACGCTGCACAGTCAAGCGGAGTCGTGAGAGAGACTTTGACTTGACGGTACACGTCCGTGTTGAGCTCAGCTACGGTGTGTTCCGATGAGAAGAGTAGCCAACACGACGGACCCCTCGAGCGCTCGTCACGCGGGGTGTAGTAGCAGCTTTTCGATTCAGCGATGGCTACGAACGTACTTACCACGCGATATTTTATTCGTTCAAGAAATTTATTTTTGTATTTACGATCGCGTAAAACCTACAAGAATTTTTGTTAATTACGTCCCAATCGCCATTAAGTAAGCGACTTAACTCCCAGTGCATCCGCAATCGACTTAAATACATCGTACCGTATTTCTCGTGAACACGAGAAAACTACGAAAACTCCGTGTCAGTAGAGACGGCCCTGTGCTTCAGATTCCCTCGATGTACACAGGAAAGTAACTTAAGTACCCATATCGCAGAAAAATGCAACGGGCGGCGGCGAAGCGGTCACCCATCCAAGTACTGACCGCGAGCAATATTGCTTGATTTTTCTGATCGCGCAATCCGCGCACCTACCGCACGGTTACCGCTATCGATTGTTCGTATATCGATATTTTTTCGTCTTCTTTTTTTCATCGTTTCGAAAGCACGAAATTATTCGATAAAAACAGAAAAGTCGATATAAAAAAAAGTCTTGAATTTTCGAAAAAAAAATCGAAAATGTGAAAATACGATTTTATAACGAGATTATTGAACGTGATGCTCTGTTCAGAGCCGTTACTAGTACAGGCTGCCTTGTCACTCGATAACATGCGCGAGGAGGCGGCGGAGGAGGGGCCCCACGCACAAAAACTGTTAATGCCCTCGCGAGAGAGGCAGCATCCGCTATCGAGTCAGCCGAGGACTCGTTCGTTCAGAAATGAACGTCCCTCTTCTCTCGAGACTCTATAGTACGCGTAGTATATAACGCTGGTTAGTTTCACGACAATCGGTCTCACACAATCCGGCCGCGTGGGGACCGGAAAAAAAAAAAAAAAAAAAAAAAAAAAAAAAAAAAAAACACCGATGTCATTTCCGGTGTGGCGCAAAACCTCGTAGTTAAAATCACCGTTCCCCGAACTCTACGCTGTCCTCCTTCGTTCTCCGTTCGTTTCTAACTGTTAGCAAAATAATACACTCACAACGAAACGATCGTTTGTTGAGGAGGAAAAAAAAAAAAAAAAACGATTTTCTTAGAAATCGCGTACGACGCGGGGGTTTCGGTTGCATCGGAAATCCGACTTCCGGACCTCGAACGGAAGTTCGCATCGCAGCGGCGATAAAAAATGTGCATGAATAATTGATTCCCGTCTCCGTTCCGTTGGGCCGTACGTAACACGAGGAAA
The DNA here is from genome assembly GCA_934046635.1 of Buathra laborator. NCBI lineage: Eukaryota > Metazoa > Arthropoda > Insecta > Hymenoptera > Ichneumonidae > Buathra > Buathra laborator. The sequence goes on along the minus strand of OW203893.1, from coordinate 18,912,877 downwards.
TATGTATCAAGTACTCTTCGTCGTTCGTCCGCGTCGTGCGAAAGAAGCCCGCGGAGTTCGGGGGGCTCTGTGTGTGTGCGCTTCGAAATTCCCGCTAAAAGCGGATGGCCGTCGTTGAAACAACCCATGGCACGAACGGGCGCCGCGGAGGCAAACGCGTGGAGCAGCCAAGCCAACCAGTCCGGGAACACGGCGGGTAATGTTTTCATTCAGCTCGAAACTTCAATGATAGCTTCCATCCATTCATAAAAAGCCCCGCAGGCGGAGCACGGCGAACGGTTCGTAGTTGTTCCGCTAGATGGCGGCAGTCTCACCGCCGGAATCCGACCCCCTCTCTGCCGCGCCACTCCCCCGTCGCGGCATCCCGTCGTACGCTAACGCCGATTCAGTCGTTCGCCGGCGGCCGGTACGCGCGTATCGATTTTTTTTTTCCATTCACTTTTTCCCGCCAACTAGTTTTTTTCTGTTCTCGCCTCCTTTTCATTCAATTAATTTTTTTTTATCGTTCTAATTTATCTTCGATCGATTTTATTTTTTCACGAATTCGTAAAATATATATTTTTTTAATCGTATTATTTGGATTCTCGTGTTCTTTCTGTCGTATCGTGACATCGAATGCGCGAGTTTCGAGACAAACAGTTTCGAGTAACGTGTGCGTGATACCCCCGAAGTTTACACTGGGATAGTTCGAGGATATATATATATATATATATATAGGAAGCTACACGTGTGTACATGTGCGTTTTTGTGAGAGTGTGTATATTCGGTGACTGTGCGCAAGCGTGTGTAACACGTGCGGCACAAAACGTGAATTCATTTCCGGTGAGATAAAGAAGTGCGTAACCCCGGCACGCCGCGATCGAGGATTCATTTATATACCCGGCGTGCCGTCGAGACGCTCGTTTAAGGAGAATCCCATCGGGGCAGTGCTGGATACGGACGCGAAGACTGCCGTGGGAAGACGACGTCCTACGGGTAGGCTTTTTAAAATAAAAAAAAAAAAAAAAAAACCTTTTTTTTCCTCATTTCTCGCGCGATTTTGTCGTTTATCTTCGATCGTAGTACTGATTATATCGTATCACGAAATTCCATTCGTTTGAACAAACATATATATATTTTTATCGTTCAACGCGCCGCGTTAATACACGTGCGAAGTTTCAATGTTTTATTTCGATCTTTTTGAGTGATATATATATGTTTTTTTTACGCGTGACTTGGCGTCAAAGGGTTTTTCCCTTTTTTTTATCCGATACAAACGTGAGTGATGGGGGTCCCTTCAACCTTCGCGCGTAACATGGTCGTTACACATTACTCGTTACCTCGTTAAAACTTCCGGTCGCATGCAGTGTTGTACGCGCTTCGCTTCTTCGGAATCTCTGAATCCCTTCGTAATTACGCATCCCTTGGCGCGTTAAGTAACCTATTTTTCGAAGCATGCAGCAAAATAAAAAAAAAAAAATAAAAAATAAAACGCAACACCGCCGCTCAAAGGAAAATTATTTCACGCTTAAACGACAACGATTACCGCGTTCAGCCGTACACACGCTCTGTGTGCACGGCGTGATAACTCGTTTGTGATAAAAATTTCAAAGGCGGCTTTGCCAGAGATGTTGCCAACCCGCGATGAAGAATAGAAAAAAAATAATAAAAATAATAAAAATTAAATAAAGAGAAGGGGAGATTCTCTATGCACGGGGGATAATCTAAAGATAGGTCGCGAGAGGAGATAATGATTCTTGTGTACATAAACGACGATTTTTCCGCATACATTACGATGCGCCGTTCCCAACGGGGTACACACCTATCGCTTACAAAATTTTGCCTCTCCTATCATCGCGCGCGTATTATAGTGACTGAAAGCTATGACCTGTAGCAATCGGTTTTGCGATAGCGACATTCCATTTGCAAGTAAACTTGCAACGATGAGACGACTCTTCCCCCGATGAGTGAGAGTTCGATCGTCACACCCCGCGCGCGCGATCCTCGCGTAACTGAATGGTTCGCTTGTATTCGAACGGCGCGCACTTAAAACCGCGACGCACGGTGAAAGATAGTCAAAGAGAAATTACTCTGACGCCCGTTTTCTCTCGATCCGTATATATAGATATTAGTTTAATTACCGGATCGAGGACACAAGATACTTTAACGATGTTTCGAGACACGAAAAATATATATTTTTGAAATTAAAAACATCGATCCCCGCCGACTGACGACAAATAAACGTTTTTTTTCCGAATGTAAACAGACACTGGAATAATTCTTTTCACAATAAATGTCCAACAGAAACGAAAAAAAAAAAAAAAATCCGATCCGAAATATAATAATAATTGCAATATATTTTATTAAAACTATATATCGTTTATTAATTTATAATAAAGTAAAATAATAATAATATTACGATTGTTTTACTTTATTAATTAGAAGAAATTCCGCGCAGGAAAATAATTCAACGCCTCTCGTCGAGTATATTATTGTCGACCTTCGTAAATTAATAAGACATAAAATAGCTAATATACAATGCGCCGGTGATCGCAGTCCCGTTCGGTCGGACGATTAACGACTCACGCTGACTCGCCGATCGAGAATGGGTGTGTCGCTGTTCTATTATTTTCATTCTACCGCAGCTTCGTATTCTCTCGATAAAAAAAAAAAAAAAAAAAAAAACAACAAAAGAATAAAATTTTATGAAACAGCATGGTGACTGCGATCAATTCGCCGCGTTTATTTCGCGAACTTTAGTTGAGTCGTTATAATTGCGTTGCCCACGAATAGCGATAGAGTCTCCGCTCGTTTTTCCACGTCTTCTCCCGGTTAATCGAGTTCAGCAGACCAGAGACGTTGAGATTTTCCATAACGTTCCCGGCAACGAGGATCGGTCGAATACCAACGCGATCGAGAATATCCCGCGCGCGTGAAGCCTCGCGTTTGCTCCGTTGCACTCGAGTCTCGTGTATCTCTCTCGCGCGTCTCGCGCAATCCCGCGGATGCCATGGTACCCACACGAACCGAGAGCTAAAGTTGTGGCTGCTGTTGCTGCAGCAGCAGCAGCAGCAGCGGATCTCGTCGTCGGTTCTTCCAGAGCGGTGGGCGCCCCGAGTGGGCGCTATGCGACCGCCGAGCTAAGAACGCCCACTCGGGGCGCCCACGCGCGACGGCAACGACGATCACGACGACGACGACGACGACGACGACGACGACGACGAAGACGACGAAGACGACGACGACGACGACGGCGGCGGCGCGCGAAGGCCTACTTTCATCGGTGGTTTCCTCAACAAGGCGCCCGCACGACGCCTTTTGCCTCCGGCAGCAGCCCTCTCCTCGTCGTTGTCTCTTTGCCGTCTTCGTCTCCGACACGCTGCCGCTCACAGCTCAGCGTCGTCGTTTTCGAGAGTTCCGAGACGTTTTCACGGATACTCAATCCCCGATGTTTGTCGGGATATTAAACGTATGACCCGTACTACACTATATCTCCAGTATACAAGTTTCTCGCGATACATCGAGGAATCAGAATGAGAATGAGAGAGGAGCGACTCTACTCAGTCGAGACTCGTCCTCGAGTCTCGACGTCGGGAGTGCCGAGGAATTTCTACCGTAGTCTCGCGGTGGGAGACTCTGTACCAACGGTACAAGTTAAATTCATATATCACTATTTCATACCGATGCGAACGATTTCTTTCGATACCTATTAACGAAAGAAAAAATTATTCGGATCTTGTAAATTCATAGATTCAGTCGGAAACATGAAAATACAAGTGAGAAAATCTTTTTTTTATGGTGTTTCATTAAAAAAAAAATGGTTTAAAAAAACGATCGAAAATTTTTGAAAATTCGTTGAAAATGGTAAAAAAAAATGGTAATAGACGTATTACATCGCAAATTAATTAGCCGAGCAGTTTTTTCTCTCGATTACGATCGAAAAAAAAAAAAAAAAAAAAAAAAAAAAAAAAAAAAAATTGAAAAATACGTATATTACTAACCCACGTCTGATATCTTAAATTTAATTAGCCGAGTAGTTAATTTCATACGAAAAAGTCTTATATGAGTCTAAGATTCAGATAACTCGAGTAGAAAAACGAAAAAAAAAAAAAAAACATCGTTCGCAGTATTTCGAGTCGAAGTTCTCGGGCCTCGATAGCCCGATGCACTCTTTCTCTCTCGAGAGCAATACAATGAATAAGACGAGAGAGACGAGTCCCCGAAACGGGACCACAGAGAGGCGAAGAAGAAGAAGAACTCGTAAGGTGTATACAGGGAGAGAGCCTTCCGCTCGACACCATCTGTCCGTTCGTCGCACGACGATGAATCCCTCGGTACGGAGAGAGGGGTTCCCGGAGCGACGGAGAAAGAAGGAAACCCGTAGCCATACGGCCTTTTCCTTGTTCGCGCATCTGCCCGAATTCCCGAGAAGTCTCATTCAAGACTGAGGAGAACGAACGCGCGGTACCCGCCGGCCGGATACTCTGACTTTACCTGCTACGAGCTCTTCCCCCCTCTCTCTCCCCCGACCACCTTCCTTTTCTCATCGACGTACTATTACCTCGTCACCAAAAGAGAGACGAGAAGGAAGAGGAAGAAGAACATTCTTACCTCGTCCCCCACCGTTCGCTCGCGATCCTCTTTGGAAAATAAACGAAAGGAAAAGACAAGAAATAAGAAGGGGCGCCTTTGCCTTGCAGCTGCATCGATAGAGTTGCAAAAATCATACAGGTATACAAATATCGAATTCGGAAAAAAAAAAAAAAAAAATGGGTGCAACGAATTGTCGATAATAATACGCGATAGGCGTTAATTGCGATAATAATTGCAAAAATCAAATAGGTATACAAATATCGAATTCGGAAAAAAAAAAAAAAAAAAAAAATGGGTGCAACGAATTGTCGATAATAATACGCGATAGGCGTTCGGAACATTTTTGTTATTTAAAAAAAAATTTTTTTTTGTCGTTTCGTATTTTATTTATTTCGATGGAATGTCCCTCATCACGCGCGTAGATAGGCCGACCCGGTATTAAACTACTACCGGTGTATTACTGTAGCGCAAAGCGGAGCAGCCGCGAAACTGATTTTGCTTGAATAATAATAGAGTACACGCTGTACCGAAAATAGAATACACCGTGGTAATAATAGAGAACGGGGAGGGAGTTGGAAACTTCTTGCCGGGGCGATGGAACCCTGAAATATTTGCGGGCGCGCGTGATTTTACGTGTAACCAGAAGTTGGATGTTTTCTCCGATCGGACTGTGTTGCGCGCGCGCGCGCGTGATAAACGCGAATTTACAACGCAACACAGACTCACGAGAGTGTCGATCCAATTTAATTATCTTCGTTACTATTTTTATTCTACATTGTACGCAATTTTCCGTAAAAGATTCGGCAATCAAAGATCAAAAGATGATTTTTTTAATGTAAAAAAAAAATTTTATATAAAAAATTCTCATCGCCTAAAAAAATTGCAGGTGCAAATATAACGAATGATATTAAAAAAAAATACTTTTACCAGAAAAAATGTATTTTTTTTTTCAAATAGAAAAAATTAAAAATTCAACAATCGCCTGAAATCGGTGATTCGATGTTTTCTACTTTCGATGTATTACTTTCACTAATAAAAAAAAGAAATTCCCTATTCCCCGATATCGCTGGACCTTTAACCCGAATAATGATTTAAAAAAAACAAAAAAAAAACCGAAATCGATGCAATTATTATATTTGTTTTTGTTTATTTTATGATTCCAGGTGGGGATGAAGCGCGCGTTGCGAGGGCGGGAAGCGGCCGCGGAGAGTCCTCCTTCGCTAATGGAACGCCGTCGTCGAGAGCGCTACCTCCTCGGGCGGGCTGGGCAGTGCGACAGACAACGGCAGTATCGTCTTCACCGTTGTTACCAGCATCGGCCACCTCTACGTCCGTCAACAATAGTCAGATTAACAGGACAAATCCGTCGTCGACAAGCGTATGCCTCGGACAATGGGCTAACGAAACTCAATCGCGACCAATCATTCGTAGTCCCTCGTCATCAAGAACCCCATCAGGAGCAACAGCAACAGATACAACAACAACAACAACAACATCGGGATTATCATCGAACAATTTCGGAAATAGTAACCCAACGAATCCCCCGCCATCGTCAACAGTCGCGGGAGCAGCAACGAGCGCTCTTACAGCGGGTGCACTTTTGCATCAGCAACAGCAGCAAGAGGCGCGTAACATACAGCAGAATCATCTGCTCGTGGAGAGAGGATCAGGATCATCATCATCATCATCATCGTGCAACAACGGTAATCGTTGGCCCGAGCGTCTCGAACTGAGAGGCGTCGTAGTACCGATGTCGCAAAATGTATCGCCGCCATCGCGGCCACCGTCCTCGGCGTCGAGCGCATCGTCATCGAGCGCAACGAATTTGCCGAGAGTTCACGGAGCAACGAGTCTCGGTGGTCACGACCACACGAGACCATTGCCTCCGCCAAGATTGCCGGAAAGCGGTGCGGGTATAACGACGATATCGTCCTCATCGATATCGTCGCTGACTCTCGCGCCGTTGACCGCTCCGCTAACGCCCCTCTCGACGTCAGCGAGTTTCCGTAGCAACAACTCCCGAACCCCTATAACCGGAAGTATCGGTAGTACCAATACCATTACAACGACTCATCACGTACCGCAAAACAACGCTGAGAGCGTTGGCGTCGTTTCTGGTGTACCAAACGCCTCGAGCGTTAATACGACAAACTCGGGGATCGCGTCGAGAGGCTCCAGCGGCACGACGAGTATAAATGACTCGTCGAGAAGTCCACTTGGTGAGGTTACGTTAACCGTTCCGAGGCCCGACGGCGAAAGAGCGGTTAACGAATACGTCGAGACGCCTTTTCGTCAAACAAACGCCGCCTCGACGAACCTCAGTACGAATCTCTCGGCTTCGAACCAAAAGTGCCTCAAGAATGAGAGGAGACTTCATCATCATCATCATCATCATCCCCACAATCGTCATCAGCAGCATCAACAATCGCAGCACAATAATCATCAACAGTCTCACCATCAGCAACAACAGAATCAACAGGCATCCGCGCAATCGAAGAGTTCGGGCGCTGCTACGGCCGCTCTTGTTGCCGCGCAGGCGCGCCATCAACACGATAACAACAGCTCCGGTATCAGGCGGCATCAGAGTCACCTGCTTCAGTCTTCGCTGTCGGCTACTAGTCCCGGAACCGCGGTTACCAAGCAGCCGGTATCGTTCACCAAGGAACCCGCTAACGCACTCGGCTCAGGTTCACTCGGCGGTGTTGCCGGACGATTAACCGATCCCAGTATATCGATAATGTGCGACTTTTGCGGTCGTTGCCGTTGCGAATCCTGCAGAGAACCACCGCCTTTACCCAGTCGATGGTTATGCGACAACGCCTGCTTTTGCTCCGCGGAAACTGCTCTCGATTACGCATCTTGTCTATGCTGCGTTAAGGGACTTTTCTATCATTGCGCTGATAGCGCCAGCGGCACGGATTCCGAAGCCGGTGGCAATTGCGCCGACGAACCGTGTTCCTGCACCGGTCCACGGAGAACCGCTCGGTGGGCATGTCTCGGCGCTCTTACCTTCGTTTTGCCGTGTTTGCTATGCTATTGGCCCCTCAAGGGCTGCGTAGCTATGTGCGAAACTTGCTACGCGAGACACGCCGCACAAGGATGCAGATGCGATCCTAATACTCACGGCAGGCATCACACCGGCGGTGCGGCAAGCGTTGTTTCGAGGGACTCGAGGGATCCTGAGAAAAGGCTACTCGATCCGGTTACACCGGAACTCTGAGATAACGAGCAACGCCCGGGCATCCGGACGGCTAAGACGAAACAATCGACGAGGAAAAACGTCGCGACGACACCGCCTGAAGAACCCGTGGTGATCGCTTAAATCGTTTTTTTTTTTTTTTTTTTTTTTCCACGTTAATAACGTCGTCGCATCACAGGGATGAAGAAAAAAATGATACAATTGTATCGCGTGTGTCCTGTGGATTATTTTGGTGCCGAGAGGTGCGCGACATACGCGAAATTTGTGAACAACAAGAAAAAAAAAACATGAAAAACAAAAAACTGATGACGAGAAACAATGTTCGAGATTTTCGGGCGAAACTTTTGGGAAAAGTAATGTTTTTTTTTTTTTTTTTTTTTTTTTTTTTTTTTTTTTTTTTTTTTTCGACCACCCTGAAGAAAAAGGCCATAGAGAGGATGAACCCGGGGGCCAGTGCGACGGGGGAAATAATATGATAGAAAAAAAAAATAAATAAAAAAAATAAAATAAAAAGCGCGAAGTGCATTGCATTAGTACAAGAGTTGCATTTAAGACGTGATGACGATGATACGAAGGGGGACAGGATGTTTAAACGAATGTATGCCGGACCGGAAGTGTTTATTTATTATTCTACACACGCGCGCGCGAGAGCGCCATTCGTACGGAGATAACACGCGCGTTTATATAATTACAATACACACATAGAGAGGAACACACGGGGAGGAAACATTTACACGGAAATACGATGGAGCGGTGTCTCTCGGTGCACGGAATCCCATTTGCACGTGACGCGATTTTTAGGATACGCGTATTATAAAATGAGATGTAAAACACCGATATGACGAAAATGATATATGCATACAACACACGATACACGATACACGTACACACAGTTACGCATAGATAGCTCTATATATTATGAATCTATAAATACTATATAAAGCAGAAACTAAATATATTGTATATTACATTTGTATAAAGAACAAAACTTTTCTACAGTTAATTTATTCGTGGGCGTATCGCGAGTACACATGGGGCACAGGACGAGACGGATTTTGTTAACGAGAGATCTCGAGAGTCACCGATCGTCGTGGCGTTAAATTAGCGAAAGAGATTTGCTTCGAATTATCGCGCCAAAGACACAAAAAACAAAAAAGAAAAAAATTGAAAAAATGAATAAATAAATAAATAAACGAAGTAGTAGCGCACGATAGATGAGAAATTAATTAATTCGATTAACATTTCTACACCTCACTGTACACGATGTGCGGTACAGTGCGAGTGGCAGATTACAATCGATCGTTGTAACGCCGAGTTTTTGGTCATTTAAAACTCGTAACGAAATGCAAAAAAAACGAATATGTAGTTCCAAGCGAATCTCTGCCATTCGGCAAAAAAAAATTTAAAAAAAGGGCGTTTTCCGTGAAAAAATCGTTTTCAATATCGCAGTTTCGAAGTATTTTTTTTTTTTTTTTTTTTCTGAATTTTGATTCGATCTTCGAGATTTACAATGTTTTTTGGCGAAACAAATGAAAATAATAGCGGGGAAAACGATTTTTTTTTTTTTTTCATCGGACGCTTCGGATTTATCGCGCGCGGAGGCGACTCTCGAGGATCGTAAAAGAATGATTCGGGTGTGCAGAGTGAGAAAGAGAGACAAAGAGAAGCACGAGAGCGATAAACATAGCGCGATAAAACGAGAGAGAGAGAGTAACACTGAAGGAGTTACGAAGAGTACGACGGGGAAGGAGAGGAACGGACGAGAGTTATGAATAATCAGAGAAAAGGTGACTGTGCGAATAACACGAAAGTCTTGGAAGTGAAGATAGAGAGGAGAATCGAAGAAATGTGAAGGCGTCGGGTGTTTTGACTTTATTAATTTTCTTTCCAGTATTATCTAGTCTTGTGAACGTTTTGTCAACGTGGATAAACGATATAGGCTTTCCGAGATGAGCGAAGAGGGAGGGGGGGGGCGGGGCGCGTGCGATCGACACAGTACCCTAAAAAAAAAAGATAAAAAAAAAAATAATAACGACGAGGAAGCAGAAAAAAAAAAAAAATGTTGAGTGCGTGCAGGTCGAGAGAGCGTTAGTTTTCTTTTTACACATCGTATCGCCATTCTATAAGGTATCGGATTGATTGCGAGAGTGCGAGAGCCCATTGTATGTATGTGTGTGTGCGTCGTCGGGGGGCGAAAAGAAGGGAAAATAAAAAGTATATATCCTTCGAAAAGGTATATGAAAGAAAAAAAAAATGAAAAAAAAAAAAAAAAAAAAGAAAGCGAAGGGAGGAAGAGAGATATAGAGAAATCTCGTTTTAACCGTATTTTTCAAACCTCTAACGACTTTTTATTCTCTAATAATATATTAAAAGCGGATCGAGCGCGCGCCGCGAGATTTTTCGAATTATTATATTTGACCCTCTCATTCGTATCGAGTGCCTCTATTACAATATTTATAAACGTTCTAATTTAATAAATTATTCGCAATTAGGGTGGAAAACTTTTTTGACTCGGGCCTCTAAAACGAAAAAACTCCGAAGGGGTTTTTTTTTTTTTTTTTTTTTTATCGGGAATGGAGAAACAGAGAGATATTGGAAAATAGAGAGACGTAAGGAAAACGGTTTCGAGATGCGAGAGGCTCGACGGAAGGAGTGAATACCGTACAAAAGAAAAAAAAAAGATAAAATATATATATACCAGAATCATTTTTAAATGTCGGAAAAAGAAAAAAATTATGAATGTTCTTAGATTGCTTGTCGCTCGTCTCTTAATCTCTTTTTCTCTTTCTCATTTTTTTTTTTTTTTTTTTTCTATGGTTCCGCTTTCCCTGGTTTGCTCTCTCCCTACGAGAGTCGAGAGCAATCTTCGCAAATTTTCAGCGAAATTAACATCGGCGGGGGAAGCGGGTGGATGAGGGAATGGCGTTGAGTTAACAGACGCGCTCGACACTCGCCGTAAGCAAAAAATAAATAAAAATTATTAAAAAAAAATAAAAATCGCATAAACGAATCACAAACAAAATACTATAATCTGTATGCGGACACACGTTGATGTATAAAGTAATACTAGGTAGATAGCGAGAGAGAGAGAGAGAGAGAGAGAGAGAGAGTGAGTGAATGAGTGAGAAAGAAAGAAAGAACAAAAGAGAGATAGAGAGTCGAAATCGTGACGAGAATTTTGCGACTAAAACGCGACGGCGTCGAGCGTCGGAGGTCTCCTCGCAGTCTCCGGGAACGTCCTTTCCCTCGTGCATAAACGAAGGCAAACCAGGACAAGCGAAAGCACGCTGAACAAACGATATTAAAAAAAAAAAAAAAAAAAAAAAAAAAAAAAACCTGAAACCTTATCCGACGCGTGTATTGTACACGCGAGCGAACCGGAAAAGGACGTTCGCCGAGAAACTCCGTTGAAGACCAATAGAGATAATCTGACGCGCGCATCATCGATTAAGTCCTTGAAAAATATTATCGCGCGAGCGATTGGATATTCCCGCAAGACCTCGTCGAGGAACGAAAGAACTAAAAAAAAATAAAAAATAAAACAAAAAAACAACCCTTTCACGTTTACTTTAAGCCTACACGCTCTGTATATGTCTTGTAAATATATATTTGAAAAAATCGAATTCACACGTCTCGACTGTATTCATTGGCTTTGTTATTCATTTTCCTCTTTATCCGCCGCCATTTTTTTTTTTTTTTTTTTTATATAATAGTTAATGGATAAATAGCGGAATTAGCGATCGTCAGCGAGGGCGCGCCGCGATGACGTTGCGGCAACGCATTCTCGATTCCGAGATGAAATAGAGAGTCTCGCGGCCCTGTGGGGCCGTCTCGAGCGTTGCAGCGATACGAGGCACAGATTTAACGAGGACAGATGTTGGATCGCAGCCGATTAATGGATTTACGACTTCGTACACTGTCCGCCCCCTCATCCCTCGGTAAAACGAGAGATCGAGGCACGGTACATCCAACGATATTCACAGTGGGACGTTGTGAATGAAATAACCTATCCCCGGTTTCTCCGATGCTCTCGAAAGACCCCGAGGGGTAACAGGGGTCGTCGTACGAGGGAGCTAAACTTGGTTAATTATCGTCGTGAACAAGCCGCTATCCCCGCGAGACTAAACTGTTCTTCGTCTGTCCTCCGGAGCTATACAAAAATTACGATCTCGTGCACCAAAGAATCTTTCTCATTGCATTCATATCAATTTAAAAGGCGTATCTTCATTCTAATTCAGCAGCTCTGTATTGTTTTTAACTAATTATTTGAATGAAAAGAAAAATCGATTTCGTTAACACGATCGATCGACTAACCTATAAAAAAAAATGTTGACACTTCGTATTTTTACCACATAACCTCAATTAAAAAGAAACATTATTCCGTGAACGATTATTCAACAAGATTAATAAATAAAAAAAACATTTCGAAGCTCTCCATTGTTTTTATTCGATCATTTGAATAAATAAAAATAACAGTACGCGAATGATTAATCGATTAAATTGATGAAAAAAAGTGAATAAGTAGTTTTTTTAATGATACATTATGAATGAATCAACGACCGAGAGTGGCCCTGAAGTGGACAGAGATGAGTTCTTCCGTGCGTCGAAGTTGGCACTCGTTGACGAGAGAACTCGGGAGGCTCACTTCTTTGGAGCGATCCCGTAAAACAGGCATGAGAGCGGATGTGACGTGGCGCGTCCGTCCATGCTGCTGCTCCTTCATAGTAGAGAACCGTCGCTTCGTGGTGCACGATGTGGGAAGAGAGGGAATAGAGCCGAAGCCGAGCGTACGAACGAGAAAAGAGATACCGAGAAAGAACGAGAGCGTTCATTGTGCGCGCGAGCGATGAGGACACAACGAACGAACGGCAAAGTGCCGGGGCCTATAGTGTGTAGAGCGGCAGAAATGGGGAAGGGGGAGTAGAAAGAGTGGGACCACCGGAAACGCCAGTTAGGCGAGCGGGCCGCATCCGCCCGAGACGAGAATGGATCTAATGCGCGTTCCTGCACAGTCTCCCTTTTATAGAACTGCTTGCTGCTGGCTACAACGCAGCGCTATGTGTCGCTCGTTGGATCGCGTTGTCTTATAGGCGAGCGAACGAAGTACCGTATTCGGTCGAAATACCGGCAATTCTCAACTCGAGAAGAAGGAGCCCCGCGATCCTGCATTCGCAAGAACTGGCAGCATCAGCACGCTTAACGGGCTCCGGGCGTTCGCGACTACAGGCAAATTCGCCGCCGATGTGGGAAAATAGATCGCGCATGTAACCTTGAAAATTACGAGCAACAAACATTCCTTAACCAACTTTTTTTTTTATATTTATTTTACGATTTTACGATTTTCTTGTATAATAATAATAAAAATTGTCGGCACTTGAAGCAAATTAGAAATAATTTTGGACTTGAGATTTTATTTGTTACATGAAGATTCTTTCGAATCTTCCGTTCGATAGGGAACAGACACTCGAACACTGTAGACAATTCTTTTTTTTTTTTTTTTCGCGGCATATCGAAAATCAATAGAAAATATTCTGGATAGCATATCCGCGTGTATTTATTTCACTGAATACAAATTTGACAGCAGATTTAGCATAAAATCGAGGAAATTATGGTTATTGGCGATAGAGGTATTTTTCTTCGCTTCCTGCCGGTCGAAATCTCTTCGTGAATACTTCGAAGTACAGTTTTCTGACGCAATGAGGGGGGGGTCGACGATTTCCGGCAAAAAGACGAGTTTTATTTTCGTTGATAAGTAAAAAAAATCGTATTCCTAATCCCATACGATTGTTCGTTATTAACAGTATTCTGATCGTGAAAAAAAAAATTCCAGATTCAATTATTAAAAATTGTAAGAGACGATTTAATTTTTTTAAATACGATTTACGATACGAAGCGAAAAAAAAAAAACACTCCGATTGAAATCTTGTGGATCGTATACATTCCGATCGATATCATATAGCAACAGATTCAAATGATATAAAACATCATTCCAGACTATAATAATCTATATATTGTGTAGTGGAGCCTGCAATGGCTTGTTTTTCGCAAATCGCGTTTTGGACCCATAAACTTCGCGATCGTTTTTATCGCATCAAACAATGCCAATAATGTAGGGATCTGGAGGGCCCAACGAGAGGAGAAGAATAACTCAGGACAACCGCGCGGAGTTGCGAACTCTTGGCGGAGCGTGAACGACGAAACTCTGTGGAGCAGATCAACGAAGAGAGAAGAGAGTGGCGAAGATCGACGAAAGAGGAGGCGGGCAAAGCGCGCAGGCTGTTTCGCGCGTATACCGTCGTCAGTCTCGAGATGGAAGGAGAGATATATATCCGCAATGGTTAAAATGCTCGGTTATTCGCTCGCACTCTCACTCGTAAGAGAAGTACTACTATATAGTAGCGTATACATACTATAGCGAGAGCCAAAGAGCTTTTCGCGGAAGTGGGATTCCTCGAACCTACGGCCGAACGACCAGTGGAGGATCGTCTTCGTCTTCGAGACTTCTATACCCGTGGAGCTCGCGCTTTACCTCCTTCTCTTCTCCCGAGCGGTTCGGTTAGGTAAAAGAGAGACGGGCGAGAGGGAACAGCCGGATTACGAGAGTCGTAGATGCGGTGACAATACGTCTTCGACTTCGTCATCGTCACAGCGAGGACGTCACGTGACCGGTAGGCTCGTCGCGTACGTGCGTACGCGAAGAAGATTCACGAATTCTCGGAATCGACGACCAGGTGGGGAACGACCATAGGTTCTCGTATAGGTTACACAGATACGTTCGAGATTCCCGTGTGGCCAATTCTCCAAATACCTTCCGACCACCAAAAACTATTGTTTTAGCCTCTAACCTCACAAAAAAAAATCAACTATCTTTCGAAATCGCCATTTTATGTTTTCGACTATATTTTCGTAAAAATGTAAAAAAAAAAAAAAAAAAAAAAACATAACCAAAATTACCACGATACACATGTATACATATATATGAATATATTCGTACATAAATACGTCTATAAGTCCGATACTTCCTTCTACATTTATATACTTATTATATATACATAATATAAATAGATATATATAAGTATACAACAGCATTCACGAGGATAAGCAAAGTGTTCCCACGGAGAGTTCCGTGCTGCTGGCTAACAAGTAGCCTAACGCGAAGAAGACCCGCGGGACAAGAGCAGCATGCCGGGCCCACACGTTTCGTCCCACTCCCTTTATAGCTCTTCCTCTTCATCTCCTCGCCATCCTCTTTCTCCTTGTTCTCAGCCCTTCTTCCACTCTCTGCCTTTCCGCTTTCTCGCTCTTTCCTTCGACTTTTTTTTCGCCCCCCCCCCCCCCCCTCCCTCCCTCCCTCCATCGTTCTTAGTGGCTTTATCTCTCTCTTTCTCTCTTCAAGTCATTCCTATACGTGCGTGCGGAGTCGACTTCTAAGCACGAGACGCGAGGCAAGCTGCCAGGCCTACACACCGGAAGTTCTTCCACCTAGACATGGAATTCGACCTCGAAGCGAAAACTCGCATCATCCCACCCACTTTACCGTATATCTTTACTCCTTCCATGAAAGTTGATGTTTTAATTCGGAGCCTCGGAAAGTCGTTCTATTACACCTGTTTATCTTCCGACAAATCGACAAGTGAACGGATTTTTCTTTTTTTTTCGTAATATATATTGAGGTTATGTTCGTAGCGAGACGCCCGATTAATATCCTTTGTTAAGTCGGACATCGATGAATCGCGAGAGAATCTCGAGAGAATGAATAAAAAAACAAAATGAAATAGTGATAGCCCCCCCCCCCCCTCCCTCGTCTCGCGGTGTTAGCCCGTTTCGCCTGCTACTGGTAGAACGTAGTAGTTATTAAGTAGCGGATGCGGCGGCCTAAGAATAAGAAGAAAGAAAAATAACCGCCTGGCCGCTCGGTGTCACGTGACCGGAAGTACCCCCCTCCCCTCCCCCCCTTCCCTTCCCCGCTCAGCCACCGCCCAGCCTTACTCGCTTGTTTCTTCTTCGGGCTCTCGCTCTCTCTGCCGAACAACCCACAGCCACGAGAACGACGTGGATGGCCTTGTCTCGTTCGCTATCAAAATCTAGCTGGCGCTGCAACGCGCCGCAGTATAATGAAAAAGAAGTTATTATTATTATTAAAAAAAAAAAAAATGTATTTTTGCAAATGCAGTTTTTTCGTCACTAAATCGCGTTGCATCTTTTTTCGGTAGCCGTGGTAGAGCCATTAAATTATTCGTATATTTTTTTTTTTTTTTTACATATTCTCGTAATCAAGAAATCGGGTTTTTCGGGGGACTGGAAGTTTGGAAGTTATAGCCTTCGTTGCGACCGAGCATTACGCTTTGACGACAAAAAAATGTTCACTGAATATTCATTGGTTTTCTTCTGTTTCTTGTCTCGTCCTCTAAACTTCTCGTTCTCGTCAATCGGCCGCAGCTCTCCCGTGCGCTCGATGTTTTCGCGTCGAAGCATGCCGCACCGCTGCTGTTGCTGCTCGCGCGCTCGTGGGCCACCACTCGCCGCGTAGTTCTATATTAAACCGAGCAAAGAACCAAACAGTCGACCGATTGCGAAACGAGCGCTGATATTTTCGTGGCAGCAACAAGTAACTGCTTCCGGTCCAAAGCTACTGCCGCTGCTGCTGCTCTGCTGTTCCCTCCCCCTCTTCTCCTCCCCTTCATCCTGGCAAGAGCAACACACCATCCCAACAACCGACGTTTTCCCTCGACCACGTCCGCGCGCGACGTCGACGTCGACTCTGACTCCCCCGTACCGCCCAATACCCGACCGTTCTCTCGTACACCTATGCCCGTTCCGCGCGCTCTGCCACACCAGCCGGAAACACCCACGCGAACCGCCGCTGCTGCTACTGCGCTGACTTCGTCCGTTGAAAATGCAATCGTGCCGCCATGCATACGAGTTATACAGAAATATTACGGCAATCTTGTTAATAATCTCGTTTTACATTCGCGAAATATCACGAATAGTCCCCGACAAACAAAAAGTACGAATTAACCTCTTTTTTTTTTTTTACGAAAATTCTTCGTATTATCGACCGAGGAAATACAGATCGCGAATAAAATAAGAAATAAAGAAAAAAAAAAGAATGCACGCGTGAGTTATATCGCGGGGCAAGAGAGACGGACGTTTCTGGAGGCTCTTGGAACGTGTCGAGTGTCGAGTGACACACACGTACACGCGGGGGTTTTCAACGTCGCGAAGAGCGCAGATGAGAGTAGAGAGACCGCGCTTACAGGCAGAACACATTGCATGCGGGTCGTTCGAGTTTGTTCTAAGTTTATGCAACTATCCGTGACGTCACGTGCGAACGCGACGGGCTCCCTATAAGTTTTTCGGACTCGTGCGAGTTCACGAGAGACGTTTTGCAGCCGCTCCGTACCGCGCACACGAGGAGGACGAAGAAGTTATAACGAAGACTCCCCGTGTGCGTGAAACGGAGTCTACGACTCTCCGACGTGTTTACGTCGTACCAGGGGCAGAGACTCGGGAGAAGACTCTACTCGTCGTCTTTAATGCTCATATTGCTCATCATCCACGCCAACACTAGTCGTTGGACCGAAGCGCAAAATTATAACGCGCTTCGGTGTTGCTTTGCTGATGCTGCTGGTTCGCCTCGCCTCTGAGAAAACACCTGCATCTCTCTCTCTCTCTGTCCCTCGAGTGTCGCGTATTATAACATACCATACTAGAGGGCAGCGCACACTAAATCCCGTAGTAGTTGTGTACTATATATGTACTGTGTTAAATACTAAACACATAGGTAACTATTACGAGATAATTCGATTAATGAAGTGTACTTAACCCTAAAAAACCACAAATATTTTTGCGCGATCTTTAACACGACATGTGGGGTTTGGGAGACCCGATATCTTCGTAGTTTCGAAACTTTGTGAAAAATTAATATTTTCGAGTTTTATTGTATCGAAATTGACAGGTCGGGATGCAAGGAAAATGGCCGCTAAATCAGAATATCGATATAGTGTAAATCATAGATGTTAGACGTGAAAAGTTATAACGCGTATATACTATATCTATATATATACGGTATAAATTCTATATATGTAATATTTATTTATGTACACACCGTATACTTAGCATATACTCGATATACACATTATTCAAGGTATACAGGTCATTATTACGGAGCAATTCAATTCACGAAGAACATATAAATATTCTTCGAAAGATCGAAGAATCGATAAAAAAAAGAATCGAAACTAATGCGCATAGTAGAGAGCGCGTAGACTCAACACCTGTTTCGAAAAGACAATGCACTCGGAGATTCCGTGATACGCTCTTTCTTCCATTGTGCAAAGGTAATCTCTTCTCGGTATTTTCATCATAAGCATTAAGCGCGTTATTTCGCGTGTGTGAATGGATACGACTGGATAATCGTGTCTCATTGTCCTTCGATTATTCTGTTATATTTCTATTTGCAATTCGACGAATGTTTGATTTGCGTTTCATTTAAACCGAAAGATCGTCGATTAGAAACGTGGTAAAGGGGACACTAAGAAAATCGAGTGAATAATCTCAGTGACTTTCACCATTGTATCGCGCAATGGAGGATTTGCGACAAACGGCGCAATGACGATTCGACAGGTGCGCACGCGGACAAACCCGGCATCTCGCCCACGCGCCTCCTTCGTTCCCCAGTTTGCGCGCCTAACGAGCATCGGCGTCGGGAAAACACTCCTAGTATCCTGATCCATCGTTGACTTCGGTTCCGCATTCCACGACACTAGACGACGAATTTTACTCGCTAACATATCTCGATGCTCGGAGAATCGTTTAAAAAAAATCGTCTCGCGAAAATTTACGGTACTGGATAATCCTTTCATTTTATTCGTCAATCGATTTTTGTTACACGTGAAGTTGATTAGCGTTTTCTTTGACGAATCGGAAATGAAATTAAAGGTTTAATGACTCTTAATGATACGTTTAATTTTGAACCAAAACTGATACAGGATTTATTCTTGACACGAAAAATTACAAAGGGATGCAAAATATTTAATTTGAAACTTCAATTTCGACAGAAAAATATTGAAAAATTGAAGACTGTATATAATTTTATTACGTGAATTATGATTTCATTGTTTTGCTTTTGTCATCTTTTGTAAATGTTTTTTGTAAAAAAAAAAAAAAAAAAAAACGGTTGCGTAATAAATACGAAACACTTAAGGGAATAAAAGTAATAAATCGTCGAGCAGTCAATAGCTGCTATTGCGCAATTGTAGGTATTTCTAAAATAGACAAAAGCAGCGTAATATTTGGTTATATTAAATTCGAATGTACAGCGTTGAGTCGTAACAATAACGTCGATTGTAGAAGAATTGTCGGTCACACGCCGTGTCGGATAGTCGCGAGAAAAAATGCGCTAAAAGGCCAACGACGACGGTATCCGAGAGTATACGGAGGGCAATAACAACGGGTTTTCTGCCCGTATTCACAGTCGTGTAACTCGAGGCTTTCTTTGAAAAATAGGAACATTTGCGATACCAAAAGATAGTCATCGAGGGTAAAATCGTTTTAATGTTTCAACCGACAGACAGTGGTAAGTAGCAGAAGACTAAAATGCGTGGTATTGCGAAATGTGATTTTGTCGACAATTTATTTATTTATTTATTTATTTATTTATTTATTTATTTATTTATTCATTCATTTATTTATTCATTCATTTATTTATTTATTTATTTATTTATTCATTCATTTATTTATTTATTCATTCATTTATTTATTTACATATTTACATAACCTTAAAAGCCACGAGACCCCTCGACACGATTTAAAAAATAATCGCGTCGAGTTGATTCGTTATTAGAGACACTGAAACTTATACGACTCTGTAAACCTCATCCGCGCGGTGAAGCTGACCGACTCGACGTCACTTTATCTGGAAGAAGCTTCGTATTAAGTCGATCAGCTTTACGGCGCGGCTCCGTTCCGTAATACAACGTGCGCATGGGTACCAGAAGCAAATGATTGCAATTGCAACTGCAAGCCGAAGAACCCGTAACGCTCGTCCCGACGCCCACGTATCGGCTCTCTCGTGGGGACTTTTGCGAGTAGAAGCGCGAGAACGCCGCCGGGTATTACACCGCGAAACGAGAAAGATGAAAAGAAAATAAGAAACAAAGATAGAGAACCTGCTTGCGAAATGAAACGTACGTTGAAGGCGCGCAGTACATTCTCTCCGAAAGAACGTATGGGTAAATCCCACCTACAAGGCAGACAGATTCTGCATAATCAGTTTGCAGAAGTTACTGTACGCGATTCAACGGCATGGGTACCACCCCGACGGCACGGTTCTCCTTTTTTTTTTCTACTTCCATTGTCATATTTATTAAGGAACATATATCCTCGGGGCGTACGGCTAGTCGGGAATATTCCGAACGTGAAAGGGCGACGAGACGTCGAACTTACTATGGCATACAGAGAAGAATAAGACGCGGGGAGTCCAGTTATTTCAGCAGGCGAGCTGAAAATCAAGCAAGCATTCGAAAGCTATGTGTGCGCGCGCGCGCGCGCGCGAACGTCGAGTGCGTACCGGGGAGAACGAACGTACCGAACGAACGAAAGGAACGAGAAGGGAATGGCTCGCGTGTGACGCATGACCTTGACAAGGTCACGCGGCCCCGAGAACAATGCCCAGGTGCAACAAACTCCAGGTCTCGGGCGGACCCCGTAGGTCCCGAGTGTCTCGAGACGACCCGGCGAAGATTGAGCTGTGTGGACCGCCATGTTTTTTTTGTTAATAAAAAAAAATGGCATCACGTGCGCGCGCGTCTCGCGCGTACTCGCAATTCTTGACACTACTCGTGACACAATGTGCGCCCATTAAACATATTTCGAATATACCGGAGTGTTATAAATCAATTTTTAGTTGATGCGATTCATTTATTTCGTAATAATAACGGCCGAACGCGTTGTGCACTGACAGGTACGTAGACACTCACGTACGTTGACAGATCCTCATATCAACACGAGGGATATATTTATTCGTTTTTTATTATGAATTTATTTACATCCAGATAATAGCATTTTTCAAATTCTCGTTAATAAAATATGTCTTTTTATTCGTGACACGTCACTGTCTTGAAATTCGCGATGTTTTATCGAAAGTGACGTCACAAAAATATCAAATTTATTTGACAGTTTTTCGTGAAAAACACGTCGGGTACTATGAATATCCCGAAAATTCATTGGGGAAATCGAGATATCGCTGTTTTTAGAATAGCGTATTCTTAAATTATGCATTATTAGGTTACGTAGACGCGATACGCTCGATTCGCGTTGACCGACCCCCAGACGATTCTTAGAGGTCGATATGGGGGTCAAAATGGAAATCGATTTAAAGCGAAGGCTCATACTAGCTTATCGTTCTATAGGTTTTCAGAGGTACCACTAGTAGAAAAAGATACGCGAAAAAAAAAAGTTGCATAAAAAGTTTGAATTCACTTCAGTAGTTACGAACGCGTTGCAATATTTCGCTTTTACAGGTTTTATTATCGAAAAAAAAGTAAAAAAGAGAACCTTAACACTCTGATGTGTTAACACACCTCGAGAGACACACATACGAGAAAAAAAATTGACCATAAATTTCGCGAACATATATCGTTAGTGTGAAATACGATAAAAAAAAATAAAAAAAATTGTGAATCAACACATCGATGTAATCTAATAATAATTAAAGAAGATAATGAGAAACGTACACGTGATTGGCGAGGTGATGCGAGGCTGGGATTTTCTCGTATCCGCCGGAGCGTTTCTCTCTCGGCTCGCCACACACCGGGGGACGATCGTCGTGTATTGCCGTCTATAGTAATGGATTGTGTGGCATCGACGCTGCTGGGCATTCAGCTAGTGGAGTCTCGCGTTACTTCACTGCACTTTCAAAAGTCATTCATCCGTTCTTCGTCGGCCTCCGCGGATGGCAATTCTTATAGAGTCGATACCCAGAGAGAAAGAGTATCAAAAGAGAGGAAAGAGATGCGCGCAACGATGGGAATACACGTGTGCCGCGATATAGTGTTTTATAGACTGTAACAGTATATCTAAAATTGTATACTCTTCACTACTACGCTCGGTGCACTCACATGCGGGGCAAAACTATAACGCGAACTATATTTATGCATTGGGATGCACCAATAAAAATAATAAAGGAAAAAAAAAAAAAAAGAAAAAAAAAAGAAATCTCACCTCGCGGCAACTGTATTATAATTTTCATGTGATTATATATGCAAAGAGAGAAGGTCATCCCTCTTCAGGCGCGAGAATATAATGTACGGCATAATGAAGCTCTCGTAACAATTGAAGCGTAAATAAAGAGGTCACCGGATGAGAAACTTGACTGGAAAATCCGTGCATATAAATGCGTTAACTTTGAAATTTCATAGCTAAATTTTCGTTTGACCCTGGAAAACGAGAGTTGCGAAGTAGCGTGACATCGGCGAGGTCTCCGCCAGCGCGTAAGAGACGAGAATAGAGCGCGGACCCTGTACGCCACGAGCGGGGATCTCTCTTAAGTTTCTCTCTGCCGCCTCTGCCGCAGGGCCGAGTAGCATTCGTGTTCGCGGCGTTATTTACTTCAACGGTTTCGGTTAAAAAAAAAAACAATTATTTTCGATTATGACATTCGTGACGAGATAAAATTAATAATACCGCATAAAGGGCGAAAGAAGAAGAAAAAAAAAAAAAAAAAGAAATTGATGCCTGAGAGAAGTCAGCGGTTAGCATTAAAGCCCTCCGCGCGGGAGGCGACCTATTATCTCAGTTAATAATCCCGCTAATAGTACTTTGTCGCGCACTCGGGTTCCCCTCTTTTTCTGTTTTTACTTCATAATGTATCCTCATATTTCTCTTTATTTCTATATATAGCACGCCGACTGACATCTTTGTCGAGTTCGTTCAATTGTCGCCAATTCCCCGTAAACCCCCCGGTGGCGTGTATATTACCGGCATCATAACCTATAAGGCCCCGTGCATTATATACGATGCGGCAAAAGAGAGTCGCGCAGCATCACTGCGATGATGTTGGAGTTCCACTTTAGCGACGACGAGAGAGTTACTTATTATCTTGTCCTCCTCCCTCTATACGGGCCCTGTTCCGTGCGATATTCCCCACCGCTACTCCCTTCGCTTCGTCTCGCGTACATCGCTCCGCTGTCACTCGTTTCTACATTTCCCCCCCCCCCCCCGCCCCCCTGTGCCCCTCCGCGCCCCTACCGGGCACTTCCTACTTTCGCAGCTATTCATACTCTACGCGCCGCGTTGTATACACTGTACATCTGTACTCGGTCTCTTTCAACTGGATTCTCTACCGGAGGTTCATCGTGCCATTTTCCTCGTACTCGGGTACGCGCGTTATCACGAACGCGATCTAACTCCTCGCGATCGTTCGGGCCGCTGTAATATCTCTCATTTCTTCTTTCTCTTTCCTGTTTCATCTCTCGCGCGCGCGCGCGCGCGGTTGTGCGAGAGCTCCTCGAAAACTCCACTCTCGGTTTAAGGCCCCCATTCAACTTATTCTCTCGAACAGTCGCGTGTGTTACGAACGCGGCACGCAAACGCTCGGCGTCGATTCGCGAATCGTCGTCGGGGGTTCGAGTGAATTCCTCTTTCGTACTTGGAACTATGTAGATACGTAATGACACCGGGGCCACGAACGAAGCGACGACGCCACGGAATCGTCGATAACGGATTATTATCGTCGGTCTGTCGGGCAGATTTTATTTTCGATATATATCGAATAGCCGCGATACGAGAGCCACAAGAATCGCGAAAGGGTCAATTGAGTGAGGAAAATAAATAATAAAAAAACAACGAAAAACGATAAATACGCGGTAATCGCAGATTCGAAATTATACAGCTATTGATGACGATTATAATAATTATAATAAGTGATAACCCCCGCGATAAAACGACGACGCGAATACGATCGGTTATCGAGGCTCTCGGTTATTTTTTTCACGCGGATATCTGTATTACTCTCTTGGCTTCGTTTCTCTCGCGCATCGCGCATGAATGACCGGGCACTTCGGTTTTAATGAATGAACGACCGTACGTATATACGAGAGTTAGCGTCGAAGCGAAATTGCTTGCACGGATAGTAGTAAATTCACCGCTCTCTCTCGTCGTCATCGCGGTGAACTCGGCGCTCCCTGGATACATATATGCACGAACGTATAACCCAACAACCGTATACGGCGGAGAGTTTTCGAGGTGTGGTACCTCGAGGATGATCGTCCACGAGAAATTTCGTCCCGTGGGCGCTTTACTCGAAGGGAAATCGTTCGGTTTGTTTCGTATCACGTATACGAATTTAAAAATAGAATTACGTTAAATACACATGTTATATATATATACATATAAAATGTACTTTATTTTTACGAATGTATCCTTTTATATCGATATCTAGCATGTAATAAATCGTAAATACGAACCTGTGGTTAGTTGATTACATAAATAAATGATTAAACAAAATAAATAATAAATTAATAAAACCAAAAATAAAAATAAACTTTATTAATATTATTGTTATTATTATTATTATTTGCGTTGAATAAAACGCGAGGAACGAAGTCACGGAAAAAAATTGTTACGACGAACGTACTATAAATATATCGCGCATCACCTTAGTTGAGCTCTAATTAATCAATCCGTCTTCTTGTTACTTTGTACAACGGAAGTATGAACGTTCCTCGCTCAGCAGAAACGTTTACCGCATGCAATTCTACATTTCCTGTGCTCGTTCTCGCGTTATTCCACGCCCCCCCCCCCCTCCCGCCATTCCTCTGTGAACCTCTCCGCCGAGTCCAGCATCTGTGTTATCTCTTTCGCTAATACGAGTTATAAGTATAGATAGATCCAGGAGTGGCAACCGTTTACCAGTAGCTTATACCGGTCGATATAAGTCGAGCGGTAATACATATGACTGTGTATGAAATTCGTTCCCAAAGCCGAATGTATACACGAACGGTAGCTCGCTGAATGTCTACCTAACCTATGCTGGTTACATGTGTATTCGACTACGGTACTCATTGCGCATGTGTACGTAAACAGTAGAGTACGGAACGAGTATCCGTATGTGCAGCGCGTATGAGAGAAAGAAATAACAGTGAGAGAGGTATATAGTAGATGGGAAAAGAAGGCACGCTGTGCGTGTACGCGGTCCGGCGTACACCACAACGTGCCTTACATAACGTATTTTGACGACCCCGACGGAGCGCGATAGCCCGTGCGCCGGAAGTGCGTCCCCACTTCCCCCTCCCCCCTCCCGTTCATTGCGGGGGCCTCGTCTGTCTCTCTCTGTCTTTCTATAGTTCACTACGACTCGAGTTCGTTCGTTCACTCGCGGGGCAGGAGGGAGGGGGAGGGGTTCTCTGTTAACTCTTTTATACGCGTCCGCACGCTCGACCCGAGAGCCGCCAAGCTGGCGCGTCGTGTCGTGCGGGCCACGCCGTCATATTAATCGTAAATCGACTATTATAAATTAATATCGGCAATCTTGACAATAAATCGATCATATAATGAAAAAAAAAAAAAAAAACGAATCGCAAACTAAAAATAAAAAAAAAACGCGATAGAAATAGACGTAAAACTTGCGATACTATCGTATTACAATTGTTACATCTTTTTTTATCGTGTTTTTTTTTTGTTATTTGTAGTTTGCGATTAGTTTCTTTTTCATTTATTGCAATTCATTTTTTTATGCTGATCTAATTTTTTAATGAAGAGAAAGATCGTGCAGCTGACATTCTACAATAATATCGTAATAATAGAGGCAAGGAGTGCGAAGTAAGGAAGCGGACGTGGCGGCGTATAGGAGCGAAGTAGGGTACTACTTATACTAGAGCCGAGGCGAACCGAGAACGGGAGCAACCTCCGATTACGGGCTCATCCGATCGCACCTTTACACCCGATTCCCTCGCGTTCTTTTCCCCAGTGGCTAAGCCGCTCCCCGCTGTAGCAACAACAACATCGCATAACATTTCACAAAGCGAGCCATTCATGCGCTCTCGGGGAGGCGATGCTGCTGCTTTGCCGCAGCTAGCCGGGCGCGCTACCGATGTAGCGATTATGCACCGCGCGTTCGGCGGTCTCCTCCCGCGCGTACGTGTGCGCGCCCAGCGTGCACAACAGTGCAACAGCGGAGAAATAAAATGTACGTATGTGTGGGTATGTGTAAAGGGATATATACATATAATGTGTGCGAGTCAGCGCGAGCATACGTGACGCACGGATGCGTGCGTGGCCTCCGTGAACAATAATGTGCAAACGGCTCTCGGAGTTTTATACGTATGTATATGTGTTTGATACATATACGTATGGAGGAAGGGCGGGAGGGGAGAGGGGGGGTAATGGTATAGTGACAGAGCGAGTGAACTGGTGTTACGAGCAGGACGTCGAGCCGCTTCGTTACGAGGCCGTTAGCAGCAAAACGGAGGCAGGGTCTCCTGGTACTGCGGGAGAAAACTCACGTTTTAACATTCGCTATCGTACTACATATCCGTCCGTGTATATTCTCGTTTCATGCATGTATTTTTCTTTGGTTATACGCGTGCGCGCGCGTATGTTTGCGCCGATAAGCCGCAGCCTCTCTGCGGCCTTCGAGTCGACACTCCGTGTGCAGCCCGCGAGAGAGGGCCCTACGGCCTTCGACGTCGCCCTTTGCGCTCGCGCTCTCTACAATTCCCTTTCTTTTCTTTATTACGTTTCACGCAACCTGCACGGTATGCCGTGTTATACGTATCCTTTGGATGTATGTATATATCTATGCCACAACGCGCACGAGAGAATACGTGTGGTCGAATGAGCCGAGTGCTGAATGAACTGAGAGGAAGTGGCCTGTGTACGCCGCGGTGTTATAATTATACATTATAGTATGAATTCAGTGGAACAGTTGACCACCGCCGGTAGCCCCATCCCCTGCTGCCGCTCATTGTCTCTATCGTTCATTGTTAATAATTGTCGGGTAATTGATATGGAACGCAAAGTTTGACGAGATTTGCTTCGGAGAACCGAAGCATTGAGAGACTCTCCTATCTACTACTACCTACTTCTGGCCTCGAGGGCACGGTAATCGCGCGAGTGGAGAGCCCGCGAACGCGCGCGCGCGCGCGCGCCGCTTACTGCCGTCGGACCGGAAGTAATTCTAGTCGGCCGGAAGTCACCCCAAAATGGTAACATCCGCTCTTCGTTGCCTCGAACTACGCGGCTTCTATAACGTACCGAGTGTACGTACAGAACGGCTCTCTCGCAGCTAACGAACGCGCTTGACGTCGAGAGAGATCATATCCGAACGACGACGTTCCTCGGTACGCTTTCTACGGCTTCTGCGCCGGAAGTCATGCTATTTTCGTGATAGCGATGTCTCGCGGCGAAGCGAAGAAATGCGACCGAGAAAAGGCGATAAATGAATTGATATTATTTTTAAAAATTCTTATTTTGAAATTTTATTATTATTTATTGGAATCGATAAAACGTCGAGATATTTATCGTTTATTATGTATTACATGCGGGAATTGAATAAAAATCTTAGTTTTCTATTTTTTTTTTTTATTATTTTAGTTTTTTCAAGTAATTAATGCATAGGGACGGCGTTTTTTGAAAACTCGGGCCGAGCGGCGATCGAACAATTTGATTCAGAGTGCAGCACCTCCCGAGAACTCAACGTGTGACATCACCGTTAGATTAATTTTTCCGAAAAATTTTTACAGATGGAGCGTTCGACCGTGTATTCTGTTCGATCGACCGGATTGTAGATCGACATTGCTGTGGTTCGTCCTTTTCGACAACAGAGGAATTTCCGGTTTTCCGACGTCTAGGTACGCGCGTGCGTGAAGCCTTCGAGCTCTTCACGCTACGACCAAGATGGTGAGTGTTTCGTTCCGTGCGAAGAATAAAAAGTTATCCGCGTATATCTGCGACATCTTTGCACGAGAATACGCGAAATCGTGAAAACAACGAACAATAACCATTAACGAACGAACGGATTACTACGGTTTTGCGTTATTATTTTCTCAATCATTAGTTAACGAGAGTTGTTGTCACTGCGTCTCCTCGTCGCCGATTTCACGTTTCCTCGTGTAAACATGCCGCGGAACAGTCATGTCGATGATTTCGGAGTGTTTTATCGAAACAACGATATATTTTACAGTCCACACACAAGAAGAAGACTAGGAAGCTCCGAGGACACGTGAGCCATGGCCACGGACGTGTCGGTAAGACACATTGTTTCTTTCATCCCCGTGAATTCTAACCTCGCAATTTCTCGATGTATTCATTTTTTTTTTCCGTCGATCAGGCAAACACAGGAAGCATCCTGGAGGTCGCGGTAACGCCGGTGGTATGCACCATCACAGAATCAACTTCGATAAATACCATCCCGGTTACTTCGGAAAGGTACGCATTTTTTTTTTTTTTTTTTTTTTTTTTTTTTTCGTATTTTTTTTTACCGCTCGTTTGTATAAAATTTTTAAAATGACGATTTAAAACGCTTTCACCGGCGACCTGAATAACTTTGAATGCAAAACAAGGACTCTGATATAAAACAATAGAAATTTTTATTTGAAAACCTTTTTTTTTTGCGGTTATACATCATTGACGTCATTTTTTTTTCGTCCAACAGCTCGGTATGAGGAACTATCACTTGCGCAAGAACACCAAGTGGTGTCCATCCCTCAATCTCGACAAGCTATGGACTCTTGTGTCCGAGCAGACGAGGCTAAAATACAAGGACGCTACCGACGGCAAAGCTCCGGTCATCGATCTCGTGAAAGCTGTAAGTTTCGTCTCGTAAAAAATCCCAATTACATCGTAAATCGGCAATCGTGACTATCAACGAAATTAAATATTAAAGAAGGGGTTTCGCAATGTCAGGCAAAAAAACTCGTTTTATTTTTTTTTATAGGTGAAAGAAAAGAAATTGTATCTAATTACATGCGATCGTTTGTCGGTAACAGTCTACTGATCGTAAAAAAAAAAAAAAAAAAAATTTTAATAGAAAAAATTTCAAAAATGTTTAATTGATTTTCGAATTTTTCAAATTTTTTTTACCTGATGAAAACACTCAAGTGAACAATCGATTGCGTGGATTTTTTTTTCGGTCTCAATTTGGGGAATGCCGCCATTTTTAATTCTATTAACAATTGATGTTATGATATGATATTAATATTAATGATGTTACTTATTGATATATTATCCTTTTTCAGGGTTACTACAAGCTTTTGGGAAAAGGACGTCTGCCCAAGCAACCCGTTATCGTTAAGGCTAAATTCTTCAGCAAACTTGCGGAAGACAAAATTAAGGCTGTCGGCGGTGCTTGCGTTTTGTCCGCATAAATCTCTCGGTAAATTTTATTTTTTTTATTAAAAAAAAAATACATCGCATTATATTTTATTTTCGATTTATATGATGTTACCGAACGGGCGGTCTGAACGGTGCGTACAACACTGTTATCCCTGTTGAATGTGTTCACTTACTGATTTTTTTCTCGTATTACTTTGCTAAATTTTGCAGTTTCTTCGATATCTTCGCCAACCTAACGAACGTATATATATATATTTTTTTTTCAGAAGGAGAAGTGTGGATAATAAATTTTCGGTACGTATAAATTAACAATATTGTGACTAAAAAAAATTAATTATTTCGCGCTGCTTCACCTGATGATTGTGTGAACGGGCGGACCGAATAGTGCGTACAAACACTTAAAATCGTGTAGATTGTTCATTTCTGATTTTTATGCCTCTCGATAAATTGCGCGTTAATTTTTTTATCAATGCGATTATAATCGGAGCTTTTTTTTGTTTATTTTTTCCAGGAAGAGAAGAACTGATCCGAAACTGTACAATTGCCATCGTTGTACGATTCTATAATAAAACGAAAAAAAAAAAAAAAATCTCAATTAATTGTTTTCATTTGTTTTATTTCCTCGAACAATATTATTTTTCATGTTACATTTGTCGTCGCGTCTTTACAATTAATTATACATTTAGAGGGCTTCCGGTAGAAATTGTTACAACTTTGTTAAACGACAAAAATATCGTTGCGTTTCGATGATTCTTATGCTAAGTGAGGAGGAGGAGGCGGTATTTGCATCCCGCCGGCCAACAGCGCTGGCGGCGGTGGGACCGGATTAAACATCGGCGGTCTCGGAGGTGGCGGAACCGGCATCATTTGCGGACCGAGACCTGGTCGTATGAGAGGCACCGGAGGCGGCGGAACTTTTCCCACGGATGGCTTCTCATTTTTGAACGCGAATTGCAGGAAAAATTGTTTGGTATCTTTATTCCAGTGGGTCCAAAATTTTCCTTCTGCTTTTTCGACTTCTCTACTGGGGACCTAAAAAAAATGAAATAAAAGTTAAACTATATTATTAACACGGGATACACGTGTTTAGAATTATATTTTTTTAAATAGCATTTTTTTTTAATAAATTTCTCTTTTTGTATCCCATTTTTTCATCTCCCAACTGTGAGAGGCATTTTTACCTTAAACGCAATAGTTTCGTACGGTTCCGCGGCAAACAATAAATATTGCCATTTGCGATCGGGCGGCTCGACGCGCTGTTCGTAAGCCGACATGAATCTGTGACGAGGTATAACGTTATCGGCAACTTCCGGATAATCGACTTGAAACAATAAACTCTGTTGACCGGATTCGGGATCGCGTTGTTTCGTTACGCGGTAACCGGGCCTTCCGATTTTAACGAATTTTTTCGGCTCGACCCGAGGTTTCTCGGGGGCGAGAGTTTGCGGCGCTTCTTTGGCCTCTTTGGCAGCTCTTCTCGCGAGATTAGCTTGATGCTTTTTTCCTTGTGTATGCGCGAGATAACTACCCTCGTTGTTGTGAAGCGTCAAACACAGCTTACACTCGTAAGAGCCTAAATGATTTTTCATAAAGTACGGATCCTTGTTTAGATCGATCGTCTCGAGGGCGAGTTGACGAAGTCGTTCTCGACGATCGCGATTATTTTCCGACCACGAGGCAACGCCTCCGCCGCCGGTCTTGCCACCGGCACGATTTTGAAAATCCATCACGGCGGTTTAAACACTCTGCAACACAACAATTTTTATTTTGTCACGAGAAAATTAAACCGCGGAGGTTATGTTTACGAAACGTCGGAGTAGCGCGCGAGGTTTATCGCGGCGAATACTCGTCGAATCTACGAAACACTTTTTGGTCCGCTTAACAATACACACGGAAAATAACAAACACAAACGTACCACGCGATAAGTGGATAATTTCTTGCGGACGAAAATAAAACAAAACAGAGCTTCGACGTTGAACTATTTATTACAATTCGCTCAAATTCGCTCGCGCAGCGAAGCAATCTTTGATGACGCGTGGTGGGGAGAACACTGAAAATGAAACATTTGACGCTCGCAACGCCACGAAACTTCGTTCGCATGGGAATCTACGAGCCTCTCAATCAATTCCTGACCAATAATGCGAACGAATTATTATTACTTTCGATAATGATTTTCGTTAGCTATCTGTTATCTAGATCGTTATCTAGCCGGTCTCGTCCGTCCATCCTCCTTCCTTCCGTCACTCGGATTCTCGTCGATAGAATTTAATTCCGTTAGTAATAAAAAAACGCACAGAACTGTCAATCCAAGTGTATTTATTGCTCCAACTGTGGAGCATCGCCATACGATTGATATCCGTTCTACAATTATCGTAACGCTGGCTAATCCCAGGAAGAATAGAATGGGGAAGAGGGAGATAAATACGTGGGTGTTGATCCGAAGATACGATCAACTCGGTAAGAGAAACCGCTGATCGAATAATAGTGCATTACGTGAAGTGTCATTATCGTCGGGACGTGCAACGATGATTTTGTTTGACAATGCTGCGCGCGTTTTGCAGATAACGAGACCGACAAACTTCAAACGAGTTTGCATCATCTCACACTGACGTTCGGCTCGGTTCTCGATAATTTGAGGATTATTTTGCTTCGTTTAATCGGCGTTGAGGATGACGGATCGCGGGTTCTCAAAATACGAAGATACGACAACCATCTCATACCCTTGTCGACCCTGCTGAACGGCTCCGACAAAGAGAAGTATTTAATTTTTGTTTTTATCAAAACTAAAAAATATATCATTGACTTATCTAATTTTTTTTTTCTATACTTCTGATAAATAATCGTAAATCTTTTTTTTTCACTTAACACTGTGTAAAAAAAAAATCTAATTTTCGATATTTTTTCGCTTAATTCTCGTAAATTTTTTTTTTTTTTTTTTCATTTATTAACGATTTCAAAAAAATAAATCTTTGACTTAACTAATACATGCAATTTTTCTTCAAGACCTTTTATCATCGACATTGTCAGAGTTCATCAATTCTGTGAGTATCAAAAATATCGTTCCGTTACGAACGTAATATATATATATATATATTTGACGATATAACAAAATATATTAACGTAATCTTCAGGTCCCATCGAGAGAAGAATTATACAGCCCGGCTATATCGATGCTCTGAAAACAAAATTTAGCAATCTTGAGGAACGTGTAAGTCAAGCGTTCGTCATCTGATTTTTTGGAAATGAAATGTATCGATATTGCAAAAAAAATGAATACACGGAATTTCGATTGTTAGGTAAAACTGGCAGAGAGAGCGCTGCCAGAAATAACGGCGGCGCATATACAAGCAGTGGACGACGCAACGTCGCAGTTGGCCAATTGTCTCAGTTTTTTGGATCGAAGACTCGATGAACTCGCGCCGGCCGATTGGCGCACGCAAATTCGTTCGGCCGTCTGAAATTTTTTTTTTAATTCATAAAGGCCGCGCGTCGGTCGATGTAAGTAAAAATCGTCGAAAACATCGCGTCGACGTATTTTTCGTTCCATGAAATGTAATACGCGGCAAAAAAATGATCGCGTTTTTCGAGATATTATGAATAGTCTTCAATTACCAAAGATTGCCAACCCGGTGGTACAAAAGCCAAATCGTCGATCGCGATGTATATATCGGGGTGGAGAGAGGGATATCGGAAAGGCGAATGGAAAGTGCGGATAGGTAAACTACGTGTGAAAACGGCATATGCTTCGCAATTCATAAAACAGTTATATTATCGTCTGTGAACTCTTTGTATTTTTTTTTCAATTTTTTTTTTTTTTTTTTTTTCGGGTGTGTCGTATCCATAAATATATGCGTGGAATGTTAGATACATTTACATAAAGAATATAAGAATCTGTTTCACAAGTTCAATGTCTGTACGGTCTTTTCTTTTGGATTCGTCGTTTGGATTCGATAACAATAAAACTCCGTATCGAGACGACGATCCAAATTACAAACGCGCGCCTTGTCGCGAGTTAAAAAGGTTCTTTATTCTAATAAAAATCGTAGGAAAATATCTGACGAGTTTTTAAAAAAATATTTCGGCTCTTTTTTGTTTTTTTTGTTTTATTTAATGAGCCAATATTCTTGAGCACCGGTTCTGGTTCAGAAGATTAATTATTCACGGACGGGATGCCCCCATCGCGGATTATTATTATTTTCCTATAATTCTTAACTCTCAATGATTACAAAAATAATGCAGGCTTTTTTTTTGGGGCAAATGAAGTACTAATGCGCGAAATGTTGAGGCTAACGAACGAGAAATCGAATGTCGATTAATTAAGTTCGTAAATTTTCGAACGCCGAAAGATAATCTCGGATATCTTTTTTTTTTATTCATTGATCAATATACATAAAGATATGTATGATTTTGATTTGCAACTCATCGATTTCTCATTCACGGTCACCGGTTCGCCCTAATCGTATATGAATTTGATTTTTCGAATTTCGCGAAACTTCCGGCCATCGAAAGAATTTTAGACGCGTGGCCCCCGTGCGTGAAGCATTGTGAGGAGTGTTCGACAATTTCAGTTAAAAAAATGTGTTTTAATCCTTTTTATCGGCAAAAAAAAGTCTTAAGAAAAAAATACCGTGCAATTAATTTTTCGTATAAAGCGTTACGAACGCGGAAAAAAATTCGCGAAAACGAGTTTAATTTTTTTTAATATTGTTTTCTACTTTTTTTTTTTTTATAAAGTTTTTATGAGGTTTTTTAACGAAGTTGAAACATCATTACGAAATAAAAAATCAATTAATGATACGATGTTTTTTTACGTATAAAAAAAAATGAACATTTTTTTTGCCTGTAATTGCCGAATTCCCTCATTGAAGAAAAATAGTTTATTGATGAATAACTATACGACTGATTATGTACACATCGTTTCTCGTCTGCGAGTGCAATGACAAAAATTCGAAATAACTTTTTATTGGAATTATAAATCCTAAGTAACAGCAACAACACCGATTATTCGTCGATTGCACTGCAGAGTAAAAACTGCGGGAACACATTCTGGTGCATTGTTTTGTTTTTTTTATATCTCCTAAACGTAGAATGTGTAGCTGCGGAATACTTTATAGGTTCTCAGAGAAATATATCTTAGCATCTTAAGGTCCGCGGTGATGTCGATTAGTCATTATAAATAATATAAATATAAATATCTTTCGTTTACGAATTAAATAGAATTTTTTTTTAAAGCGCTCTGAAAAGTACGACACGAGAGTTTAATCGAAAGAATTAAACGCACGTGAATTCGATCGCTTAACGATTCTCGTCGGTGGATTATGCATTATGCGAAAATATTTACATTAAATATCGTAACCGAATCGAACGTTTGTACTATCGCTGCGATCGCGCGATATTTTATATATATGTATATATATGACACGCGATTTGTCAAATTTAACAAACTCTCCCGGAGAGTCAGCATATCATTGTTTTCATTTGTTTTTTTTTTGTCTTGCGACGTTATAAATATGAAAGACATGTGTTTAACAACGCTATGTACAAACTATATACATGCTGTTGAGCGAACGATAAAAATCTTGAGATTAATTTCTTCGCTCATACGAACACAGTGCGTCATTGAGAAAATTACACAAAGTATGAAAAAAAAAAAAAAAAAAAAGATACAAAAAGATAAAATCGCAATTATTGCACAAATGATGAACTTATCGCACGTTTTTTTTTTTTTTTTTCAATAACTTAGAGATCGATGTGACTTTTTGGCGATGAAAATTCGGAGCGAAGAAGTTAGTATCTCTTTACTTATCGCAGCTCAGTTCCTTATTAAGGAGCATTAGATTGAAATTATTACCTTCGACATCGTGGCTCGTGTCGATCTGAACATTGTACGTATTTGCCTGCAAAACAAAATCAACCAATCGCTCAAGCAAATCGTTCGAAATTTCATGAATAATAGAAAATCAAGAAGAACACATTATCGCTTCCAAGTTTCCGAACGTTAGAGTCGATTTTAATACCAAAAATCATGAAAAAACTAATGCATTCAACGTATACTACACGGAATACAACTTTCTTTGGTAATTTTTTTTTAATCTTAACGGTAGCAATACAATTTTCATTTATTACGACTGATCTGAACAGTTAGCTGAAATAAATACACTAATTATTTTCTTCGCGAGATTTTTTTTATCTAAAGATCGAATTGTTCCGAAACCCGAAAGAGAAAAATCGTTTTTCGTTTGAAAGTTTAAATTCCGCGATTGTTAATTTTCCAGTCAATTTAGCTGGTAATTCGTAATTATCGTTTTATCTGTTATGCGCTTTGATTTCGATATATTGTGTGGGGAAATCGTATTTTGCGTTTGGAAACCTGTAGGCGATGTTAAAATCAATAACGCGATAATCTTACCAACTGCAGAGAGGCCATAAAATATCTCGATACTTCGCGCGGACCGAATGACTGCTGTTGCACCATTTCATTGAAGTTTATTCGGTGATTCTCGGTCGCTTCTAAGTTCTGAATCAGACGCGCCTTGTACATCGGCAAGTCGAAGGTCCTCTCGACTTCTTGGAGTTTCGGCAGTAAATGTTCGTACCATTTTGCCACTGCGACCTCTTCGTCGGTTCGCATGTCGGAGTTACCGTGGATCTCGCGAACCGATTTCTCGATTCTACTGTGATAACTCTGAATGGAATTCAGCGGCTGAAGAGCTCCCGAAATTCCCAACGAATCGGGAGTGTCAGGCATCGGAAAATCATCGTCTTCGGATTCCACGCGATCGTCTGTCGTCGACGTTGGATAATTATGGATATCATTCGTTACCACGAGATTTTTAAACATTCCTAATAAATCACCGGACGGGGTATTCACAGCCAAGTAATGGACATCGACGTTCGGTCGATTCTTGAAGTGGACGTCGGAGATTCTTTGGCAATCTTCGATTTTTTCTGTAATAGTAAAACTTCGATTAATTACATTTCGCTAAACAGGACGACACGCGGAGATATCTCGATTAATGGGAATTGATTTTACCGAATAGCGGATTAATCGCATTTGGTTTTTCTTCGCATTTATCAAAATGATAACCAAAAAAGGTTGATTATCGACGCGAAAGCGTTTTTTATCGATGTAATATCCACGAGAATGATGAATTAGCAATCATTCTACAGTCGATAAGAAAAAAACCAAAATTAAAGAATTCCTTTCGGAAAACTTCGTTAATGGAGTATCTGACTTAACGATTCGTACGGTTTGGTTTTTCGAGAAAAAAAATATCAAACATTTGACTCTCTTTTGCGGACGATGATAATTTTGTTTTTGGAAGATTCTAAATTCATTTATCTTGCAGTGAAAAAAAAATTATTTTATTACTTCCTATAGTATTTGAGAAAAAAAAATTAAACATTTTACTCCGTTTCGCAGCCTCCAAGTAAACTTCGGGAACCGACGGGTAGAAAGATATATCTTTTTAATCGATAATTTTTTTTTTTTTTACTTTCACGTTTCTGATTTTTCTGTTTTCTTATATTGTGCAAAATAAAATGATGTTATGATTAATTTGAGATTTTCAGTGAGCAAAACGCTTCCGCTTGTCGCGAATAATCGCGAAGAGAATGTACTCGTATTTCGTTAGACAAGTACCTTCTTTGACGGAATGAAAAAGATGACTCGTAGGCGAATACATCGTCATTTTCTTGCGCTCCGATTCGGATTCGTTCGCCAAGATGTTCGACAGAGTCTTTTTCTTCTCCGGAGACTTTTTCCGCTTACGCTGCGAATACGAAAATACGCAATTAGGAGCTGAAAAATGTAGAAGCGGTTTGGACGGCGAATGATTTCTTTTGCTACGCACCGGTCTTTCTTTTTTTAATAATGATATGGGACACGGCAATTTGAATTCCGCTCGGCCTTTGGGTGTTTTATCCGGTACGCCGTTGAAAGGTATCGGTTCCCACGGCTTTGCATTCAAATTGTTCACAGCGTCTATTGCATTTTTTATTCTTTTACTCCTGCGAACAATTGCCATATGATTCGTTAGCGACAGATGCGTTGATAAATATACGTGATACAAAAAAATTCTTTTGAAATGTACCTTCTGGTCTGCTGAGTGACGATTTCATCGTCATTCGAAGACTCGACGAGGTTTTTTTCCCCACAAACGGCGGTATTCTCACTCTCGTCAACGTTGCGATTAATTAGCGAAGTATCGCACTGCGAGAGTTCATTACACTTTTCGCTATTCACTGTCGAAGGCTCGTTCGTCGTTGGAATTTGCTGAGAACTATCCAACCGCAACGAATTTTTATCTACCGCACTATCCTCATCACCGACGATAGACAAACTCGACCCGGCGCGAGATCCCGGCGAGTCCCACGGCTCTTCGCGATCACACGGAAACGAAGATTCTGGATGCGTAGTAATATCCGTACTTTGCACCGACGTTCCTAAACCGGAGTCAGCATAAGAAGTAAAACTCGAGTCCAATACATCGGTATCCTTGTCTTGTGTTTCATCCGTGAGATTGCCGTTTTCCACACCTACGAACGTTTCACAAAACTCGGTATTGTCTTCGTTACCGGAATCGCAACGTTCCAAAATCGCGTTCGACGCTGCGCTGCTCCCCGTAGTCGGCAATCGATCATTTGCGTCTCCGCTCGTCGAAAAATCGTCCCGAAAATCTGTAATATCGTCGAGGGAATGTTAATATTGATTTTAGAAAACGATAAGTAATATAAACATCGATAATTTATAAGAAAAAATAAATAAATATCGTACCTTCGGGAGTCAAGTGTTCCACCAATCTCCCCGATGCAGTCAAATACTGATTACACCTATTCGTGAATATAATTACAGTTAAGTGTGCAATTTATTAATTTCAATGCAATTGCCTTAATTTTTTGCGGATTAACTTTTGATTATATATAAAAAAAGAAAGAAAACAAAACACACCGAAAATTGTATTCTTCTCCAAAGACTTCGCCATGTACGTCGAAAAACTTGATCGGCAGCGCGGAACGCGACACTTTTTCTAATTGTGGAAATCGCTGACTCAACAAATTCACGGAATTATTAACGCCGTTTCGAGTCTTTATGTTGTTGTTTTTACCGATGGATTGAGAAAAATCAATCAACTCGAAGTCGCTGAAGTCCGCAACGAATTTTCTGCTTCTGTCTTTTTTCGATGTATTTGCGGACTCGTTGGCGGCTCTGAAACGAAAAAAATCCTGTAATTTTCTTTTATTTGCAATGAAAAAATTATGTAATTGTTTTCCCCCAATTTTTTCATTACGGTTCTTTCTATTTTCAAATGTCAATTCCTGGCAGTGGCGACTTGTAAAATACCGCGGTATATTAATACTGTTTTTATC
The DNA here is from genome assembly GCA_934046635.1 of Buathra laborator. Classification (NCBI taxonomy): domain Eukaryota; kingdom Metazoa; phylum Arthropoda; class Insecta; order Hymenoptera; family Ichneumonidae; genus Buathra; species Buathra laborator. Next base: position 18,874,403 of record OW203893.1, on the reverse strand, counting down.
ATATATTCATTCATTTTCAGGCGATGGTCTCTTCGAACTTTTAGCAAATACTTCCCTTTGCAATCTTTCGTGTTGTTTTTATATTTAGGTTTCTCGTTCTCGATTCAGAAACGTTTACCTTCATTATAATATCACAGAGAATATGGTTCTCATTAATTTTTTTTTTTTTTAATACATTTACGTTTGAATTTTTTACGAGAATTTGGCGGGAAGCGATTATTTTTCTGAATCAATACAAATTTTAATTCTGTACGAGAATTTCTCGGAAAGCGAATACTTCGTGAATAAATAAAAATGTTATTTCTTTACGAGAATTTGGCGGGAAGCGATAATTTTTCTGAATCAATCAAAATTTTAATAAGTTACACGGATTTTTGTCAGGGAGTAAAAATAACGTAACCGCGGCGATTATTAAACTCACTCGTGATCCGTGAAAGATTGAAGCATAGATGTGACATCCTGATACAGATTATCAACACGTCGCACGTGTATGTTCACTGCATTTTGGATCAGCAATCCCGTTTTACTCCAATTTATGTCGTCCACTTCTTTGACCGCTGTACAATATTTCTCCAAATCCTGAAAAAACAAAAAAAAAAAAAATAAGATAACGTTATAAATTTATCTAACTAAATCGCGAATTCTTTTTTGCATCTTTCTATATGTATAAAAATGTGCGTTTTACCTTTGCTAACGAATACATGCAATCTGCAAGATCCTTTGCCGGCTGCATGAGCCGGAGGCTCACCTCTTCCAACGCAGCCATGTCTCATTCCTTGAATCGACTGGAATTCCTCTTCCCGAGCTGTGATATTAAAAAAAAAAAAAAAAAAAAAAAATTGCCAAATAAAGTTTATCTGCCGATAAGTTTTGTGACTCGTGTGAGAATTACAAAAAAAAAGTAAATGTTTCGAAACTCTCAAAAAAAAAAAAAAAAATTATCTCAAAGATTAGCGGTCTGTCTGTGCGTAAAAAACGATTAATTGCGGATACAACAGTGCCAAATGTGAACTGCGAATTGAACTTTCGCAGACGTAAATCTTTCGACAAATTATCTGCGTAATCAAGCGTCGGACTTTTAATACATTAATTTGAGAGGCGCTTGTTGTTAAATCGAATGTAACTGTAGACCTGCGAATATTGTTGGAAGCCACATGGATCGGCGCGACGCGCTGTACTAATGCTGTGCGAGTTATAAATATCGCTGTATCCTCTTATTTATCTTGAGCGGCGAGCAAAGTAGTTGAACGTTTTGTCAAGATGCCCAAGTAGTAGGGGATAGAGATAAAATTCCTGCAGGTAGTTGTTACGTATTAATCGTACAATGTACACGAGTTACAACGATATCGTTAACGGAACGAAAATCGTCGATGGAAACAGAGAGGGTTATGGATATAATCTCCTTGAAACCATGCAAGATAGTAGCACGCGTTCGGGAGCGCGATGCGCGGTGCAATAAAACGCGGGCCGCTGGCTCGATCGATTGCCCACGTGAGTGAAGAGTTTCGGACTAATGGCAACGGCATTTATTTACTAGCGATGCAGCGATACCGAATAATAAATCTCGTCCACGCGCTCGTACTTTCACTTTTGTTATAATAAACTTTTTTTTTGTCTTATCCACGCACGATGTATTCGATGTGTAACACAGAGATGTTTTTTTTAGCGGGCGAAGGGATTGTCGAAAGCTTCGTGCATTAAAATCGCGTGCAACTGTTTTTTTCGCGATGTATTATCTCATGAACGTTAGGCGAAGCGCCGTAAATTTTGCAGGAATATTGACGCGGTATTTTCGCGATCTATTCGCGCAAGTTTTGGAATATTAGAGTTTTTTTTTGCGATTAATATAGCCTTGAAGCCGACCACGTGTTAAGAAGATTCAAATGAGGATAAATTTGCATATCATGATTGTATCGTTGGGGCAATACAGCATTTCGGATGATTACATTTTGCTGATTAATTTTGCCAAACGCTCGAACGCATATGTTTCTTTATTTTTTTTCCCAAAGCGTGGCTGTTATACCACGCGAAGCAGTTAGCAACGAGCCAATTGCGCATCGGCTGAAAAAAAAAAAAAAAAATGGACCGTCTGTTTGGAGAAGCGCATCGTTGCTTACGGAGCTTCGAGTTCGTTGTGCCAATGAAAATGTATTGGACTATCAGTCGATTGAGTCGGAAACATAAAAAGAGTTGTGTAGTCGGATATATTGGATGAGAGGAGGACAAGATCAGCCGCCCAGTGGCGACACCACAGACGGGACCGCTTAACGGTTTATAAAAAAAAACGCGAGAATATTGTAAACACAGAAAGCGAGCGCGGGTACAGACGCGCCGATCTATTTTAAGTCTATGAGTTTGATGTTTTTTTTTTATCTATTGAAATAAAGGAATACCCACGTAATGAGTGTTGATGTAGGGATATGAGCGTTTGATGATAAATATTCCAGGGGATTGTTGCTGTAATAAATGATGACACTTTGTTTTCTAACTTTTCTTAGACAACGATTAAATGACAACGGAGTACGGCCATTTTATCTCCTGTTGTTACCGGAAGGCGGCCGGCGTTATGTTCAATTCGTTCGGTTCACGCGGGCTAACGACGCCTACGATATATTCGTGACAGAAAATTCAGGGACGCCGTAATCCCTTTTGGAACCACGATTTGTATTGACATTTATTACGCGACCGATGAAAAAAAAGTATAAATAAAACTCTTAACGATACATTCGTTATATTGTAGTACAAGTTCATAGTTATTCTCCCGTACCTTCGAATTACCAACTACTGTTTAACCTCTTTCTCAGTTTTACTGAAGCGACCACTGTACTACTGTTTACCTCGTTATGCCGTAAGATCGCGAATACAATAGCATATAAATAATAACCGAACACGCGATTGGTTAACCTCGTAACGTCTCGACAAAATTGCGTAGAGATTAGCCAATAGTCTGCTCGCAACGACTAGAAGGTGTTTCATCATAAACAAACCGTGAATGAATACGAATTCCGTTCAAAAACATATATTTCAACGATTCGTATATTCAACGCGGGTGATTTTTACAAGCTTTGGTCGACGAGAATCCTTTTTTTCTTCTAAGAAAAAATTATTATCGCTCGAAACGAAAATTCAGTGACTCGATCGAGCAATTATTAATTTGTACGACTGTACGTTAAACCATTTTCATCGCACACAACTGTAATCGCGCGTGTCGGTGTGATAAGCTTCGCATTCACAATGAGATAATTCTGTACCGCGCGTTAAATGTCCGAAATACGTGTTTTGATCGATCTATTGACGCTCTCGTAAAAAAAAAAAGGATTGAGCGAATCTTCAAAGCGATGTACTGAAATTAATCGAATTCGAGAAATTCGCAGAATGGCGAAAACAAAGACGATTAGCAAAGGCTGTCCAAAATGCGAACAACAGGTGAATATTATTGTGTTTTTATTTACCAATCGGATCTTAACCTCTGTCGCTCTATTAAATTACGTCTTGCAGTTTTTACCATCGTTTTTTCTCCTATTTCTCTTCATCCGCAATTTTTTTTGTTTTTTTTTTTTTTTGTTTCTACAGATCTTGTTTTGTTTCGCAGGTTCCTGTAGCATGCAAGGCTTGTCCTTGCGGTCATTCATTTTTCAATGCGCGTAGAAACTCTATAAAGAGTCCGCCAAGTCCAGATCCCGGAGTAATGAAGACCAGGCGAACTAATCGCGTTAAAAGAGAAAAACCTAATTACTACGACGCTTTGGAATACGATAAACAAACAAGGAAAAGCGCAAAGGTACAATTTTTATTAATTTATCTTTCACCATTTCGCATTCTGCTAGAACCCCACAAATTTTCTACGTCTTTAAAATTGAATCGTCTCATGTGATAAGAAAAATTGAGAACATATTTTTTTTTCCCGTTATAAATTAATTATAATTTCATTAATTATAAATTTATTTATAAGTCGTATTTGCAGTCAATAAATAATTAATCAAATTATAATTAATTCATAACTTGAGAAGGAAACAGATTTTGAATTTTCGTCATCACACAAGTGTATTGGTGTATTATTATTATTCTTATATTATTTTTATGAATTTTTAATAATTATTTGGGTATTTTTTAAATTAATTTTTTTTACGTCTTTAGATCCGGAGAGCCACGGAGGTGGGTTCCGATACGGACTGCAGACAATTAAACAAGAAAAAACGAAGAAAAGGAAAGGGCAGAGGCAGACCCGGCAGTAGCGGAGGATTAGGCGAAGACGACGACGAGATGGAGGGCGTTAGCAGTTTGTCGCCCGAGAAACAACTCACATGTTCCTTAATCCTTCAGGAACTCAATAATAAGATGAGCACTGTGGCGTGGAAACCCCTGTAAAGACTATCAGAAGGATCGCCGAGGCGATAGGCGCGCAAAGAAATCTCGCAAAGTGGCAATAGATTTACCAGTGTTGTAAATATTATGACTGTTCGTACATCATTACGTTCAATATCTATACATATATATATATATACATATATATACATACATTATAAGAATTTGTATCTTCGAGTAACTCGAATCGACTGAAAAAATCGAAGCCATATTGTCGTCTCTTGAAACGCAAGTTACGAATACACGAACGGAGTTTTTGCTTTCAAAAGCTTCCCGAGGGCAGTTGACGATTTTTTTTAAATTTTTTTTTTGCGATAAGAATTCATCGCGCATATCGCAGTAACGTGCGCTATCTTTGTCGCGCTAATTATGATTCCGCGCTACTGGGATATACGTGATTTTACGTCTCTGCGTTGCAAATTCGCGTGAACATTTAAACGTTTCTGAATCGAAGCGGAAAATAATGAATGCCTTCTCCTCGAGCATTGATTTATTTTTCTGTATTTCGATATTTTTCTAAAGCGTTTCCCGAGGGTAGTTAGTGAATTTAAGAGTTTTTTTTTTGCGATGCGGATTCATCGCGCATATCGCAGAAGCGTGCGATCTCTTTGTACGCCGCATGAGAATTTCGCGCTTACGGCGCACATGCGTGTCTCGTATCCCCATTGCGAATTCGCGAGAACTTCAAACGCGTGTTTGAGTCAAAATGGAAACGAATGATCCGCTCTTCTCCTCGAGTATCGATTTTTTTCTGTGTTTGATATTCTATTTCTTTTTTTTTATACGACGCCGTTTCGTTGAGACAATCAGAGAGGATCCGTGAGTTTCGGAAACTCGTGACTCTCCGCTTCGTTTTATCGGAGGTGAACGAGTTTTTCTTTTTTTTTTTTTTTAATTCATTTTCTATGTATTCTCTGTGTGGCTAGTCGACTCGTATAACATTGCGACACACGATTTTTTTTTGTGTATGACGACGAAATCCATTTGACGGGTTTAATAAATGTGATAAATGAAACGATTTTTCTAGTCTCGTTATTTATTCTAATTGAAAATTTGAATGTTGAATTTGAAAAAATTTGCAAATTTTTCGAAAAAAGTTTTTTCTATATTTTTCTGATTTCGCTGAACTTGAGAAATATTTCAATCCTGAGAATTGGATTAAGACGATTTTATGCTTATTAAGATTTCTCGATTCTTTTGCAATCGGAGATTTTTTTTTTCACTTCGCCATATAGAAAGCATTGTTTCCGTGAATATTTTTCTACTTGGAAATTTCCATTTAAATTTCGTCAATATTATCAGAAACCCTCAAAAATCGATGTTTCACTTTTTTTTAAAGAAATTTTTAAAATCACATAATGCTTCAATAATTTATCTAAATTTTTTTTTTTTATTTTGCGAATAAAAGAAAATTGCAAGAGGCAACAATGTGGAAATTGTTAATATTAAAGGTAAGTATTTTTTTCTCACGATTCAAATATTTTCTTTCTATTCCCTCGTAATTCTGAAAATACGAATAAAATTTAAGAAATATCATGGAAATTATAAGGAATTTTGATCCTCGCATTTACCGATCCCCTCTGCGTATCCTTCGTCGATAATCTGAAATACTCAATAATCTTGCGGTTTCGGGGGATACAGTCACGTGTCTCGTTATCGATGGTTTTATCAATTGTTTATTCGCAGAATAAACGAAATTCAATCGCTCATCAGCAACAAATCATGCATTTCCGCACGATTAATCGTCAAAATAGAATGAAGGATGATACAAAATAATCTATAAAATACTGTAGTCTATTCGCACCGAGTATCAGAGCTTTTTTTTTGTTTTTTTTTTTCCCTTAAATGCGCACATCAAGAATAGTTATGCATTTTTTAAAATATTTTTTTGTCTCGTAATTAAATTCTACAAACTAAATTGTTTTTATTTATTTTTTTTCGACCATTCGACGAGGATATGGCCGCTGACGCCGAAATTTCGATTCCGATATACTTCGGCTAATCGTAATTTTCGTTGACGTATCGTATTAAGTAGACTCACGCAAGAACCGCTCTCGCGTAGAATTCTCCGTCGAGAACTGGTCCACATTTTTGGTTTTTATTTATATTTTTGTTGTTGTTGTTTGTTTTTCCCCATCGGATAAAATAACAAATAGAACTATTTAGACGCTACTTGTCGTGAACATGAAGTTGTGCATCGAGTTCACTGGCCGGAGAAAGAATCGTTTATAATCGTTATTGCCTTTTGGCTTAAGAAACGAGAGACAAACAATGAATCGTATGATTGTTTTCTCTTCGGGAATATATATTAACGTAAAATGAAAATGAATAACGCGGCATACGGCGAATTCGATACACCGATTTTCTCTCAAATGCGGAGTAAAAATTTTTTGACTATACCGTCGGAAATATACATTTACAAAAGTAATACATCGCTCTATTCCTTCCGTTTATACTGTTACTTTTTTTTTTTTTTTTTTTGTGCTAAGAGTTAGTTATTTATAAGTACATACTTTCTAACGTTTTGCAGTCAGAATATATCTTGCGTGCACTCCTCCTTCATGTTTTTTTTTTTTCTTTTTTTTTTCCCCCTTTTTGTTATCATATACAATTAGAATAATAAGGCAAGACATCTGTTTTATGTAATTTCATTTTTTTTTTCCATTTTTCTAATTAGTCTTCGTGAGTGCCGATCGTTTGAGATGTTTAGCGTACAATTCGCAAATAATCATTCGATCAAAGGCAATGGAATTTTTGTTTTTTTTTTTTTTTTTTTGAGAAATCGTGTCGCCATTTTATCCTTTACAATTTCGTTCGACGATAACGATTACTTTCATTTATGTATTTTATATTGCTCCGTTATAAATGAGACAAAATTAACGTCGCGATCGGACGTACATTTCCGTTGAATTAATTCTTCGATTAGTGATAACTATTTCGTTCGCACAATTTAGTAAATGTTTTCACGTTTCAAATAATTCACTATTATTCGTAATCCGCTGCGATCGGTCCAATCGGCAGGTTATTTTCATTCGCATTTCTCGCATTCGAAGAATCGCAACTTTCGGTTTATCGGCTTTTTCAACGTTCGAGTTATTTAGGTCGCAACGCAGTGTCCCGCGTTCGATATTTCCGTGAAAAAATTTCCTCACGATGTTATATATCAGCAGTTCAGCGATACAATTTCAAACTCGTCTGGCGAGCTGTCGATTTGTTATAATTTGTCGATTTGCGCGTTGGCTTCGGCGAGTCTCTGTCGTTTCTTGATGAAAGGCATGAAACCCCATAGAGACGATCCACCGACGAGGATTATACCGAGAATACTGAATATCGGTCCATAGCTGCCGATGTGTTCGAATATAAGACCGCAAATAGGTGGTCCAATGAGTTGTATCACTCCGTTAACGAACAGCGATATACCGTAAGACGACGTGAGCTTTTCAGTACCGAGCATATCGGCCATTATAACGGCGGTAACACCGACGTATATACCGGAAGCCAAACCAAAAACTCCGCAATAAACGGAAAGCCATATATAAGAAGTCGCGAGTGGAAGTAACGCCAACGATATACCGGAAACAAATAAGCCGCCGACGAAGTACCAATGTTTCGGCATCAATTTCATGTCCGACAAAGCGGAGCCGCCGATTCTTCCGATGAGATCGAGAACCGAAACGGTCGACAACAGTAGCGACGACATATTCTTGTCGAATTTCAAAGAATTCGCATAAGTCGGAAGTAAAATGACGAAATTCGTGTAGCTAACGGCGTTGGTGCTGTTGGAGATGAGAATAACGAGATACATGGGATCCTTTAGTAGACTAATGTCGAAAAATTTCGATCCCGGCGAGTCCTTTGCCTTAACAGTTTTTTCCGGTGATTTTCTAAATGTACTCGTTATAGCGTTCAGTGTCATCGTTGATGCGTGTTCGGGATGTAAAGCCGATAGGGTGCTGCCGTGATATGGCGTACTGACGTAGTTAAACGACGAGGAACTCGGCGAACGGGCGGTCGTTCTTCTTCTCGAGAGTCGGCCGCTTTCGAAACCTCCGCGTTCCGGCACCGCGTGCAATGCCGGTGTGCTGTGCATTTGGCTCGCGAAATCTCGACCGCTCGGCACACTGATTTTTCGCGTTCTTCCCTGAACCGGTGTATTCTTGTAATTTTCGAGCGCTACGCTCGACGCACTTTTCGGGACTATCGGCGCCGCGGCTTTGCTGTTAGAATTTGGTATTATAAGGAGATTGTTGAGTTTCTTTTCTTCCTCGGGACTCGTTATGGCGACGGAACCGGCTTCCATCTCGTCCTCGTCTTCCGGTTCGTTCGATATCGGGACTCTCTTCATGTGCTTCTCGACGGGTTCGTAAAGCAGAGCGCTCGCCCACACGTTTAGCGTTACGGCACCCATAAGTAAAACGGCTCCTCTGGGAAAAGAATAAACGAAACGTTTTGTTATCGAAGGATGGCGATGATAAACAGTATTTAAAGAGTGTTAGCGACGCTAATAATGAGACACTTTTTTTTTTCTCACACCCCACGAATCAGACTTACCGATAGCCGTATTCTTGCAAAAGGAAACCGAGTATCGGCGGCAGAAATATCGAACCGAGGGCACTTCCGGAAATACAGAGGCCGTTCGCTAAACCTCGCAGTCTTACGAAATAGGATGTTACGATGTATACGGTCGGTGGAAACGATAGTCCGGCGCCTATTCCCACGAACACTCCGTAACTGAAAAAAAAATTTTAACGAATTAATTATGGTAATTAATAAATAGATATGTTAATTCTTTTTTTTTTTTTTTTTTTTTTTAAGCGAAAAGCATATTGTAATAATGATATTAACTGTCTTTCTCGTTGCCGACAAGCGGTCGTGGCGCTTATGTAACTATTGCGTCAACGGTACATTCGGAACATTTTAATTTTAATTTATTTAATCAAAATTTATTATAATTTTTTTTCGAATTCGTTATGTACTCAAAAATTTTATAAAATTAAAAGAAACGAAAGTAAAGAAATGAAATAAACGCATTGAAAATTTGGTAACGGAGTTCGTGCGAATATTTACCTGACGCACAGGAAACCGACGGAACTCGCGAAATAGCTTAGCATCATTCCTGCAGCGGCGAATGTTCCACCGATCAGAGTTACCGTACGGTACGAATATCTTACGGAGAGAATGCTGGACAATGGACCTGCAAAAAAAATAACAGATATTTAACATATTTTTTAAAACTAAACTTTACTAAAAAATAACTTAGTTTCCCCGAAAAAATTTGCGGGAATATTTTTATGAAATTTTTCGAAAGTTGAATTTTCAATTATATTAAATTTTTTTACAATTATTTTGAAATAAATAATAATAATTAATTAATTAATTAAACAATTATGTTTAAAATAATTTTATACTATTTCTTCGGATTTGGTAAGCAATCATTAATTTTGATTGAAGAAATATATATTTTTCGCAAATGCACCGGAGAATTTTTTATCGTTAGGATTAATTTAATTAAACGTTCAAATCGATTATATCGAAATTGGCGAATATTAACAATCAACGTCCCGCGATAAGTATAATAATTATTACATACCCAGCGAGCTGTAGAGGAAATAGCAAAGCGCGGGTATCCACGCTGCTGCGGCTGGTGACGCATCGAATACCTCGAGAAACTCGACGAACAGTACACCGAACGATTTAATAGCTCCGGGTATGAGAACGTTGACCATCACGGATGCGAGAAGCACGAGCCATCCCCAGCCCCCGTCCGGTGGTACCAACTCGCCCTCCGCCGCAACATCCTTTACTGAAAAACGTTAGAAAAAAGAAAAAAAATAAACATTAAATTCCACATTACGTCGATCGAGTAACATTAATCGAGTTCGACGAGTTAAAAAAAAACCTTCGTTAATGATTCGTGACTACGGTTTCGCATTCCCTCGATAATCGAAATTTAATAAACCTTTTCGAAATTACTACGAAAAATTGACGGTCCGGACGGACCGTCCGGTTTTTTTTTTTTTTTTTTTTCGTCGGTCGGTAACGTCAACGATTTTCATTTATTTTTGGATCAAATTGAAGATTATGGAAATGACATTTAAATGGTATCTCGAAAAACGAGTATAGAATTTCACAACGATTTATCAATTTAATGAAAATTTTAATAGCTCGATATTAACTTTGTGTCGCGCGTTTCTGATTTTTTATACGGAGGTAATATTAACGGAATGTTTGCGCGATATTTCTTTTCTAAAAAAAAAAAAAAAAAAAAAATACTCGAATGTTGGATTTTAAAAATATTGCTTTATTTTTCAATCATTCTTGCGATTCTTTAAACAATAAATTACGATGACGCAAATCGCATGTTTACTTCGGCAAGCTGCGTCGATATTGGATCGTTTAAAAAATATTATTCGCATTTTTTTACATTTTATGCTGTTATATAATTTGAAAAACAAAAATATCGAAGTAAAAAAAACGACACATTTTTTAGATAAAGTTATTTTTCCATTTTCGCGGTAACTTAAACAATGCGGAATATGATAGCGCAAAACTGCGATTAACATTTTTTTCCGTTACAATTGCAAAACAACTGCTGTAATACTAACAGATTCGTAATGCCTTGAAATCTATAAATAGTGCGAAAGTTCGTTTCCTGTTTATTTATCACGAAAACTGTGAATCAGCAGTAATAAGCAAACGCGAAAAAAAAAAAAAAAAATTCACGTGAATGCCGTGTTGATAGGCGGGTTTCGATTTTATTTGCTGTCGTCATAGATCATCGCAGCGTGCAAGTAAATGAAATATAGATAGGTAAGCATGCAAACGTAAAGATGTGTTAAAAAAAAAAAAAAAAAAAAAAAAAAAAAATCCATCGGTCTCTCGCGTCGTCTGGTTTTGGTATCGCTAAGAGGAACGATAACTCTTCTCTCTCTCGAAGTAAATACACGAGTCTGATAGCATTTAGCGCGAGTCGCCTCGTCTCCACCGCGTCATCGCGAAAGATATCGTTGAAGCATATCCCCCGAGGGATCGGAGAGTAAAGCTCTGGCGCACGGATCCGGTGGGTGTTACGAGAGTCTCGTTGCAACGAAAACATGTTTTTGCGAGAACTCCTACCGTTCTATATAATAAAACATATTCATAACTATGAAGTATACAGTACGCGCGAAAGAAAAGGAGGGTTAATGATTCGATGAACTCTCGAGGCGCTTAGCGAGGCGTTTGCTTCTATTTTCCGAGCGACTCGCCGACCTTGAATTCGTTCTTTATACACGCCGTACTTAACCTCAAACGCGTCGTTTCTTTGTGTTCACAGTACGAAACTAATTTTGATTTCTTTTTTTTTTTTTCATTTTTATTATTATTTTCTCAACAAGGCGAAGAAAGCATATGCATTAGTTATATCGTGTAGGGAAAAATTTTCATGTATCGTTATTCGCGTAATATCGAAAGTGAACGTTAGTCGCTGGATTTCGTGTTCTCGCCTCTTCAACGTCCGTACTTTCGACGCCACGTTCACGGCAGACTAACGCTATCAATGCAACGATACAGACGAGAATTCCGATAACCTCGTAAACCAATTGCCACGCGTAATTAACGAGGCAATCGAAAAACTCGTTGTACAATACCAACGCGACAATTACTCCCACAGCGGTTAGCGCAGAATTCACGATGCGGGGACTATTTTGGTGAAGAATATTCGCGACTCTTTGCCTCGGGGATGTTCTATTAATAATATCGTCAGGTTGCTCGGTTCTTCGATCGATTCCAGCTGAGTATACTACACACCGCGTGTCATCCTCTTGGGATGTTTTCGTCCGTTTCGACTGCTGGAGAAGACGTTGCCGTTCGCTCATCATGCAAGAGCTGCATCGCTGCGCTGGCATTGCCCTCCGCGTCTTTTTCGTTTTACGATAAAAGGTCTTCTCGTTTTTTTTTTTTTTTTTTTTTTTTTCATTCGTATACTTTATCGCGAGGGAATTCCGCGACGTTTGCAATTTTTATGGACGAAACTCGGAATGTTACGAAGCTCGTCTCTGCCACGGGATCCGCTGATACCTGTCGATCGTCGAACGTTAGGATTTTTCGCTATGAATAACACGAGGACGTGGGAGGTCGGGCACGTGCGCGATACTCGAGTGCTCTTTGAGTATCGTATTTCGTATCAGATGCCTGTATTGGATATTTTTGCTACAAGCATTTCTTCATAGTGGTGCACTTATCGGAGAGGAAAAAAACTTTACATTCGTTGCGATATAGAGTATTCATACCATTTCGGTAGATACGACATGTCTTTTCGTTCAGTTTTATCTATTATGTTCGAAAAATGAAAAAAAAAAAATTCAAACGCCATGACATTTTTTTTAAATCGTTGAGTCGATAACTCCGTTAATCGATGTAAATACTTTCGAAATATGGAAAAAAAGAAATTCAACGAAAGAGAACGTAAATCAACAGGAAAGGGAAAGGAATTTAAATATTCAACGATTTGGAAGCAATTCTCGTGAAAAATGACGGGAGAGCGGCAAAAAACGGACACATAGAAATTTTATAAAAATTTCAATAAAAGTTTCAAAAAATTGGTAAAATTTTTGAAAAATCGAGATAAAATCAGAAATTGTTATTTAATCTCATTCGATCGTTCTTTGTGAATTTTATCGAATTTTAAAATTGTTTATCTTGTCATTTTTTTGTCAAATAAATAAATAGATAAATAAAAATCGGCGCATCTACCATATTTCGTATTTTTTTACCATCCCTCTCATCACAGTGCACGACTATTAAAACTGCCATTTTTAATCGCCATTTTTAATTATAAACATATTTAACCTTTACACGGTGATCTCGCTGTTTCCTGCGCTCTCGGAACGTTTCCCTTTTCCCCGTTCTTCCCCGTATTCGAAATATCATTAGTTACGCATTTCCGATCATTGCCAAAAAATAGATTGCAACATCTCTCGATATCCTCGAGGCTACGGCCTCGACGCGATTCCTCTTCGTTTCGGGAATTAAACGAGAGCGTTTCTATTTGCTGTGGCAAGCTATTCCCGGAGGCCAAACGCGTCGACGCGGCTCTTGGACCTCTCAGTACCACGGGATCGTTCTGTGAAAGTTCCGTCGCGTGTCTGCAAGGGTTTCCGGAACAATAATAATTATCCGCGCCGTTCGGACAATCTCCGCGACCGCGTCGCGATCTCAAACGATCGGGTGATCCAACTTCGGATATACCGAGAGGTTCGATAATTTGCGGATAACAACGAACGGGCGTCGAATCAATGGAGCGCGGCGCGTTTGTCGGTTCATTGGAAAACTCGGCGCACTCGGACCCGCAATTTCCGGAGTGTCGATCTATCGCACAAGGATAATCTGTTGCGCGCCGCGTATCGCGTATCGTATCGGCGTCGTTGTACCGCGAATCGTCTCTTCTATTGCGATGGATCGTAAATATTTCGCAATGGAAAACGAAAAATATCGACAAAGCGACAGTCAGTACGATGATCAAGTATTTCACCATTACCGGTGTATTCTCACGAAGATTCAGTTATATCAAATGGAAAACTATATCGAAGGAGAAACAAAAAATTCAATTCGGATTTATCGAGTGTGAAACAAGGTTATCGCAATTAATCGTTAATTAACTCGACGCAAATTACTAACCTCGGAATTTTTTTTTATTTTTCCATCGATCGATAAAGAAGCGACATAATTTTGTAACCAAAGGAAATTTCTCAAAAAGTTTATTGCGTTTTCGAATTTTATGAATAGGGATTACTGGAAATTTGGTTATTTGTATTGTAAGCCGAAACCGTCACTCCGTCGTTCCATCGCTTCGATCGATAGCCGACGGGGTGGACTTGTGTGCGTTTGATTTATCAATAGAAACTCAAGTTTTTTTTTTTTTCACACACACAGATAAACGGATTTTATTCGAGTTTAATCGCGTAGCTCGCGTGGTCAGCAGAGACTTCGGATATGAGATCACATCGCAAGCATATCGGACGTATCGGCATTTTTAATATAATATACCAGCGGGATAAACGCGCCGCGTTGGGCTTCGGAACGTTTTAGATATATAGAAAAATTCAATTTCATTCATAAAAAAGTGGAATAAAATTCATTCACTTTTTTTTCTCATAATAAATATGAATGAAATTCATTTTTCTTATTTTTTTATGAATTAATCTATCGATTTTTATATCATGTATTGAAATAAAATTGAAGTAAATAGCGGATATGCGATTTATTAATATTTGCACCGGAAATGTTTATTACGGGATCGGAATACTTCTTCCAACGAACAATTGTATGCAATGCTGAAACAATTTTTTATCCCCATTTTTTATACATCCGATACAATTTACCATATATATCTCGTAAAAAATATCGTCAATTTTTTACAGTAGAGAAATTAATGACGCCATTTATCGAAAATTACGAGAATTATGTCAATTTCTACCAGAGAATGGTAAAAATTCCCATAAATGTGGTAAAAAGTCTCATAATATCGAGCATTTTGATAGTTGGCGCCACTGTCGAATTTTACGAGGTGACATAGTAATTTCTATGGATCCTTTTCTCCGTGTATACGAAACACGTTTTTTGCCCAAAATCGCCGAATTTCCTTCGCAAGAGAGGAAAACATGCGTCTTTATAGTATTATTGCAGCTGAAAACCTTATTGAACTCGAGTGCGGATTTCATACGTAATTATACTCCGTGTCAATAAAAAAAAAATAAAATAATAATAATAATACAAATAATAAAGAACAATGTATTCATTAGCGAACGCCTTCGCCTCGGCAACTGTTGCGCATCCTTGTGGAGTGATATAATCGGATTGGACTACCTGATTGGAAACCTTAACCTTCGTAGTGACCCACTTCCTCGACGAAGATACCAGCCGTGTGGACTCAGTCGGGGTCTCGATATTCACAGCCGACGGTGAATAAATAATCATGTTAATGACTTATACCAAATGACTAACCGTTCGTTCGATGCAAAAAAATATCGATAACAAACCATTGTTCGCCGAAAAACTCCGTGTCTCGTAAAATAGTAAAAAAAAAAAAAAATATATCGATAACAAACGATTGTTCGTCGAAAAACTGCGGCGTGTCTCGTAAAATAGCAATTGAACAAAAATGTTCATTATGCGTTCGTAAATCGACGAAAACGAAGGTACAAAAGAAATCGATGATTCATGCGGACGAAAAGAATTGCCGAATGTCTCGTATTAACGTTTAGTATCAATAAGCCGAGTAGCCGTACTTCCGCGTTGCTGCGGGTGTAATCCGTAATGGAGTGGAAGCTGATGCCGAGAGACTCGGCATCAGTCGGTTGTTTTCTCGATCTCTCGTTTCTTCGCGACTCCACCATCTAATAATAAATTTACAGGGGCACGAACTACGCTCGTATATTCCCGGTAGAAGGGTCGTCGGGCCCAACAACACCCGTCATCAGCTCGGTATGAGGACTCATAGGGAGAGAGAACGGTGAGTTAAGAAATAAAAGACTTCACAGACATAAAGAAAGAAAGAAAGAAAGAAAGATGAGGCTGAGAAGCAGCCTTTGGGAATATTCCATTTGGGTCGAGGAAATTTCCACTACGAGACCGCGAAGACCTCTCGAGAATTGGGGTGGCGATGTAGGGAAGAACGGGGCAAAACGGACCAGTTAAGGAACACAGATCGTTGCCATGATTTCAGAGACATTAATTAACTGTTCATTAGCAAATTAAATTCACAAAAAATATTCCGATCTTTCCAGAAAAAAAAAAAAAAAAAAAAAAATTAAGGGGAAAAAATGCGCCATTTTCTATAAATAGAAAAAAATTCGTTATCGAGGCTTTGCGACCCATTGACATAAAACTTCGCGCGCAACCCGATAATGCTATCATTTTTGGCATTGAGTTTAACGATAATGGATACGGTGGTTTGAATTTTACGAATTTTTTTGGTTTTCGAATAGTTAATGAAAAATTTTAATTTGAATTTTGCGGTCATCCATTTTGCCGCGTATCGATCTTAGTTTTGCTCGATCCATTTTACCCCAATGGTCAATTTTGCCCCAATCTTTCGAACTTCGACATCTGTTGCCGAAATCGACGCTACCCTCGCTGTCCGATTCGAATCTTTCGGTTTATCCGAACAAAGGCCGCTTTAAGGTAGTAACGTAGTGGAGACGAATGGTGCTGCTGCTGCTGGTAGAAGCCTTGTAGTCAGGCAGCTTTAATGTGACCCGCGGCACGAATGGATTCGTTCTTTGCTTTGGATGAATTCACAGCACGATACGTGCCCATTTCCATAGCAACAATCTTGAAAGCTACGTGAAGCTACTGTGTTACAAGGATATTCAATCACGTGGGGCTTTTTCTATATAGAAATGCCGTTTGAATTCGATTTATCGAGGATAAATCTATTTTCATGGATGAAGTCTTTTGGGATTGTAACCCGAGTTTCTGAACCCTATAACAAACCATAAGGATACGTTTTTCTTAAAAAAAAAAAAAAAAAAAAAAAAATGTTGACTTTTGAAATTTTTTAAATCATCATTACGAATAACCAATCGCATGGGATTCGCGATACTTACGATGTTTTCGTAAATATTTTTAAAAAACCGCTTTTTCGCCCGAAATGAAGGAATCTCCTTATTATTTTATGCACTCCGAGAAAAAAAAAAGTTTATTAAGAGGCAAAAAAAAAATGTTGACTTTTGAAATTTTTTATATCATCATTACGAATAACCAATCGCATGGGATTCGCGATACTTACGATGTTTTCGTAAATATTTAAAAAAAAACCGCTTTTTCGCCCGAAATGAAGGAATCTCCGTATTATTTTATGCACTCCGAGAAAAAAAAAAGTTTATTAAGAGGCAAAAAAAAAAAAATGTTGACTTTTAAAATTTTTAATATCATCATTACGAATAACCAATCGCATGGGATTCGCGATACTTACGATGTTTTCGTAAATATTTTAAAAAACCGATTTTTTTCCCGAAATGAAGGAATCTCTTTATTACCTTATGCACTCCGAAAAAATAAAAAAAATTTATTAAGAGGCAAAAAAAATGAAATTTTATAACCTTTTTTAATAAATAATCGAATATCGCGTAACCGATGTTCGGTAACAGTGACGAAAAATTTAATTCGCGATATCTAATTATACGTTATGTTGACGATAAATGAACAATTTTATTAGTGTAACTTTGATAAAACATTGTAGATAAATGGCTTACCGAATAAGTTATTAAACGACGAAGCAATGAGAGTATATGTGAGACAATATGTGTTTTGCTTTGGTGTTTCGATTTTTCCAGCATCCGATGCACGTGCGTAACGTGTCGATTTGTCTGGCTTCGCGGTAATACCGAGAGACCAATCTCTCATCGTGTACAACCAGTCATTCTCTCTCCGGCAAAGGTAATCGAGTGCATAACGGCGTGAAAGGATTTTCCTCGCCGAGGCATTGAATCGTCGAGATAACATGCGGGAGCACTTCGTGCTTTTATCGTTATAAACGCGAATGGGACAAAAATTGACACTACGAAAGATGTCTTTATACGTCTCTCAAGATTTCCAATATAAAAATTTTTATCGCGATATATTTTAAAAAATTCTTTTAACGAAAGAATGGTGTATAAAAAAATTATAAAAAAAATATTACGACTTAAAAAAAAATGTAAAATTTCGCGAAAAAAAAATCGCAGGTTTACTTACAAATTTTGTAAGATCCGAATGTAATAAAAAAAAAAAGATGTTTATTTATGGTAATAATAATCATTTTTTAGAGCAATTTGCAATATAAATAAAATGATAGATTTTAACATAAATAAATGTCGCTATTTTATTAAA
Source organism: Buathra laborator (assembly GCA_934046635.1). NCBI lineage: Eukaryota > Metazoa > Arthropoda > Insecta > Hymenoptera > Ichneumonidae > Buathra > Buathra laborator. Next base: position 18,856,187 of record OW203893.1, on the reverse strand, counting down.
CTCGATCCATATGATTTAATTTACTTTAAAAAATGATGCATTTCACCAGAATTTTTTGAGTATTCGGCGTGTAATTTTTTTTTTTTTGTAAATTCGTCCTTCAAGAATTTTAATAACGAAAATTTTCAGTCAATAGCCGAATGGCCTCGAATTCGCGAGATCGTTATTTTCGTTTACAAAAATATACGACGAATGAAAAATGAAGCATTAAAAATATATCAGACGATAAAAGACGCAACTTGTCACTCGGTGAAAAAAAATGTGTCGCGTTAGGAGTGTTTACGCTGCGATCGATCGTTAAAGTTTCGTCGAGTAGTCGAACTGAAGGAAAATGAAGAAGAAGAATGAGACAAGGAATGAGAGGTCGCGGAACTCGTCCATAGATCAAATTCTCGCGGTTGGAAAACCTTGAGAAAATCCGTAAATACATATTTACACGTTTCCGAAGAGGAGGATGAAAATCTCCTGATTTACATAAGAGTTTCCATGGTTCCCGTGGTCCGGGCGATAAATTATCGCGCGTTCGGCTTCGTCTGCGAGTCTCGAGTTAAAGTTATAACGCGTTAATATATATAGGTATACGCAACAGCATTATAGATCGTTGCGAACAGCTGACTCCGCGAATGTCCCGTAATTCACAGAGCCCGGAAATTCTCTCGCAATTCTTTTAATTTTTTTTTTTTTTTTTTTTTTTCTCGTTTCAAGTTTATTCGTATATTCGATCTCACTGCAGTGTTGGCGCGCGTGTAAACCACGAAGAAACGTGAACGCGCATGAATCTTTTTTCAAACCTCGTGGAAGCGTCCCACGTGTCCCCGAGTGCGGCTGAGATAACTTTAATTATAAAAAAAAAGTTGTCGGTACTCGTCTTCGCGATCGAGACGAGCGTCTGCTCGGAAACGAGAAGAAACGTGACCCCGTTGCGCGGCGATAAAAAAAAAACAGATTGACCGAAAGGAAAAAAAAGTTTAATCAACAGTGTAGATCGCGACTCGCGATCGCGAGTAGATAAAATCGAGAATCATTAGATGGAATAAGAAAAAAAAGAAAAAAATAGGAAAAGGATCTAAGAAAGATGACTATCGAGATAGATAGCCGGAAAAAGGTTGTTGAGTAATGATTTACTGTACGCCCATTAACCCGATCATTCGCTGTGTACACGAGAAGACTATCAACTACGCTTACGCGTTACCACAACAATAAGATAGTTGTGTTATTGCCGTCCGGGTACCCGGCGATGACCGGTTTTAACTCGATACGATAAAGCGATCGCACTAACCAACGGGGCTCCGCGCACCACGTACCGACCAACTAGGTACTCCGGGTACCGCGTGATATCGCCAACGTGAATGTAAACTCTGTCTGAATTTGTGCGGTAAGAAAAACCGGTTTCCGGTACACCACGTACATACGGATAGATACCTAATGCACAATAGTGGGCAGTAAGGCGGAGAGACTCGCGCGTTAGGCACACCGATAGCCCCCACTCGATCGCGTGCTGCTTGACCATTAACGATTTTGCACCCGGGAACTTCGGTTTTTTCGTAATTTTTTTTTATTGCCAAGCATTACCGAGTCGTATACTTGACCGATAATACTCGAGCTCCGAAAAAAATGACGAAAATTTTCTCGCGATTTACATCTTTACGGTGAATTTGCACCCGTGGGCTCCGGATTTTTTTTTTGTCATTTAGGTTTGGTTTTTTTTTTTTTTCTTTTTTGTATTCATTGCACCGTATTAGTGAGTCATTTACTTTACATTTTAATGATGAATTTAATTTTGCACCTGTGGCATCAAATTTTGAATTTTTTCGCAATTCGTATTTACCGTCGTGTAGTTGACTGAAAATTTTAGCAATTCAAAAAAAAAAAAAAAAAAATTGACTCGTAATTTATTCCGCGACGTCGATTTTGAGGATCAAACGAAATTGATCTTTCAATTTTTTTTTCTATTGTAGTCGTGTCGACTGATAGAGAAAAACGATCGAACATTAGCAATCCAAACACGAAGCACGAAAATTGACTGACAATTTACATTTCAATGAGCTCCACGATGAAACATCAACATCGATGTGTCTACTAATCGACGCGATCTCGCAATTTGTTTTTGCACGATTTTTACGAAAGTCGGGGTTTTCTTTTTTTTTTTTCTTTTTTCGTCTCGAAAAAAGCCGATGGACACAGCGAACACGATCGGCGCAGAAAGTATGATGAATACAGATACGAAGAGCAGAGCAGAGGGGCAAAAAATCTCATGACTATGCATGTGTTTGAGAAAAATAGGTCAGTTTATCTTCGCGATTGATCGCGGCGCTTTCTATTATCGCCGTGTCATGTATACGTATTCGAAGAATAAAAGTATACGTCGAATTGGCAAAAAGAAAAGTACTGAAAAGTATGAAGGGACAAAAATATCGCGTTGACGGGCGAAATAATTTTGCAATGGACGGGGAACAAAGAATTCTTTTTCGTCCCGTCCGTTTTACGTAGCCTCGGGCCTCTTGGAAATAGGCCAACGCGCGTGCTGTGCACGAAATTTTTTTTTATATATACGTGACTAACGGTTCTTCGTTTCCGCTGTTCGCGATGTGTTTCGCCGATGTTGGCTCAAGGTTCGCCGAAGTAGGAAGCCGGTATCACGACAAACATATCCCACAGACATTGTTGATCAGTGATAGAAAAAAAAAAAAACAAATAAAAAAAGAAAACGGTACTTCGCGATGGAGTTTTTTTTATCGTAAATATATGCGGCAAGTAGTCTATTCGACGTGTATGCAAAAGGTAACTTCCATTTATGAAATATTATATATAAAATATATAATAAACAATAAATATGTTATTATTATTATTATTATTATATATATTTTATTTTATATTTTATAATATTTGTGAAAATGGATTACAATATATGAAATATAATTATAAATGTGTATTTTCACGGGGATAATAGGTGAAAACATATTGATAGAATGTTTCTCCATTTTTGGACCCTCGGGGACTCGTAACTTCGACAAGAATCTCTGATAAGGCAAACAATTTTTTCGACGCGTCAACGCGCGAAAGCGTAAATAATACATTATTCAATTTCGTCGCCGAACGCTTCGGGACACATCGTGCCACCAGACGACATCTTCGTAGCCTTAGGGAAATTATTCTCTTTCAATCTGTTCGTTTATTGATAATACTACATGCTTCGCAGCTGTTCTCGCGCTCCATAATGTAACGAAATATGGTAATGTAATATACGCATTGTGACACTGGTATGTCGCGTTATTAATGGTACGATAATAATGCGAAACATTTATTTTCCGGATTAAAAAAATCTATTTCCGGCGATTCGCAATATTTCACTCGGCTTTCGCCCACAACTACTATTGTTTTCTCGTTCAGCGTGAAATAAATACGTGGAATTGAGTAAAACATTTTTCGAATGTGTAGCAATTTCGATGCGTAGCAAAAAATTTGAAAGCCCTTCGTAGAATGAATCGTTCCATTGAATGAAAAAAAAAATTGTATTCATTTAAAAATTCCAACTGTATGGCAATCTAATGTACTCATTTTTTTAAATAAAAAAATGGCATTATTATAAATACCGCTGTGTGCCGTACAGTGATCTTTCACGCACTTTATTTCATTGAAAAAAAAATTAAAATAGCTGGTGGTTTTTGGAGTCATTTTTGGAAAATCGCAGCAACGAATGTACTTAATATGAATACGAAAAAGTTTTGTTTTTTGCAAAAAATAATTCATTTATTTTAAACAATGAAAAAATTTGGAAAAAAAGGGAATTGAATTTTTTTTTGAATTTGGTAATTTTTGGAAAATCGTAGCAACGAATGTACTTAATATGAATACGAAAAAGTTTTGTTTTTTGCGAAAAATAATTAATTTATTTTAAACAATGAAAACATTTGGAAAACATTGGAATACATTTTTTTTTGGAATTTGGCAATTTTTGGAAAATCGTAGCAACGACTGTACTTAATATGAATACGAAAAAGTTTTGTTCTTTGCGAAAAATAATTAATTTTCTTTTAAACAATGAAAAAAATTGTGAAATAATCGAGTGCTCATTATTTTAAAGACTTCGAAAGAACAATAACATTATGACGCATTTTTATTACTTCCTATATATCGCGATCTGTTGTGTACTTTTTTTTTCGATATAAACGGATGTTTGGCGAATGAGATTTAAAGATGTGATTTCGATACCCGGCTTATCTTTTTAATTATAGAATAAATATTGTTAGCTGCGAGGCAGACGCGCGCAATAGATAAGAAAGAAAAAAGAATTAGTCAGTCGAGACATATGCCGTGAAAAAGATCGATGCACCAGAAATCGAAGGAAATGAAGAAAGCAATTTCATTATCACGTAATGTGTGAATTTGTTATATATAATAATATTTTCATTAAAATTTTCATTAAAAAAATCGTATAGAATCCGTAATTTGTTTTTCAACAAACACGTCGTGTTTTATGTATTTTTATACAAACGGCGTAATATCAAAGGTTACTATGAGAAAAAGCTTATCACTTATTTTTTTCTTTCTTATTATTATGTAACTATGTAAAAAATGATTTTGCAAAAAAAAGGAAATTAAAAAACTACGAAAAGAGTTCCTAACCTAATTCTTCCGTATTATACGAAATAAAAAAACAAAATCCTTGAAGAAATTCCTAAAGGAATTTTATCTTTTTCATTTCGTAGAACACGATAAATATGTCGGTTTCCCACTATTATGTACTCGGAATACAATGATATCTCTAGTCGAGAATACGAACAATCGTTAATTTCTGCCCTCGGGTCAAGTGCACAACATTTTTCATCTATGTCCGACATATTTTTCCCGCTATACCTATTTCCTCGTTAACTCAATAGGAAAATACGAAACATTTCACAGTCGAACAAAAACTCTTGTTTTTCATTATTAACATTTTCCGTTCCGAAAAATCCGTATAAATCATTCAAATTACAAGATTCAAAAAAAAAAAAAACATCGAACCACACATTTCCATGTAATTTTTGCAATGAACACGAATCCAATGGAATCTTCGATCTAAAAATGAAGCGAGTGAATCGATAACCTCAAAAAAAAAAAAAAAAAAAAAACCGATTTTTCACTATAAAATGTTAATGAAATTTTTTTCTAACGGCTCAAATAACCATTAACCACAAACACCGGGACTCTGTTTGAAAGAAACAATGGATAGAAACGTTTTTTCATTTAGCGAAAAAAAATTTATCCGGGAACGCGGCATTGTTTTGGAGCGCAAGTCGTTACGTATTCACGACTCCGTGATTGCCAATTATCCGTAGTTTTTCTTTCCGCAAGCCTTGCAACGGATAAGGTTTTCTCATAAATTCAAATGCCCCACAGCCCTATCCGGGATAACTAAAGTGGCCTAGAAAACTTTTTTCTTTTTTTTTTTCTTTTTTTTACTCCAATATCTAACTATACGCGTAAGTATTGAAATTGTACGTAAAAAAAAACAGAACGGGTATATGCAGTCGATATTACGATTCAGGTGTGTATAGTCAATAATAGAGTATCGTGTATACTTGGTATGTTGGTGTCGTAGGTCACGTAATCGTATGCAACGTCATTCACCTTCGTTCTACATTTGCAGTATGCAAAAGTTTCTCTATCTTTGTCTGTTCCCCCATTATCCCCTCCGCTTCTGCACTGTTCGCTGACAATTAGCACACAGAGAGGTCATTGTTCCTGGATCGCTGCTCAGCGATAGCACTTTTTTCCAAAGTGTCTAACAACGAGGGAACATACAATTTCACGACATTTTAGGTGTTTTCAGAGACGAATTAAAAAAGTCGAGAAATTGCTATTTATGGTTCATAGCAGCGTATTGTTTATTATTCATAATAATGATAATTTTCCGCCGAAAAATGAAAAAGTTTGGATACCATAAAAGTTTTGCAATGCTAAACGATAACACTGTAATTCAGTTAATTGCGTTGAAGAGTAATTTTTACACTGTTTCGACGCTTCGAAAATTACGGAAAATTCGCAAAATAGCGTTTCGCAGATTCGTTAAAAAACGTATTACGTGCAAATCATTCCAACTTTGAGTTCAATTATTTCGGCTTTGAGACATTAAAACGCATTAAAATTCCACAGATATTCGAATAGTTTATTAAACTATGTGCGCTTCAAGTTTTAACAAATAAAAAAAAAAAACCAAAACTGTAAAAAAAAATTGAAAGTTTTTACGCATACAAAGACACATTTAATGTCCAATAGTCATGAAAAATAAATCGACTTGTAAAGTAAAATTGAAGCGAATTATCGGATACAAAATACTTTTCTAATAAAATTAAAGTAAATTTCCAAAACTAAAATCGACAAAATTTTAAAATATATTCTCAATTAAATTCCCATCACAATTGCACAATTAAATTTAATGTGCCGATTTTTGCATAAAATTTTCAGCAATTTTTTTTTTTTTTTTACAATTAGCCGATATACCGGCGAATTATCGGATTTAAAATACTTTTATAATAAAATTTAAAAAAATTTCCAAAACTAAAATCGACTAAATATTTAAATATATTCTCAATGAATTTCCCATCACAATTGCACAATTAAATTTAATGTGCCGATTTTTGCATAAAATTTTCAGCGATTTTTTTTATTTTTTTATAATTAGCCGCTATAATTATCTGAACGATATACATAAACGTTAGCGAGATGCATCTAACGCGTTACTGCGCACATCTACAAAATTATTCTCGAGATCCGCCTTTCATATAATTAAGTTTCAGCCTCTCAACGGAGCATATCATATGCAAATGGAACCCCTCGCGTAATTCGTAATCGTACGCATACTAAATAAAAAAAACGCATCTAGCGTGCGCCCGCTAATCCGGCACACGGTCAGGTGCAAAGGCTCGGTGCCTCGCGGATAGCGCGCGGCGCGTTTCGCATTGCATTCGGTCTGATGCACTCGGCAAGCGAACGACCGAGATGCGTGTCGCCATTGCCGGTCAGGTCAGGTTATTTAAATCAGTTCCGTTGCGGTAATGGTACGGGTGCGTATAACCACGTCGTTTGCAATACACAACTCAACACTGTAAAGGATGGATGAAAATTCGCGGTGGTAAATTGCCAAGTAACAGCGTTGCGATACGCTGCCACATCACGAAGGGTTCGCGGATGTTGAGTTGTTGGATGTTGAAACGATGATGAGAACGAGAGCGATATATATATATATATCTTTTTTTTTTTTAGTTCGAAACCATTTCTCACTGTCGCCGGAGATTTTCTCATTTCCGGACGAACCGCGGAGAACCGAAATTCCTCGAGTGTAAAGCCGAAAAATCTTAAGAGTCATCGCTCTTACCTCGGAAATGGCAATTTTCATCGCATAGAAATGCGTCGTTAGTCGCAAGGAGAAGAAAACTTCGACGAACGTGATTGGGTTTTCTGAAGGGTTTGATTGTAGGGTAATTCACGATGCGTGGAAAGTTTCACAGTGGCCTTGTTGACCGGGGGGAGGGGGGGGGGGGGGGACACTACGGATAAGCGCTCCAGGGACGATAATTATAAAAGAACGCCTTCGCATTTTTTTTTTTTTTTCTTTTCTTATAGCGATCGTTAACAGCGATTACCACGTCGTGCCATATACGTGAGATCGGGAGAGAGTGCGAGAACGCGTGCAAAAGAGGTGCGACAAGACCTTTTTTGTTTTTTTTTTTTTTTTTTTAATTGCAAATTTTTCGTAAACCGATAAAAATCATAAAAAACGGTGCAACAAGACAACAAGAGCAGTGCTCGATTAATTATTCATTCGAATGTTTCTAAATTCAAAGCATTAAGTATCGACAATTTTTTTTAAATTTATTTAAAAATATTTTTTGTCATTTTTTTTATTTCTTACTAAGAGCGGTTTTGGTCATTTCTTTTATCCGAAGTCGTCCTTCATTTCTCGTGCCAAGATCTTTGGGTCAATGATCGTGCTGCGGGCCACTAGAGCGTTGACGCCGATGTTTTCACGTTCGTCCGATCGTTTCTCACTGTCGCTGCCAGTTGCGGCCGGTCCCACGAGATTCTCGATATCCGATAGCTGATCGTCGAAACGCGAACGGTGAATCGGCAACGATGGGACATATGCGGAAAAAACATTCGGTTCTTTTTTTTTTATACTTTATTGAAAAAAAAAGGAGAGAAAAATACTATGGAGAGAAGTTGAAAGCGATCGCGCGATGTAGAGCTATCAGTAGTTCAATCTCTCGATCGTTAATTCATTCGTCTCGTGACTACTTTGGCTCGCGATCGGTAAATTTATTGCCGAAATAATTTGGGACACAACATTTATCATAGTTGAAACTATATCTTTCGTCTAATAATATAATTTCGTTATTTTTTGAAGAAAATCAACGAGTAAATAAATTATCTTATATGTATTTTCTGTTTCGTTATTTATTTATTTAACTATTTTTTACTAAAAAAAATGAAAGCATATGTAGTGGAAAATTAAATTATTATTATTTATTTAGTGAATCGGGACCAGTAGATATCTATAACTACTACTACTACTACTACGAGTACTACTACTACGACTACATAACCTCAATTTTCGTTACTCATTAAAATCAACCGTTTTTATTTAGACGCGCTAAACTCAATCTCGCGCTGAATAAAAAATGATATATTTCATTTAATTTCGTTGTTTTTTTTTTTTTTTTATCGATAATAAATCAATCGGATTTTTTTGTCTATGTTTATCGTTCGATCGAACGGGAGGGTCGTGTTTATGCAGAGCTCGATTGGTCCGATAGTTTAAGTGCACGTCGCGCGTGGAGAACCACAAAACTTCGGAGCCTTGACTCGGTTTCGATTTGTAAACGAACCAAGAGCGTCGACGGAACCCCCGCGCGATATCCGACACTCTCTCACCGATTCCGAAGCACGTACGATGTTTTTTTCTGTTTCGTTGTTTGTTTGTTTTTCTATAATAATCCAGACACGCATGGCCCATGAAATAAATTATCACGCAATGCACTGGGAAAGGAAAAAAAAAAATGTGTTTTTTATTTTTACGATGTTTTTTGTTTTATTTTTTTTTCGCATTTCGACGAACGAACGTCGTCGATAAGTTTGGCGAACGAAGTGAAAATAAATATGACCGTTCCAGATTTCACGAGAATTATTGTATACAACTGTGGCACACGGCAATTCGCGACGCATCGTATTCATGCATTTTTTTTTCTCTCCCGCGGGCAGAAAACGAGGTCGCGAGTCGCTAAAGTAAAACGGGTCAAGGGTCAGTGCGAGAGACTCGAGCGTATAAATGGAACTCATAATAATAATTTCAAAAAACCGCACGAATATATTGCCTCATCACTTAATTAATGAATTAAACATTGAAAATAACCGAAACGATCGAAATCAACACGAATCATAGCTACAAGTATGTGTATCCATGCATCGGTGACCACAGAGTAGACGCGATAACCGCATCAGTCTGCTCTCGCCGCACTTCGATCGTTAATATGCCATTTATGAACCTTGCGGGAGACCGTAGTACTCGATGCGGCAGCATTTAGAAAAAATTTCACTCTCGGTATACAAAAGAAAAAGAAAAACCCGAGTTTAGTCAACTCGCGGAAACGAATAAACGAACTAACGAACGATCGTTGTGCACGCGGAGACTCACAGATCGAAAAACATTCTTGTTCCCGTCTCGAACGTCGTTGATGCGGTTTATTGTTCGGGGATATAGTCGTCCGAGGTCGGTGACGCGAGTACAAGCGACGATAAAGGTAGGAGAAAGGAGGGGGGAATGATGCGCCAGTAGGAGGGAGCGAGACAGCGATACAAACAGCTCGATGTATTGAAAAAACGCGAAAAAAACGCCGGCTACAGCGATTCGGGTGACAGCAAGAAAAAAAAGATCTTTTCACGAGAGAAATCGTTCGAAAAACTAATCGCGACGAGTAACGTGATGAATAACACGAGGAATCAACAAAAGGGTTAAAGTCTGCAGTGTCGCGGCCGTAAAAACCCTCGCGATTGCTCGTCTCGCCTGCGCACTGCGGGAGCGCGGGGAAGTGCCTGATACGACCTTTTGCCGCAGCGAGGCGCGAGCTCGATCCCCCCCTCCCCTCGAGACGCAGCGAGAGAGCTTTCGGCGAGTTTGCGCGTCTCGCGAGCAAACGACTCGATATTCGTTACGTTCACAGATCGCGGTAACATCGGTGTGTATATATACGCGTAAATGTAAATACTCATTCGTAACGTGTGTTACACGTGAAAAGGGCAGAGGAGGTGGGGGCGACGATGCGCCCGGGGAGTCGCCCGGACCATAGTTAACTGGCGTCCCTTTGCCCTCACATTCGATAATTATTCTACCCGTTAGAAAGCATACCAGCGGAAGGGTTGCTACAGCTTAGAGGTCCTTGAACTCTCTCAGTGTCCCTTTTTCCAACCTCTCTTTATCGTCTAAATCCCAACAGACAACTGCAATTGGCACTCGTCAAGAGTTCGGCGATTTCGAGCAAAAAAAAAACGAGTTTTTTGCAATATGCAAAAAAAACAGCGTGTCGTAAGATTATTTGTTTATAAAATAAATAAAAAATTATCAGTATTATTATTATTATTTTAATATTTATTTTTGTTTATTCTAATTATTATACACATTAGCGATATTTAAGCAAAGCTTATTATTATTTTTTCTAATTTCTGTGCTAGAAAAATCAAATATATTCGATATCACTTGGATTCATTTTTTTTTACGAAAAAAAACAAAAAAAAATCTAAAACGGAGTAATTCGATGTATTTTTTTGTAAATCAAAAACTTAAAATGATTTTTTTCCTGAAATTGTTGAACCCCTTCTTAAGGTAAAAACAATAATTTACTTCGATTGTCGTTGCGAAGAAAAGCTAACGAGACGCGCTGTCTCGGAAAATTGGTGTCCCCGCCGGAGATACACATTCGCGTCACAGAGTTTGCCGTAATGTATTCCTTTGTCGGCGAGAGTACTCCGTGGAGATAAAGCTTATTGTCTCCCCGCCGTGCGAGGAAAGATCACACGAGGCGATAGACGAAAAAGCCACAGTCGGGAAGATCATCACCTGTACGTATGTCTGCCGAGTACAACATCGCTGGTTCGTTGAACCCCCGCGACGAGACCGTTTTTTTTTTTTTTTTTTTTTTTTTTTTTTTATCGACGAATAATTGCACACCCGCGAACATAACTATACGAACGCGCGAGTCCGTGTTTCTATCTCTCGGAAACGAGAGTGCAGGTTGCGTGTTTTCTACTCTGCTTCTCTCTCTACTACAATTCACTCGCGCGCTCTCTTCTTCTTTCGTCCTCACTTTCCGCTGCTTCCGCCGAGTCGCCCGTTCGACCGTCGTGATTTTTTTTTTTTTTTTTTTTCGTCTTTCGTGTGGCCGCCGCGTCGTAAGTACAGATCTGTGGCAAAGCAGACGCTACTCATCGTCAAAGACGCCGAGGAAATTTGCGTGAGTCAAGAGTTGTCCCGCCACTTGATAAACAAAGAGACGTAAGTATCGCGGACTATCGAAGACGTAAAACTACTACTGCACGTGTTCTTCTATTTCTCAACGATCGATATACCAAAAAAAACAGCTGATTTAACGTTTCTCGGTAAATTATCGTTTATTTGAAGAACGAGTTACCGACTATCTTTATTTTATCGAATTTCCGTCGAGTGTACGTACGAACGATCCAATTTATTTTCTTTCATTGAATCAACGTGTACCGCGCGCCACGCTGCCGAGAGCGACGCGTACGCAACAATCGAGCAAATTGATGAAATTTCCATGGCAAACGAGGCGTAATGGACGCAACAGCATCTGTTCGAGTTATCGAATTATTTTGTGGAAAAATAACGTTCGGCGCAGTACTCCAATAGATTTTCTGAAAGGTTGAAACCCGTGTGGAAGTCCACTCGTCGGGTTTTACGCACTAAGAGAACGCGGACGTTCACAATCTCTGCGTCAGCCGCCCGAGAGTTCCGCGCGAACAAAGGATATATAGTATATATGACGCTTGTAGTATGTTGGCGCTGATAAATTCTCGGTATCGTTGAATTTTTTTCGTAAGCACACTTCGCTTGTGTCGTTCGTATTTCTATTATATAATAACTCCAAAATAATAATTTCAGTCGGAGAGTCGCGAGACTCTCGATAAACCGCGAGATTGCAATAAAACTCGAATTTTCCGCGTTCACGAATTTTCCACGTGAACGACCACAGCGTTCGGGACGTAAGCGAATGATATATACATCGCGGATGATGTATACACAACGTGAAGCGACCGTGCACTTGACAATTATCGCGAAAGCGCATATATATATCAATTACAGTCGACGACTCGCGCTCGTCAACGGGACGTCTCATCCCGCCGATGAAAATACATATATATATATCGAAAATTTAGGGAAAATATATACCTAATTATATATTTCATATAAAAAATTAATTTGAGAAAAATTTGTAACATAAATAATGTATCGATTTATTATGTTTAATGGAATACAAATATATGTAATCCGAAAAAATCGTATATAAAATATATCGGAAATATATAAAAAAAAAAAAAAATTTAATTCCATGGGTCACGAATTTTTAAATGCGATCGAACTTCACGCCGTTTACACATTTTCGAAAAAAAAACCCGATAAATCGAATATATTGATAAAAATTGAGTTATCATTTACCTTTTCTCCCGTTAGTCCCGTTCATCTGCTTTTCTTTATCCGTTTTAATCGAGACGAGTTTGTAGTCTCCTCTGTTGTCTTTTTCCGTTCCGCACTTGATGTTGATTCCATTGTCCGGTTCCTTGTCGTTGCGAATCATCTTGTTGCGATTTTTATTTCTTTTCTTTTGTATACAATTATACTAAGTACAATATATATATATTTTTCGAGAGACGATTTTGCACTCTGATATATCGTGAATCACGAAGAATTCGAAATTTGAGACCGCGAAAGAATATTTTTTGTCTCGAAATCGATGTTTTTATGTCTCCGTTTTTTTTTTTTTTTTTTTTTTTTTTTAAATTTTTTTCTTTCTTGTATATAGTTAAAAGTATCTCTATATTATCACAGCTGTGCGTTTTTTTTTGTTCCACGCGGAGTTCATGTGCCTCGCGCAAGTTTTACTGTACGTATATGTATATATATATGACTTGTACGTAAAATAAATACGTAGGTACTTGTAGTGGAAATTGATACGACTCTCTCGTTCCGTAACTCATACGATCAGACATCCGCTATTCGAAGAATGATCATCGACCTTCGTGAATCTCGTCCTCGAAGCCTTCGTTCTTACTGCTGCTGCTGCTGCTGTCCTCCTCGTTCGTTTCATCCGATGAGTTCATGGACTCCCTTAGCTGTAGATGCACTACTTGCACCACAGAATCCGACACCGTGTTGTCGTCGATCCTCCTCGCTATTCGACGCTGATAGCGTAACCGCCTTTGACCGCACATAAGAATCCCGCAACTTCTTCTTTCACGCACGGATTTTTTTCCTTTGAATATTTCTTAGTTTATTACACGAACGACCGTGTAAAACTTTCGAAGAACAAAGATTTCGCTGTTACGACTTCTTTTTTCTATATTTCGTTCGATGCTCCAAGTTGGGTTCGAATTATTCGCGCGAACATCACCACGCGTTTTATTTTCGTTAATTGTAATACACGACTTGGGTAACCGAGAGAATATAACACGCCGAGTCGAGCGTTTATTGTCACGACGAGAGTTCGAACCATGGAACGCGCGGCGAACGAACGTGTACGTCCTCCTATGACGAGCAACAGCGCACTGACGCGTCACATGCCACAGCGCGACTCTTGTGATCGCCGGGAATCGCCGTCGAGGCTGTGAGGCGACGAGGGCGCCCGATCAGCTGTTTGCGCCGCTCCGTGCTTCCTCCGTGTACGCGTGTTGGGGGCGTGAACCCTCACGCTCGTTCGTCGCGATCGGCTTATCTCTCTCCGATTGAGATATTTCATTATTTTTATTATTATTATTATTATCGAAGAAAAAAGAAGTCGATATTAATTGCGACGACGATGAATGAATCGCGGACAGAAGTTACAATGAAAAAAGAAAACCGATCGGATAAGCGATATGATTGTCTTCACTTCGTAACAATATCTACTTACAGTGGTAAAAGCAATCGAAAACTCGTTTAAATACAGGAAATACATGTCATTAACTTTATTTACCGCGTTCCATTGTTTATCTATCGGGACGTAGGAATGCGGAAAAAATAGTTAATCTGTTGTGGATGCCTCGATAGTTACCCGAGCAGCATTGGTCGAGAAAATAAGATCGAGGCTCGGGCATGAAAAAAAAAAAAAAAAAAACGATTTCGCATAGTTTATTCGTCGGAAAAACATAGGAAAAATCGTAAAACCATTGTATGCATTTATCGTTATAACGGGACCGTTATTTCTCACTATATCTAAGCCGTATCGATTACGCAAAACGAGATCGAGGCACGGCAATGAAAACAAAAGAATTCAGCTGTAGAGTCGCAGGTATGAATGCCACGGAAATAGGAGTCGGGGCGACGCAAGCGGAAAGTTTTGGAAGGCTCGACCAGGCGTAGTAGCGAGACACCGTCGTAGCGTATATATATGTCTCGAAAGGCCTTTGCCTATGTTCGTTGTTCAATTAACGACGATTGATAATATATCTTTTTTTTTTTTTTTTTTCAACCGGATGTTTATCCCCGCGTGATGATATTTGGCTTGCAATGCAATAGAATAGTACATTAACAGGATAAAGCCTATCATAGACGGATATTCGAGACGGGAAACGAGGCTTAACGATCGTCATTATCATCATCATCATCATCATCATCATCATCGAGAGAAATTGAATGGAGTCCTATGCGGATCTCTCGTCCACGTGCGCGGCTATTGCTACACGCGTTTTAGTTACCGTACAGTAGCATAATTGGTCGTAGCAAAGTGGCCAAAGTGGAGTTAGTCAACGCGGACGTTTGATACGTATATGGCGAACTCAACGTAGTTCATTGTTCAGCCTTTACGTCAAAGTGGCGGTTTAACGCATCGTGCATTGTCTCTCACAATTTCCCCGCGGGCGAAACAGAGTTACGAGAAACCCCGTCAAACTTGAGACCGCGAACAAAGTTGTCTAGATGATGCGCACTACGTCGATAAGTAAGGTTAATATTCCTCGTTACCGTTATCGCGTATCGCACGCGCATTGCGCGCTTATCAACCTGTCGAACGCCGCGCAATCTCGAGAGTTAGCTTCTTCGCTGAAATCCGTTAAGTAATGTCGTTGTACAAGATACAACGAAACGCAACGATCGAAACGTGGCCACGTGAACACGACTGATAAGAGACAATTGAATGAGCGAAGCGACCAAATCGGATAGAACGAAAGCGCGACGGTCGTGACTCAGCTGAGAATTTGAATAACACTTGTATATGTTTGCACTATCTTTTACGACACGTCGAAACAGAGAACTCCGTCTACAAAGTCTGTACTGCGGGGGTTAGGAAGGACGAAAACAAAAAAATTATAATTGACACAAAATTTTACGAGGAAACATATTCGGTTCCGGGGAAATAACTCAACGTTCGAAAAACAATGGGTGTGAGTCAACTCTGCTGTAATGATCTCGCGTTTGTCGCGTAATATGTAAATCATCAAAGTGGTGTAATTTTTTTTTTCCTAAAACTCATGTATATAGATACGCAACGTGGAAAAAATATAAAATTACAAAAAATCAATCGATCTTTTTTTTTTCCATTCTCAATGTTTCCATCCGCAAAAAATCGTGTACGAGAGAGGAACTTTCCAGTCGCACGTCTCGCACGACTCGTCGATTCTTTTCCTTCCACTAATACCTCTTTATTTTTATTCTATTCTATTTTTTTTTCCAACCAATACATTTTCAGCCATTAAGACGAATACAAATTGCTTGGACTTTCAAATAGAGAACGCGGATAGTTTAGCCTCACGTGCATTGGTACATTGGGTAAAACGCTCGAGTTCCTACGACGGCTAATTCGTTTAATCGTTCCTGAGTCATTGATAAAAGAAAACAAGTGTACAGGTGTCGCATCCCGCGGAAGGTAAAAACAGATGCGGGATCGACATCGTTCATCACTCGGGGAAATCCAGTTGAGAATGTTCCGAAAAAAACAATATATATATGTATACGTATATCCGTCTGATCGCGTAATAGAACGTTGATAAATGTTTACAGCTGTAAATCCGCAACGCATTTCTCACTGCTATATAACGAAATTTCATTGAATTATCGCTTTTAAAAAATTCCTATCGCTCTTTTCGCGAATTCTTTTGCCTGTTTACCGTCTGTGATGTGAAATTTACGACGGAAATTCGCACGTCAATCATTCCATTGTATATATAAATTCGTTATTACATAATTGCACGGAGTGTATCACTCGGGATGTCACCGAGAATCTTCCTTTATTACCGCGTAGTGTATTAGACTTCTCGTACATTCGGTCGGGTCAAGCAAAATAAGATGTTTTGCTCCCATCCCGTGACGTTTTTTTTCGTGTGTTGTATATCGCGCAAGCCGACGCGAATCGTGGTTAGAGAGAACCCCCGTAATCGCGTAGCAACGGAGACGATTGAGTGGGCGCGCGTTACAACGTGTTTCGAGGCTAATACAGCTGAGAGGAGAGGTGCGCCCGCCCGTGGAACGATCACAGTGCGTAACGCAACGTGACTGGCTACATAAATAATTCGCAAACTCCCTGTAATTCGTTTTTTTTTTATGTCCCACACATTAACAACACACGTGTCAGGAATATTATGCAAAAATCTATTATTCCGCAATGTCGATGTTCGAACGATTCTCGCGCATGGCAAAGGTCGATCGTGTTCACGGGGACAAGTTTTATACAGCGCCGCTGCGAGAGAGTCTTTCAACTCGTAATCGCAGCGACGCCGCTTTGTCTGCTATGAATATTAGCACTCTCGCAAGACGGCGACGCGCTTCGTTGAATTTTCTTACCGTCTTTTGCCGTCGCAAGTCCATTAAAGACCAATTAGTACGATAATTAAAATACATTTTTCGGCTCGTTCCGTCAATTTACGAAGCTCAACGAGCTTCATTAATAATCGTTTTTTGTAACGACCACCGAGAAACAAAAGGACCTATCACCCGTTCTTTTATAGAGCGAATCGTCGCATCCACACTTTTATTTTTTAAGCAATCGATGTATTATGCGGACTCGGTGCGATCCCGTAAAAGTACAAAGGGTTAATTAAATTAAACCCTCCGTTAAATTTTTTTCGTTCGCATTGGCCGACGCGATCGTAAAGACGTAAACAGATACTCTCGAGGAATTTATTAGAAAAAAAATGGAATGATAAACGATTGGTTCGAAGCTTTGTAATTTCTGTTGTCGTACATTCTGGCGCTCGCTCGGTCATCCCAACTGAACGATTGATCAGCAGTGAGTGTAATGAATTGCGAGGCCACTAACATGCGATACTAGAATGGGAATCAACGGACGGAAACCTACCCATTGTCACGTGCTCGCTGTGCCTCTTGCGGGGCTCTCTTTCACTGCATGGGTAGTCATCGCAAAAATTGCATCATCGGCCGCAGTGTCCGATAGTCGTTGTTTCTGATGATGCTGCTCGTCGCACAGTCCAATTCGTTTATATACGCGTCTACGTAAGTATATATACAAATACACGTACGCGACGTCGACCTTATTCATTATCGTCTAAAGCCTATTTACTAACTCCTCAACGAGACGCAAACACAAACGCCGATGTTTTTCTCCGAACGATATACACTCACGCATCGCGCAGATGCCGATGGCAAAACATTCTTCATCTTATTCTTACTGACGTCGTGTACATACGAAATGGCGAAAAGTACGGGAAAGTGCTGATACTACTCGGGTAAACGCGAAAGAATCGACCTCGATTGACAGAGTTGCGGAACGTCCTGGTTGCTTATCTACCAAGATTTATGAAATTGTTGTGCCCCGACGCATCCGAACTCTCAGGCGTGTTTTCGAGAATGAAATATAACGCGATATTATTTTGTTCTGTTATTATTTTTTTAATTGACAATTTATCGATTTTCCGTCTTTAGAAATATTACGAAAAATTCATGCGGTAAGTAAAATGGCGGTTTAAAAAAAAATTCGTCATGGTGATGGAAAATTGGTACGTCGATCGGAATTCGATTTAATTTTTTTCGAGAACACAAAGACGTGATGGTAATTTTCATTTTAAAAATTGATGCTGAAAATTGAATTGGGCATAAAATTATAACACTCGCTGCATTTTTTTTGACAATATGTTGTACGACGCGTTTATAATTTTTGTATTTTTCTTTCAATTGATAATTTTCATAAAATTTTTACGAAAAATCCTTGAAAATCAAATTGTTTATCCTCAAACAATAATTTGGAAATTGTTTTAATGACAATTTGTTGATTTTTTTTTTTTTTTTTCGAAATTTTTCGATTTTTTTTTTCAACTATCGTAAAACGGTACAAATATAGACAATTGATTAAAAGAAATGTAAAAAAATTGTTTTTCTCGCGATTTTTGCGGGTCAATTGACCTCTCGATTCGACACTCGTTGCTTCTACAGCGTAAGAATTGGAACATTCGATCCAGTTTTTTCCTCATTATGGCAGTGGCGGCAGCGCTGCCTATTAGAGGAAAAAGCCTCGAACGATTCGCGACGCGTGCAGATTGGATACAACCGCGAAATTGTCACTGGTCGCTGATAACGAGGCGTTGAATGTCAATCAGTGCTTTAGGGTCGCCAGTGGGGAAAAAAATGTCGTTACGCGGAACGGCGTATTCGACGAACAGAAGCGACGTTTTCTCTCGCGTGGTGGAGTAATATAACGAGAGCGTGAAAAAGCTTTAGCGAACTCGACAACGTTTTAATTACACGCGCATGTATGTAGAATAATAATAAAAAAAAAACGTCTGCTACAGTTTATTCGATGCAACAGATAATATTATTACTGGAATGTTGATAGGTTAGTTTTCCGATGTCTCGGAGTTACGCAACGATAATTGAACGTTGTTCTCGCAGATATATAAAAAAAAAAAAAAACATAGATTGATATATCTACGTTCGCATCTTGCGGATCTTACGTGTGATAAAAAGGTCTATTCGACAAAGACGCAGTCGTAGTATTCTCGTTATCGCACTGTTACGCTCGGTCCAAAGATTGCAACACAATTTCTTCATTCCGATCTCCGTGTATCATCTATTGTTCGTGATATTCGTTTGTCTTACTTACGGGATATACAGTTGTATCGCCAATTCGACGTGTAAACCCATCGAGTTATCCTTACAATTTATTAAGATAAGACACGTGCCATCACAGGGGGAAGGCCCATGAAATTTGCGTCATACAGAAGTGAACGGGGCTAATTGAAACACAAGCAAATCATAACTTCGCTGGAAAAAAAAATCGATTTTTCCAGTTTGGTTTTCGTATAAAAATAAAAAGTTTTTTTCAGTATTATTCCGTGCAAAAATGCCGATTTTTTCGTGGGTTTCGTGTTAAAATATCCAATTTTTTTCGATGTGTTTCATGTTACGAAATTTCATTTTTTTTTAAATGCGTATAAAAAAAATCAATTTTTTCAGTGTCGCTGCGATTTGTCCCGAATTTCGATTAAACCCGATCTTCCCAACGCATACAATATTACATCATTTCTCCGACTCCGAAAACGATTGCAAACGCAATTCTTCGTTTAATAACCGACTACTACCAATTTTACTTTCGGCGCAATATTTCGCGTAGCATTTCGGTTCATCATTTTTTCCATAACTCGCGAATAACGCGTCTCTTGGTACCGTAAAATTCCTCACAGTATCGTTTTTTTTCGATAAATTCATATGTTCTTCTTCGAGATCGAAGTTTTGAATCTCCGGATCGTCTGTATCGATCGTCGGAGCCTTAGTTTCCGAAGTATCCTTCTCGAAATTCTCGACTATCTGGAATTGCCTCGAATTATTCGCGGACTCGTTGGAGTCCGTAATAAAAGATTCAGCAGCTTCGCACGATGAGTCGATAAATTCTCGTCCGGATTTGGAGCTCACGGATAATTTTTTCATGTCTTTAGACTGCGGAGAAATCCATCCCATTCGTTTGCCGATGCAAGGGCCCGGATGCAATTTCACCGCAACCATATCCGTTCCTCGAGATCGATTACAATCGGATTGGTTTCGATTAGCATCGTTCGCATCGATTTCGGATAAAATTTCTTCGCGATTTTTCACGACTCTCTCACTCGTTCGCACTTCCGGCAAATTTGTGCACAAAATTCGTCCGGAATTCGCATTGGCCGCTCGTCTCTTCCGAGCAGCGGATTGATCGGTAATTTTATCGGGTATATCGTCTCCCGATCTCAGTGCTCTTTCCTTCGCGACCCAATTATTTTGCAAACGTTCAAAGTCGCTGGAAGATCGAATTTCCGGTCGACGAGTTCCCGATGCTCTTTCGAGCTCCGAGTTAATTTGCGGAACTTTCTCGGTCTTCGAGAAACTCTTTAACTGCTGTCGTTCCTCGCTGTCGATTCTCCGCATTTCTTCGTTCTCATGTTCCGCAATTTCGTTGCTCGGCTTGTCGAGACTCTCGACATTTTCCGGAACATCGAAAGACTCAATCGACAAGCTCTTGGCACCTTCGAGTGCCCGCGAGTCATCCGGCGTACTTTCGTAAGTCACGTGCTTTTGTTCGATCGATTCGTCGTGTCTCTTGAACTCGGAGTTTCCACGAGTGTCGAGACACCGGCAGGCATTTTCCTCGTCAACGCGATCATCGACGACGATACGCCGCTCGTCGCCACGTCCGACGTAAACTTTGCTCCGATTTTTCATTTTTCTCGGTTGCTTCAGATTTTCCTTCATCGATCGTATAAACGTCGAAGACGTTACGGAAACTATTCCCGTACTGAAATTCGTTCGTTTCGAAGCATCGGAAACGTCGGCCTGAGCGCCGATGTCCGAGTCTCGTAGCCACACCTCAACGTCCCCACCATTTTCTTGCCGATTTGCCGATTTTTTCAACTCCTTCACCTTCCTTTCGTTATTTCTTCGCGATGATTCATCATTTATTTCAATCACTCGCGTTTCGTCAGAACTCCGCATTTTCTTTCTCATACCGATCTTCTCTTGTCTCTCTATAGCATACCGATTTTTCAGTCGTTTTCCGTGTTTGGGACAATATTTGCAGCATCGATTCTTCGCTCCTCGTTCCACGGCGTCGAAAGACTCCGAGTAAATGGATTTTTCGCGCATTTGCCTCGTCGCATCGCTTTGCCAATCGTTTAGTTCGCTATCGAGACGCGGCGTTGTTCTGAAATACGGACAACTGCATCGGCAACATACGAGATTAATGTCTCCGGTTTTTTGGTTCTCTACGAGATTCCGAGGGGCTTCGTCTTCCCTCTTTTGCTTCCAGTTTCTCAATAAACGTTTCATCATACCGGTAACTGTTTTTCCGTCCGCGAGATCGCGATCGTTGCACGATCCGCGAAGATTCTCTGATTCTACGATATTCCTACCGATCGATTCCGCGTTCTCCTGATTTTCTCTGTTTTTCTCGCACATCCGCGAAGCCTCGAGACGATAAGAAGCTCCCGGTTGGTGTCTGGTGCATCGCCAAAAATTCTCTTGACGCTGTCTCATCGCGTTCGAGCATCTCGTCGGTGTGACTTCCGGTTGGCAGACTCTGCAAGGATAACTCGACTTTTCCTCGTTCTCGAGAATTCTCGATCGTTCGCGGCGCGCTTCAGTTTTCTTCTCCAATGATTTTTCCTTCGATGAATTAATCTTTCGTTGAGGAAATATCTCGCAGTTCAAACGATTCGGCTGATAGCAGCGTCTCACGTTTATCACGCGGCGACGACACTGTTGTTCGACGTTTTTTCGACGTTTCTTCGAGAGCTTTTCACGATCGATGGCCGCTGAATCATCGTTTGTTAAGTTGAATATTACCGAACGATTGTTTTCGCCATTGCGAGATTTCGATTTATTTTCCATGGGGATTGGCGATTCTTCGAGGGAAACCTTCGTTTCGATGTCTTTTTTTTCGATCGATTTTTCTTTCGGCTTCTTAAATTCCTCTCGTAATTCCTCTCGAAATTCCTCTCGATCGCTGGACGTTCCCCGAAGCTTTATTCTCGATTTATCCCCTCGTCGGTGCGATCTTCTCGGTGAAATTAAATTGCCGCTTACGTACGGGGATTCCTTCCAAGGATCGGGAATCCCCTGAGCCAACGATAACCCGAGATCCGTCCACACGGCTTCTGTCAATCTTACACTGTCGCAACCGAGTCTCAAGTGTCTGCGGACCCTTCGGCGATCGTTCTCGCCGCAGAATCCTCTTAGTGCGAGATATTCGCTCCAAGGATCAGGTATACCGCGACGGATATCAGTTTTCCGTATCGTATCGTCATCGTCGTGAGGCGCGGAGCGATCGATGATCCAAGGCGACGCGCGGATCAATCTCGGCGATGAAAAGGGACCCGCGATTATCTGATGAACTCCCAAATTTCTATTACTCTCAAGCAATTTCGGCGACGTCCATTCGTGTTCCCAAACTGTGCGTTTTTTCTTCTCCCGGAATTTCGGAGTCGCTAAATCTTTTCGTCTTTCCTTATTATTATTTTTCTTCTTTTTCTTCTTCTCGGTTGACTTCTCCGTTGATGCGATCTCCGAATCTGCAAACACTGAGTCTTATGATAATTATCGAGAGAATCGATGGGTTTAACTTACTGGATATTGCTGATTGGAGTTGAGACCTTTCAATTGACGAAAAATGACACTTGAAACCTTTGACAGCGATGGACTTTTGTTATTAATGATTCTTTTTTTTCGACGTAAAAGTTTGCTAATGTTTTTTTTTCTTTTCTGATTCGCTCCGCAACGGGTATCGTGGATTTTTCACGGCAGAGGCAATGTTTCAGTTTAAAATTTTTCTGATATCGTTTTTAAGGGCCTTTCGATTACCGTCCCTAAAAAAAAAGTAATGGCAATCGGGTCATCGGAAACCAATAATTCGTTTTTAAATATCGATCCATAGGTTGTTTAGTTTTTTCCGACGATTAGCCAAAGTTTCTGGTATAATCTGAGTGTCCGAAAGTGTAGTTTTTTCTATGATTTCTATGTATTAATTATTCTTTGAATCAATACTGTAAACATTTTTTTATAAAGTATTTCTTTTCCAAAATTACTGTATTTTCCATTTTCAAAATTGACGATTTTCAAGTTCTCGCGTAATTTTACTTCTTATAATCGACAACTCTGAGGTATTTTTTTTTTTTTTTCGTGAAGTATGTATTCTAAACTATGAAAGACTGCAGAGATTTTTTAATTACACGAAAGATTTTGTTGATGTCTTTGCGTCAATTTTGTTTCGTAAAGCGAATTAAAACGAAAGTCAGAACGATATAATGATTGATACAGTTTCTCGAGGGTTTCGATAGTATATGTGATTTTTTTCAGATTTTTTTTAGCGCTGCAGCGGGTTGAAAAACTCGACGGCGTCTGATGATCTTTGCCGCGATTGCAAATCGGTCAAACGACCTCGCGCCGAGGTCGACTTTATCTCAATCAATGATTATTATCAGGATATACAGCGTAACGAAATAGTAAACAACACAGAGCTAATTAATAATTCTTTTATTACGTCAATAAGGGCGAACGTCGCAGTCACCCATTTTTGTTTTTCTCTCTTTCATTCTTTCAGCAGCGCACAGCCCCTCGTCTCCCAATATCATCAGAGAAGGCGTTATTTTTATTTCGTAAATTACATTATCAATTACGGAACCCAACGATTTCATCCGCTTTGCTGCCGAAGCACTTTCGTGTTTTTCCTTTTCTTTTTTTTTACGTTTATCTCTTCGGCGTAAAACATTGTTAGAAATTACTCCCATCGCATCAAATTCCATTCTCTTTCATTCCCATTCATTCTCTCGTCGTCTTGCATTCGAGTTATCCGTCTCTTATATCAATCCATTCGCAAATATTTCACGGATACGCGTTCAAACGTACCGATAACAATTTTCTACTAAACTAAACTTTCCCGCTCCGTTCCATGGCGTTTTTTTTCCGCTTCTCCTCGACTCTCTTCAAAATCTTTTGCTTCCGCACCTCGGAATTCCGAAGAAATCGCGCCTCGGCGAACCCGCGGCATTTCTCACGCGGAGACGAGACAAATTTTTTTTTTTTTGTTTTGCCACTCGTCAAAAAAATAAATACAGCGAACATGCGAATGATCTTTTTTTCGTTTTTTTTTTACTCCTTTGTAGTTGCTGGAGGTACTTCCTTGCCGGCTTCTTCGGTAACGCTAACCTGTAGCGTACTCGACGACTTCTGTACTATTTCGCTTGAAACTAACAAAAGCGGCAGTCCACCGAGAACCATACAAGTTCCCATACACAGGAAACAGACCGAGTAACTTCCGGTTACGTCGCGCAGATATCCTGAAATCAGAAAAAAAAAAACATTAACGAAAATTCAAATTAAATGGTTACAGAGTTTAATACAAATCGACGCCTCCGAGAATTTCTCTTCGAACA
The DNA here is from genome assembly GCA_934046635.1 of Buathra laborator. Taxonomy (NCBI): domain Eukaryota; kingdom Metazoa; phylum Arthropoda; class Insecta; order Hymenoptera; family Ichneumonidae; genus Buathra; species Buathra laborator. Next base: position 18,831,602 of record OW203893.1, on the reverse strand, counting down.
GTTCGACGAATTTTTTTTTTTTTTTTTTTTTTCCTCGAGCACTGACCCAATTGATTATAATCGGCTTCGTGACAATAATGTATTTATCGATCTGCGGTAACGCCGAGCCATTGGCACTGAGTCGAGAGATGATAAGAGTCCTCTGCCCCCTCATCCTCCCCCCGTCGCGAGGCAAAGCATTAAAGAATGCGACCAGCGATCGAACAAATTTGTTATTGACACTCACGACGCAATCGCTTCGTCAAGTTTGCGTAATTTCAATCGGCAGTTCGTAACTACAAATTCCGTTCACGTCGGAGATTTCAAGATTTCAAATGACGATATTGAGAAATTGCTCTTCAAACTTCGTCACGCGCTCTTTCTCCTTTCTTCGATAAATAATAATTAAATTCGGCAATAAAGATATACAATTTTGCTCCAATTTTTTTTTTTTTTTTTTTAGTATTTGGTGGCCTCGCGATTCTTTTTTTCTTTTTTTTTTATCGCGAAATTCCGCGGCAATTTCTGCAAAGATATATATATATATAATTCTCTCGAGTTTTCGCGCAGAGTGTATAAAAAGTTGGAAGCCGCTCTGCTGATTTTGCTGCAGCAATCCACTCACGTGAAATTCAACTATCTTTCACTCATCCTCTCCCTTCCCTTTCCCTTGTGAACTCGTTTTTCAAGCATCTTCTCTGTCCGTTCTGCTTCTCCGCTCTTCTCTCGCCTCGGCACCTAACTATCGATCGCTATATCGTATATTTCCGGTGTACCAATGACCTTGCGAGGGCCGCGGTACAACTCACTTCGGGGCAAACTTATCGACTCCACCTGGTCGACGGTTAAGCGATGAGCTCGGCGAAGGGTCCGTAAGGGTTTATATGCAAAACCTCGCGAGTCCACCTCGTGAGCTCTAACCACGCGATTTCTCGACGCAGATAGTTATTCAACATTCCTTCGTATGTATATACGATACGCGGGGCAAAATGGATACGGATAGCGAAATGGGCGAATGACGCAATCGGGAAACAACGAGGAAATTGCCGAAGACCCATTAAGTAATAAAATTTTATATATAATTTTTTTTTTAATTCCAATACAATTCCAGAAAAAATGAAAAAAAAAAAAAACTTAATACTGCAAATTTAATTTCTGTATTTTTTTTTTTCAAATTTTTTCAAAATTACTGCAATTTTATTAAAAAGTTACTTGTTAGAAAAGTTTTCCACTTTTTAAAAAAATGTTATCTTTGTTTTTTTTTTGTATCGTGACATTTTTTTTCAAATTTTATTTCGATCTTTTGAAAAATTTCGGTTAATTTTCAACAAACTTTATCTTCATTTCTCCAATTATTTTGGTTTCAACAAGCGAATTTTATTTCATCCTTCCTTACCAGCGAAGGTATATATTCAAAGGCCTCCAAAAGATTTACGTTGTGCCCCGGAACTGCGGAACTCAATTCACTGTTGAGTCATAAACGAATTTTTACGGCAGAGTTATAAAGCGTTAAATCGATGAAATTCTATCCTAAAATTTGTTGGCCCCTTAGACACGAATTAATCATCGAAGAATAATGTTCGAGAAGATCGATACCGATCGCCCTTGAGATTTCGAATGCGAATATCCCATTTGAAAATTCATTTCTCGCCTCTTACGTTAGCGCGTAATTTCTCGCGTCTTTGCTTCTTCTATATCTATATTTAAGTAGCGACCGCTTGCGCGTGGGTGTAAAATACGGCTTTGCAATGCGAATAAGAAAATAGTACAATCGAAATCGATATCCGGAGAGATGATACGTCGACGTAGGTACGTTTAACCTGACGATAAAACGCCGTCAGCTCCTTCCATATTCTTTTCCTCGTCAAATTTTTTTTCTCCAGTCATTCTAAATTCTCCATCTATCGAATCCCCGCGTCCCGAGTAATTTCTTCGGAATTTTCGCGAAAGACCCACCTACGTTCGTTGCATAACAGTTCATTGGGCGTTTAGCGGACCTCGAGACTTCGTGAGGATTCGCCGCAGGATGCTTCGTCGATTGAATTAACGTGACGATGAATTACCCGCGCGTGAGGCACGAGGCAAACTTTTTTTTCTGTCCCACAAAGAGCCAATTGCCGAGAAACGCTTTTTTTTTTCTCCCCGACTTTGGATACCACAAGAGTGGCTTTTAGCTCGCGGCAAAAACTTCTCGTATCTCTCAGAATTTCGACCGCCGGGGCGAAGATTAAGCGACCTTCTTGTTACGTGGATAATTGTCTTTCTCCCGCGTCGACCTTGTCGCGGGAACGACGTCACGGAGCTTAACGAGAACGAGTCTCGAGCGTTGCATATCGTGGACCCCAAGGGACTGTTTTCAATCTCTTTACATTCGCAAATATCCTCGAGTTACATTGCTACTACTTGATAAAGGGAAACAATCGTTTGTTACATTTCGCAATGGTCTATAAAAGAGTCGAGAAAATGAAGAAACGACACGAAAGGTAATAGAGAAGATTTCTATTAAAGTTTCCATTAAAGCGATGACGAAAATCAATTGAAAGGAACAGAAAAAAAGATGAAGTAAAACAACCCCCGGGCGACGTTGGTGATGAGACAGTCGCGGCGAGACGGATATGACGCAATCGGGAGTTGGCACACCGCGGAGCTTCGGACGTTCGGACTGATTAGTACCGCAGGGGCTTCGTTAATATCTCAGTAACATTATATATATATATATACTATATATGTATTGTATGTATTATATAGGTACACAGAGGCGGAGTGAAGCGATAGACACGACAAGTACCGTCCGAATGACTCGAGAAACCCGTAAACAACTTTTATATTGTTCTACGATACTTATAAGAGAACACCGTCCTGCGGTTTCGTTGTTCGGCATTTCAGCGAATGGCTTTCGCGACTAATAACCGCGATAATCGTTTATGAACCCGGAAACGTTTAATGGACGAACCTCGTTGGTAATGATAAGAGATAAAGACAGAAGTTCGTTTCGATGCACGAATGTAATTGCGAAAGAGCCGCTATAGCGTTCGTAACGGAGAGGATAACACGAATTGTGGTCGCTATCGGGCGTTTTGTAGTGCGTATAGAATGGAAGAGAGACACGTGGCTGGTATCGCGTATCGATTAGATTCGCATTCGTCGAGGTCAATCTTCCTCTTTGCCACTATCGTAGATTATTGTTAGCGTTGTTAGAAGTTGTAGAGTACTCTATAGCGTCTAATGATTTTATTTGGTTTTTTTTTTTCATTTTTTTCTTTTTTTTTTAATCCGACTTTGCGGCGGTATTGGAAATTGCTTTGGAAGGATTATGATTGAGAATTCGTTTATTGGGAATTTTTTTTGTTTTTTTTTTTTTTGCTTACCTGCGAGAGGCGGTATAGAGATCGCGCCGACACTCTGAAACATTCGGACGAGTCCGTAGCTTGATGATATCTTGTCGGTACCGTACTGATCGGCGAGAAGCACGGGAACGAGGAGGAACCAGCATCCGAGGCAAAGTCCATACATGCCGACCGAACACGCGAGCACATAGAACGAATGTGCCATTGGAATCGCCAGAACAGCAACTCCGGCACCGACGATACTGCAAATTAAAAGAGGAAACATAGATGCATTATTTTCGATGATTAATCAATTATTGATTTTGTAGATCGACAGCTTTAAGGTGTTTTGGTGATAATTAGTCGTTTAAGTTTTCTTGTTTGTTCCGTAAAAGTTTTTTTTTTCGAAAGAAATTTTTTTTTTTTGTCAACGTGATCAGATTTTTCGAGAGTCTCCAATAAGCACATTTCGAAAGAATTTTCAGACAGAGTTGAAAATTGTGAAATTGATAGAATTACTACCAAAATCGATAAAAAAATTCGGAAGTTACGAATATTTTTTTTTAAATATTTTGTAAAAATTGTTTGTATTTTATATGAAAACATTACAAATTGATTATAACGTTATTTTTTTATTTTAAACATTTTTGGCTGAAAATCAATGATAAAAGTAACTAATTATGAAAATGAAGCTTCGTCTGTGAGAAAACTAAAAAATTTCAGACAATGCTTTTCTCATAGAAGAATTAGAATATGAGTGAAAGACTGTAATGAGGAAGAAAAGGGAAAATTTCAATTCGTAGCGTTCTTTTTTTTCGCTTACGAAAGAAGATACTATTCTCTCGTTAAAATGAAATTGTAAAACTGGCAGATTTGTGATCAATAAAAAAGAAAAACGTTGCATAAGAACGTTGAACGAGTGACCAAAACTTATTTATCTCCCCAATTTCTACGAAGAGTATCGATTTTTCGAAATTTTTAAATAGCGATATCTAATTTAAACGGCAAAACTCTGGTGATTAAGGTGTTTTCCTTCCTCATGAAAAAACTATTGTTTTTCCAGAATAAAAAAAAATTCAGTTAGTAAAATCGCGTATTTTCGAAATACGCACAGTAAAAATGTTGCGTTCGCGTAAAGACGTTAAATCTTAACGATATCTGATCGTTCAAAAGAACGTCGAAGTACGATTATCCCGCTGATGTGAAAAAACCAAAAAAACGCGAAATAAAATACTTGGCAAATTTCAAAATAATTTTCCCGAGCCGTTGCGCTGTCATGAAAATCGCGAAAAAAAAATGCAAAAACTTTAAAACCCTTACGATTAATTGCAAAAAAAATGGAAGAGTTCCAAAAAAAATACTGAAATTTATTTTAAATCCCAAGAAAAGCGTCTCTCGTTTTTCCCCCGAAAACAGCTTTCGACATTATTCTCCTTAATAATTCGAGTAGAAAAAAAAAAGTGTTTACCTTCCGATGTATCCTTTTCGTCGATCAAAGAGCTGTAGATCGGACAACCACCCGAGGCCTAGTCTTCCGCATAGATCGAGAGCCGCCGAAATGGCAACGAGATATCCGGCTTCCGATTTAGTGTATCCAGCGGCGTGAACATACGCGGGAAGATAGTACAGCATGTAGGGACTTCCGGTTGACATAAGACTGACCGAGAGGCACATCATGATAAACTGAGGATTCTTCAAAAGACTTAGATCGATGTAACGAGCGATTTTCTGTGACCACGTGCGACGAACGACGGTGATGGATTCCTGATCGGGCATTGGTGGTTCTCTCGGTACAACAGGACAAACGGCAGTTGCCGTCGACGATCTCAAGGATCGTAGTGAAGCTCTCGCTTTGTAAACGCAAGTGGAATCCGTGCTGAGATCCTCGACGCTGTGAAGTATACTTGAGCTTCGAATCTTCGATATCGGCTTCATTTGTAGCCCTTCGCCCAATATATCTTTCTCCTCCTCGCTGTCCGTTAGCTCCACCGCGACAACGCTATTCTGATGAAATAACTCATTCAACAAATTGTGTCTCGTCGTCGCGTCGTTCGCGAATAAAAGCTCGAGCCGCTGCTGTTTCGTCGGCAGTTGTTGTTCCTCGGCGGCGATCTCCGCCGCTTTCGTTCTCTCGGCAATTGTCTCTGCGGACTCAAGTATCGCCGCCCGATTATCCTCCAACGGACGATAGAGAGTCGCGCTAACGCAAACGTGAAGCATACATCCACCGAGCAATAGTATCGTACCGTGAAAACCAAAATTAGCCACGAGAGTCTCGATCAACAGTGGAAATACAAAACTTCCGGCTGCGGTACCCGAGACGCATATACCATTGGCGAGGGCCCGATGCTTGTCGAAATACTGCGAGACTATTATGATTCCTGGCGTCGTTGACAAACCTCCACCGATACCTTTACGACAGAGAAAAACATTTCGTAACGTATGCATTATTAATATAACACGAGAATTACAAATATCAAAATCTACTTGCATTCTTTTTTAATTAAAAAAAAAATAATTAATATTTGCAATTTATATTGATATTGATAATTGAAAAAAAGAGTGCCGCCGGGCGATTTTTTTTCGTAAATATCGATAATCGCATTGTAGTGTTTTTATTTTTTTTTATAATATATATATATGTATATATATTGGTTTCTTTTTTTTTTTTTTTTTTCGTTTTTTAAAATGAAAAGTACACGCACGTGTTCTGCATCTCTCTGTTATTTTCTCGATTTAGAGAACACGACGGGAACTCCTGTTAATAAGTCGTTCCGGGTTCCGGGGTTTTCGACGAATCCCGAACGGGGCAATGCGTGTCTTGCGCTTTAGCCTGAGAGATATTGCTCTCGTCTCGCCTCTTCGTTTAAGAGGCGTTACGAATTATTCCCATTGCAACAAGGATCGAGAAGCGCGGGGAATAGCTGTTATCTGAAATACTATCCCATCAATCAAAAATCGATTACTCTCAGAATCTTTTTTTTTTTTTTTCGTCGAAACGCTTTTGCTAACGCGCAATTTTTTTTTTTTTTTTTTTCGATTAAAAATTAACTAGTACCGTATATACTCGCATTGTTTGACGATCGTGAAGAAATAAATGAGTAAACAATACATTCCCCGAGGGATTTTTTTTTTCAATTTTTTTTATTTCGATATATCAATTTTTAGTTATTTCACGATCGCGAGGTTGATTCGGGTATTGTAGAATATCAAAGATACAACTACTGATTTCTCGATCATTTTTAATCGGCAACAGAGAAGCAGAAACAAAAACGTGTACCCAGTAGTTTTTTTTTTTTTTACATTTCCCGAGCATCGAGTATTTTCATCGGTTTTTTTTTTTTTTTTTTTTTTTTTTTTCTCTTTGTTCCATTGTAATCGTGCATTTGTATTTTGTTTTGCTAACCTGTAAGCACGCCGAATGTGAAGAATAGATGAACGAGGCTCGTCGCGAAGTAGCTTATGGTGAGACCGAGAGCGCAAAAGAGACCGCCGATGAAGACAACGGCGCGGCAGCTGTATTTCTGGCACAACATGCTGGTCACCGGCGCTGTGTGTAGAGGAAAAAGATTGAAAAAAAAAAAAAAAAAGAAAAAGGTTTCTTTTTAACTCGAAAATAGCGAAAGCGAATGGGAAAAGAGATGAGAAACATTTATTTAGCGAGAAGGGAAAGTGACAAAGTAGAAAAAGGGAACCCGACGATGACGATGCGAGACTCGCGAGATCAACGCGGAGGGCTTTTATATCGCGAACCTGCATGTGACCTGCTCCGGTTTGAATGCGAAGCGAAGGTCGGGATTGAATAGCTGGTAGTTTAGCTGTCGGTGCTGTTGCTGCACAGCGTCACAGAAACGGGGCGAAAAAAAAAAGAACACGAAGGAGGGATGGACAGAGTAAAATATAGGACACGCGAGGCTAACAGGCTGGAATGCACCCTGCAAAGTGCAGAAAAGACCCGAGTCATCGGACCGAGGGGCGCGGATGACTCAAAGGAAGGAGAAAATGGTCATCGGAAATCCGCTTCTACGCACCGAAGCTCTCGTAGCTTATTATCGCTACAGGTTTACCCAATATGACATTTCGACGAGAATAATAATACTTTTTTTTTTATAGGTTATGTTTTTTCGTAATTTCGCGTTTTACGAGATTTTTTAAAATTTATTTGCGTCACGGACGAGATTTTTTTTTTATTGCGCAACTCTCGCGATTCGGGCGTTTATTCGGACGATGTATGTGGCAAATTGTTTCGTTCAAGTTTAACGAAATCATATTTAGTTATTTCTTTTAATTTTTCGAAAATAAAAATTCAATTTTGTTGAAAATGTTCAATTGCATGATATGGTTTTTCTTTTCGGTCGTATTGATGATTGGATCGAATCATCAAAAAGAGATGCAATTATAATAGCACATCGCTTTCGCATTTTTTTTTTTTTTTTCGGGGTTCACGAAGTTTCTTTTATGAGGAAATCGAAATTTGGATAATTGACTTTGTCATACAGGGAATTTACAAGCGCCGGTTAAACAATGAGGAAGATATATCCATCATGAATTCATTTGGATTACGCAACCCCCCAATTCCGTGTTTATTTCCGCGATCTCTACGATTACACGCGAACAAGTAATTAAAAATAAATAATTTATTTAAAGAGAAGAGAAAATGGTAATCGAAAATACGCGCAAAATGTTGTGTGGTTTATTATCGTATAGTTATCAGTAACCCATTTCGTCGCGAAAAATAATAATTTTTATCACGAGTGGCGTCTTTGCTAATTTCGTATTCTGAAAATTACGTAATTTTTTTTTTTTTTTTCATCTTTCTAAATTCTTAATGTTTATTTTGCAATTAGTTATCATTCCTTTTAGATTAATCAAACAAATAAATAAACGAGCGAAAATTCGACGTGAAAATCGATTTTTACATTATTTTCGAAAATAAGTGTATTATATACAGCATTTCTAGTTTACTCCGTCCCGGTGTCGCCAGGCAACCCTCATTCGATACTTCTCAACCGATCGAAAGTCGCCACGTTTTCTCCTTCGAGCAGACAAAGGGTGTCTCCGTAAAATATCGATTTCTTCGCGTCCCGAGAACTGATAAAGATAACTTTTACGACTCATTGGTAAAGCAACAAGAGATCGAGGATATATCGAAGTAAATAGGAATGTCATGTCAAATGTCGCAACACTGTAGTACGAGACTAAATTTCTCGAATTACGTAATAAACAGAAAAACGTTTTGTAAAGGAGAAAAAACCCGTTACAGAAACGTTGTCAAGGCAGAGAATCCTAAAAGCCGTAAAATTCAGTCGGTAAATACATCGCGGAGAAAAAACGTCACTATCCCAATCCCCGAATAATTGTGCGAATTCACATCCGATAGAGGTCCTTGACCTTGGAATCTAAGTATCACCTATTACCGCAAAGCGCGTTCGTTCTCTTCTCGAGTTTTTCTATCCCCACCAAAACCGTTCACATACTCGCGACGGATTCGCATTATCGTCGGGAATCCGCGAAAACACGTGAGAAATAGGTTATGGGATGGCGGACGGCGTGATAAAAAAAAAAAGAAATCGAATGAAAAAACTCACCCAAAGCGAGGCAGAAAAATGACAGTATCGCTGGTATCCATGAGGCAACGGACGCCGTAGAATCTCTGAAAGTTTCCATGACCTCGACGTAGAGTACCCCGTAAGATTTAACGAGGCCGGCGACCCAAAATTGCACGAAGAATGCGCCACAAACGACGATCCATCCGTAACCCCCGTCGAGCGGTACATACGTGACATTCTTAGCTCTTTTCTCCTGACGATTGTTGTGATTATTGTTGCGATTCGGTTTGTTTTTTTTCGTCGAATTTTTCGTCGATCGTAATTCTCGCGATTTAGCTATCAACGGTCTTGCGGTTAGACTCGAAATAGTCAATAGATTGTCGTTGTCCTCGTCCTCGATGGTGTCCGGTGGGCTCTGTAGATGCGGTGGTACGACGGGTGTCGAGGTCGCGGTCGCCTGTACCGTGAGTGAAGCTGGCCTCGTCGGTGACGACAGTATTCCACCGCCGCCGCTGTTGACGTCGAACACAGGCGCCGAATGGATTGAGAACAACGAGCCCAGCTGATTAGACTGGTTCATGTTCTCGTCGATGATCGATGGGGTCCCGTAGCCGCCGACCAACTCCTGAGACGCGGCCGCGGTTGGACCTCGATCAACCGATCTACACGAATCTTGAAGAAAACTCCACTCGCGGGGCAACGACATGATGTTTCGATGGTTTCGTCGGCGTTAACACCGTTATACATTGGACTGTGTGGCTTTTTTACGTTTCGCTTTTACACTTTGACAAACGACTTCGTTCTCTCGTTCTCCTTGTTTTTTTCTCGTTTTTTCGTTTTTTTCACGCGTCACCGTGAAAAATTTTCGTCTAATTAATCGCGACGTTTCTTGGAACGAGTTGCATGGAACCCGAAAGCTCCAGCTGTGGGTTCACCTCTTCTCTTGTATCTTCGATATTGAAAGCTTTTCGTAACGTTTACGGGACAACGAAGAAATAACGACGAGGATTGATTTTTGTATAATAATAATAATAATAATAACAAGAATAATAAAGATATTAATGTGCCAATGTATAGAGGCTTTTGTCGCGGTTTGGGCCTACGGGTGGTTGGTCCTGACCGTCCTTCCGACTATGTGACGAGTTCTCTACACACTGTCGGAACTAAATCGTTTCCCTACGGTGTATATCCCCCCCACGAACCCTATTTCAGTGTAGTTACGTACGTATTTTCTCTATATGTATGGCTTACCACTGGGAGGGAGAATGACGAGCGCTTGCGCAACGGTATCCACCCTCGACGGGTACAACGAGCGGAAACTTACAGGATCGATAGAAGGGTAGGACGTGCGGCGCGGTGTGACGCACTGGATGTCGCGGGAGTCACTACCGCGTGGACTCGTATGCATGCGGACCTATCACTCTATATCTATCAGTTTTATGCCAGTATACTTTGTTCCGTTTTACGTTTCCATGATAAGTCTTTTGGTGTAATAGCGATGTGCGACTAGTCGTCGACTTTTCCTTGTAACGATCCACGTTACAATAATTTTTTTTTTTTTTTTTCGATTTGTTTCGTCGCTTCATTTTTTTTTACTCGTTACTGAAAAAATCATTGTAGTGCATAGAAAAACGAATATAGGATGGGATGAGGACAGTTACACGAATATTTTTTTTATTTTATTTTTTTCATGCTGCAAGATAGAGGAACCGCAATCGTTAAATCACGTTGCATTTTACTCGAGTCCCGACGATCATTATCGTACCAGCCGGAACCCGGTGTCGTCAACAGACGCAAGAACTTCGCGACCTCGTGTCTCATTCCCGCTGTACTGCGAAGTTACATTATTTTAATTGTCAAATTAAAGTATCTGTATCTGTGGACACGATTCTCGTATACCACTGGGTGACGCGATCGTGACTCAAAGTGCAGACAAACAGATACTACAATCAGCATTTTTTTGTTAAATTATATGCTTCGCGAACGTCAATATACAGAACATTCGTAAATTAAGTATCGAGTATCTCAAAGTTAACCTGTCATTTTTGTAACCGTTAAACGAAACGTAAATTATAAAGAAAATAGAATCGCCTAATTTGAAAAAGGCAAATCGATTTATGTAAACGGCGAAAAGAAAAAAATAGTAGGTAAGTATACGGATCTGATAAAAGCCCTTCGAGATCATTCTGGTATGTGCCGTGCGTGTTTCCGATGTCCGCGCAAATCATAAAAATGAAAGGACAACAATGGTTTGTGTAGCGCATGTTCGGATGTCCACACGTGTTCTATTAATCCTCGAACACCACGCATGGATCTGCTGGATCTCAGTAGTTCCAAGAAAATCTCGAGTTTTTTAAAATAGATCGTTTCGAATTTTTTTTCAAAAACGTGTAATGTCTATAATTTTTACTGTATCGATATTTCGTCTCGACAGGCACATTCTTCACATCCCGGCGTTTCGAACTGCTTGCAATTAAACATGAAACTATGGATTTAAAAAAAAATAAGTTTGGTGGCGATGGAGGCGTTAAAGAGGTACAAAAATATGTGTGGTGCACTTTCATAACGCGATCGACACAAGGGTCTGGAAGACTCGTGTGCCCATTGTCGCAAAACCTCGTCAAAAATCAATATTTGTGAGTTGAGTTGTGTTAAAATCGAAACGATAGGATGTAAGGAACATGTCTGTTGAGACGCGATATCGATATAGCAAAAATTGCAGAAATTACACGTTTTTAAAAGAAACCTAAAATTATTTTTTAAAAATTCGATATTCTCTTGAAAGAGTTCGAATTTAGCAGATCCATGTGGGATGTTTTAAAGATAGAAAAAAAAAACAGTTTAATTTAGACAATCGCTAATTAGTCGGTAGATTAAGAAAATTAACCTATAGGTATGCAGTATGCGGCGTAATACTGTATATCCCTAATCAAGGAACACGTGAGTTTGACAAACAAAACCCCTACGCACCGACCACTTCGATACTCGACTCCCTCACACTGCCACTTTCCACGTGATGCCCGAGAGACGTGAGATAAACCGAGACGCGACGCAACAACAGTTCGTGCACCGTGCAGCACGTGCTCCGGGGAGCGTAGGGGGCTCCATATGCGTTTTACCACGGACTCCTGTCACATGGCTCGCCTAACCTCTATACGAGTCGCCTACCTTTTTATTCTCGTAATACATAATACGGATTAATCGTGAAAATGTCGTTTCTACTCTCCGTTCGCAATTACTCGATATGAATTATCAATAGCCGAGTAAAAGACTCAAGGCCTGCATTTCGATTGTCTTATCAGTTATCAGTGTCAGCGGCGCAATTGATAAGCGATCTATCTGGCGTAACGACTAATAAGAATATCTCAGCCTATGCACACACCGCGCAGTTTGTTTTCTCGACTGTCGAACCGCGAACGGAAACAAAATGAGTGCCAAATTCACGAGTAATCTTTCGTTTATGTTCACCGAGTGTCCCACCATCGTCGGTAGATACAAATTAGCGAAAGACGCCGGTTTTCGCGCGGTCGAGACCGGTTTTCCTTTCGGTTTTAGCGTGCAGGAGGTCGTCGAAGCGAAAACCAAAGCCAACGTCGATCAAGTTCTCATCAATGTTTTCACAGGTAATTTCTAAACCAAAACAAATTTTCCTTTGCTTCTAAAACTTTTTAATTTTTTTCGTAACGAATTTTACTTTGCTTTACTTTACTACTACTACTTTCACTTTTTTTCGTCTGCTGCTCCGCTGTCATTTGAAACACGAAATTTTTTTTTTTTTTTTTTTTTTGGAACAGGCGATGTTAGTAAAGGAGAATTGGGCTTCGCTGCTCTTCCTGGAAAGGAGGAAGAATTCAAGAAAAGCATAGAGCTCACTATTGAATACGCCAAAGCGCTTCGATGCAGAAAGTCAGTAAGAATACTACGCAAAACGAGGAGCCATTTTGCGTAACGCTGTTCTCGGCACTGATTAATCGAATTTTTTTTTAAAATAGAATTCACGTCATGTCTGGCAAAGTGGAAACGCCTACCGTAGCGAATGATAAAGTTTACGAAACGAACCTCAGATATGCAGTCGATAGATTTCAAGCGGAGGGAATCATTGGTCTTATAGAGCCGATAAACAGCATCACTGTACCAAATTACTATATGCATAGTTTTGAAAAAGGTTTGCTATCAAAATGTATTTTGATTAAACAAACATTTTTTTTTTTTTTTTTTCAATTGTTTTTTTTTTTTTTCAAACGTTTCACGTTTTTGAATTTTATTGCAGGTCTGGCGCTGGTAAAAAAAATTAATAGTCCTCATTTGAAATTGATGATCGATCTGTTTCACTTGCAACACTCGCGGGGAAATATAACGCACACGATTAAGGATTATTTTCCGTATATCGGTACGTATCGACTGGTAATTAGCGTCGGGATTTATGCGATAATTAATCGGTGACTAATAACGGGGATACGTTAAGCCCTCACGTACGGGAGATTTTTCGCCGACCAAGTAGAACGCTAATTTAGTTTACAACAACAATACGCAAACACGTAAAATAAATCTCGTTGAACCATCGAAAAAACAACAGTTCAACGTTATTTTACAATTTTTATCAGCATTTTTTCGCGATTTTTTATAGTTAAATGGGGCAATTGAAGGTAACGATCGGTAGAAAAATTCAAACGTATGTTTACATTCTCCGTACGCGAGGTGTTAAATTTGACGATATTTCCGGTGCGTTTCGGTAGGGATTTGCGAACAACAATGTTCGATACGAAAAATACTATTTTTTCCTTTATATTTCATGACTTTTCCTTCAAGTCTCACGTAACTGCGTGAAATTTAAAATTTTCATGAATTTTCAGATCGTTGGATCATTGAATTAAAATCGTTTTTTTTTTTTAAGGTCACGTTCAAGTGGCCCAAGTGCCGGACAGACACGAACCCGACACACCCGGTGAAATAGACTACGCTTACGTGTTCTCCGTTCTCGAGAAATCGGGTTACAATGATTATATAGGTTTGGAATACAAACCAAAAACGACGACGGTGGAGGGACTCAAATGGATCGAGAAGTTCGGTTTCACTCTTTGAATCCTCGTGCATCGATATCTTTGATAAATATATCGAAAACTTGTTGTTTTTTTTTGTTCAATATGTCTTATTCCTTCGATTTATTGTTCTGATATTATACAGATTAACTGTAAGTAAATATATTCTTCAGTATTGTTCTTTCATTTGTTTTCGTCCTTCTCGGTAAAATCGTTCAAAACTGAATCCGTTAACTTTTCTCGTCGCACGCATCACAATTTGTAACATACTTACAAGGAAATTCCTATTAGCGAACTCATTTTTTTATTTTATTTTTTCACACCATAGGCTCGGAATCTTTTTCTACAAAAGTCTATTTCGCGATATCAATTGTTTTTTTTTTTTCATTGCTCTTAAATTCCCGTCGAACGAGATGGTATTTTTATTCTAAATTATCGATTTCATATATGCAAAAAACGAATAAAGATATCCGAACCTTGGGGTACGTTACGTAATTAGTATCAAGTAAAAAAGTTACAGCGTGCGATTTGTTTTTTTTTTTTTTTTTAGTCAATAAAAGGTTTTTTCGTGGCTTCGCGAAGATTCGGATGTAAGCCTTTGCTATTTACGATGAATTGAGGAAATGCAGAATCAACTTTCCTCGGTTTAGTTTTCTTTTTCTTTTTGTTTTTTTTTTTGTGTGATCAGTCAGATTAGCGTAATAGTATTTACAACCGATAAGTTGCTGCGTGCCTTATGCTATGTCTGTTTGAGCTCATCGACGACCACCGAGCAAAATGAGATTTTAATACGATGTTTTTTTAACAGACAATCCTCCGCTCGGCAGTACAATGGGTGAATCAAAAGTCAAGTATAAACACACGCATTGGGGGGAAAGGGAACGTTCTATCGTCTAAAATTTAGATTACGTTTTGCTATAACAATCATCTCAGAGGCCGATTAGTTTTACGGATCGGATTGTTATGGTAAATAAACGAATCCTTATCGTTACCTTTGACAAATAAATATTATAGCGCTCGGGCGTTTAACATTACGAGTTAATTAAAAGCTAAAACGTTGATTGATGTCAGACGGCTTGTGTGGGATCCACCAGAGGTTCGTTAGCGTCTACCGTAGGCCCTACGACAGCAGTGCTATGGACAATTATCACTTAAATTAGTATTAAAATATTATATCAAACTGATCTATCGATTAAAGATGCCTTTTTACAGGATGATCAACGGTATCGATGATTTTTTATTGCCAAAACTTTCAGCAGATCAGATTTAAAGGTCAGTAGATGGAGTAACGTGCCGACTAATAGATATTTTTTTATCTTACAAAACTTGCAAAATGCGGTAACGAATTAATACAGAGTGGCCACTGATTGTGAGGATAAAAAATGTGTGTTTATAACCCGAAATTTCAGGAATAACAATTACAGAATTATTAAGAAACACAAAAAAAAAAAACAAATTTTGTCGGTGAAATGTTTGTCTTGAAAATTAAAAAAATTTACATTGTTTTACTTCTTATTTTATTTGCAGTTTTATTTACGCGAAAGCATCGTCTGAATTTTTCGCTTATTTAAAAAAAAAAATTAACATTTTTTTCTAAATTTGATATTTCGATGTTTTAAATCATTTTGACAATATTTCGTTGTAAAACACGAAATTGAAAAATATTCACGCGAACAAAACTTCTCGTATAAGACGAAGGAAAGTTAATTTTCGATCGAATCGAAAGTATAAAAAATTTTCAATCGAAATCGGAAATATAAATAAAAAAATAAAAAAGAATCTTCAGGAATATTCAATTTCCTGACATTACCGCGTATTTCCCGGCAGTAGCCACTCTGTAAGTTTTAATAGTATTTATGTCAATCACAGTCTGCGCAAAACCCATGCGAAATATTAATTACAATAGCGACGAGTTTGTCTTACCAGCAGCTACACCCGTAGACGTGCGATTACAAGCAAAAACGCAGCGAGGAGCGAACAATACTTAGCTAATTAAAAAATTAAACGATAAATTGAAATAAACGATAATATTACCCCGCACCGAGAGCCAATATCGTAGCTTCCTGTACCAAAGTCATTTGATCGACGGTATACCTATAGCGAGTAAAAAAAAATACGATATGGAAAATAAAGCTATTCGAACGAAAAAAATCAATACGGCGGGTTACCGAAGGTTCTAAGCGCATAATCGTTCACAACACGCAATAGCTTCGTCCTTTGCAAATTCCCACAATTCATCAACGCATACATAATAATTTTTGCAAGACAAACACACAGAGAAAGTTTCGAGAAATTGTTAATACGGCGACTCTATGAATGTCGTAAAATTAATAAAAAAATGAAAGTAATGGAAAGTTAATTATTAGCGTATTAAAAAAAAAACGTTACTAATGCAAGTCGACCAATTTTCCCGAAAAAAAAAAAAAAAAAAACCAATAAACAATCATTGATACAACGTAACGATTTTTATATCATAATATGTTTAATATAATAGATATACATAAAATGACGATTATTACATACACTATGTACAGCAGCGATATATAAAAAAGATAAATGCTTCAAGGCAATGTAGAGCGCTGATATTGCGTAACCATAGGAATGTTCGATACAATCTCAATAGATTTTACTTTTTATTTCTTATTTTTCTTTTACCGATCCGACGATTCAAGATTTCTACATTCTCGACAATACCTTCGAGGTATTGGCAATCGATATTCCGAGATATTATTGTCCGACCTTTCGATCACGAAGATCATTCGTGTAACTTTTGTAACAATAGTTTCGACGACTCCATTTTCTACCCTCGAATTTGAACGATTAAATATCGATGCGCGAATTAATATCGAAAAAACCGGCGGTGTGAGAGGGATATACGCATTCGCGATGATCAATCAATCTAAATAGTTTCTTTCCTTTTTTTCTACAGAATTAAAAAGAATGTCGGATTCTAACGGGATACACAGCCGTAATAAATACGATGGATTTTTACGTACAATAAAAAAAAAATGTATCGCATCGTAAACGACTGTATTTTTCATTCTCGAAATTAAACGATTAAATGCGCGAATTAATATCGAAAAAACCGACGGTGTGAGAGGGATATACGCATTCGTGATTATAAATCAATCGGAATGGTTTCTTTTTTTTTTTTTTTTTACAGAATTAAAAGGAATGTCGAATTCTAACGGAATACACAGCCTTAATGAATACGATGGATTTTTACGTACAATAAAAAAAAAAGAAAAAGAATTTTTTTTATCGCATCGTAAACAACGACGTTTAAACAGAACAACAGTTTCTAATCGATCGATTTAACAATAAAGAAGATAATAGAGAGATAATACATATCGAACTCATGATAGGCCCGACGTGACGATATTAAACGTCTTTACGAAGATTGAAACTACAAAATACCTGAACGAGACCGAGCGGATGTCGGTGAATCGAACTCGGTCTCATCCCTCCACTGTTAGGTCCCACCACCCAACAGAGTGTGAGTATCTTCGTCGCACAGCCGCTCAGGAAAGGTAATCCCATCTCCGAAACTGCAACCCATACCCCGAATTTTCTATTTCGATTACGAACTTATCTTACTTCGTGGCGTATTCGCCATCGTTTTTTTTTTTTTCAGCAACGATTAAAATACTTTATTTATTTCGATCTAAGAACCAAATGCACAATACCTCTCAAAATGGTACGAACAAAGATGACACGGTACTCCGACGATTTTGTTTTTTTTTTTTTTTTTTTTTTCGAACTCCGAGAATGATGTTTTTTCTCAACTACGCGTACATCACGTAGACAACAGGACATGCAACGAAATATTTGTCTAAATATCGTCTATCGATGAAAAAAAAAAAAAAAAAAAAAAAAACTGAATAAATAAATAAAAAGTTTGTCTATCCTCTATCTTCGAGATAACAGACGATCTCTCTACGGATTTTTTTGGACTTAAAAATAGTATTTACACGCTATCCTATTGAAAATGCGATGAACGTCCACCGGTTTAAAGCTCCGTATAGTGAAGTACGTTACACATGGCACCAGTAAGTAGTCATGAAGACGACATGCTTTTGGGAACATCAAATTATTCGTTAGAAAATAATAACGACGTTAATTTTCGTATGGGATACGAAGATATTTGGGCGGATTGGCGATCGAAGATATTTAATAAGCTTGCGATGGATGAGGAAACGATTATAAAGCTGCGATAACGTGTGTTGCGTGCGAAATTAATTGCGAAGACGATGATACGAGATAAATATGATTGGTAGAGGGGAAATAAGCGATTTTTAGCTAAGATACGATAGATATTAATCGCTTATAGATATAGTTATCGTGCGCATGCATAAGAAACGGAAATTTACTAAAACAGCAGTCGATACTATGGAACTCATTAGACATACGCGATTCATAAACTTTCGTCGGTGAAAGTATTATGTCGCGGGATACATTTTTCGGAGTATATATTTTACATATCACCTGTATGCGGTGCAGAAACGTTTTTATATAGACTTCCAGAGTTTCCAAAGTGTTACGTTGGAGAAAAAAAAAAAATGAAACCCAGAGACGTAGTCACTAAATAAATTCTGACCTGTTCTGCGTACTGCCCATCGAGTTGTATGTATTGGAACCAGTCTGGTGCTCCGAGCGAACAGGATAGACCACTCCATTCCCGAGACTAAAACACATACGTTCCAATCCCCCCAAAAAAACAACTATCATAAAACTTCGATAATGTTGAGATTCAATTTTAGAAGTTTATCAATTTTTTTGTCGCTAATCCGTTACCCCGCGAATTTTTTTTTTTACTCTAAGACCCGATTGGTTTTTATTCACTTTCATCGAATTGCTCTTTTTCACTCCTCATTGCGTACGATTATATACAACGCGCTTTTTTTTTCTATTTTTCAAGTTTATCGATAGCTGAAAATTGCGGTCGTGAATAATATACAGAGAACATCAAAAATGTGAAAAAAAAAAAAAAAAAACGAAAGCATGAGACCACGAGAAAGCGCAGTGGTCCTCGTATATGATGGGAGTATATCTGCTATGAATTTTGCGATATAAATTCTGCACTAATTTAGAAAATAAATAAATATATATATATATATAGTAACAGTGATAGTATAGAAAAAAGAAAACATTGAGCTATCGATGCAAATGCACAAAATGCTATGACGGAGACAGTACGAGAAATGAATACGATAAATAAACACACGAGTTAAAATGTACTATTTTCTATTTTTTTTCGTTTTTTTTTCTGCCAAAAAAAAAACCCCTTTGGGTTTTTTTTCATCTTTCGCTATCGTCTTCTAATGTTCATACATGTGGATCGGTATTGTGCAATTGGCTCAAGATTTTTCATCGTTCGTTCGTTATTACTTTTTTTTTTGTCTTTTTTTTTTTTTTTTCATTCAATCACATTAGAAGAACGACTGTATTATAAAAAAAATCAAACGAGTTCGATAAATGCGAATATTTAGGTAATTTTCATGAACGAAAAAGCTTACCTAGTAAAAACAGGAAGGAACCACAATTTTGAGTTGTCGCCGAAGACTTCCTGAAAGTTGTTGTACTTTCCGAGGCTGAAGCCGTCTTTGTCTTTTCCCATTCGGAACATTGGCGGTCGGAACGCTTCTGCAGATTTAAATGATACAATAAGCGAATAAAAAGATTTATTAATTGAGATCGTTACGTTTAAACAGCGATTTCGTGTTTTTTTTTTTTTTTTTTTTATAATAAAGACGAAATACGATGTGTTAAATCGGAATTACCCAGTGTCGATCTGTTGTGCACGATGAGGTAACAATGGTAGAAGAACAGCGAATTAAGACTCACGGCAAACATAAGCGCCACGAAGAACAAAAAGAGCAAATGAAATTTGCCCATTCCATCGAGTTCGCCCTGCGAAAGATAAATCTAATGGTGAACGATATCGATACAGTTTCTCGTCAATGTGTTTGTCGCTCACCTTCCAAAATTGGATGAAGTATTGCAGGGAAGTTGCGGCTATGAACATACAATAGAGAAGAGCGTATGCCAGAAACAGCATGAAAAACTTGTAATTGTGAAAACCGACGCAATTGTTGACCCACGGACAGTGATGATCCATCTTCAGAACGCACGTGTGACAAACGCTGCAGTGATGCGCCCGATCCGGTTTAATTAACTGACATTTTTCACAAAATCTTATTGCTGTAACATCGAAAACAACATTTTTTATTAACTATCTGCGCGTTTTATTTATTTTTATCATTGGACGAGTTTTTTTGGGATAATCGGAAATTTGGAGAGATTCGAGATTTCGGAAGTTTTTCGAGCTTAAAAAATCGAATAAAAATTTGAGGATTACTTTAGAAAATAATTTCTACATTATCCATAAGGATTTCTCTATCTTTAATTTCGGAGGAAACAAAAATCTAAGATTTCGTTCCTCAAAATTTTCGATATTCGCGAACCCCTCGCGGGTATCGCTGTTTTTTTTAAATAGTCAATGTTTCAGTTTGAAGTTTTTCTTAAATTGTTTATATACGGGTCCACGATATCCGCCGTAAAAAAAGTTAATGATACGTCCGGAGGTGTCGAGAGACAACCGTTCGGTTTTCCGTATTAAATTGTGGAAATCGCGTATAAATCGTCGTTGACTCAGGTTTTCCGAGGAGACAGTTTTTTTCACTGTTAAGGCAAAATGTGTGACCAAATGAATGTTCTAAATGATAGTTTTCCGATGTTTTCTACGTTTTAATAATCTTTTCCATCAATTAAAATAATAACTCACGACTTATATATGCAAATTGGTTCTATGAATAGCGATCCAAACAGTACTTTCTGATATTCTCGCTTTTAGACAAAAAAGTTGTTTTTCTTTTTCAAAATTACTCCATATCTCGTCATTTAAATTACTAATTTTCAAGTAATTTTTCTTTTCGCAACCGTCGTCTTCAGAGTATTTTTTTTTATTAAGTACGCATCCTTTACTATAATAACCTGTAAGGATCTGTTTTTTTATTGATCATTTGAGAAATTACAAATTTTTTATGGCAAAAACATTTTCCTGAAAATTTTACTACAATTCCGACTCACAAAGAGAACCAAAACAATAGTTAGACTTATATAATGGTTGATACAGTCCTTTGAGGTCTTTAAAAGTAGCCGTGAATTTTTTTAGATTTTTTATAGTACTATAAGACCGTAAACATGATGACCAGTAAAAGATCCGCCAAAAATGCAAAAATATTTCCAGGACTTTTCCACATTTTCGGAATAATTTAAGAAATATAAAAATGGATGTAATTATAATTTTATAATATACTTCTCTTTTTAGATATTAATACGAAGTCTGTATCACAGATTTTCAAAAATATGCAGAATATTAGTGAAGGTATGAAAAATGTAGAAACATAACGGAATTTTTTTTTTTTTTTATTAAAAAACCAATAAAGAAATTTACGAATATGCCGGGAGATTTTTGGGGCAAAAAAATTCAAAAAAATTTCCAGGAGCACCAGACACCATTGCAAAAACTTTTACCGCTCAAGAAATCCTCATAATTCGCAGAGGCAGCAAAATTTTACGTTATCCATGTAGAATTAATCGTCTCTCAACATCACAGCCAATTTTTCGACAGGAAAAAACATAGGTAAGTCCTTACCTCCTTTAATAGTGCGATTAGTAATGGGAAGATCCTGAGCGATATTCTCCAAAATTTGCTTTTGCGCGGCTTCACTTTCAGCCTGATGCAACTTCTCCATTTCTACTGCAGGTACTTTGAACTGTAAAAAACCATTAATAACCGTTCAATTTTTTTTTTTTTTTTTTTTTTTTCATTCTCCCCGTTAAGCGTTACGCCATTTGTAACTAATATTACCATATCTGGAATCGCGACCAGTTCTGTGAATACCGTTTGCCAGTATGACCACAGAAACTGTAGAAACAGTATGTGGAAGAAAAACAGATAAAATGCTGTAACATACAAAAGAACAAATATATACAACTCTATAGGATTGTTATGGCGGATTAAAAAATGTAAGCGCCAACAAACTATAGATGACACTAATGCACATATATATATATATATATATACACATAATCTATACATACCTTTCTGCACATAACTGTCTATTGTATCTGAAACGAGAATAACGGATTGTTACAAAACCAATTTCCTCCGCGGAATGAAGAAAACACATATTGACTGCTTGTACAGTGTATACATCGCGTATGATTTTATATACGGAATGTATATAATACATATCGATTTTATCGTGTTGCCGTACAGAAATTGACTATATACGTATTGCCGAGGCTTTTGCGTCAATCTCCGATACATTATAAAATTATGAAAGTGAAGAAAAAAAGAAAAAAAAACGAAGAGGTTAATTTCTCGCGATGGTCGAAAGGTAATTTTTTATTGCGACTATCGAGCCCGTGCGGAGTCGAATAGATCGAGAATAATATCTCCCGCGTACGCGTTAAAACATTTTCGATATTATACAATCTGTCAAAACTCACAATAACATAGCTGAACTACGTAGGCGTAATAAGACCAGAAGACGATAGTCAAGATGAAGATGACGGGTATCCACTTGAAAACCTTGACGCACCACCAGCAGGTTCCACCGTTTTGCTTCCCCATTTCCTATACGCTAAATGTGCTCTCGCGTCTCGGTGCTCTTTCCAACTTTTTTTTTCTAAACAATCGCATTATTTTATACGAGCGCGAACCATTATCGTACGCGGTAAAAATATGCGTAATGTAATAAGTTTAACAACGTCGTGTGAGAGCGGACACTGGACACTCATCACACGATAAACAGACAGTCGAAAAACCGTGTCACACTGAGTAATATCGAATAACGTTCGTTGTGTTAGAGCAGGCAAGCAGCACACGTCTCCGTTGTGTTGCCGCTGCTGCTGCTGCTACGTGAGTGAACGGGAAAAAATTGTGACAGGCGCATGCGCATTTAAAGCGTTCGCGCACACGCGATTTCATCCACACAGTGAGCGTTAAGTAACGATAAGAGAAAAATATTCTGTTTTCTTTTACGATACTTTTTGGGATCTACAGTCCTTATATTGCTTCGCATAGTTCTTCATTGCGTTGCCGTACACAACCGTTCCTCGCTCGTTCGAACTCTCCTATGTAATATATATATAGCTATGTGTATTATATGTATATAGACTCTATTCATTTATTACCATCAAAGTTTATTGTGGTAATTACTATCAATATTAAACGTAGACTTCAACTGTATTAGATTATTGTATATGTACTCAATATACATATTAAAAACAGGCAATTTCGAATACCTGTTGCTCTACCGATACACAGAGAATCATCGCCTAATGATTTTCATCGGTTAATATATTATTCAGACTGGGAATTTTTTTCTTGGCCTTCGATCCTTCCTGCGTACTTCGCTAAACGTTATAGTTATTTGTAATAAAAATCGTTGACACGATCGATATACGATAGAATCGTCTAATCTTTATTTCGGTACAATGAATCTCTCGATTTCGGCTTAACGAAGGAACAAGAGGGAGCAAAAGACTGACTCATGATCGACGTTCTTGGTATATTGTTCCGATGATTGTACGCCGGCATGTGCTTCGGGACGTAGTTTACTTCTCCTTCTCCTTCGCGAACGTGCCACACAACTACTCCTTCTTCGGCGCACGAACTAAGCGGATGACGTTACGCCGAAGTGGGTGTGACTCCTCATTGAACTGCCGGTGGTCGAAGTGGTAGGTTCGAAGCGTATTCAT
Source organism: Buathra laborator (assembly GCA_934046635.1). NCBI lineage: Eukaryota > Metazoa > Arthropoda > Insecta > Hymenoptera > Ichneumonidae > Buathra > Buathra laborator. The sequence continues at coordinate 18,807,938 of OW203893.1, read as the reverse complement.
TCCTTCTCTAACGCTTTAAAAATATATTTTCTACCGATCGATTGTTGCGCAATTGAGATTATTAACCGGTGCGGTGCACACGGATTTGCGAAAAGCTTGTTTTCGTTCAGAATTTTTGCGCAGTTTTATCGCCGCGATAGTATTTATCTCGCGGGTGTTCGTGCGCGGCATTGTGACGCTCGAAGTATTTTATTCGACGCCGAGTCCCGTGAATTGATCGCCGTATTTAGTGCATTCGCGAGCGCAGTGCGAACCGCAACAACGTCACGTGCCGGTCGATAATCCGCACTCGAACACCCGGAACACCGACTATCGACACGACTGGACATTTTCTTGACAAATTTTCATCGTTATTTTTTCAGAATATAAACGAATCGCACCCACGCTATCATCATGTCTCAACAACAGTACTATCCTTTCAAGGTGAGTCTCGAAATCTCTATCCTACTTTTTTATTTTCTCTCGTTTTTTTCCTCGCTCTCTATGACGCCCATGGGAGTCCCTGACACACTTTTAACGGAACTCTCGTTGTATCGGCAAAACGACTATTTTTATACAAATCCCCTTCTGCTCTCCAGACACCTTGAAATGTTCTACTTTTTTTTATCGTTTCCTCGTAAAGGAAACTCGGAAAAGAATTTTGTTTTAGATTTTCAAATTTGTAGTATTTTTCTATTTTTTAAATTCTGTTTGCGTTCTAATTTGCGCAATTTTGAAGATTCCGCAAGAAATTTGAACCGCAAATAGATTATTGTTACATGTACTTTGCATTGGCATTGAATTTGGCGCGAATCCGTCAAAGCGTTCGAAATATATCGTATTTTGAATTTTTTGAAATTTTTTTTTTTCGTCCTCTAACTCGCGTAATGTTAATATATTGGACTCAAATTTGAAGTACAAGTCGACTGTTGTTAAATAAGGTCAGGAATTAAATTTCACGCGAATACTTCGAGTAGTTTAAAATTTATCGAATTAAAATTTTTTTTTATGTTTGTTCTCGAATTTTTCACATTTCTTCATTATTTTGTACCATTCACCGTACCGAAATCAAAATTAATCGTTATTGATTGTTTTTCGTATAAAATACTTCGCAAATGATGGAAAATCGTGACGAACCAATATGCAAATTTCTGCTCCACAATTGTTTTTTTTTTTTTTTTTTCTTAGTCTCTATCCTTCGCGACAGTGTTCCCATAATATATTCAATCGATATCTATTGATTTCCAGTGCACCCCAACGGTGTATCCAGCCGAACCATTCGATGCTAATTTGGATGCCGCCGTTCTGCGTAAAGCAATGAAGGGTTTTGGCACCGACGAGAAGGCGATAATCGATGTTCTAACGAAGCGCGGAATAGTTCAGCGTCTCGAAATCGCCGAGGCTTACAAAACTCTCTACGGAAAGGATTTGATCAGCGATCTCAAGAGCGAGTTGACCGGAAAGCTCGAGGATGTTATCGTCGCGTTAATGACACCGTTGCCGCATTATTATGCTAAAGAATTGCATGACGCGGTCTCGGGACTCGGCACTGACGAGGAGGCAATAGTCGAGATTCTTTGTACCCTCAGCAACTACGGAATTCGTACGATCGCCGCGTTTTACGAAAATCGTGAGTCTCTTCGTTATCTACCAATTTATTTTTTTTCAATACTTTCGTCGATCAGCGAGCGCGATTATCGAGTTATTTTCGTTAAGCAAATTGTTTTTTTTTTTTTTTTCTTTTTTTTTTTTTTTTCGCGACGATAGCCGATCGCCGTGTATTGGTTCGCTGATAAAAATGCTCACACACTCGCGCGTGAATGTATCGTCGCAGTTGCCGAGGTCGCACTCTCCCCGTATCGTTTAAGTCTGCGAAAGTAAACGCCGCTTGTGCGCTGCGATGACCGAAGTTCTATAATTATATACGAACGAAGCCGGTCTCGGCGGCGAAAAAAAGTGATGTCATCACTTTTTATGAGACAACTCATTCATAGTACAAGAGAAGCCCGTGAGCTGTTATGATACACCTCTCGCGTTATTGCCAATCAACTACGTTTCTTAGTCACACAAGGATAACATACGTCCTTATGCTCGAGCGCATCGCCAGACCAGAGATTCATAGCGTATCTCTTCGTGATGTCCCCCCTCGCGACCTCGGATCACTCGCTCGTTGACGTCAATTATTCTCGACGAATGCTTGGAATATTTATTTCGTTTTTTTTATTCTTCTTTCTATTTCAGTGTACGGAAAGGCACTCGAGAGTGACCTCAAGGGCGATACCTCTGGTCACTTCAAACGATTGCTCGTTTCTCTCTGCCAAGCTAACAGAGACGAAAATCAGGGCGTCGATCAGGAACAGGCCGCTGCCGACGCTGCGAATCTTTTCGAAGCGGGTAAGCGATCAGTTTTGATGGAACAATTATTTGTTACCAATAATAAGAATAATTAATAATAATAATAATAATTAATAATAATTAATGATAATTAATAATTATAATAATAATTAATGATAATTAATAATTATAATAATAATTAATGATAATTAATAATTATAATAATAATAATTCCGTGTCGAAAAAAATTAATAATAATTCTTTAATCACAGGTGAGAAGCAATGGGGAACCGACGAATCACAGTTTAACTCTATCCTAGTTACTCGTAGCTATCAACAACTTCGTCAAACTTTCCTCGAGTACGAGAAAATTGCCGGTCACGATATCGAGGTCGCGATAAAGAAAGAATTTTCCGGTAACATCGAGAAAGGACTGCTCGGCATTGGTGAGTTCGCTGACGAGGATTTTAGTTATTTGAACCCTCCGCGCGCATTGTGAGTCTTCCAAGGCACAGATGATGTTTTTTTTTTTCGAATTTTTTCGAGACGATTTTAAGCGGACGAAGATTCCTAACAAAATTGGTATTAAAGACTCGAAGAATCATTTTTTTACAATGTCGCATTAAAAAATTACGATTTTTTTATGACACGAACTTTTTTTTTCAATGCTTTTGCTTCAATTTCGATTGATAAGGGGAACTAAAACAAGTTTAAGATTTATGTAATAATTGGTAAAGTTTCTTGAGATTTTCGAAAGTATTAATGCATTTCTTAAGATTTTTTGAGATTTTTTTGTTTGGCTGTAAAAGACTCCGGTTGTTCACCGAAGATAGTCAAATGAAATAATACCGCGGAGGGATGATATTGTGATTCGTAGATAACGATGTAATTATTAATTTTTTTGTTATCCTCGAACAGTGAAATGCGTAAAATCCAAAGTCGGCTTCTTCGCCGAAAGACTTTACGCCAGTATGCACGGTATCGGTACCAAAGACCGTACGCTCATACGTATTATAGTATCGCGAAGTGAGATCGATCTCGGAGACATCAAAAAGGCGTTCGAAGAACGTTACGGAAAATCTCTCGAAAGTTGGATCGCTGTAAGTACTTTTTTTACTTTACTTTAGTATTTTTTCTTTCATCTACTTGCCGTCGAGACGCTACCGCCTCTCTTGATCTCATTTTATCTATAAACTCTATTTGAACTCCAAGTATCGCGTTAATCCTGAAAAAAAAAAATGAATTTTTAAACGACACTGATGCATATTTTTCTCTTTTGTTTTTTCACAGGGAGACACCTCCGGTGACTACAAGAAAGCACTTCTCTCTCTCGTATCGACATAAGTCGGTTTTCTCGAAATAATTACAAACTCTGCGTGTGCTTCGTTTGGTCAAACGCTTCAATGTCCACGTGATGTGTTCGAGCGAAACGCTTCATCTTTCTTACAATCTCTCAAAAAAAAAAAAAAAAAAGAGAAAAAAAAAAAAAGCGCACAATGGATCGCCACCATCCACTGAATCATATTTCGGGAAAGTTGTTCACCGTGCGTCGCCAATCTATTATACATAGTTAATAAGGAATCTCGAAAATTCTTGTTACATTTTCACGGTTACTACACGCGTTCATTATCGGGCGAAACGAGATGCGCACGAAAAAGAAATCGCCTTATAACAATAATCGAATAGAGTTTTCTCACTGTAAATGCGACGCTGACAATTGTCTCCGTTGCAAAGTCATTCGGCTTGTTGCGCATCGGAGGAGATATTTTTGTTTCAGGGATTATTGATATTATTTTTATCGGCGACGAAATAGATCGATCGTTGCATTTATAAATCGTTCTTAACTGTATTACTAAAGTTTACATATAATCGAACTATAATTGGGATAAAAGAAAGAAAAACAAAAAAAAAGAAAAAAAAAAACAGATAAACGAAAATTATAAAATATTATATTTTCAAATATTGTTCTATAAAAAAAAAATAATGCCTAACTAGTAAATTATTCACCGATTCTTGCTTCGTATACATACGTACATAGATGAGACAATATTTTTTACACGAGTTTTGCTAGACAATCGTTATAGTATCGCCTGTTTACATTGTTGCAAATGATTTTTTTTTTAAATGAGAAAACAGAAGAGTTGTTATTTGTTGCGAAACATAATATTCGGCAGAATTCTGTTTTCTGCTGTTCGGTCACTGCGTGTGCAATAAATAACACTGATGGGTATTGAAAATTGTTGTTTCCTGCGAAGGATCGGCGCGCCGACTCGTCTCGTAATTCAAAGTTTATTTTCTCCGCTCTGATTCGTTATTTATGATCGTCGATCAACGAAATTACGTTGCGTCGAGCGTAAAAAATTAATTTTTTTGATCTCTTATAATTGATTTTTACGGATCCAACTTTCTCCGCGACGATTTAAGTTTTGTCCGGTGAAACTTCCGCTTTCGGTATCTGCTTTCCCACGACGTCTGTATCATCAAGAGACGCGACTTATCGAAAGATTCCAAAAACTCAGTATTTTTCAAAGTCTGAATTATGAAAATCGGCGTATTGCGATAATTTCATCGCGAATTCAACTTCGTCAGCATCTTTTCTCGGTTGTCGGTTCGCGTCAAATTTTCTTCTTCGATGTCTGTTTGTTTCTTCGTTTCTTCGCGTTCGCATTGCCGCATTCAGCACCACGAGCCGCTCTCAGGATGGCCTCCACTTTCGTCATCAACAGACTCAATAGATGTCGAATACTCGGCGATTCCTTGAGGATCGCGTCGATGTAACCTTCAACATCCGAGAGTTTCTCAAAAATTGTAAACAAATTATAAAGCAGTGTGCCGTTGTAGAAATCTCCGATATTCGGTGTTTGGTACGGACATCCCAACAGCGAATTTAGGTGAACAGCGCCGTTGAAACAACTCTGAAACTGCGAGAACACGTGAACAATCGTAATATTGAACTTCTGACGATTCTGCAAAAGTCCTTTATCGATTGCATAATTTTTAATGAAGAAAGGTGCAGCGACTATGCAATCGTTTGCACTCACAGACTTGAGCGCCTCGGCGATCGAGTCGCTTGCCTTCGTCGTTACCGCAGATTTCCCGGCGTTTTGTTTCTCTTTAAGTTCAATCAAAGTTTCGCCATGACGTTTATTAAAATCAATCGCAGATCGATAGAAACCGATTTGTCGATCGACAACGGCCGACAACATGGCGAAGAGCAATGCGTTCATGTGATGCGAATTTCGACGGGATTCGTCGGGTTGTCGCATCCAGTAGACGATAGTTACAACGAAAAGTCTCCATTCCTCTGGGATATCGTTGATAAGACTTTCGTAACGCGATATTTCGAAGGTGTCGTCAAAAATAAGTTTCCTGATGTTCCTCGGTGTTTCAATGAGCTCTTCAAGTTTTGGGAAACTCGCGGAATGCGTGCCGCGAATCGTATCCCTCCGACAACTGATGATAGTTCGTCGATCGCGTATCGTATAAGAAAATCCTCGTGCGATATCTTCCTGTCGTCCAGCAACCAGTAAACCGTGAATAACTCCGACGATTTTCATGCTAATCGCGTAGGAACTCGTAGATTTTATATCTTCGAATTGCACTGGAACTGTACGGCTGCCGCGGTAAACATCGACGAAGTATCCCGGCATATTAGCGAGAAAATAATGCCGCGTGAATCGCGGTGGCCAAGCGGAGACGATAGCATCGGTGACTATACTTGACTCCAAAACCGATTCGTCTTCTTCCGTATCTTCCGCGTTTGAGTTCTCAACCAATTCCCTGACATTCGAAGTATCGATATCTCCGAGAAGCTGAAATTTCTTCCGTCGTCGCGACTCTGCTATTTCGGCTTCGTATTTCTTCTCCAATCCCAACGGCCGCAGCATCTCCCACGGCGAGAAAATATATCCGTTGACTATGAGTTCAATCGTTCGGAGTAATTTTCGTCGACAATTTATCGGGGATTTGCTGAGTATCGCAGCAGCGGCGTTGTTGAGACTCTGATTAGCCAACCATCTGAAAGTCGGATCTATTCTTCTCATTACGTTGTCATCTGACAATTGGAGACTCTCAAAAAACGCGTTGAAAGTATCGGAGGCCGTGTAGTCGTTGCCGAGAAGTACAGCTACCAACGGAAGCGCAGATAAATCCATTTTTGGAAATGTTCTCAACAGATATTCAACTTTAAACATTTTGCAGGATATTACGTTTCCTCGCCATGAGCATTCGGTAGTAAAAGCCGCGAGAGTCGTAACGGGAATGTACTTTACTCCGAAAATGTAAAAATCGGAATCGTTGCTGATGACGGGACAATCCATTATTCTCGCTACACCGGCGATGTGCGGATCCGCTTCGAATATGCATCGTACCATGTTTATTCCTTTCTTCTTAATAACGGATTCGAAAATTGTAGGCATAGTTATTGGCATTATACCGACGTGAGTCTCAAATGCCAACGTGTAACTAGCGATCGTTGCCACGTGCTGTTCTCGTCGAGCGTTTACTGTATTCATTTTTTTCGGCTCTATTCCTCCGTCCATTATTACTAAAGGTTTTACCTCACATTTGAGAAGATTGTCGAAGAATTGATCCACACGCTTCGCGTACTTGTCGAGTTCATCGCCGAGCATTGAATCGGCGTTACTGGAGGTAAACAATTCTGCGGCGACTGCGAGTCCGTCAATAACAACGTAACCACCGTGCAACTCGTAACTATCCATGAAATCATCGTTGGCGTTGATATACGTTGTTAATCCTCGAATACCCATTTTTTATCAATTTTTTTTTTTTCGAACATTCACAATTTTTTTTAATGGACCGCGAAATTGGTAGAAACTACGAAAATTTTTCTAACATAAGTGCGGATTTTATAAAAATTTTGCTGCGACAGACATATGGCTGCCATGCAACTGGTGAACCGCGAAACAAGTCCCGGCTATGAGTCATCATCGATAAATTTAACGACGGTATATCGCGTCGGTATTCAGATAATCGCGCGTATCGACACTTTCTTTGTATCTCCAAATCACGTGGTTTCGTTATCCGCAATAACATTGAATTTTAAAGTGAAATAACTACAAAAATAAAACTTCATTAACGGGGAACAGTTTCACCGGGCAGCAGATCGACTGTCTAAATTTCTTCACTCCTTTCAACACGTGCAAAAAAAAGTAATGACGATTTGACGTTCGATTAAAACGATAATCCGAAAAGATAGAGAATCGTTTTGAATTCTACTGTAACTATTTTGAACACCGAAGCGGAAGAGAAAAATGGTTTTTATCGTCGATATATTACTCGGGACAATGAAACAATAGAAATGATTTCAGAAGAAAATAATTGAAAATAATGGACTATTTTACACGACGATCTCGACACCGATGAAAACTTCATCAACGATAAACTTTTCTTTTTTGAGTTCATTGGATAAACAACAAAAAATAAAGGACTCTTTTAAGACCACTATAACGTCAAAAACTTTGATTTTGGATTATCCGTGAACACTACGATACCTTCTGCCGGTTGCCATCGATAATCGAAACTATACTTTGATAACATCGACGCATAAGTTTTCATACTTTCCTCACGATAGGCAGCAATGTCTTCGATAATAGAAAACGATTTTTTTAATAGAAAAGTTATATCAACGATTATCGTTGTTTCGCATATTATAGATGTTAAAAAAACGCTCAACGTTAATCACCAAATCCTCGCTGTTCTTCTCTTTTAGTATTCTTTCACAACAGCCGTTACGAAGCCTTCGATTTGCCGGTTCTTATCCCGTCTTCCGTAATCTAAATATATAATTCATTGATTAAACATCGCCGGAGGCCTTTGGCTTACAGATACTGTTAAAGAAGATTTTAAAGAACAATAACTCACTTGAAACATAACGGAGATCTGTGGTATCGTCGCGGCTTTTAATATTTTAGCAGCAAATGCGGAATCGTTCAGACGAGCGACGACGAGTCTTTTGTTGGCGCGATGCGCTACCAGTTGTCCGCCGGCACTCGCGTATACTATTTCACCTTTGTTGTCGATGTGCGAACGGAGTTCGTTCACTACGAGTACCTTTATCGATAAAAAAGCCAAAAAAAAAAAACAAACAAATTATTTACGCAATCGGCAATTCTCGTCAATGAAAGTCAACATATTTCGTACTCACAGCGACATCGTGTCGCGTTGTGATCTCTTGCAATTCGTTCAGTATATCGAAGTAAAACTGCGTTCGCTGCGATCCTTCAGCGAGAGAGCATTGCACCGGAAGCGACAAACTGTCGATTACGACGACGCGAATCTGAAACATATAAACGATTGCGTTAAAAAGCGAAATTGATGTATCAGTTACTTCCGTTGATGTTTCGGTAAAAAAATGTCCAAACCTCCGAATCGTTGCGCAAATGACTCTTTAAGTTACGAATGACTTTCTGCAAGTCGCTCAACGTTTGGGGAGAAATGACGCTGATACTTCCGAAAATCTTATCCACTTCGAGACTCGCGTTGGGAAAACGTTTCTGGAATCCTCTGATTATATCTGTGAAACAACGTGCGAAAATCTCAATGATCGATAATAGGTTCGTATCATTAAAAACTCCATAATGCCGATGTCAACGTTAATTAATTTTTTTTTATTATGACCGCAGTAACGAAATTACAAAAATATATCAACGATCCAATTACGCGGAAATTCCAAGAACCGAAAATGGATTTTGTTTATCGACGAATTGTGACTGCATTTCCGGGGATTGAATATCTTCTTCAGCTATCGGTTTGTCTTCCGTATCTTCCTTTTTCGTTTTCTTCTTATTTTTTCGTCTTTTAACGCCTCTGCCTCGACTTCCATCGGCGAGCGTCACGTTGACCATTTCTTTCAACTTTCCGGTTAATAAATTAAAAAGACGCAATAGACTCGGTGAATTTTCGAGGATTACGGCAACGTATGCTTCCACCTCCGAGCGCTTCTTGAAGTTAACGTACAAATTGTATAGCATAGTGCCGTTGTAAAAATCGGCGATAATCGGATATTCGTAAGGGAAACCCAACAAAGCGTTCAGATGAACAGCGTGCCGCAAGCAGCTTTGGAACTGCGAGAATACGTGAACAATAGTAGAATTGAATTTGCGAGGGCATTCGCAAAGCTGCTGATCCATCGTACAATTCGAGATAAAGAACGGAGCGGCGAGCAGGCAATCGCTCTCAGTGACCACCTGCAGAGCCTCAATTATCGTCTCAGCATTCGTAATCGTTGCATCGGATTTGCCGCTCTTTCGCTTCGATTCCACTTCCGTTGCAGCTTTTCTACACGTTTTGTTGAACGCATACATCGACCGGTAATAGCCAATTTTTTTGTCAACGACACCTAAAAGCATTCCAAACAAAAGGGAATGCATGTGGCAAGAATTTCGGAGTGGTTCGTCGCTTTTACTCATCCAATAGACTATCGACGCTACATATACCCTCCATTCAGCCGGAATATCATTAATGAGATCCTCTTTCCCCGAGATTTCCAAAGTATCGTCGAATATACGTGTTTTCGTCGTCATAGGCGCTTCGTGTAGATCGGCGAGCGTCGGAAATCTCGTTGTTTCGGTACCGCGAACGGTGTCCGCGCGTCGACGAACGAAATTCGTTCCTTCGCGCATAACGCACGACAAGCCAACTTCGGATTCTTTTCGTCCCGCAACCAGCAGACCGTCTATCACTCCAACGATCTTTAAGCTCATCGCGTAAGCGCTCGGATATTTGAAATCTTCGATTTGCACCGGTACGGTGAAGATACGACGATGTATCATATCGACGAAATACGCCGGAAAATCGGCGATACTGTGACGATGTCGAAACCACGGAGGCCATTGATCGTCGAAGGTTTCTATGGTTTTTTCTGTATCGTCCGGCAAATCGGAGACCAGATTCGTCTCTTCTTCCGTTTCGTCCTCAGAGCTCGAATTCTCGCTTACTATATGATCCTCTCGCCACAATTGTCGCGACTCCAAGGTATCGATGTTTCCCTGAAACTTGAATTTCCTCCGTGTCGTCGTCGCGGCCTCCCGATATTCTTTCTCTAAACCCAAAGGCATCAGCGCTTCGCACGGCAAAGCGAGATAACCGTCGACTATCAACTCTATTATATCCAATACTTTTTGACGACGTTTTTTCGGCAATTTGCTCAATATCGCCGCTACCGCGTCGTTTAGACTGTAATTTTTCAACCATCGCAACGTCGTGTGGATTCTTCGCTGTCCCTCATTGTAGAGTCTCTGATTCTGATTGGCGAGTTTCAAGCAATCAAAGAAATTCTTGAATACGCTGCTTTTCACGTAATCGTTGCCCAGCAGTATCGCCGCCAATGGAAGAACGGAGGAATCCAATCCGGGAAAAATTTTTAAAAGATTTTCTACTCTGAAGAGTTTGCAACGCTTTGCGTAGCCATCGCCCGTCGAAGATTTTACGATAAACGGCTCCAGAGTATTTATCGGAATATACATCACTCCGAAAATATAAAAATCCGAGTCGTAACTGAGTACCGGACATTTCAGGATTTTGGCGACGCCTGCGATGACGGGATCAGCTTCCAGAACAGTGCGCGCTAACTTAACGCCCTTTTGTCTCATTACGGATTTAAAAATCACCATCATCACCATAGGCATGAATTTTATTTGACTCTGAGATGCTGGTGTGTAATGCGTAGCCGACTGCAGTTTCTCTGCCATCCTGGCGTACGTTGTTTTCATTTTTTTCGTCTCCATACCACCGTCAAGAATTACCAGAGGTGTTACATCGCATTTGCGAAGTTCGTCGAAAAATTCGGCAACACGACGAGCGTAGACGTCGTGATCGCCGCCGAAGGCGCAATTGCATCTCGACGATATGTACAACTGAGCTGCCAAACTGTGACCGTCGATGACGAGATAACCGCCGTGCAGCTCGTGGGCCTCGAAAAAATTCGGATTTCGATTTATATACGTCATTAAACCTCGAATACCCATTTTTGAAAAGCTTATTTTCGATCGTTGTTAAAAAATTTACAGAAACATTTCCGCGAGAAACGAATGTTTCAAGGTATACGAAAAAACTTTACGAATTCGAGGTTATGGATGATTGTTGACATCGATGGAAACACGACGCGCGCGGGGTTCGACATTGCGTTACGGAGCGCACACACCGAACGCAACACGCGTGCGGTGTCGATCGAGAAACGCAATGAGAGGCTTCGCATACCGTTGGCATTGCGTTTTGAATAGCCAGTCTCGGCTCGTCGGGTAACGCATTCTGTGGGTGGACCCCTTTAACCTGTCGGTACCGCGGCGAGCCGACGACAATTCGTAGAAAAGAATAATTAAAAAAACCATGAAGAACGGCGCAAGACTTGGAACATAACCATTGGATCGGATGGACTGTACTCGCGGTGCATTCCGCGATTATATCGCGGCCCTTGCATTCTCCAGGACCACGAAAAGTTTGTAAAAAAACGACTGGTTGTTTTCCGCTAAAAATGTACCGTACAAACGCCGACAGAACGACCATTCCATGGGTAATACAGTATGATTGTTGTCCGGTCGCTTATGGAAAAACAAATTTCATAGTGTGATCCATGGGTTGTCTCAGTTTTACGGTTATTTATACGGTCAACATGGTGAATCTTTGGCACAGAACGAACAGTTTTTTCTGTAGTCGTTTTAGGGAAATATTTCGAGGTCCCGTCGTTTGCTAAGGAAACAGCAACAACGATGCCATACATCCGAACGAAGGATACTTCATAAGTAATTTTCAGACGGGCGGATGTAACTTGGACTATACCTACTTTTCGACGATTTCATGTTATCGTACGCGTATATTTACGAATTTTATATAAAATGTGAGAAAAACAAAAAGGTATAGTCCGAGGTCGTCAAGGTATGGTATGGTACGATCAAAGGTACTCGTCCGTATGTCGTGAGCGATAAAACACTTTCGCTAATTCACTTCCTCTAATAATTCTTGAATAGCCGACCTTCAAAAGGAGTACTATAGGGCATGAAAAGAAAAACAGGAATATCGTCGTCAAAATATTTTTAGTTTTAAGGCACTGAGACACAACAAGTCATAACAAACAATACATTATATATACTCTCGAAAAATATTCGCATATTTGCGCGTTTGTCTCCCTTTCTGCGAGTCTGACTCGGCTTCTCTTTTTACATTAAAATTTTTAATACAAATATTAACGACTTATTACTACTGATCTTAGGAAAAAATCTTCGTCCTTAAGACTTTGTACCTTGTAATAATCTTTGATAAATAAGAAAAAACCATAAGGAAATCATATTAGGAATACAAAACTGGCCATCGATGCATTTCGTACATCCAAATTGAATGAAATAACGAGAAATATTTCTTCAAACAAAGACGCAAGCGCCCAAACCAAAAAATATATATACATTCATCAGAAAACATCATCCGATGCCGTACTATCGTAAGTTACAGGCGAAATACGGAGTTTTCGAAATCGACGAATTTTCGTTGATTCTTGACGAAAATTAACGTCTTCAAATGCCGCGTACTCGTCGAACGATTCCTCCTTTTTCTTCTTCTTATTTTTTCGTTTTGTGACTCCTCTGCCACAATTTTTATCGGCGAAATCTTCTTCAAATATTGTCTTCCCTTTGAGGGTCATGACACCCAAAATTTCGTTCGGAACTTCGGGATATTCGCCAAATTTACCACAGCAATCGAATGAATTATCCGGAAAAACGGTGAGTCTCTTAACTTGCGCGATCAGTAATTTCATAAGATGCAAAAGACTCGGCGACCTTTGAAGAGTCTCAGCGATGTAAACTTCTACATCGGGTTGTATTTCGAAGGTACTATATAAATTATACAGTATTGTGCCGCTATATAGTTCTGCTATTATCGGATCTTCGTATGGATATTCCAATAGTGCGTTAAGAGAAATGGCGTGTCGCATGCAACACTGTAATTGTGAAAAAGTGTGGGCTATCGTAACGTTGAATTTCCCGGAATGGGTACAAAGTTCTTCGGCCATTTTATGCTTCGATATAAAGTACGGAGCGGCGAGCCAACAATCTATTTCAGTTACCGCTTCTAAGGCACTGATCAATGAATCGTCTTTTATACCCGATACATCGGCCTCTTCGCTCTGCCGCGTGGCATCAATTTGTCCAAATTTTTGGTAATACGCGGAAAACAAAGATTCGATACACCGATGGTACTCGATTTTTGTATCAATAACTCCCATAAGCATCGTGAAAAGTGCAGCGTACATGTGGTGTTCATTACGAATCGGTTTATCCGTTTGTTGCAACCAATATACGATTGTCGCTACGTATAATCTCCATTTGCCTGGAATATCATCGAGGAGAGTTTCTTTACCCGATATTTCTAATGTATCGTCAAAAATTTGTCTCCTCGTGTTAATCGGTGTATCGCGCAGTTTCTCAAGCGGCGGAAATCTTTTTGGAAAACCAGTATCGACGGGGGTATGTAAATATCGATGAACGTAACTCGATCCTTTGCGTATTACGTACGACAAGCTATTTTTAGACTCTTCTCGTCCCGCTGTGAGAAGAACATCGATAACCCCGACGATTTTAAGGCTCATCGTTTCCGAACTCGAATAGCTGTAATCGTCTATATGTACAATAGTCGCCCAATATCTGTGAAACATCATATTCACGAACATCGACGGGAAATTTCCGATGCTGTAATCGTCGGCAAACCAAGACGGCCAACTGGTAAAGAAATTATTCGTGGCTCCGTCGGTATTGTTTAGCATGTTGGAAATCTCCATCGTTTCACATGTTTTTGTTTTTTCTTCGCGAAACTGATGATTAAAATTCATCAGTGTGTCTATTTGGTCCTTTGTCCAGAATTCTTTTAATTCCAAATTCTCGATATTGCCTCCGAATCGAAATATCGTCTCCTCGGGGGATCGTTTTATTTTTTCGTATTGTTGCGCGAAGCCCAGGGGTACCAACATTTCGTAAGGCAAGTGTAGGTAACCGTTGACTATCAACTCGATTTTTTTAAGCATATCAGAGCGACAATTTTGCGGCAATGTGCTGAGTATCGCAGCTACTGCGTAGTCGAGATTTTTATCGTTTAACCACCGAAAAAGATAGTGTATATTTACCCATCTTTTGGGTCCCGTATTATGCACCATTTCTGACGAGCAGCCAATGATAGTCAGAAAGGCGTCAAAGGTTTGAGGCATTATGTAGTCGTTTCCGAGAAGCACTGCCACTAGCGGTAACGTCGAGAACTTCAACCCCCCGAAAAATCCCAATAGATTTTTAAACTCGAATTGTTTGCAACGTATCACGTAACGGCCTTTGATTTTTTTGGCAACATGTGGAAAGTTCCTAAGGCTATCCAAAGGTATGTATTTCACTCCAAATACATAATAATCCGAGTCGAGACCGAGTACCGGACAATTCAAAAATTTTGCGACTCCCGCGGTGCAGGGATCTCCTTCGAATACGCTTTGCACGACTTTTACTCCCTCCCGTTTCAAAACATTTTGCAAAACGAGTGTAAGATTCGGCGGTAGAGGCGGATGCTTGATGGCATGCGCTGGATTGCAGGCAGCGACTCTTTCCAGTCTTTGCATCATCCGTAATTCATGTGTTTCTATTTTTTTGTTCTCAATTCCGCCATCTATCACTACAAGCGGTGTCACATTGCATTTTTTAAGTTGATCGATGAATTCTTTCACGAAGTGAGCGTATTTATCGTAATCACCACCGAAAGCGCAATTCCAATTATCTACCGATTTTGAATCGATTTGGTATTCGCACAATATATGAGATAACGAGCCACCGTCGATAACGAGGAACCCATCGCATAACGCGTGCGTCGTTAAAAATTCATCGCGATCCGCGATATAGTGTGCCAAACCTTTAATACCCATATTCTATATTTATCACAACCAATTTTTTCTTGAGACACGATTTTCCATAATGTTTATAAATGTTACGGATTTTTTTTTTAACGATCGATGTTAATTCTTATCACTTGTGCTTCTATCGTTGGATCACTCGTACTATCATCGTTGGACGCCACAACGCGTTTAACGTATAAAAATCGCCGGCAGCGAGTGTTTGCGAGACCTTGAAACGAAGCAAAACGGGGAAATCCTCCCTCGTCCCCTCGCTGCTGTTCATAAAATTGAGGGAATTCTAGAGATCGCACGAATACGATACGATGGTTCTTTGTTGTACTACAGTACACGTCTAGATGACGTAATGTCTGGGGAATCGCGGGGAATCGCGTGGGGAAGAGTGAGGTAAGGTTTGGATGGCCGTTAATTCGCTCCAACACCGCAAGAGTGCGCCTGTCTAAAGATCCGAGCGGTCTCTAGATATGCGATTTAGAAAATTATAAATATTTTCAAGCTCTTGCGCTTCCAAATAAACAACAAATATCTGAAGTATCAATACCCCTCTCTACGTGGCTGAGACATTTATTTCGATATACCTATTAGCCTTTCCTGAGTTTACAACGGAAAAATATTTACAAAAATTGACGCGCGACGTAACTATCGCATGTCGTGAATTGCGATTTATCACATCAATCCTTTGATATCGAGTTTCGATATTTATCTCCATTCGTTTATATCAACGAATTTTTTTTAGTTCAAAATTTTCCATAATCTTGTCGAACTGGACAAGTTTTAGGTTAATAATCATGGGCAACGCTTCTATATAGTCATGTAAGCCGTGACTCTCGGCAGTCAACAAAGGTCGCGTCGTCCGCGAACGCCGGACGGACTGGAGAAGTCTAAACATCGATAATCAACAAGTCTCGACATTGTTTCATTATTATTACAACACGAAACACCGCAAAGTGCCGAAGATGTTTTCATCGTCAACTGTCTCGTTTTTGTAATAACCGTCGAAGCATCATGCGCGATAACAAACGATGTGCGATTTTACGGAGGACATGTATTTCTATTCGAACGCGTGTCACGTGTGCCGAGCGTACGGCAACAACGTGCAATTAAAAAGATGTGCGGGTTGCAAGATGATAGCGTACTGTGGCAAGGAGCATCAAAGCAAACATTGGCAACGACACAAGGATCTGTGCAAATTACTCGCGGGAATAGTTAAAAAAGCCGGTAACGCGTTCGGCGCTAAAGCTAAACGCGAAACAAGTATGGAATCGTGGACCCGCGCAAAAACCAATCTCATGCTGTTAATACAAATGAAACTCGGAAGAAAATTATTGCCGTACGAAACGGAAATGTTCAAATTTCCGAGAGCTTGTGCTGTGTGTCATGAAACCGACCCTTTGCTATTGAATGATTGCAAAAATTGTCCCGGTACGAGTTTTTGCTCAAATCACTGCAACGTCAATGCGCACAGATCAAAGTGCGCCACAATGAAACTCTGCTTCGACATTGAAACGTCGCCAATATCGTCATCGCAATCAATTCGAAATATCGTAGATTCTTCTCGCATACAAAGAAAATACATTCCAAAAACCATGCAAGACGCCGTCGAGCTCTACGAGTCCCGCGACAAAAATTTTCTACCGTCAAAAGTACGGGCCGCCTGTGTCTCGGAGTATTTGACGAGACCACTAACGTTTCTCTTTGCGTTGGAGATATTGAACGTCGAAAAAATCTCTCGCGTTACTATTCACATTATCGGGGCGAACGCCATAGAAACGGAGAGTCTAATTTACTGGGAAACTTTGTTTCACTGCGAAGAAACTTTGACGGAGCTGAGAATGATTTTAATTGGTCCGGAACTTTGTCAACAAAGTTATAGCATTGATTTGTGCGAAAATTGCGTCGGCAAAAATGCACAAATTTACGTGGAAACTGTGGATATGCTATACGCAGATTATGCGGCAAGCAAAACTTTTGCAGAAGCTGATTATATCGTTGGTTTCAATTTGGGAATTCATGAGTATGAGGAACACTCCTCCGTCAACGATACTTGGGCGTCGTCACTGAAGGAATTGACGAAACAAAATTGCCCCTTCGTCATGACGTCTTACACTATGCAAGAGTCGCGCGACGAACAAAAGAGACTCGGCATTGTACTTGACAATCGAGTAGATTATTGTTACAGCGGAAAAAATCCGTTTTCTAGTTTGAGGCCTTACAGGGACTTTGAATCCGAAGATTTTTTCTATCAGAATCATTATGTGACGGTGTATGAAAAATTGAGTTGAAGTTTTTTTTTTTATTATTATTGCTATTATAATGAATAATGATAATGTATATATGGATTATATATTATGGATATATGATCTATTTATGTATTATTATTTTATTTTTATTTTCTTACCTTCAACTCTCGTGGGGGAAAAGCCGTTTCTCGTATCGACATATACAGTCC
This sequence comes from Buathra laborator, assembly GCA_934046635.1. Classification (NCBI taxonomy): domain Eukaryota; kingdom Metazoa; phylum Arthropoda; class Insecta; order Hymenoptera; family Ichneumonidae; genus Buathra; species Buathra laborator. Next base: position 18,790,281 of record OW203893.1, on the reverse strand, counting down.
GCCCGTTAAGACCGCCACATTCCTCGGGTAGTCGAGACACGACGCTCGTCTGCATACTAACGTTTTTTGATATCTTTAATCGTGTTTTTTATACATTTTTTCGAAGATATACAGCTCAAAAAAAATTTGTACCACTTTTGTATTGATTTACTGTACGAAATGATCGATGTGATAAACTGCACTTGAATAATGAATTTACCAGATTTGTGTTTTTCCCGATCCGTGCGCTCCGCAAATTTCGGTTATGCTGCCGCATTGAAAACCACCGTCGAGAATCGCATCGAGAGGGTCACAAAATGTTGTCAAGTGTTTTTGTCGCAGTTCGTCCTTAGTAAACGAATAATTATTGCGATAGACAAATTACCGCGATTTTTCGCGATGTTTATACAATAATAACTGCCATTCATTACTTGCCAAAGATCCAGCGCTGATAGGGTCGCCGGTAGCCGATGCAAAACTTTTTCATCGTGTTCTGTTAAATCTACGAACAAATGCATTTGCAATACGTGTGTAGAAAAATACGATATTCTTAATTTATAACTCATAAAACGTAACCGAATGAAGCTTTGTTTAAAAAAACAATTGATTCACAAAATTTAATTTAATACAGTAATGCACGATATAACACGCGACGGCAATTATTTTTACGCGCGACGCGAACAGTAGATCGAGTTTTCGTATGTCATTTACCCGAAGCATTCGGAAGATCCTCGACGTACGTACAGGCAGTATTGCCGAGTTTCAATATCGCGCTCTCCGAAAGGGTTGAAATCGGTTGTAGCATGTTTATCTATTTTTTATATCGCGTTCACTAATCAAAAGACACAACTCGGCTTATAAATAAACATGCCGCCAAGAAACGAGGTCGTCATGGGGATCGTCGCGATCAGCTGGTACGACGGTTACGAATGCGTCTCGAACAGCTGTTTAGTTGGCGCTTTAATGCGCTGCGCAACCGCGCATCAGCCCACCTCTCCTTCTCGATTTTTTTTTATTCCGGACTACGAAAATCATTTACCAGTCGGCGATTAATTGTTATCGCGAAAACATAGCCACGATTGACTTTTGTCCTCGAATATTTTTTTTTATCTTTTACGGCGAACCACGCCGAGTTCAAAGAAATATTTCGAAGATGATGTTTTTTAACTTGTCTCGTGCAAAATTATAGCTCGACTAGATCACGGTGCTACAGTCGAGATATTTTTTATCGGTTCTTTTTATATACATTTTGAGTGAATATAAACAAATAATCGTGTGTGCTATGGCACCCAGCCGACTCGATGCCGTTTATCGTAGTATATTGCTCACGAAATTCTTCACCAAAGGCTGGGGAAATCCTGAAAGTTTACGAAGGTAACCTGAACGATTGCTTCTCGATCGTACCCGTTGTTTTTCAACGTGACGTTTCTACGCAACGGAATATTATTGCAATACAAAGAAGTCATGTTGGTCAACAAGGTCCAAAAATATCATTCATTTGTGTGACCGTTTTAACATCGAATTTTGTTGTCTTGGCTCATCGTCCCGTCTGAATGTTTCGTCAACACAATGTTTACATCGTACTGTACTGTCGGATACATTTATTTGTTCACAGAATTTTCGAATTTAGGAAAGTTGTCGCTAATAGGGAAGCTTGTTACAATCTCATACCACGGGACTATCCGATAACGATAACGAAGGTAACAACAATTGCGACGTTTGAACTCTACTCTCAATCTTTTGCAAGAATTTTAATTTTTTAAATTAATTTTTGTTTCTTTATATCAAAGAAATAATCGTGAAAAAAATATACAATTACGTAATAAAAAAAAAAAAAAAAAATTCTCAATATTTTTTTTTAATTACTAGCACCGAGCGCCCGCTTCGCGTGCGTACCGTTATCTCTCTATTTAATTTTTTTTTCCACTCGACTTTATTTACTTGAACTGTCAAAGTTTATCAAACAACTATCAACTATCAAAATGCAACATAACTGAAGTTGCTTGTCCAACAGCTTTAGCTTCAGCCCCTTCCGTCAGCCAATCAGGCAACGAATAAAGCGACAACAATACCTGTATCGAAATTTCGATATATTTTAGCCACGGATTTTTTGAAGAGGGATTATTTTTTTTATTTTTTATTTTTTTTTTGTTTACAGGATGAAGAATGGTCCGATTGTCATATACTGGAAGGATGCTTTGAAAGTCCCTTTGAACATCATTTACCAGACATTATGCCTGAAGAAACAAAGATGTCGTATTTTCAGCTAATTTTGCCTCTGCACTATACATCGCAAAAAGTAAAACCAGTTTGCTTGCATCTCGCCGGCACCGGAGATCACGTAAATACGTAAATCGTGTAAATCATGAAAAAAAAAAAAATATTTATATATATATATTTCGTAAACGATTTTAATCGATGTTTCATATTTTCCCCCAAATTTCAGTATTTCTGGAGACGAAGAAATCTGATTGCTAAACCATTGCTAAGAGAATCAGGAATAGGATCCCTGTTGCTGGAGAATCCATTCTACGGCCTTAGAAAACCAAAAGATCAAATGTAAGAAAAAAGATTCTCAGACGGGAGGTTTGTACAATCGTGAAAAAAAAAAAAAAAAAAAACACAATTATTCGCGATTCACGAAGATTCACGAATAATTTATCGATAAAGTATTTGATGTCGACAGACGTTCGAGTTTGCATAATGTGTCTGATATATTCATCATGGGAGGATGTTTGATAATGGAATCGATAGTATTGCTAAACTGGTGCGAACAGCAAGGATTCGGACCACTCGGCCTCACGGGATTGTCGATGGGCGGTCACGTTAGTCACGATTCTCTCTGCTTTCGAATTGCAGTGAATTTTTATTAGTCGGCAAAAAAATGAAAAAATGAAAAAAAAAAAAAAAAAAAAAAAAAAAAAAACGTTTTTCGTAACAAGAAATCGCGTGATATCCTGAAAATTGTTACAGATGGCTTCATTAGCGGCTACCAATTGGCCTAAACCAATACCTCTAGTCCCTTGCTTGTCCTGGTCAACGGCTTCTCCCGTATTTACCGAGGGTGTCATGAGTTCGTCCATTAACTGGCGATTGTTGGAGTCTCAATACTTCTCTAACGAGGTCTATCAAAACGATCTCGCAAAAATGGTCAAGATAATCGATCAAGACGTAAGCGATAAACTCTTCGAACCAATCCCCTCCCAATTATTTCCGAGAATCAAGGTGCGCAGTTATTAGACTTACGATATATAAATCGAACGAAAAAAAAAAAAAAAAAAGCAAAATCCATCGGCTCGCACCTGCTTGATGCATATTCGCAGCTTTATCATAATTGAAATAACAAAATAAGAATCGTCTACTCGGATCGTAAATTCGTTATCTGGAGACTCGTTTATTTTTTGATTAATCGTTTTTTGATATTTGCAGGATGCGTTCTTCGCGGGTCAACATTTTGCAATGCATTATCCCGTAAGTATGAAGAGAATGAATAAATTAAGGAAGGAATCGGATAATCCGGAAGTCAAAAGTGCAACGCAAATGGACAGTTTTAATGAGATTGGAAATGACAAAACCGCGAAGAATCGCGAGGCCGACGAGACCGCGGCGGCGAGAATGTTTCCTCTTAATTTTATATCCGCGAAGTTTAAACCGAGCGAACCTGAGACCCTGAAAGGTACGGCTTTCATGATTAACGTTATTTAATCTCTTAAAGGGGTTCGGCAATTTCAGAGTGAAAAGCGTCTTTTATTTTTTCTTATAGGTAAAAAAATCTTATAAAAAATTCTACGTTACTGTTTCCACCAGTTTCCGGTTCACGTGAAAATTTTTTTACATCCGAATATAACGGCTGGAGTTTCATTTTTTTTAATAGAACTTTTCTAATTTCTTCTGTTAAAAAAAATTAAACTTCTTCTACAATTTTTAATATTTGGAACTGCGCTTTTTTTACGCGATCACAACACTATTGCCAACAAAAAAATCGTATGACATTAATGATACGATTTTATATTACCGAAAAAAAAAAAATTAAACACCCTTCGCTGCCTGTAATCGCCGAACCCTTTTCTTAACTGCGTTATACTGATCGAAAAAATTAATTCCACAGAAGTGTGCGTATTGCCCGCCTCGCAGGATCCATCGGACAGTAAATGGCGAGAGCGCGAGGCGTTCCAATTCATGCGCGGAGTAATGGACGAGTGTACGCATCTCCGTAATTTCGAGGTCCCCGTCGACACGAGTCTGATAATTGCGGTCTGCGCGAAGGACGACGCTTACGTGCCGCGAGAGGGTTGCATGAGTCTCGAAAAAATTTGGCCGGGTGCTGAAATTCGTTACATCGACGCGGGGCACGTAATCGCCTATCTGTTGCACCAAAAGCTCTTCCGGTTAGTTGTGCCCTAATTATTATTATTTTTAAATAAATTACCGAAGAATTCGTAATAACCGTAAATCGTTGCGATTTCAGATCGACTATAGTCGAGGCGTTCGAGAGATCGTTAAAAAAATATCCTATCAACGACAGAAGCTGACACGAGCAGTGGCCTTGGCCAGTAGATCCTCAGCTGCGATGGAGCTTTTTCTATCGCTGGCTCACGCGTCGCAGACCACACTAAATTAGGGACGTTATCGTTGAATCAACGAATCTCTCATCAGACACGTTGTTCTTTTCCTATCGGATACCGATTTTTACTCACGCGATTAATTTCATCGTCAACGAAAAAAAAAAAAAAAAAACGAAAGACGCTAAACCACGAATAGCTAGCAATATGTATAATTAATATGCACGGATGAGAAAAAGAAGAAAAAAAATTATTCGAGGCTCTAACGAATTGAAATAATCGTGCAATATCTTAAGAATACTCTAACCGGTATTATCTACGATTGTACAAATTATTGCAGATATTTAGTTACAAATTAATTTTTGTAACAAATGTTGTTCTATTCTATCGAAATATTTACGTTTACAAATATGATATATATATACACTCACGCAAAACAATAGCGTTGTTATTTATTTAATTTTTTTGCGCCTCTGAAACCCCTTCCAATTCGCAGAGTCAGTTTTCACGAGTAATGGACGAGACGATTTTTGAATCGAGGGGAAGGACCGGTGGCGCCACGTGCGCGCTGCGGGCTGAGCGGTAGAGAGGACGGGCATTCGCAAACCGGAAACCCGGCGACGAGCCGCTCGTCTCTCGCGCAGCGGCCCCAAGAAATCAGCGTTGGCCACATGTGTTTGCGGAGAGCGAATTTCCCGTAAGAAAACTCCACGGAAATGCCAGGGTGTTTACGTAATCCGGGATAACGCGACTTTTACTCGGTAAAACGTTGGGGTCGCGATTAGTTGAGAGAAGAAACCGAAAAAAAAAAAAAACAAATTTCATGGACAAGCCGAATTGGCCACAGTAAGTTGCGTTCGGGGGAGTTTGGATCGAAACGTGAGGGCATAAAAGTTCGCGGTGCGTGTGGGGACAAGGTGTTTGGCTGTCTGCTAGAGTATATCGAGAGGGCACATACAGTAGCCGTACGCAATAGGCACACACGCGCGCGGTGTGGTCTCGTGCTGTGTATCACGTATTTGCGTGATCCCGAAAGAGCATAGAAACTCGTGACAATAATCGGCAAACGCGTGAATATCGTCGCAACGCGTAGTGATTATTGCGCGACGTGGCTACAGTCAATAAATTCGGCGAGTTTCGCGAAATCGCTGAGTCAGTGTGCTACACGCGGTTACGAGCCGAGTGTTCGGACCTCGTGCTCGGTGTGTGTTACCTACGAGGGTTAATACCATAATTGATTTTTTTAATTTGCGTCTCAAGCGGTGATAGGAACGATAAAAAAATCTACGACATAACAATCCCGAGTTTCTTTGTAGAACGGTGCGCGTTAGAAGTGTCGGAGACAAGACATTAGAAAAGAATAATTCGTCGTAAAATAAGTGCCCGTGGATCGCGCGCACGCGGTCTCTTGTATGCCTTCTGGAAAGAGCCATTGCTCCGTAAGTAGTTCGCCGGATCGACACACGCGGCTATCGGCGGGCACGTACGGTGCTGCGAGCGAAGAGACGTTCGTTCCTCGCCGTGCTCGGTGATTCGAGTTTATAATATATATATAAAAGAGAAGAAAAAAAAACCGCGTCGATCAAAGGTGCTCGCGAGGGAGGGCTCGTCGTGTGATAAACGAGAGCACCGTCGTACAGTGCGAATTATTCGTCGAGGTAGGAATTCCACGTCGGCCTGCATACGCGGTGCGTGGTCACGGGAAATCCGGGGGGCCATGCGTTCGGCGGCCCAAGGCAGCATGGACTGTTCGTCTCATTGAGTCCCGGCGGCCTCTTCTCGTGCCGCGAAAATAAATATACGGGTCAAATCTTCTCACATACAACACACAAAAGAAAAATATTAAGTATAATAAAAAAACAACAATCGCGCAGATGTAATTCGCTCAATTAACAAGTATCTATATATTGATGAATAAAGAGGCCGCGGCGGAGGTGGGAGGCGCGTCTTTCAAAGTGAAGCGAACGAGGGCCTGATCGCGTCGCGAGTGTTTTTCTCGAATATCGAGTTCTTTTTTTGGGGGGGAGAGGCCCCGTCTTCGATTTCTCTCCGTCGTTAATTCGTCGCGGCTATCGAAGACAATTATATACTACATATAGATAATAAAAATAAAATAAAAAAAAAAGCCGAAGAGACAGAGATCGACGGGGGGATCTCGCGTGCTCTCTGGAAACACCTCGTGTTTTTGTCTCGGCAAAAAGCGAGAATCCAAGATGGCGGCCAAGGTGGCCAGTAGCGCTCAGGGCAGTAACGACCGCGAAGAGGGACCCGGTGTGTCTTACGCGAGCGTTTTGAATCCCACGAGGAGCGGCGAAACCGTTGTACCGAAATCGTCGAGCGCGAAGGACAACAACAAAGAAAATATCGGACAGGTTGGTCCGTCTCCCGCGACCGCGGGTGCAAAAGAGCGAATCGCTTCGCAGAGTCAAAACGCGGTACCGCGGGGAAAATCGTATCAAAAGAGCGGACGAAGATTTAACGCGTATCCGGCATCGAAAAACGAAAGACGTCCGTACCACGGAAACGCCGTACCGTACGGTGAACGCGATGGCGTAAAATCCGCCCAAACTACGCCGGAATCTTCGCTAAAACTTAAAGAACCTTCGACGCCCGCGAGAACTGAACAATCGGCAACGAGTACGGAACATCACAATGGCGATATCGGCAGCGATGGTGAGTTTCAGACAGTCGCACCAAAATCGGCGAGAAGAAAGGAAAAATTACAACGCGACTACAGAGATCATCATAGTCATAGAGACAGACACAGGCATCACGAGAGACATCAGCAACAGCCGAGAGGACACAGCGCCAGCGGCAGCAAAGAGAGACCCCACAAGGAACGCCCTGAGAAACATTTGGCGGAACACGTTCCCAGCAAAGATGTTTGTTCTGAAAAAGAAGAATGCGGCATCGAAGGCGACGGAGAACAACCCGTCAAATATATCGAAGCTCCGCTGCCGGCGGTTAATCCGTGGAACAAAAGTAAGGGAAATCCTCCGACGAGCGGAGTTAACGCTCAGAAACCACAAGAGACGCAACAGAGACCAGTCGCTCCTGTAGTTGCTGCGAGTTCTGTTACAACACCGGTTCCGGTACCTGCGGCTGTTCCGGTACCAGTAGCGGCTCCAGTTCCAGTTGTCGCGGCTCCCAGAGTCGAAAAAGCTGTGCCGAGCGAACGGGAGAAGAGGGTACTGCAGCCTCAGCAACAACAGGGAAAAATTGGTAAGTTTTTTTTTTTTTTTTTTTTTTTTTACGAATCGCTATTATTTACTAAAGGGACGATTCTCATTGGATACAGTAATTCAGCGATTTTGAAAAAAAAAAAATCGATCTATCGCGATTTTTTTTTTTTATTGTGAAATTATAAATTAATCATCGAATATCAACTTAATTGGGGAGAAAAACTTGTAATTGAAAAAACACGTGGCTAATAGGTTTCTTTTTCTTATGAGAGCGAAGTTTCTGATTCAATCAGTTTTTCCATCGTATTGATATTTTTATTAACTGAAGGGATGTTTCCGATTGATTACAATAACTCATTTCACCATTTCGATGAAATATCGATACGTATATTATTTTTTTTTTCTGTAAATAAAAAAATACATCGAAGAATATAATTACAAATTAATTCTCAAATATCTGCGTAATTGCGTACGAATCTGCAATAATACATTACGTCGATTAAATGGTTTTTTCGATTACGAAAAAAAAAAATAAAAAAACGAAAAAATTCTTTACTTTCGTAAAACTAGAGGATAGTTTTGTACTTTGCGCTGATGACGCAAGAGAGATATTTCTCTTATCACGAGAAGAAGTGAGAAAAGTTGAACGTACCGCGCGGGGGTTTTCGGGGGTATATGCGAGTTTGTCGATCCACGTCTCGTCATTCGTGACACTCGTGGGTTTCGACAGACTCTATTTAGTTTTCTTCCAATCGCCGAGCAACGATTCTTCTCGATACACGGTGGCGTTTGTGTGCGTATGCGCGCGTGTGTCGGGGACTATGCGAATGGGTTACGATGATAACGCGTGCGGAGAATTTTCGGCTTCCGAATAGCCTCAGGGCCGTGCGCGCGCGTAGCTCGAGTGGGGCCCACTGTACTTTAAGAAAAATTCATGCGGCGGCACACATAGTAACCACGTGTGAGAAAAATAAAACGAAAAAAGAAACATTTATCATTTCCAGTCGCGAAGGTCTAACGCGGTGAGTACTCATTCTAATGAGAAAACTCTCGAGTAACGAAGCTAACGATGCACTCGAGATGAAAAAAAAAAAAGTAGATAATTCCGTATTCGCCGAAAAGCAATTAAAGTTCTGTTGCCACGCGACGATCGAAAAAAAAAAAAAAAAAAAAAAAAAAAAAAAAAAAAAAAAAAACTTCGATTTCGCTACATTTACTTATGATGCGAAAAAGAACTCGTGGCTACAGGTATTATCATCGTAATTGCCACAGTCAGCGAATGCCGGTGCGACAGAAGACGAGTAGCCGGTCGGTGTCGGAGGACAAGATATATATTTTTTTTTTTTCTCGTCGAGATCTTTGATAAGATTTTTTTTTATTGTTTCTTCGCCGAAGAGTCGCGTCTTTTCACCAGTTAAACGAATATCACGGTGGGTAAACGTTCTCAGGGGGAAGAGGAACTCAACGATTATTACATAGCTTCTCTTGCCTTCGGCGAGTGCACGAGGAGACGATGAGAAAAATTTTTTAGTTCTCGATCGACGACTCGGGGCGCTGCTTGTCTTGGCTCACGCCTTTGGCTATCCTTCGCCACTGTGCGAACCGCTCCGACGCTGATACTTACGACGTGTGGGCTATTCTGTCGGAGCGGCAGAATTTTACAACAGCACGCGAACGTGTGGATCTACGATGTTACTACGTGGATCCTTCACGTTTCGCCGTATCCGGAGCTAACGCGAGATAATCCCGGCGCGTCTCTCACCCACGAGGCAACCGGCGACAATGCTCTATCGGGCGAATATATATCGATGTTTTATTATCGTATTACAGCGATTTATTTACAGATCAATTTTTTTTTTTTTTTTTTTTTTTTAATAATAATCATAATATTTTACGGGTTTTTTTTTTTACATTAAATTATATATCACCAGTGAGATTTTTTTTTCTTTTTTAATCGTTTTAAATCGTAGTAAATTAATTAATCATTATTAATACTTAATTATTCTTCTTAATTTTAAATACATCGATATATAATTAAATACCTATATATCCTCCTATTTTTCCTCCTATAGTATGGAGGAAAAAAAAATGAATATATTTCCTCGCAGGTTAATTGAGTTAAATCGATCGATAAACATTCGATCATTACTACTCGAAAAATTTAGAAGTTACCGGAAATGGCTGTTTGCCTCGTGCGTTCGAAGCCATGAGACTCAGACACGTGTTCGTCACGAGTTCTCTCCGGTATGTTAAACGATCGCCCGAAGCGCGGCTCTGTATCGCGAATATATCACATTTTCTCCGAGTCGAGTGAATTAATTAAAAATTCATTCGTAACCATTCGAAATATAAAGAAAGAAAGTTGTCGGGGAATATCCGGTTGGTTATCCGTAACGACTGGGAGAGAAAAATTCTGACCTATAAAAAAATAGGTATAATATCTATGAAACGGATGCGGGATTCGCGATATCGACTATAGACACCGACTACGTATGCGTATTGATCGAATAACTTATTGTCGTCGCCCTTTACCGAGGCGAACGGTCAACTGCGCCTGAATCCGGTTTTCTTCGCTTATAATCTCTATACAAGCACCAGAAACAGGTTTCCAATACGTAGCGACCGGCAGTATATAACAGGTAACAGAGAATATTCGCGCGAGAAAAAATAACGAAAAAATCCTCTTCTTGTACGTTTTCATTCGAACGTCGATGAGGATCGAGTGTCCTGTTACGTGCGGTCCAATTGGCGCGATTTCAGAAAAACTCGGGAATTCAATCGCGTAATTGAGGATTCGGAGCAAAACGGGGAGATCGCGGAATTTTTAAAATTTTATTTCGAAAAAAAATTTAACAAAAATTCGAATATAATTTCGGAAATATTTGAGAACGAAAAAATCCTCTTCTTGTACGTTTTCATTCGAACGTCGATGAGGATCGAGTGTCCTGTTACGTACGGTCCAATTGGCGCGATTTCAAAAAAACTCGAGAATTCGATCGCGTAATTGAGAATTCGGAGCAAAACGGGAAGATCGCGGAATTTTTAAAATTTTATTTCGCAAAAAATTTAACAAAATTTGGAATATAATTTCGGAAATATTTGAGAAAAAAAAAAAAAAAAAATTTCAAATTTTTTTATTCCAAAATATTTTTTTTTATTTGATCTCAAATTTTTTCCATTTTTTTATGTTTCGATACGTTTATTTTGCCGGCTTGCCCCACCCCCACCATGAAAAATCGAGAAGATCGCTGGTAACCAATATCCTACCGCTCGTCCCGCACATCGAAAATTCTCTGAACGTTCCGCTTCTTTCACTAAAATCTGAATCTTCCGCTCAAAGAAATAATAAAATAGTCACAGAACTCTCCCTCGACACGTGGCAATAACCCGAATAAATTATCGTCGTATATTATGGTGTAATACCTCAAAGTAACATTTGCATGAGAAACTTTTACTCGTCTAATATAAACCACGTGGCCGATGAAATTTAGCAACGATACATCGAATGGTCATATCGGTGATCAAATGTTTTTTGAACGCGTTAAGGCGTTACGAAATGCTATGCCTCGGGGCGCGAGGTATACTTCGAAAAAAAAAAAAAAAAAGATCGAAACAAGTATTCCGAGTTAAATTTGGATGAAGTCGTAAGTCTCCCGAAACTTCATCACTGACTGAGGAGCTGACCTTTCCACGATTCCGAAATGAGAAGTTCTCATTCGGGAAAAAAAAGTTACGAAACGAGAAGTTTTCGCTGTATTGAAATATTGCATATTTTGCGAAACTTCTCGTTTCGTAATTTTTTTTTTTTTTTTTTCGAAAATTGAAAATTGTAATAAATAATAATAATAAAAATATCTGAAGCACAGTTTGGATAGTAAAGTAAAGGTGTCGAAGTTGTAAATACACAAAGTTACGCAAATATTACGTACGCATGCGTGGACCGGAAAAAACAAAAAGCAACGAGTTGAATTTCTCGACGTGGAAACTTTTAGCGCTCGCCACGTTGTGCGGCAACGGCAGCGTGGACGAGTTTAAACGTTGTCCTCGTCTCTCTTTGTCGCCCGGTGCTGTGCTGACAATTTGCAGATAAGCGCCCGAATATACTGTACCACTGAGCGACTCGTGACGATATATATATTTTTCAAACGATAATCCGGACGGCAGCAACTCTCATAAAAAAAAAAAAAAGCTGCGCCTGGAAGTGGATACACGCAGTCGAAATATTTGCGATGTAGAAAATACAAGAAATACTCAAGTTTTCGGACGATTCGACACTTCCTTAAAAAAAAAATAATAATAATAATATACATATATATGTTTTTTAAAAATATATTATTTGAATTATTTATTTATAATTAAATAATATATATTAAAAAAAACATATATTAGTATATTAATTTATGTATACGTTCATTATTTTTAATATATTAATATATAATAATAATCATAATACAGCAAATATATATTTAATATACAAAAATTAAGTAAATACCAAACGATATTCACTATTTTATATTTTTATATGATAACGTGTCCTCTTATGATACTTCTTCGTTTTATCCTTTCGCTTTCGTTGCGAAGATAATGAGCCACGTGACCGTGAGATGCTCGCGTACTTTTTACTCTTATATTTTCGACATTTTTTATTTTTTTTTATTTTTACAGCAAACCTCTTACTCGACGCACATTTCGCGTGAATAAGTCAGACGAGAAGAGGCCGATAGAGATAGAGATAAAAAAATGTGCGTCGCGAATGGAGGGGCAAATAAAATCGATAAGATAAGAAGAAATGTAAAAAAAAAATAGTTTCTGTGTCGTACGTTCCCGATGGAGCGTATCGTAAGAATGGCCGATGTACGCATACTTGGCGAATTTCCAAAGTCCTCCCTTCTGACCGACACATTCACGCGGAGTAACTTAGTAGCTGTTTCGTAGTTTCATATATTTATTTCTTTCTTTCCTTTTTTTTTTCTCTCCCCCATTCCTCTCGTCGTTTCTTTCCTTACGCGTCGTACGATACGACGAGTCGCCCGCTGTTGCTGACTGCGTGACTGCGCGACTATCGCGGTGTCTTTCCAACACACTTGGCCTGCGGGGCTCCTCCTCGTATTAGCTTTTCTATTTCGATCTTCGCGGAGGAGGAGAAGAGCAGAAAAGCTTTTGTAATGAAACGCGTTCCCGAGGCACGAGCCGAGACCTCCCGCACGTACGCACGACGCACCCGACTCTTCGCTGTCCTTCTGTCCACAGTGTGGGGAAGAGAACTTCTAACGTTCACGACAAATTCAGCGGCCACTAACGCTGGCCGGGGGCTCTCTCGCCTTTTTGCCTCACGGCGAAATTTATTGCGACACCGCGTAACCAACTTGGGGGCGGCGGCGCGAGCGCTTCGGAAAAATCAATTCGATCGTACGAATCCTATACTCTGTTAAAACGCCGCGCTTTCGATTATTATCACGAAGTCAGCATCGACCCGTTATATATATATATATTTACCGCGTCGGCTTTTTAACACATAAAAAACGATCGTATGTATTTTTTTTTATTGGTTTCTCTACCGGAATCGACACGATTCGCGCTCTTCAAGGATAAATCGAAGCTTTTGGAGCCGAAAAAAATTATTTTTACATTTTTCATTCCCTTCTGACGTGAGTTTCGACATCGAGTATTGGGATACAGAAAAATATATAAACGGATTCGTAAAGAACGCGGGAGGAAAATATATCAGACATAACAATGAAATGGGGAACGAACCAAAACTTGTTGCGACTTTTTCGCGTCGGATGAATTCTCGGGAAAACGCCCATTGTGTGTAGTATTCAGCAGGAAAAAAATACACACGATAAGTCGTTTGATAACATTTTTAAATCAATTTTTCGCAATTACAGGCGATGAATAACGTAGAAATAATGGAGGAAAAGTTATGTACAAAAAATATAAAATATCGCAATTTTTTTTATTACAATAAAAAAAAAATACGTGTACCATATTTTTTTTTAATTGTTTTTTGTTGAAGAATAATGTAAATGATGGATAATCTATATAAAAAGTTTCCATTTGGTAAAAGCTGAATAAAAAAGTATTCCACTTTTTTTTTTCAAATCGAAAACTCGCAAAATTTTTTTTTTTTTTTTGCACTGAATACAAATTTAACAGCCATTTTATTCCGAACTCAAGCGAAAAAATTGATAATCATGAAAAAAAAAACAGTTTTTTTTCCCCCCCGCGAAGTTTTGCGTGCAAAACTTTCACTTTCAATTTCGGACGGCAAACAAAGCGATAATAATCGATGTTTTACAATTATTTTTTGAATTTTTTTTTTTAATATATTAAAGTAAGAAAAAATTTAGATCGATAGTAATCGCGTGTCTAAATTTTTTTCCCTATTAATCTTAAAAACCTTCAAACTGTATTTATGCTAATCAGCAAAAAAAAGTTTGTCAATAAAATATCATAGCGGAACTACAAGTACCATTTGCAGAAGATAATAAGAACCGAAAGGACTTAGAGGAAGAAACCGATTACATTCCGCGCTATTAATGAATTAAATCGTTTAATAACTCGTTGAAACTCCATTTAAACTATAATATCGTATACTTCATTAGAAATGAATAAAACAAAACTTTCCCACAATTCTCGCGTCCGAAAAAAGTCGTTTCGCGTTTTGACCTTTTTATTTATTTCGTGTTTTAACCGCTAATCGGCAAATTATGCAATCGGGTCATCCGATACGACAATCGAGCGCTCGAATAGTCCGAGAATATCGATAGTTCGACTAACCATCGCATCGCCCAGTGGCGAATTATTTTTTCTACAATAATCTTTTTTTTTTCGTCGCACGTGTCCCCGAGACGGTCTCTCCGTTGCTCATCGGAGGGGAACGAACGGCGGGGAATGGAAAACTTTCCTGCGTGAATAACAGCGTCGTAGCGTCGTACCCTTTGCCCCGAAAAACTCCTTTCGAGAAGTCCCCCTCGGGTACTTTTACCGCGTTGACCCTGTGCCTCTTCCTCGCATTTACCTGCGACGTCCCGTCGATGAAAAGACGAGAAAGAGAACGAGAGCATCGCGCACCTGGGCTCCGGGCGCGTAACAACGAAAACGCCGTTGCATCGTTGATTTTTATTCATTTTTTTTCCCCATCTCTCTCTGTTTCTTGACGGTCTTTTATCCGCGCGAAAGCGTATCCTCATCCGTGCAGAAACATCCCCGATGTAAAACTGACGGTAGCCGCGTGCGCGATTTCTCGAGGTCGTTCAAGAGCAGCTGCACCCACCTCTCTCGCGAGACCGTTTTTTTCCAACTCGCCGTTGCAATTCTCTCGCTGCATCGACTCTACCTATGCCGTGTTTGCACCACGCTGGCCTACGAACGCTTCGAGAAATCGCCTTCTATATTCTCTTTCCCTTCGTCTCCTCGCGGTCTCTTTCCCTGCGTTATGCGGACTAACATACGTTTGGCTCTCAGTTTGTCGCGGGCTCTCGTACCGCTTCGATCCCCCAACGAGCTTTGGTCTCTTTTCGCAATAATTTCGCGTTGCAAACCCGAAATTACATCGACAAAAAAAAAAAACAAAAAAAAAATTAAAATATCTCCAAAGTGATTACGCGAAAAATCGTTGGAATTTTGTTCGATCTTTTTTTTGCGCTTTTTTTTTTTTTTTTTTTTTTTTAATATTGTCGATTGTGAGAGATCGCGAGCGCAGTGAGGCCGTTAGTGAAGGATCGTAAAACACGACTAATCGTTGTTTACTCTGGCGAACGTTACGAGTACATCCGCGAGTGTGGCTCGCGTCGCAGCGGATGATGCAACGAGAGACACTGTATTCATGATGAAAATCGACGAAAATGAAACCGGTGACTATCAGCGTGAGTCATTGTTATTTATTTTTGAGATGTTTAAACTTCGGAAAAGTTAGCCTTGAACTCGAGAAACGAGGGTCGCGGAAATTGATGGATGGAACGAGAGAGGGACGCGACTGAGTGTTTGCCAATGTTGCAAGACGATCGTCGTCGCAGCACACGCGGTTAAAATTAATCGGATCCACTCACGAGATCCCAACGTACTTATACGGTTAGTCGGAAAACTCCGAACGAGAATCGCAACTGGCAAATTTTTTTTTTTTTTTTTTTTTTCGCGCAATTAGCGACTTTTATTGTTTAAGCAGGTGATTCGAGAGGTCGTCGAACTCTCGCGAATGTGTTTACTTAACGTGCTCCGTTTTTTTTTTTTTTTTTTTTTTTTTTTTTTTTCGCGACACGAGAGGAAATGAAAAAAAATGACAGAAAGATATCCGATTGCCTGTCGTTGCTAAAAATAATGCAATGTCTCTCGTTCGTGCAGTTTGTACGCCGAGTTTCGGTGACCGTTGCTACGACGGTACATACACGCTGTGCAATGCAAATGTCAAGTACGACGATAAGTCCGAGCGGAGCGATTTAATAATCTTAGAACGCGCCTCGTATTCTTTATTGTGTTATTTATCGCATAAACTTATCCCGACGAAGTTTGCACGAGGCGAGCGGTGGCCTTGGATTTGCAGGCGACAATACGCATTTTCTTTGCGCGACGAATAACCGAATAATAACTCGATAGCATAGTTAATAATAATAATAATAATAATAACAGAGTGAACATAAAATGAATAAATTTGTTGCCGGAATACGATGGTTTCGGAAAGTGTGGGGCAAAACGAGAAAAATAAAAAAAAAAAAATTGCGATACCATTTTTAAAAAATTAAGATTAAAATTTTTAAAAATTGAAGAAAATGCAAATTGAATTTGAAAATAGCAATTTTTTTTTTTTTTTCAATTGTATTGTCATTTTTATTGATTTTACGTTTAATTTTGAGAATGTATTTTTCTCGTTTTCTTTATTGAGCCCATTTTGCCCCGTTCTCCAATAAACCATTTTTCCATTACGTAGCGATAAAAAAAAAAATAATAATATACGGCCATTGGATCTATTTGGACCAATTTTTGGAATGCTATGCGTCTCGGCGTTGTTGACTTACGATAAACCGACAAGTACTCGTTGAGGTGTCCACGTGGCTCTTCTTGTTACCACATCGTTTGAGGCATCGCGCGAGTGCCTATGACTATTCAGCGTTGCGATGCTACTACCACGTTTATCAGGGGCAGTGGACTCTCTCTCAGCGATGCCGTCGTCATCGCGCTTACGAGACTATTATGTAATCTCTCGTGAGACCGCAAAGCGCGATGAGGGATTCCTCGTGTCACGTGTCTGCACCTGAGAGCCGGTGCATCCGGATGCATCATGCATCAGCCGCGAACTCGGCAAGGAAGGGGGGATCTCTATTTTTCTCTGCATTTGCAGAAATTCTTTCGATGTTTTTTATGATCGCAGACTCGACGTTCTCTAAATAGAAACTGTGAGAATTCTCGCGCGGGAACTAATCGAGCAATTAATGATAAAGAACTTTACCAAAAAAGCGCGAACTGTGGATCTCAACAGAAAAAAAAAAAAAAAAAAAAAAAAAAAAAAAAATGAGAAAAATCGCAACTCAAATTTTGCATTCCTTAATATTTTCACGCATCGATCGACAATCGTTGCCTTCGGAGTATTTTTTATTTTTTTTTTTTTTCGTTTTTATTTATTTTCCGAGGAACGGCGTCAATGGCTTTTTACAAGAATTCCTGAAATTAACTTGAATCTAATTGTCGTAAAAAAATATAAATAAATAAATAAATTCAATGTCTTCGGAGTCATTTCTGCTGTTACTTTCTTGCGTGCACCGTCGTGACGCTGTATAAAAAATTAATTGGATCCCGAGTCGTCTTTAAAATAGTTATATACACGCAGTCGTTTGCGGCACGTGCCAAAAACGGCTATTAAAAGTTAAAAAAAAAAAAGAAAAAAAATTCTTATCAGTTACCATACCGTCACAGTCACCGACGAATCTCTTTCTTATCGTTCGATAGCGCATGAAAAACGAACTGTGTAGCTGTGCCGCGGATAATAACCGCCCGCTGTATTATTTTCGTCTGCCACGCGGTTCCGTCTATTGACGATTCGACAATTTCGTCAGTTCTCGATTCATCGTATTCGATATATTGTTATGTATATTTTGTAACAAAAGAAAAAATGATATATACATCGACATTAATGTTTTTCTGTGGACTGCGAGAGATTAGAAACACAATACGTTTCAACAATCACGTAGCGATTGTGCGATACTTCGTGACGGTTAGCCGTTAATAAAGTAACGACGAGAGACCCAACGCTTTGGTAAATACTCTTGAAACGCTTGGAAAACACGTATGAAATAAAGAAAAAAAATAAATTTACAGGGAACACGATTTTTACGATACATATGTCGTTTTGCCGTTGGAGTTTCGCCTATGTATGCGATAAGCTGCGCGATTTCCTGTAGTAAGGCTTACGAACAACTCGCATTCACTGCGCGTCACTCGTACCAATTTTTCATTTTTTTTTTTTTTTTTTTTTTCCTCGGAAAATTTGTCGTCAGAAGTCACGATCCGCTTCAGAGTCAACGCGGTGGAATTGTGTAGTCGCGAAAGCACAGAGAGACTTTGGAGCAGCGGTCAGGAAAGGCGAATATCGTCGAGTTTCGCGTTCGACTGTTTGCCATTTTGTGTCTCGCGATCCTAAAAATTCTTCGAAATTGAAATTTTTGGGAAAAATATATATGTATATATATAAAAAAAAACAATATAATCGTCGCTGTGATCGTTCGTGTCCCCCGTGCTGCTTTACACGGGAAATCAGGGTGATTCGTTGAAGCGCGACGAAACGAACGAAGGACCTGCAGTTTGATCGATCGTAATTTTTATTGCGTCGTCGGTGTTATTGTTACAGGATTCAGTTTTAGTTCGGTTGCCGAAATAGAGTTACGTTACTGAGACCCGAGAATATCGTCAAAGAAACTTTTTTTTTGTTATTTGAAAAAAAAAAAAAAAATTAATCCGAACATCGCGACGCTGAAGAACGAATTATGGCCGATTGTGTAATCGATCCTCACGGTGAACCTGCCAACTTTTTTTAAATACGATATTCATAATAGCCGCCGCGTGACAATTGTATGAAAGATGATAACAAAAAAAAAAAAAAAAATTGCGTGCGGTGTTTCTTTAGTTGTGGCGAGTGGTCAGGTGTTCACACGGGTGCATGTAGAGTCAGCAAGGTCGGTCGAACCTCGAGGATACTGTAAACTTGATAAGGAGTATTACAGTCTCTGACGTTCGGTCGTTATGTTTCTTGCCGCTAATCGGAATTGTTACCGTTTATTTTTATTTTTTTTTCTTGAAAATTTTCGCTATCAGTAATAAAATAACTTCTATAATTTTTTTTTTTTTTTTTTTTTTTTTTTTTTTTTTTTTTTTACAGAAAATGGACCCACCGTCGAAGTTCAGCCCACAATCGTCAAAGCGCCAAAGGATAGAAGAAAATTTAATCAGAGGGTATGTTGATTTATCGAAATCTATAATTTCGTCATTAAAGTTTCGAAAATTTCAGATGCAAATGCGTGTTTCATTTTTTATCGGTAAAAAAAATCTTATCATGGAAAAATTCCATGAAATTGATTCTTCGTATCGGTGTTTTGATTATGCGAGAAAAATTCAGTTTCAAATATAACAAAATGCGTAAGGAATTGCATTTCATCATTATTTAAAAAATGTTCTTTTGTTTGAAAAAAAAAGACACTTCTTCCGCAAATTTTAATATTTGTAATTAAGGATTTTTTTATATGGACAAAACTTTATTACTAACAAACAATCGTATGGGAGTAATCATATCTTTATTTTTCACTAAAAAAAAAAACAGTTTTGCGTCTGAAATCGCAAAGCCTTTCGTTCCAAAATGAATGGAGCAAATATAGATAATTTCTGCTCTCGCAATGTACTGTATTATCGAAAGACAGAATTCAGAGTATAAAAAAAATCATGCAAAATTTTTTTTTTTTTTTATAATAAAAGTAATGCAAAAATATTTTTTCAAAAGTAATCAAAATCATGCAAAAATATTAAAAAATAAAAAAAAATCATGCAAACATTTTTTTTTTAAATAATAAAAACCATGCAAAAATATATTTTTTTAAATAATCAAAATCATGCAAAAATATTATTATTTAAATAATAATAATCATGCAAAAATATCGGTCCGTATTTTTAATTTCGTTGATGCAGTACACTGCCACTCGGCAACGCAACTTATTCAAGGCTTTCGCTGTCGTAAAGTAAATTCATTGAGTTCTCAAAATGGAGTTAAATCTCAACGAATCGATCATTAAAGCGAAAACCGGATGAACTTTTATTTTGCAGGCAAGCGACTTCACGGATATCGGTGATTGGCCGTCTTTGGGAGCTCAAGGCGAGGTGGGTTAACTTTTCGTTTTGTACCTTCCTTTCGCTTTTGCTCACGTCCCATTTTCTCTCTCTCTCCCTTCTTGTTACTCGTGTTTCTTACTCTCTTTGCCGCTCATAACCATGAGCCTTCGAGTCAATTAATGAATAAAATTTCGATGTTTCAAATATATGCAAAAACTAGAGCCCGCAGTGTCACATTACACGCAGTACTGTGGGTGTAGAATTTTTGCGAAATCGACATCGAACACCCGCGATCTTTTGGACGCTGAACGAATAACTGTGGCAGCGTTCTTTTTCGCGGTGTTTGGACATTTTTCTCGTGAATCTCCTCTATTGTAATGTTCCCAAAAAAAAATTCTTCAAATTTGCGATATACGAAAGCGTCGTGTAACTTTGCTTATTTCTTTTTTTGTGCACAGAACAAAAAGCCTGCAGCGCCGGTCGCCAAACAAAATGGCATCGTCGAGCAGAGCAGCAACTCGAAGGAATCGAGTTCGCCGAGTAACTTGGACAACAAAGGAAAAGAGAACAAGGAGCTGAATCATTGTCAGGACGACAGCGACGAGCACACCGACGGCAGCGACAAGAGAAAGAAAGTTAACAAACAGAAATGGGTACCGCTCGAGATAGATTTGGCGAAAGGCAGAGGAAAACGCGAACGCTCGCCGAAATATCATGGGCCCCGAGAGAAGAATGGAGAAAGTGAGATAATTTGTTTGTTTGTTTTACTGTAACGATAATAACTCTTACGATTCACGGGATATTATGCGTGTATCTTTTTTTTTTTTTTTTTTATTGCGTTATACAATGTAATTAAAACCCGTCGTTTTCCTTGCAGACGAGGAAAATTGGAGAGAC
The DNA here is from genome assembly GCA_934046635.1 of Buathra laborator. Classification (NCBI taxonomy): domain Eukaryota; kingdom Metazoa; phylum Arthropoda; class Insecta; order Hymenoptera; family Ichneumonidae; genus Buathra; species Buathra laborator. The sequence continues at coordinate 18,769,352 of OW203893.1, read as the reverse complement.
AGAGATTACGACCGGCAAGGAAGCAATTTCAGAGGTCGTGGCGGCCGAGGATTCCGCGGAAGGGGAGGACGAGGTCGCGGAGCGTCTCGCGGTGGTTTCCGACATAGACACGATCTCGAGTATCCGGATTATCCAGCTGACTTCGCGCAGGTATAACGAAAATCATAAACACGATACGATGAACATTTCTTTCGATGCTTAAGGCAATTCTTGCGAAACCGTTTAGTCAATCGAGTATTGAAGTTTCGAAAAATTCGTTTGCAACGTTTCATACGAAGAAACTTCGCGCGTACTAAGGTGAATATGGATTAAAGAGTTCTTACTTTGGATGGAGAAAAAAAAATGTATAACAATATACTTTCAGAAAAATTATTTTTGTGAAGTCAAATTTGTAATTTCAATTTTATTTTGACGAATCTTTTTTTTTTCTCTCGATAGATACTCCACGAATTTACCGGAATTAATTTGTGGTGAGATTGATTGTTCGTAAATTAGAAACATTTTTATGAAAACAAAATGTCTTCGAAATGTTATAACAAACAAAACGACTCGTCAAAATCGAATTATACAGATCTACAGTACATTTTAGAAAGAAAATGAGGTATTTTTTTTTTTAGGAAATACAATGTTATACTTTTTTTTGTAAGTATACATTCTTTAATCCTCATTCGCAAAGGTTTGCATAAGTTTTTACCTAAAACCGAACTGAAACCTGAAAATACAGTTCTTGAAACGAAATTATCCGATTGATATGACTTTGCCGCAGGGATTATCTTAACGTCCATTTTTCCCGCACTGTGATGATAAACATTGGGCCTTATATACACCATGAAGGTACCTTTGGAAAGTAGAACTGAGAACGGATGAAAGAAATTCTAGAAAAAATTGTCTGCACAGAGAATAAAATTTATAATGAATTGCGAATTATTTCCAGATGAACAAATTCGGTCAAGCAGATCCGTCGTACATGATGCCTTACATGGGAACCTTTTATTTCAATAATCAGAACTTCGTTAATCTCGACACATTAACACTGAAGGAGTACATCAAGAAGCAAATGTGAGTACTTCACTATCTCGAGAATTTCTTTTATTTTTTTTATTTTTTCGATATACCTAATCGTGTAACATTTTTTTTCTTCCTCAACTACCAACAGAGAGTACTACTTCAGCGAGGAAAATCTCTTGCGGGACTTTTTCCTTCGTCGTAAAATGGACAGCGAGGGTTTTCTGCCGATAACGCTAATCGCCTCGTTTCATCGAGTTCAAGCGTTAACGACGGACGTCGGTCTCGTTATCGAGTCAATTCTGGAATCCGAAAAGCTCGAGATGGTCGATTGTTTCAAAGTCAGTTTTCCTTTCTCTTCGTCATTGTTTCATCGTTATTATCGTATTCTCGCGGCACAGAGTCTCGAGACGATCGTTCGTTTCTCGATGCGAACAATCGCAAGAAAATGTGCTAAAATAATACGAGAAGGATTCGCTAACGCCACTAGGACTCTAAACGAGTTCGATGAGTGGAGTTTGAAAGTAGACCTCCTCACAGTTTCTTAAAAACAATTTTATTACTTATACTTTCGCGATGAAATTCTAATACCGTATAAAGAGATACAACTAGAGATATGATCGGTAAATGTGACCAGTAATTTCACCGTATTGTACCTGTAAAAAAAACGGTACGTGATAGCAATTAAATTTCCCACATTGGTGACAAACCGCCAGTAAAAATATTTTTTTAAATGTGATCAGTATTTTCACATCACAAAATTATTAAAAACAAAAATTACATCGAAATACGGTAAAAATGCCGGTACTTTTACATCTTTAGCAGTGAATTGACGCGATTTTTTTTTTTTTTTTTTATAATAAATCGTACAATTTTTCTTCGTAACTGAATTCTCGTATATACGTTATTGAGGCTCTCGCAGTAACGATGAAAACCTTTATTTTTCTCTCGATTCAGGTGAGAACAAAAGTTGATCCATTGAAGTGGCCGATACTAATAGAAGCGGCGAATTCGGTGTACGAACAGTCGGAAAATATGCACGTGCCGATGCCAACGTCCGATTCAGTTCCGTTGGGACAACCGGGCAAATTTGAATTCTGTCCCGCAGCGAGACCCCTCACAACCATTCCCGTTCCTCCGTTGCCCCGTATCCTTCAAACAGTTCCGAGCGCCGTGGCGACGGGTTCACGACTCAGCGAGTCGGAGAGCGTAACGTCGTCGACAGGTGAGAGTCTGAATCCCGATGTGCCGGAGTTTGTGCCGATCGTATTGGCTGCCAGCAAACTCGCCGGTGAGTCGGCTGTTCTTAATCACAGAGAGAACAATCGACCCAATGATGAAGACAGCAGTAAGAAATCGGAGAGAAGAAAGGCGTCCGATGCACCGACAGATTCGAAGAATTCTTCCGTATCGTCCTCCGCGAAAAGAGAAGACACGACAAAGTCCAACGCGAAAAGTAATAATAACGTTAAATCGCAATCGTCGCAATCTCAGGTTAACGGAAATATCGAACCGACCGCAAACGACGTATGGAAAGAGGTGCGTGTGCAATAAACGATCTTGAGTCTGACCCATCGTCGTCGTCGTTGGACTTCACGATGGATTCTTCTATCCTCTACTAACCGAACACAACACATTCGACAGGTCAAGCGGAGAGTCAAGCAGCCGCCAAGAGACAAAACCGAGGAAAAGGGACGGTCCGATCACAAGGGAGAGGAACGCGAAGAGTTGGACTTTCAGTTCGACGAGGAACTCGACACTCCCCCGCCTACGGGACGCCACAATGCTTTCTCCGAATGGTTTGTTGAAAAAAAAAAAAAAACAAAATATTCCTCTTTCGCATTTTAATTTATCGCGGAGTCTCGCGATCTACTAAATGATGATTATCTATTTTTTTGTCTTCTTTTCCCGACTGAGGAATCGTGCTGATTATAATTAATCTGAAGTTACAACGAAAAACTTGCTATGGCTTTACGCATTTATCGCGATTCGAGAAAAAGTCGCTGATTTTTTTTTTTCTTTTTTTTTTTTTTTTTTTTTTTACGATTCGCAGGTCTGAGGACGACGACGATTATGAATTATCCGACAGAGACATCAATAAATTGCTGATCGTCACGCAGACGAGCGCCGCTGCACCGATACCCTCGAGAATTCCGAAACACGAAGGACACGACCGCACCGGCGATTGGACTACCAGAGTTAAGATGACACAGGATTTGGAACAGGCGATCAACGACGGTCTATTTTACTACGAAGAAGATCTCTGGGATGAAGATGGTCACAGGGTAAGAACGATAATGCAACTTTCTACGTACGGCTATAACTCTTTTGTCGCGAATTTTTGCTTTCTGATTGATTTTCCGCGTGCGATGTTTTAGTATTTTTTTTTTTTCTTCGCAGTACGGTTCCTCGTCGTCGATCGGTAGCTACAAGACTGTCAATGTTATAAGTCAAGCAGCTTTTGAGAAAATGGCACCCAAAGCACCGCGCAAAACAAATCCCGAAGTTCCTCCACCACCGCCTGCGTCTTCCGAGGATATGGAAATTTCACAGTCACTACCGACACAGGTAAATTCGCGATTTGCACAATTTTAATACACGTTTTCTGATAATTAGATTTTTTAGACTGCTTTGTCATTGTTTTATTTCATTTACAAAGTTTCTACTGAGAAAAAGCATTTTTGCGTTTTTACTTTTGGCTTTAGAGAGCTGAAGCTTTTTTTTTCGTGATTAGCTTATTTTATTGTTGATGTTTATCCAAATATTGTTACAATAACGAAAGTATTTTAGTTGTGATAGTTTTTCATATGCAACATAAATGATTTTGACAAAAAGTTAGCGATAAAAAGAAAATTTTGAATTGGTGAATTGTTGAGACGAAAAAATCGCACTAAGTGTTGAACTTTTTTATTTATTTATAATTTTAACTCCGTCCGTTGTCTCGCGAACTACAAAATGATGATTATCTATTTTTTGTCTTCTTTTCCCGACTGAGGAATCGTGATGATTATTATTAATCTGAAATTACGCCAAAAAACGTTCCTATGGCTTTACGTATTTTTTGCGATTTGAGATAAACTCGCTGAATGGAGTTTTTTCTTTTTCTTTTTCCCGAATCAGTTGCCGAGCAGCGTTGAAGAAAAACGCGATCGCCGAGGCGACAAAGCACGATGGAGAGAGGAAAGAACGAGAGGAGGAAGTCGCGGACGAAGAGGCGCCGTTCCGAGATTCTTCGCCGTCGTTAAGGATGAACCCGCGGTGGATCCGCGAACCCCGAGAAAACGCAAAACTCGTCACAGCAATAATCCACCTGTGGAACATCACGTCGGTTGGATTATGGACGTCAGAGAGCACAGACCCCGTACTTATTCCACCGGGTAAGTTTCGTCGGTTTTTCGAGAAAAGAAAAAACGGACGGTTGCGGCACTTTTTTTTCACAGAAATCTAAAAATAACAATCTGATTGATTTTTGTTTTTCCTGAATTTATAAAACATTAACTCAATTTACGACAATATCTGAAATTACGGGTTTTTTACTCCATAGTTTTTATGAAGTTACATTTGTAATTTTAAATCGATTCTGGTGGATAAAAGCCCTTTTTTCGAAGGATATTCTACGATATTAATTCTTTAATTGAGCTTTTCTTCCGATTCGGAATCTAAACGAAGCAAATTTTTCAGTGAATTCGTAAAAGATGGTGCATAAAAAAAAAAGCTATCGCGCGTCGAAATCGAATAAAAATTATAAATTTAACTTCACGAAATTTATTGGCGCGAGTTGTTTTTTTTTTCTTAGTAAATTCAATTTTATACTTTTTTTCTCTAAGTTTCTCATTCAAAAATTCCATTTTTAATTTAATTATTTCCGACCGATAAAACTGACTGTAACACGAGAATTATCTTAAGTTGAATATTTCTAATCTTCTTGTTGCAACAATAGAATTTATCCCGTTACATTTTTCTATATCGATTTTTGTGACGTTGGATTTTTCAGAAGCAGCGCTGGTACGAGTCCCAATGAGGGATATCTCGCCAGCAGTTACGGAAGTGCGCCACAGTCTCTTCCAACGTTCCAACATCCGAGTCACGCATTGCTCAAGGAAAACGGTTTCACTCAACAGGTTTACCACAAATATCACTCGAGATGTTTGAAAGGTTTGTGTCTCCCGAAATTATCATTAAATTTATTATCGAAACCTCTCATTCACACAAATTTATACCTTACATGATGAATCTATTATTTTTGTCTTCTTTTCCCGACTGACAAAAACGTCTGTGCTGAGAAACTTAGAACTGAGAATTACCCTAAAACAATCGTATCTCGAAATTTACTTTACGAGTCGTTTAAACATTCCGAGGATATTTTTTATTGTTTCATAAACTTTAGAACGCAAGAGATTGGGAATTGGTCAGTCGCAAGAGATGAATACTCTTTTCCGCTTCTGGTCGTTCTTCCTTCGGGAGAATTTCAATCGCACGATGTACGAAGAATTCAGAACTGTCGCCAAGGAAGACGCCGCCGAGGGCTATCGCTACGGACTCGAATGTCTCTTCCGCTATTACAGCTACGGTCTCGAAAGAAAATTCAGACCACAATTGTACAAAGACTTCCAAACGGAGACTATGTGCGACTATGAGAACGGTGAGTTATCGACAATTTTGCTTTTTCAAACAAAGTTGCACGTCGTGATTCATATTGGCTATGAAATTCAATTTCGTAGCTAAAAGATCGAATAGTGCGAGAAAAAATGAATGGTTTCGCTAACGCCATGAGACCTTCTGGTCGAAGAATGGAGTTTGAAAGTAGCCTTTCAACAATTCTTATAAAAAATCACAATCTTTTTTTTTCTTTTTTGAAAATTAAAAAAAAAAAAGGAAATTCAACAAAAACTTTCCAAAAATGTAACATTTAACATTTATTTAAAAATTATTAAGATTCATAGATTAACGTTAATATTTTGTTACTCAGGTCAGCTCTACGGACTGGAAAAATTCTGGGCGTTCCTAAAGTATTATAAGCACAGCGATAAATTGCAAGTAGAGACTCAACTCCAGGAGTATCTTTCCAAGTTTAAGAGTATCGAGGACTTCCGTGTTGTCGAGGTAAGAAAATACTATACAATTCACTTAAAAAAAAAAAATAATCAGTTGGAAGAACTTAAATGGTTACAATTCTTTAAAAACAGTTAAAATTTCGAAAATAATATTTAAAAAAATGGAATTCCTTCCACACCTTGTTGCATTCTGATCCGGGAATTCTTTTCAAATGATCGGAACACCGGAATGAACAATCGATCGTATGGGATTTTTAACACCATTTTTTTCCTCTTAAAAAAAATAAAATACGTTTTTCGACCTGAAATTGCCGAACCTCTTTATTAAAAAGCATTTGTCTCAATGACTATCGGTTCTTCCAATTAATAATTTATTTTCACTGCTCCAGTACTCCAACAGCAATTTCCAATCGAATAATGTATTAATGTGTATCGTTTTTTTTTTTTTTTTTTTTTTTTTCGGAATCAATAGCCCCAAATAAATGAGATGCTTCAAGGATTCGGTGGACATCCGCGCTCACTGATGGCAAACAAGAGACGCAACCGCAGCGTCTCCGAGAGCGCCGGTGGTGCGGAAGCTTCGTCGACGAGCAGAGTGCGACGATTATCCGGTGGTTCCAGTACCGTAACACTGCCAACGTCGACCGCGGCAAACGCGAGTAGTGCTTTGCAAAAGCCGTCGACGAGTTCCGTTAATCTCGCGCAATATCGCAACAGAACCGGTTCTTTCGGTTCCGGTAGATTAGGATATTCAAAGCGTCGCAACGATTCGACTTCATCGTCGAGCAGTCAGCGTGATCTCACCAAACAGCCCCGCAGTAGACACAATTCGGGATCATTCGCAAAGCCCCACGAAGTCACGAAAACGCACAGCGTAAGCGTAAACGCCGCGAATGCGACAACAGGAACAACGAGGGATCGGCTCCCGGTGAGCGCGAAACCCGAAACAACAAATACAAAGCCGACCAACGCGTCGTGCGCGAAGAACGATACAACGACGACGACGACGACGTCGACTTCGGCGGCCGCGAGTCTCGCGCAAAAGTGACGCGTCCCAAACGCTTCCGGGTAAGTGAAATGTGCGCGTCCATCGTTTCGTGATACGAACGCAATGTAAAAACAAAGAAAAGCAAAATGAAAAAACAAAAAAAAACAAAAAAACAGACAAACAAATACCGGAGAATTAACGATTGATACTTCTCGAGGAGAATCCGCGCAACGATGGAATACAAATTATCCCTCGAGGAGTGATTAATAGCGGGTTAACCTGCGTGAAATATACTAAGACAAGCAAATGAAAAAAAAAAAAAAGAGAAAAACACAACCAGTTCAGAAGGATCTCGAGCTCTCTCCCTCGAGTGAATATATATTTTTAACTAATGAAAAAAAAAAAAAAAAAGCAAAGTTGTGGCTTTATTGAGGTACGACGGGGATGAGAGCCAATCCCCTGCCCTGCGCCCCCAAGCAGCTTGTGCCTAGCGGTTGTTCACAATAAATAAAAGTCAGAGCGATGTTTATAGCTTTAGTTTATATAATAGTAAAAAAAAAAAAAAAAAAAAACGAGATAAACCGATTACGAGAAATCTGATTATAATCGAAGAGAGCGAAGTTCCCTCTTAGCTTAGCAAGGTGCACGACTAAAAAAAAAAGGGGGTTACCTACTCATTTTTTTTTTTTTTTTAATTTCACTGTGTTTACGAGAACAAAGGAAAAGTGCGTCTAATGGTCGATGGATGCGAGTGAGAGAGGCTATACCATTTTTTTTATTGGTCGAACTTACGATGTACGAGAAAAAAAAAAAAAAAAAAGAACTCGAATTAGAGAAAATAAAAGATGGGGAACGGAGATTACGAAGTTTGACGCGCGTTTACGGAATGACGAGGGGTTTTTTTTTTGCCGGACATTTCGTTCGGGTTTACGATACGTGAATCGGACAATCTTTTTTATATTTCTTCCATCGGTGCTTCTAATCGTTGTTTTCATTTCTTTTTAAATCGCGGGGCACGTCACGAACGTCGGGAAAAAATTAACGCGCGCGATATGGCGTTCGTATTTTTCTTTTCGCAAATCGGCGGATAACGCGCGTGAGAGAAAAAATTTGTCGGTTTTGAGTTTTTCTAAAGTCTTCCATTGTCATTCGCTCCAGAATTGCTTTTGCCGTCGTCGGTTAAGCGCTCGTGGCATCAATTATGTTTTTTTTTTTTTTGTTGTTTTTATTGCGTCGCGAATACGCGGGATGAACTGCGCGCGGCGCGACGCGAGCTCGTCGCTGAATCCTATTTCGCAATTCGATGAAATACAATCAGAGGGGAAAAATCCTCTTTTTATAATCATTAAACAGAGGGAAAGAGGAAGGAAATTAAGGGGAAAAATATATCGCGGTCGGAGCTCTCGGTGGTGCGAGCGAAAATACGCCGGAGGTGGCGTTCGATATCGAAACGATTGAAGGAAAAAAAATACAAGAATAAAAAAAAGAAAATAGAGGATCGACGTAAAAAATGGATCTTGAGAAATTGAATAACCCAATCCGTGGCCGGTGCACAAATAATTACATCTGAATAAAAAATTTACAGATTTATACAACCGACTTTCCAGTAAGACGCGTAGATTTAAGTTTATTAAAGCAAAACAAAAAAAAAATAAATAAAAAAAAAAACAAAAAATTAAATATATATATTAATTAGTACGTAGAAGTAATTAATACTACCATTACGATATAAGAATGCTATATAAACCTATTATAGCGTTGCATGGGTCTATCTACAACTATCGTTGATCGTGCAAAAAAAAAGAAAAAAAAAAAAAAAAAAACGAAGCTGCTAATTATTTCCGAATCGTTCATTGCTAACGTGTTCGATATGATAAAATTAGAAATAAAAATAAACGAAAATAAATAGGGCGATGTAGAAATTCGTAGCCGCGAGCAACACACGACGTGACGCTGTTCTCTCTATTTTGTGAATTTTTTAAGAACGGCGACGCCGGGATTGCCGTGAATATATTTTTGCCACTAGAAGCGAAATACAGAGAGATTAATGGGAGAGGGAGAGGAAGAAAGGAGCGGCGGGTTTGCGATAAACCGTGAGAACCTTTTAATATCGATTATCAAAACGAAAAAAAAAAAAAAAAAATCATCTCTAACGCATTGCGAATACCGCGGAGTTCAGTAATAACGAGACTCAGGATATCATCCACGTTCATTCTTTTCTCCGACGTTGTTGTTGTTGTAATATGTTTTTTTTTTTGTATATTTTTTTTAACTGGGATTATTAACGGGAACGTCTTCGATTAACATTTTGTTTTAACGAACGATATTCGAGAGGGATAATTAAAAAACGAAAAAAAAAAAAGTTCGTCGTGCTTCTTCTCCGTATAGATAAACCACGACGAGTCTCCATTGATCTCGGGTAGCCATAACGTGCCTCCAATTTTTTTACGGCTGGCAAAAGAAAAAAAAAAAATATGTTGTGAATCCAATAGTTAACGCAATCGATATACGATCGTCAGAGAGATAAATCGACAATTGAATATTCATCGCGTTTATATCCAGTGCAACAGCAATAAGTAGCGTTTAAACGAACACGAAAAAAAAAGAAAAAAAAAAAAAAAAAATGCAGAAAACAAAAACTAATCGAGCGATCGAACGCGGATTAAAAAATTGCTCAACTGACGGAGCAATATTTAATAATTTTTTTTTTCTCGTATCCCGAGGATGTGAGTGATGAAAAAATTAAGATCGTATCTGACTTTTGTGTTGTGTTTTTTTTTTTTTTTTTGTAGTCCTTGACGATCACACATCATCTTCGATGACCGACTAGTCATGCACCGAGCCATCGATTTTTTCCTTCTCGCTTTGACTCGCACCTGACATGGTTAATAATTTCTCTCATCCCACGCGCGAGAAACACGGAGATTTAACTCGTAATCGATTTCTCGCGAGTGTAAGAATCTTACGAGAGATCGAAACGCTGTATGTGAGGAGGAGATTCCGTAGAAGAAGCGCTCGCGATAATAGATCGGCTCAACGCGAACGCTTCGATTATGTCTTCTTAATAATTTCGAAGAAAAAAAAAAACAAAACAGTAGACTCCTCCCTCCCCTCAAAGATTCAAAATCGAATTGAGAAAAAAAGCAAAAAAAAAAAAAATAACCGACGAGGCGAAACGCAATCGAAGCGAAGGAAGGCCTCCAATCACGAGCGCTATTTTTATTATTTTTTTTTTCTCATCAAAACTCTTGTTCTTTCGACCTTCCCGAGGCTCATGCGAAAATAAAAAGCGACCCATAAAAAACGACGATAATATTCATAATAAATAAACGATAACGATAATATTAATATTAATAATGATAATATACCGTTAGCCGATAACGATATAACGTTTAAACTTGTATGATTATTAGTTTTGTACATTAAAGAAACGTATTATATACGCGGATACTATGAGATAGTGATATTAATTAACGATTTGTTGGCTTTTAAAAATTAATGGATAAATATATGCGAATTATATAGGTAAATCGCACATTTTTTACTCCCGTCGAATGGTGAAAAAAAAAAAAAAGAAAAAAAAAAACAACAAAAAAATGAAAATCATTGAAAAAAGAGGGGATGAAAAAATAAAACCATAAAATAAGATAACGAGGCACGTCGCAGCGCAGCCGGCTGGCCCGCTCCGTTTCTACGTTTATTCGAATTTCACGCTTGTGCAACGAATCGAGAAGATTAAAAAAAAAACAAAAAAAAAAGCATCGCTTTCTCTTTTTCATACTTCGCATGTGATGGGAAAGTAAATAAAAAGCAACAGCAGAGCATCCATTGATTTTGTATGAATCACGCGGATTGCATACGAGAGAAAAACAAAAAAAGTGCTGAAAATAGCGACGAGCCAACGCTTGGAAGAAGGACGCTCGTTCCTCTACTACTCCTGGCGAACCCTTCTTCGAGTTCTTCGACATTTACTATTATATCGTCGTATATTTGAGAAAAGAAAAATAATCGAATGCCTGCGCGCTATTCCCGCCCCTAATTGATTATCACAGCACCGTGATTATTCAAAGTATATATATATATTAAAATAATAAAAATAAAAATAAAAAAAATTGATTAAGATTTAGTGCTAAGATTCCGCGAGAGTTTATTCGTCGTTTCGTAGACCCGAGTTTTCTGTCTCTCGTACTTTTCGTTACATTTCTTTAATTTTTGTTTTTTTTTTTTCGATCTTTTTCGAGACTTATTATCGTTTCGTAATTTAAAAAAAAAAAAAAAAAATGCGTCAACATGCACTCGCGTTCGATAGTCGAGAAGCACAAATTTTACAGTCCCGATTTTTCACTGTCGCGTAAAATCGGGAGGTTTAACGTACATTCTCCGACCTATCAATGATCATGAGAAATTTTATAATTCTTTTTTTTTTTTTACACGAAAATCCCCGACAACGATGCGAGGGAGGAGAGGAGGAACTGATTATAATTTAAATTTATTTTTCGAAAACTCCCAAACGGTGATACGTCGGACGAGCGTAACTCTCAGCCTGTAAAAAATATACATATTATAGATTAAATATTATAAATATATATATATATAGAGTATACTACTCAATCCCGTTACTTATGCATTAAAAATTGATAATCCTTCGTACGTTCAACGCGTATATTATAAGTTGATGAGTCTAATGGTAAGGTGAACACGAGTAAAAAAAAAAAAAAAAAAAGAAAAAAAAAAGGAATGTATAAAAATTGGTATAAACACTCACACACTCACGCGCACTCACGGGAAGTTTTAAAAAAGAATATAGACGCAACAAGTAAAAACACAAAAAAAAAAAAAAATACACTTTGGCACTTTTACCGAGAATTATCGACTGTTTTTTCATTTTTCTGTTATTTCTCTTCGTTAACCCAATATTTTTTCTTTTTTTTTTTTTTTTTCATCTTCTTCGCGTTATTATCGACGCAATGAAAAACTTCCATTCGTTAATCCCATTTTTCGCTCCTTCTCTCGCGATTTATCAACGATTATTACCAAGAGTCGAGATGTATAAGAATTTCGTAGACGATTCGCGTTCGCAGAGCCTTAAAAATAATTCAATTAACGCGATAAGAAAAAAATGTGTTCCAAAGAAGCCTAAATTATTATACTTTGCAGGGTCACAGATTTTTCATGGTGCTCGCGATAACACTAAGAGCGATAAAGAGAAGCCGTACATTACCGTAAAAAACCGCTCTACAAAAGATCGAAATTTTACACAAAAAAAAAAAAAAAACAAAACAAAAAAGCGTGTCCGGTGCTTGGCAATCGTTTATTTGAAATAAATCGTCGTACTAATGCAGTGCCTTCGATCGAAATATCTCCATTATCCGAAATTCGATAGATAGAATTTTTCTTTTAATTTTACGACGTTCGTCGAATTTATTCTCTTTCGCAGATTAAATATCGTTCACCGACATCGATCGTCTTTCGCACACGATACACATAAACACAAAACAGAGACAAGATCTTCGTAGGTATATTCGCGCGAATTTAGTCGAGTCGACTAGCAGTGATTACGCGCGATTTCAACGACAGAACAGATTCGTTATAAAGACTAATGGATTTTTTCCTTTCTCCCCCCCGACAAAACAACTCCGGCCAAGTAACACACAAACCGTAAGACACTCGCCGCAAAGTAAAAAAAAGAAAAAAAAAAAAAAAAAAAAAACAAACAAAATAATGCCCCCGGTGTTCGATCGACTTTTCCCGATTAAATGAACCTTATTGGCGTAGAATTTTTTACATTATACATAATACGTACTATATAAAGATAATAACTAAATAGCCGTGAGGATCCTTTGCGGGATTCACGGGGACAACGTCGTTACACCGATACTATTGTAGCGTGTATAAATATAATAAACGATGACGGCGAAGATACCGACTTACCGCATATATATATATATAAAAAAATATATATAGATTATTAACTATTACACAAAATAATTGTTAAACGCATTAACGCGAAATCGTTAATGTCAGCCATGTAAATAATAATAACAATATGAAAAAAAAAAAAAAAAAAAAAAAAAAAAAAATCGACAACATACAGGCATATTACTCACACACGCGCACACATGCATACATATACACGTACACTGATAAAACGACAAAACATATAAATGAAATACTATAAATAGCCCGAGATACTTTCGAAGTAGAACATGCAGAGAGACGAGGAAGATTCGATTCGGTATACATCCCGCGTAGAGAGTGTCTAGTGCGTGATACACTATACTTATCTATAGAGGCGTACACGTCGTGTAGGCTATTGTATAATAGAATTATTTGAGACAGAAAGACAACAAAAAAAAAGCAAAAAAAAAACAAAAAAAAAAAAATTAAGCTAATGCTTATGTATCGTACGTGTGTCTGATGATTTTTTTTTCGAGTCTTGTATGCATATTACTTGGGAGTATTGTAACGTTTGTGAATACATAAAATAAAAAAAAACCAAAAAAACGGAGTCGAAACTGTGTTCTTGTGTTGATATTTGCGAACCTCGTGTTTTTTTTTACGATTTCGATATAAAATTTTTTTAGGGAAATCGATTTTATTTGCTCCGGTGGATGTGCGGTCGGTGCGCAGGTTCGGGACGATCGAAAAAGTCAAGCAGTATTACCCGCGGTCAGTACTTGGATGGGTGACCGCTTAAATGCGCACTGGCTGTGCGCGTGAATCGCTGAGCGGGACGTCAGTTTTTCTGCGGTCGGGGAGTGGAGACTTTTCGGTAAATAAATTGTAGAAAAAAGATAGGATTTTCGGATATTCGCATCAATGGCATCGGAAAAACAGCAACGGCCGTCTGTACCGCACAATTATTCGGCGTTTCCCCCGTATGCACGTCGATTGTGGTTCGAATGTTTCGGAGTGTAGCGAAGTTGGCTGCAGACGCACCGGACATTCGGTAGCGAAGTTAAGTGCGGATAGAGAAGAGTTCGTAAAAAAATAGTATATTACATCGCGCGCGGGAGTTTTTCGCGTGCGAAACGCGCGGAAAACCTCACTTTCCATACCGCAGTGAAGTAAAAAATGTTTCCGTTTTTTCGGAGGTACTAAACGATGATCTTGTTATTGTAATACATTTTAATATTTTGACCCTCGTCTCGGGGGCTGTGCGTTGGACTACAAGTTTTCTCGACGATTCACAATGTTTTCACGCCATAAATTTCATGTAGCAAAAGAAAAAAATAAAAAACGCGCGCGCCTCGTAACGACGTCGACGTCACGGGGGACGGGACGGCGTACAAATAAATAACAGCGCCGAAAATGATCGGTTCGCGGGTCAACGGTGGAACGCGGGATATGCGATATCTTGGAAAAAGGGTTCGTAGCGACGTGCGAGAAAAAGAATAAAAAAACACGCGGGAAGAAGGATGAGAAGAACGGGACGAGAAAAGGAAGGAAGGAAAAGACGAGTAAAACGGCGAACGACTGGTAGCAAAATGTAGTTAGAGACTCGGTGTGTGTCTGTTCCTCAGTTGTTTCCACGTTTTACGATTATGACTCCCGTTTACATCGTCGCCACATGGCCCTCGCTAGTTCCGGCCGACGGATTACATACACGGAGATCGTCCCGAAAGTCATCATTCCAGTAGATACTTTTATCGTGTCAAGTCTCAGGGGGGTTTCGGCGATCAGAGGCGAAAAAACGTTTTTTTTATATAGGTGCAAAAAATCGAATCGTTAATTCCATGCGATTATTGGTTAATAATAATAATATTGTTCCGATCATTTGAAAAAATTCCCCGATTCGAATATTAACGATTCTAAAAAAAGTAAAAATTTTTTTTACATGTGATATTTTTTTTAAACTATAATTTTTTTTTGCATAATCACAACATCGTGATCATCAAACAATCGCATAAAAATCGCGATGCGATTTTCGGTTATAAAAAAAAAACGGCTTTTTGCCCGAAATCACCGAACACCTGAAACTCCTTCGCGTCTCAATGCGTTCGTTCGCTACCTGCAAATGATTCGGAATGAGATATCTTCAATTTCGAAGGATTACTATCGACCTAAATGATTTCGATGTAAAAAAAAATGTTAAAAACGGTAAATAAAAAAATTGGAGAAAAATTGCCCGTTTGGGCGCGTAGACGTTTTTCTTCATTGTAAATACAAATATAAATATGCGTCTTTATTGATTCTCAATTTAAATTATCATATCCAGATTTCGCGCTTTCGTGTTACCGATAAACTGCAGAAAGTTTTTTTTTTTTTTTTTATGCTCAATTGATTCGTATCATCAAATTATAATAGCATCGTTCTTATTTTTCCTAATATTCGTTTCGTGCAGTTCGTGGATAATCGGGTGAAACGCGCGATTTTCGTAGAGTCCAACATTCCAATTTACTTCCTATACGAGTAGTTTAATGCAATAGAATATGTGGCAAAGGGGAAATTTTTCTTTAAAGTTTCTGAAGCAGAGCGCGGAGTCGACGTCCCAGTCTCGGCTGAGGAGTGAAGGGCAGACGACGACCGAGTCGGGGAGCGAAGGGCGGTGGTGGCGGCGGGGGTGATTGACGTTGTTCCATGTCGTCCTGACCGGCGTCCATCAGTCTCGCTAGTCTCGCGTTGTCGCCCATTAGTATGTATTTCTGAATGAGTTCCTCGCCGGATTCGCGTCCGAGACGCGGGGTGAATTGATTCGTTTGCCTTTTGTCCCCTAAAAAAAAAAAAAAAAAAAAAAAAAAAATTATTATTATTATTATTATTATTAATTAAAAAAAAAAAAAAAAAAAAATTATAATAAAAAAATGTCTCGTGAAAATAAAAAATATTTCGTTTACCTTGAACCGATACATAAGTCCATGGTGCACCGTCGAGGGCGTCGGCGATCGCGTTGATCTGATCGTCGTCGAAGTTTTCAGTTTTCTCGCCGGATCTTCGCCGTCTGCCCAATCGAGGGCCGAACCACATCGCCCCGGAAACACCGCTGCCTCTCTCGCCGCAGTTAACCCCCGAGCAAAGACCATTGCCGTTACCGTCGATACTCTGACTAGCAAATTTACCCATTCCACCGGATTCTGCGAAAATAATAATAACAACGATAATCGACGATATTTCTGTCACGAAAAGTTGTAAAGCAAAAGTTTTTCTCGACTATAATTCGGCGTAAGAATCCTTCCATTAATCCTTTATAAGATCGACCGTTGATCTCGACGATACATACCGTATTCACCGGACGCACTATCGAGATGAAGCGTAACGAGAAATCCGACGATAACGACAAGCGCACAACCGCGGCTGCAACGCAATTTCCCGTTATCGTTTATCCTCATCGATATCATTGCGTTCGCGTTAAAAATTTAGTTTATTTAAGATTTTTGTTTAATTTCCGTATTCAATCGCTTGGATTGGTGATGGTACTATGCTTGTCGATAAATGTCGAACGAGTGGTGTCGAAAGGACCGCGATTCTCGGGTTTTATAGGGATCGGGTAGGTAGAGACACGAGGGAACAGGACGACTACCCCTTGGATACCCCCGTTTTTCACCTCGCACAGCGGAGAAAAGAAGCATTGATAGCTAAGAAAATCCCGGCGGGTGTTGCTTTCGTTTCGATGTATCGAACGCCGTGTGGATTTTAGACTCGCGCGGTGGGTACGACGAGAGACAATCGTCGGAGATACGCGAAGGCGAGAAAAAGAGAGAAAAAGTAAAATTGGTATTGGTATAGGTGACAAAGCGGTGGAGGGAGTTTTTCTCTGGTCCAGTGACGTAATTTACTCTCGTACTGTGAACTTGCTATACATAGACGTCTCCGTTGTCCCGTCGTGTACCCGATAGTCCCTAATAGTCCCCACCGCTACTGTGTGGCTCTACTGTTGCCCCTGCGGCTCTAGGACTCTATTGAGGTACCCCCCCGCGTGCAATCTCGACAAGCCGGTGATTTGTCTCCATTTTATTGAGACTCCGAGTCGCCCATACTCGATGAGGTTAAGAGCGAAAAGATCGGGAATGAGAGAACGCGCGCGAGGGCGTCGGTGTGCTTCTCTAACGCCACGGAACCCCCGCAAATCGAATATACAGTGACACGGCAGTGTGTTGTTTTTCTTTCTTTGGGCTTTGGAAATAACCTACAGGGCGACGAGCGACGTTCCAGTGGCACACCTACGCGATTGGCACAAGGAAACTTCCACGCGAACGATTTTTTTTTTCAACGTTAGGTTAGGTGAGTACTAATCTATTTTACGCTAATGTAGGTAAACATATATCGTGTATACACGTAAAAAAAAACCACACACACGCACACAAACGACACATGAAAAACTACCAACAGACGAAAGTTGAAAACATCGCGAGGTAAAAATAGGTTTTGCCCGAATAATATATGGGTCATTTTTGCATATCATTCCAACGCCTAGAGATTCTCTCGCGTGTGTTTCTACCCCATGAGGAGTAATAAATGAATTACGAGGGTGTAGTAAATGCTCTATTCTCGAGTATAAACGAAAACTATAGATCAGCTTGGCGTAGTGTCGGAAACCCCACCGACGGCGCCGACACGACTATCAGTCCAGAGTTAAACCTGTCAATTGTACGATTTAATTTAGGGATCAGCGACTTCGGTGATCCGAGTTCTCGTGACGTCTAAACGCGATAGAACCCTCGATGTATAAAAAGGACGACTTATTGACAGTTTCTTCGCCATTTTTCCGCCATTGATGCGCATCAATCGTATTTTTTTATTATTAAAAAAATGATAAATAATAAATGATAAATGATATATAATACGTTTTACCCGTTACTTTTAAGAATATTACGTGCACACATGCACTCTCAGCGTTTTTTCGAGAGGAGACAGAGTGAGAGTTACTACGTACGAGCTCTTCGATACTTATAAAAGCAAACAAACCCTTCTCCGATGCGCGTGAACTTTTTTTTTTTTCGAGTGAATCAAATACGCGCATGAAAGGAAGAAAGAACGTATCGCGTTGTGCATCTGCCGCATATGAGTTCGTCATACGGCCCGAAGTACATGTTCCCACGTCCGATAAGAAAGTTTCTTTACTATATAGCGCACTCTCTTCGCTCCTCCGTTTTTTGCCTCTTTTCGTTCTAATCGCAACAATGTGATGCGCAATCGCGGGACAAGTATATCAAAGTCTATCGTAGTATCCAAAAAAATGTATATTTTCACTCGTTCCGAGGGATAAGTATAATAAAGGAGGGAGGAATTAGTGGTTACCGCCGTAGGTACTTCGCTCCGCACGCGAACATTTGTTTCTCTCCTTAATACACGATTCCCGTTAGTCGCTATGTTAGCCCTTGTCGGGAGCTTAATGATTTTTTAACAAGAGTCTCCGCGGCTTCCATCTTTGCTTCTATAGCTTCTGGAAACTTCGACCCTCCGATTACGGTCGTTTATAGACGGCTAGTTAGTAGGCGAAATAGAATTTTTTTGCGACAACTTTGTGCCGCCATATTGATTATCTCCGCGGCAATAATCATTCTAACCTCAATCGGCGCCGCAGGTGGTCTCGCGGTCGAATATTGCTATACGACCGTATAGCGTTACTATAGTTGCTAATCTACTGATGTGGGATGCGTGTTTACCGGTCAGCCGGGCGCAGTTCGGAGAGAGATAAAAATAAAGAAAGATACACACATAGATCGATCTTCATCCGCACGGACTATGCAGCTTTGCTGTCGGGTCGCGAAGCGTTAATTGCCGGACAGATTGCTGAAATAGATCGACGTTTAGATAAACCCGGAAGCTGCTGCGCGTCTTGTGCGTAGGTGACCAATAGAGATTGAAAGTCACGCGTTTTCCACCTAACGTTCGATACAGTGGACGATAATCCACACGAACCCAACCGGCGTGAATGGAGAAATACAATTTTTCGAAACCCCAAAACCACTTCCATTCTATTCCCCCTGAACGTTATATATACAGATGCGGAGAAAAAGCTGCGGCTATTGCGAAGGGTGAATGCTGCGTATCTACGATAATCAGATTATAGTTTCGCTACTTCCGGAAAAATGTCGATACGAAAATTTCATTAAATCGATATGCAACGTGTTTTTCAAAACAAAGCGTCGATACAATTATTTTATTAAATTTCATTTAAAAATAAAACAACGAACGAGACTTCTGTATCGTTTTTATACAGTTTCAGTTGTCTCGGCCGATAAGAAGTTTAAAAAATAATAAATTATTAATTATATTCTCACAAATAAATGCAAATTATTACGTATTAAATAATAATAATGATAATAACAATTCTTATTATTATTGCGATTATTTTTATTATGATTATCATTATTATTACCATTATTAATAAATTTTCAATTAAACATTTATTTATTCCATTTTTTCGAATGGATAGATGGATGAATGGATTTTTTTTAATACAATTATTATTATTATACAATCCAATGTTACGAATTATCGAATCGGCATGAAGTACGCGCATTTTTTTTCAGTAGCGTACGAATAAGTATAGATACTGTATCATTACGGCTTTTCCTCGATTTCTCGTGATACGAAACGACTAAATATAACACGAAAGGAACTCCGGGGATGGAGAGAGGGCCGAAGCCCGGAGTGTTTACCCGAAGCTCGCGAGATCAGCGCGATTCTAGGTGTTCTGCGCTGCGTCAAGGGGGCAAAAGTTTACCGAGTAGTAGTGTTATATCGATGTATTGCTATATACACTGTATAGTAGTGTATAGAGATTCGTATGTGTATTGGTACGTCCCGCACTGCACCGAGACGCGTGCTCTACCGCTTGCGCCCCTTTCGCTCACCTAATATCCTGTTCGTTGATGCACTTACCCACGTTCTCCGTGAAATCTATACAAGTTCGTGGGTATTAGTAGATATACAGTGTATAATGTTTGTAGTACAGAAAACGCGTGGTGTTGGTATACGGCAGTCGCGTGCCAGACGCGTGTATTTTGTGACGACAAGATACAGCGGGTGGGGAGGAAAGCCCCGACGACGGTGTCTATAAACTCGTGAAAAATAAAACAGTAGCGTCAACCGAGGATTCCCGGCTATCCTTGCGCCGCTCGCGATCGCGTTACATGATTTTCTCGAATTTTTTTTTTTTTTTTTCGTGTACGAAATTTTTTTACGAAATTATTACGAATATGAGAAACGAAGAGTCGATCTCCGAATTTTTTAAACTTTGCCGCGATGCATTATACTTTAATTAAAAAAAAAATATTAAAAGAATTGTAATTATAAAAATATTTATTTAAATTGTGTACAATAAAAGTGTATATTATTTTTATCATATTACCTCTTTACCTCTAATATTTCTATAATCGCAAAAAAAAAAAACATTACGAAGCGTCGAAGAGGTCCGCGAGTCTGCGAGTGCGTGAGACGAGACAACGTTCTATAATGGCATCCAAGTTTCATATTCTATTTACATAAGAAAAAAATCGATTCTCAAGAGAGGATCCAATGTTCGGCCTTCGAGTTTTTTTTTTTTTTTTTTTTTTTTTCGAAGTCTCAAACTCAAGAGCGGCGCCGAGCAGAAAACTAGAATACGGACAACCGATCTCTTCTGGCGTCGAGAATCGAATAGTCCATAGTGGACTATGGGCACCGATTTGTCAGTGACGGAAACGTCGTGTTTTTCTGCGCTGAAAACTATTCCCCCACTCTTTCCAAACGGCGCGCTGTGCGCAACACGAAAAAAAACGACGACGCCCCGGTCTTTCGATTCTCTCGCAGAAATTCGATATACTAAATACGAGGCGGCAGTTAGTTCGTCGCGTAGACGGAGGCATCGCCAGACACATGAATTATGCGGCTCCCGGACTCTGACGAGTCCCGTGATTTTCGAGAGGTTATACCGAACCATCGAACTACATATTCACGCGTAGTCTTCGTCGATGCATGAGAAAATTTTTCTGCGTGAACGTATCCCCTCGCCGAGGGATCTCACAAACATCGAACAGTCAAACAACGAGCGGTGTCTTCGATAGGTTGATATTTACTGCTGACGGCGTCTCTCGTAGCGGTCGGACGCGAAGCGCCGTCGTGTTAGAAGCGAAGAGTGTTTATGATGCAATAACGTAACCTCGACGAGTAACAATAACAGTCTCGATAACTCAAAGGATACATACAGCTTAAGTCTCTGTCTCGTGTATTACCGTTGATATATGTATTCTAATGTAGCGAACTATTCAGATGCGCTATTCACGCTGTCGAGATTAACAGAGAGAAAAAAAACGCGGAAATAAAAAAAAAACTCGGATTTCGTGATTTTTTTTATTTTCATTTTACACCAATAAACAAAATAAAAATACGAGCGAAAATTGACGTTAAACAATATTATAAATATTAACATATAATAATATTATTAAATGTCAAGTATTGAAATAATAAATAAATTCATTAATTAAATTAAATATTATTGATTCAATTATTTTTGTCGAAAAATTAATAAAAGAACACTTTTGTTTTCTATCTCCCCCTTCCATGTGACGAATAAAGAATCTTTTTGAAAAAAAAAACAGTTTTTCTTCGATATTACTTAGTGAGCAAAAAAGTTTTCCGAGTCTCAGCGGCAGCCTGTGACGTAGTTAAGCTCTGTACGGCACGTTCGACTTGTGTGAAAGATGCGTATAGATACATATTAACCGAACGACCGATCCACTCGAGACTCCGCGTGATAAATAAGAACGCATCGTCCATTGGTGCCCGAGCGACGGCTCTCTATTTCTCTTATTTCATACCGTGAATCTTTCGACGTGTACAATATACAAATTCTACAATGTATGAAGTCCGAGCGTCTCGAACGTCTTGTGTTTCGATGCGGCGGCATAACAAAGTCCGGTCAAAGACTCATCGACAATATCGCGCCGATTAATCGTTGATTAATGCAGTGCGATTAACGCGGACGTGAGAATTGAGATATCGACGAACGATCGTTAAATTCTTGACTGAGAGTAGTTCTCAGAAATTCACGAAATAATTAACGAAATTAACAAAAAAAAAAAAATTCGTATTTTTTTAAATTAATGAAAAAAAAAAAAAAAAAATCTTCATTTTTACAACAAATAAGAAGAAAAATTATTTTTACACAATTAACGAAATTAACAAAAAAAAAATTTTTAATTTTTTTAAATTAACGAAAAAAAAAAATTCTTCATTTTTTAAAACAAATAAGAAGAAAAATACAAAATAATTTTTACGAACGATATTAAAAATATTGACAAAACGAAAAAAAATTTATTCATTCGGTTGATAAATTTTTTGATAAAGCAATTTTTTTCTTTTGTACTCCAGGTGCGTGAATACCTTTTCTTTGCTTTCTCTCTTAACGAGAACAACGAAACGCTTGTTTAAAGATTCTTAGGCTTTTCTGTATACCGAGAAATCTTGTAGTATTATGTCTCCTCGTATCGTTTACATTCCTTACCGAGAGTCCGAAAGATGGTTGAGAAGTCGCTGCGGCCTCAAAGAGGGAAAATCCTAACTCGATCTCTCCGTCGAGACCGTAGAATAACAGAAAAATAAGAAGAAACGCCTCGTGCCGCGTATCCTTTGAAAGAGAAAAAAAAAAAAAAAAAACACCGAACTGACACTATGTGTAAATTAATATTCGTATTTATTGCTCGTTCGATGATTTCTAAAATACAACAAAATGCTTTATACAAAACTTTACAAACTTATTCGGCGTCGTTGAATTTTTTAATTTTTTTTTTTCGTCACGCGAGACGCGTTTTCTTCGCGTTATGTCGACGGACATTACGAACGATCGCCTGTCTAATACTCTTTGGTATATTATATTCACTGTACGATAGATAAGATTCCAACATCTATTTCAGAATTATTATATTTACACGTATCTGCACTTTTTTTTGATATTTTTAACGACGATAGGACTGAAGCACAATAGTTATTTACAAATCGTTGACTAATCGACACTTTTTTTTACATCGCTACTCTGCGAGGTTATTGTTTACGGCTGCATATGATTAATCGATTGTACCGATATCGACGAAGTTATCGTTGTTCCCGTTGACGTCGGGGATTCTTGTTTTAGTTCCAATGCCCACATGTGTTGCGGCCAACCGGTGCGCCCTTTGCCCTTTGACATTTCTTCGTGAACGTACGTTACAACGTTTTGACTGCAAGACTCATTCTGCAAAAATTCAAATAAAAAAAAAACCTTATTTTTTTATTGGTAATCGAAAATCATTTTTTTTCACTGTCGGCACGAGTTTTCCCATTAAGTATTAAATTAGCAGCAAAATAATTATTCGACGATTCATAATTTTTTTGTTGATATTCTCATTTTTTTTTTTCGAAGTATAAATTTTCATTATTTTGGAGTAACAAAATTTTTGCTTCTTCATAAAATTTTGTAAAGATCAGAAGTCTATCGTGTTTTTCGAGACGAAATGCACGAAAACGACTACTTTAAATAGTTACTGAACAGTTTTGTCGATCGTTTATAGAGCGTTGAGAAAAAACAGAAAAAACGCATCGTATCTTCGAATTTTTTCTTTCACTAATTCAAAAAGTCTTAAAAAGATGTTTCGAACAATATTAATATTTTTTATTTATGATAGAACACTTAACAAATTGTTTTCAAATAATATTTAAATAATTAAAAAACAAATTTCAATTTAAGTAAATCTTCGCTTGTCGACTAAATTACAAATAGTCAGAAGTATCTTATCAATTCGATTTTTCGATCTATTATAATGAATTCAGAAAGCAATAAAAAATAAAACATGTAATTTTTCCGCATCAATGAATGTTTTTCAAAAATACTTCTGAATCATATATTCACGAATTTTTACGCGGCTGATCCCGAATCTCTCAGCAATTTTAGCCCAAAAATAATCTGTAAGTACATTTTGAATTTTTGAAGAAACATTTCTTTTTATTTTCACGTAACTAAATTGCGCTTACGAAAAAAAAATTCTGATGTATTCCACGTAGAGAATGAGTAACGTTTCGCGAACCGCGAGATTAAATCAAGAAATCGAAACCCGGATGTGCTGTATATATTTATTCTAACGCTCAGAATTATAGTTCGCGGTACCGTCGGTCGCTTGCGTCCTGAAAAAATAGCATTCCGCGCAAAAAAACGTGTGAAACGATATGCAAAAAAACGCGAAGCACTAACGCTGTTTTTTTTATAACGGCTATTTAATATCTCCGATATAATTCACATAGATTTTTTTTCATTTACGTTTAAGTACCGAAACGCGCATTCCGAAATTCTGACGTGTGTCTCACAGCGACCAAAGAGAGTATCTTATTGAGGCCCCGAAGAGAGAAAAGCCTTTTGCTCGCTTCAGTGTCTCAATCTCATTGAGCCCACGGGTCTCGCAGCCTAATTTACGAAGTGTTTCGAGATATTATCGCGTAAACAGATCCCAGTATACGGCTATACATCGTGAATACCGAACGAAGCTTTAGGACCATTATATACCTCTCGTATGCCGCTTAACATTTCGATGTGCCGCGTCTAAAAAAACGCGAGTTATTACACCCCGGAGAATGAGAAGCTGACGGCTTAATTCGGTCAATCAAACTGATACGTTAAGTCCGCGCTAATGAGTTCGGGGAAAAAAAAAAACGCCCCCCTAATCCACGATCACTGATGAGTCATCGATTCATCGTTGTTATTCCGCGAACATCTACCATTCGGCGGAGTGCTTTTATATACGAAAAAAACGGAAAAAAGTTTATCTATCGAAAAAAAAAAAAAAAAAAAAAAAAAAAATCGTAAATTTTTTTTTAACTTACCGAATGTTGTTGCGACTTATTTCTCCTTCCGTTGGACAGTATTTCAGCGCGAAATGTCTGGGGCTCTTCGCCCTCGTCGCTCTCGAGAACAGCCATCAAATATCCGATGTAAGAAGCCGCGAGTCTCAGTGTCTTAATTTTCGATAGTTTCGTATCGGCCGGAACGTTAGGTATGCAATCGCGCAAATCGGCGAAAGCGTTGTTTATACTCTGTGTGCGTCGGCGTTCTTTCTTGTTTGCGGTGTTTCGTCTTTTTGGCCTCACGACTAAACCCCCGACGATGTTATCTCTCATTCCGCCGTGAAGATGATGATGAAGATTTAGTTGTCGATGCGCCGACGCCGCGGAATTGACGATTCCGTTTACCTGATGTTGTAACACTGTCGACGAACTTCCGGACATCGTGAAGTCGTTTTGATGGTGAGATTGCTGATCGCCGCGGCGATGATCGCTCTCTTGATTGTGATTGTCATGCTGAAGATGATGATGTTGCTGTTGAAGCGAATGTTGCGAGTAGTGAATACCGGGAGAGTACAATTGTTGTCCGGCGTTAGTTCCGCCTCCGTGATTGTTCGCGTAGTGATGAAGACTCGTAGAATACATCGTCGCACTGTCCTGTACTCCGATCTCTTCGATTATCAGCGGTGGTGTCGAAGCCGCTGGACTTCCGGCGCCGGAACTACCGCCCGATATTCCGGAATCCGCACCACCCCAGTAGGTTGACTGACTGTCACCGTCGGGGATCCCAAGGGTACCTTTGAGCGAATTGATAACGAGAGATGAATAAGTGGCGATGATGGATATCGATATCGATGAGAGTCAAGACGCAAGAGAAAAAGAAGAACACGAAGAAATTTACGTAAAAAGTAGCGAAGACGAAAAAGATGAAGAAAAAATAGAGGCGAAGAGAACGACGAGGGTGGAGAATACGAAGAAGACGAAGAACATGAAGAGCACGAAGAAGATGAAGAATATGAGGATTACAACAAAAGTTAAGATTCCAAAGATGATGAATAAGACGAAAAAAATGGAGCAAACGAAACGAATGAAGAAGAAGAGGAATATGACGAAGAAGACGAAAAAAATGAAGAAGACGAGGAATATGACGAAGAAGCCGAAAAAAATTAAGAAGACGAGGAATATGACGGAGAAGCCGAAAAAAATTAAGAAGACGAGGAATATGACGGAGAAGCCGTAAAAAATGAAGACTACGAAGAAGATGAAGAATCCAAAGGAAATTGGTACCTCAGAGATGATAGAGAAGTTGAAAAAGATGCAGCAAACGATATAGATGAAGAACACGAAGAAGACGAAGACGAGAAATATGACGAAAAAGATCACGAAAACGCCAAAGAAAGAGTACAACACGAAGAAAGCGAAAAAAAAAGAACACAAAGAAAGAAATGATGAAGAGACTTACCATAAGGAAGCTGCGTAACGTAGTCGTAAGGTTGATGCCATTGCGGATAATAATCCGCTTGCGCTTCATAACCACCAAGCATATTTTCTCGTGTCGAATAAACTCGTAAAATTATAAAAAATATATATAAATAAAAATAACCACCAACACGAATAGATAGTCGCCTCGAATCACCACTACTTTCAATGTCACTTTCGATATATTGTCTTAAAAAAACATTCGAACTTTAAAAGAATATTGAATGCAATATATATATATATTTCCCTCGATATCGAAATTACGTGTATCTTCCGATTAACAATCGAATCGTACAAACAACGCGAACCGATTTTGTCGCTTTCCTATCGTAGCACGAGATCGAAACTGCGGCAACGCGTGCGCGTGGGGTTACCGATGCTGCCGAAGTGACACTGACGAGCTTCGGGGGTGTTTTTCGCTTCTCGACCGAACTTCTCGTATCGCGATCGCCGGCATGAAAGCCCCAACGATGAGTCTTTACCGATGGACGGAATATGGGCGAAGCTCCGTAATATGGTCGCGGGGACCAAGCCGATTGGGGAAGCTTCGGACCGCCTTTGGGCGGAGCTTATATCACCCACGCGTCCCGAGTTAACTCTCCACCGTATCTCGTGACCATATAGCTTCGCGATCGTTCTCCGTTCTCTATATATCTTTCTCTAATAGCGCACACCCTTCCCCTCTTTTCTCGATTCAATTAGTAAATTGGCGCTGCGGGTTTACGCCACCGCGATACTGCACAGTGGGGGGATGATTTAGGATCTCGAGAGCAATAGAACGCCGGGAACTCGACCGCAATGCACGAAAGCTCTTTCGCTATGTTAGCTCCAATTTACGAACGAATGAGAATTATATCATCTCGGTGAATAATAATCGTTTCGAGACTCTGCCTCCATGGAAATTAAGTATATAATGAGACATATACGAGATTTTTATATATTATTTTAATATATATTATATTATATATTATATATTATTGGGGGTGAAATAACGGCTGCGGCTTTATTATAGTGTAAAAAAAGAGCAAATTTAGATTTAAAATATTTTTGGGGCAAAATTTCGAAAATTTGAAATAATGTATTTTTACGATTTTTAATATATATAACGTACATTAATGTTTGATCGTAATTGTCAATTACATGCAATATTTTATGCGTAAAAACTTCCAGTACCATTATATTCAATTTCTAGCAAATTTTTTTTTCGATGTCTCACAATCGGATACCGAATTCGTAAAGAAGCCGTAGTTTTTGGTTTTTTTTTTGCTTCCGCTCCTATAGTTCGGAGCATCTTGAGACACGAATGTGTAAACCGATACGAACTCCGCGGGGGTTTACTGCGTTTACCATGTATACTGGTATTGGAGTATAATGGAAAAAAAAGAAGAAACAAAACGCTAGCATGTCGAAATCGCGGTACTACTGGCGCCGACCTCCCCCGAGGATTCGTCTCGTAAGGAGGATATCTTTTCACGTTTGTCTGTACGTTGCGTGAGCGCTTTGCTCGTTGTCTCCTCTGTGTGGTGCGCAGATGAGAATTCGGACGCGAGAGACGAGGCGCGCGACGTCCGCTCTCTCTGACCGTAATAAAGTGTAACCGGAGGCACACGGACGACACAAGACGAGAGGCAAAAGAACGAAAGAGAGACTTTGAGAGAACAATGCTACACGTTTACGAAAAGGATGCTTCGAAGACCGCACTTGGAGAACGAGAGTTCTCGGCGATTCTTTCCGCTGCAATAGCGACAATGTAAAGCGTGTAAACTATTCCATAGGCTCGCAGTTTTTACGTCGATACACGTAACATTGTTTTCGAACTAAGTAACCACGTGGATCTGGTGCGCACGTGGAGTCAAAAATACAATACGGACTTTGAAATGCTATATAGAGAAAATAGATCGATATTATTATTCGGGAAAAAATTAATTTTTCGATTAAAAAATGAATTACTAAATAGAAACAATTATTTTGCACCAAAAACTCGTTTATAATATTAATTTATTCTTTTTGCATGTTGACAATCTTTCAGTACCGTTTTTTCAAATTTCGATTTTCGATCTCATTTCGATCGCAATTTCGATTTCATAAGATTTGGATGTGATGTTCAAACATTTGCTGTTTTTCGATAAATATCTCTATTTTCAAACAAAAAAATATAAAAATCCTCATTTTCAATCGATCGTAAAAAAAAAGATCCACGGTACTGGTGGATTAGTTGTACTATAAATTCATCGAATTAATGCAAATTTTTTTACAAGTCTATCCTATCCACTTGCATAGATGGATGAAGATAGGGATTTTACTGTGTCGCGAGCACCCCGAGCAAAAATATATACGTGGAGTACAATAAAATAAAAAGACAAGAGTGTGAAATTTGAAGAGCCGAGCGAAGGGCTCAAGTGGTTGCACGTGAGGGTAATTTTGCTTGGACTTTCCTCGCACACTTGCGATCCCCACTATAGTCGAAGGGGGGAAGAGGTCTTCGAGAGGAACGCGAAGAGTCTATCCGCCTCGACGTCAACGACTTTTCTTCGGGAGGTCGCGCGAGCACGCGTGTGACTCGAGAAAGAAATGCTCGTAAATCGAAAGAAAGAGAGGCGAAAGAAAGCAAAAGGGATTCGGGTGGACTGGCGCCATCGCGAAACTCGGAGTCTCGCTTTTTCTTCTTCTCCGTTTTCATCGACCTCCGGCCTCTCGCTGTGGGTATAGCTGGTGCAACGACACCGGCGGCCTTACATATGCCTCACATATATATCGTTTTCAAAAGAAGAAAACGAAAAAAAAAAAAAAAAACACAAAGTTACGTCTTCGAAACTTGATATTCAGTTCCGCCTTATCTAGTGGTCAAGTGCGTGAGCCTTGCGATTTTTCGTTCATTTTCTCCTTTCGGAGTTTCATTATTACGATTTATGTAAACTTTTTTCGGACAATATTTTATTTTAAAAAATTATTGATTAAACTTAATTAATTTATTTAATTTTTTACTGTCAGTAATTTTTTTTTTATTGGTAATAAAAATCTTATCAACAATATCAAACGTTTGATGCTTCGTACAGGTTTTCTAATTATGTAAAAAAATTCCCCGATTACAATATAGCATCGTGTGAAAAGGCCTTCCATTGTTTTAAATATAATTTGAAAAAAAGTTCTATATATAAAAAAAATCAGTTTTCCTACAATTTGTAATATTCGGATCTCGAGATTTTTTAATACGTTCAGAACAACCAATAAGCATGGAATTAGTGAAAAGATTTTTTTTTCTCGTATAAAAAACATATAAAACACGTATTTTTGTCTGCGAAAAACTTCCCTTTAACAACCATAAATGATGAGACATCGGTCACTGTTTCTTAGTTTTCGATATGAATAATTCGTTGAGAGATACTTTGAAATTATCTGCTTAGAAATTATAGCCATATAGCTATTCAATGAGAGCGCGTCGATAAAAAAAAAGGTAGAGCGAGAGAAGTGACTCGTGCAGAGTCACTGGTGGCATCGAATTTCGTGTAAAGGATCCCCGTGACGATGGTTAACGCCCACTGTGTCAGTGAAGAATCCAGTGGCTCCTGCTGCTATGCGGCCGCTGGCTATATATACGTAATTCGAGAAGACGAGGGTGCATGTTGTGCAAAGAGGATTCGCTTCCTTAGTGATATTCTTTTTCTCTGAGACGCGATCTCCTCCTTCTGTACCCTCGTATTCATCATCGTAAGCATCGATCAATTAACTTCGAACTTTTTCTATGTATACTTCGCTGAGAATCAATTATCGACCTTATTATTTATGTTATTTTACAACATCGAATTCGCAGATAAACAGCTCGTAACTTCCGGTGCATAAGTACAGTAGCTGCGTTAGGATTCTATTATTGACAATTTTTTCTTTCTATTTATAATTTTTATCATAATTATTTTCAATTGCGTACCGGAACACTGATTCGGATAACTGAGGAACGTTCGACGGTGTATATTCGTTGTTTTGAGAAAAATATATTTCATTTATAAATATCAATTTGATATTTCGACGTATAAAACGAGACGAAAAAAAATTGAAATCGATTTCAGATTTTAATGTAAATATTACCTTAACCCCAAAGTCGAGGGGGTGAATCTCCCTAATGGTTCGAAAGCCGAATCGTTTTTTAATTATTTTTCTAAAAACTCCATCGAGTGGTGTTAAATTATTTTTTTACGGAAAGTTACACGGATTCAAAGTCTGGAAAAAAAAAATTATCGAAGTATTTTTTTGTACAAAAAAAAGATGGCCGCTGGAAGAATAACTTTTGTAATATATATAATATTTAAAAAAATATTTAAAATCCTGTTTGCAGGAGTTGCATTGTATTTCCACACTAAACACTTTACAATTTAATTCCAAATAACACCTTTGAAGAAAATATATTTGTTTCGAGTACAAAACTTTCCGGGCGATTCTATGAGATGCCTAAGTAGTTGAGGACGGCATGCGTTACCGTTTTCATTGACGGTAAAGCCTTTTGACGTCTGTAGTACCATTTACGATGACTTTTTGCCATTGCCTCGAGTACTTTGGAACAGCGCGAGGTCCGCCAGCCTGGGAAAGAGGCAGATAAAGTCACTCGAGATGATCTCAAGTTAATTTAAACCAAGTCGCGCCCTACATGTATCTTAATACTGATACTATAATGGTAACCATCGAAATGTAAAAGGAACTCCAAAGTGGTCAGACTCGCGGTATATATTCCCGAGTTGTTCTATTATTATCCCATCTATCTACTACGACAGGAAGCCGCGGGTTTCATTGAAGAATTTTTACCCCTTAATTTGTGAATGACGAAGCGATGAAGAGCAAAGCATAACAGAGTGTATAATGGGACACGTGTACGGGTGAGATGTTTGGATTTTCGTTTTCTCGATGAAAACCAGCAGCGGAAAGAGTGTAGCAGTATATACGGTATAACGAAAAAAAGCGAGAAGGCCGCAAGGATCATCGCGCTCCGTCTTTGCAGAGCGGAGGCGTGCGCCACCCACGTTCCCCTAAGCACCTGCCATAACTGTTTCCTTCCTG
Source organism: Buathra laborator (assembly GCA_934046635.1). Classification (NCBI taxonomy): domain Eukaryota; kingdom Metazoa; phylum Arthropoda; class Insecta; order Hymenoptera; family Ichneumonidae; genus Buathra; species Buathra laborator. The sequence continues at coordinate 18,738,047 of OW203893.1, read as the reverse complement.
TCTCGTGTCCCCCCGAAATTCGGATGACTCTCGGAACTTCTGGAGACACGAGTTTTGTGGTTTCATCTGGATGTACGTCTTTCTGCTTTGACGAACATCACTTTTTTACGGAACTTTGATGGATGCGAGGCTTTCGATGTTTCTATACGAGTCTCGGGTCCGCGGCGAGTACATTAATACTCGGTAACGCAATAAACTATATTTAGTAGGAGGAAAAGGAGGAGGAGGAGGTGGTAGTATACTGAAACGAGGCGAGATGCTCGCGTACGTACGTACGTAGATATAGAACTCATGATTTGATATCTTTTGAAAGGCCACATGGCCCGTGGTGCGCCACGGCCGCGCTTCATATATATATGCAATACCAATTCCAATATCTCTTTTCTACTATCCTTGAGCAGCACACGCCAGATATCGTTCCAATTCTTTTCTCAAATTCGATTCACCGTTCGATTTTTACTATAAACAAATTTCATTAACTTTTGCGGTCTGGAAGACCCCACAGGGGGATGTGGTGGAACGGAGCCGATTTTCGGGAAAATATATTTTTTTATAAATTTTTGATTTTACTCCCTTTTTAAAGCACAGGACTTTGATAGTTTCCCCACATGTAAAAAAAAACGTAGAGAAAGGTGACGAAGACTCGATGAAGTCGCGAAAACACGAATTTTGGAGCAAAAATGGACCAAAATGGATGGAAAATTCATGAAATTTCAGAAAACTTAGATTTTCAAGTTTTATGAGCATTAGTTACGCTGCAGATCACTACTTACCTAATAAAATATCGGGAATGTCGTTTAATGAAATTCTATTCGACATTTATTGTCTATTCATTTATTGAAAAGATTATATTTTTGTTAAAAAAAAGTATCGTAATTAAAAAAAAAAATTAAAATGTTATTGGATTATGTAGAATATACATCACAGGCATATATACTACACAATCTTTCCATATTTTTAAATTACGAAACAATACTTAACCAAATGCGTCTGAAAACGCGAATGACCCCAAAGCAGCCGATCAGAGTGTTTATGGTGCAACTGTGTAGCGTAAAAGATTTTAAAAAATCAAATAATAGAAAATAAAGGAATTTTTCTCGTTCTGTGTTTGTAATACACGGTACTCGAAGGTGTAACGCGTGCCGAGCTCGTGCCTCAATTCTCCAGATCTCTGACGCATTATCGAGGGGAGTAACTACGTCATTACAAGTTGAAGCCGATGCTACGTCTTTGATTCGTCGAAGTCGTGAGTCACTCGTCTCGAGGCTTCGGTGACGAAAGGCTAAGAGAGGACAGATTCTAATTATTATTTCCGCGGTTAAGTAGGCCATTTTTTTTCATCCTCTCGTCTCTTCGACGCAGGAGTAAGCCGTATATATATATATATGTATCGGGAAGAAACGAAAGAACGGGGAACGACCGAGGAAGATGAGATGTAAACAGAAAACAAGGTATAAGGCCCCAGAAGCCTCGATGCTACTACCGAAGTTCTGCTCTGCGTCCTCGAACAGCTACTGAAACATTTATTTATTTTTTTTCTCTCGATGACACGTGGTCCTCGCCTTCTACTCTTTTTTCTTTCCCTTCGCTTCTTCGCTTCTTCGCGCTCGTATACATCGACGCGTGTTTTCCAATTCATGGAAAATCCCTTCGTGAGTCTCGTGGTCCAAGTATTATCAAGAGCCCCCGGGATTTTCATTCATAAACTCGAAGCTCTGTATACTTTAGACGCTTACAGATTTATCGGCAAAGATCGTCGAAATAAAAGTTCGGTTAATATATTTTTTTTAATTTCACGCATAAAGATCAGTCGATCATATATTTTTCTTGCTCATCGGAGTTCGATAAAACAAATTGCTTTGAATTTTCATTTTTGAAATATTTTTTTCAAATTTTACGTCAAATAAAGAAAAACTTCTCAGCAATTTTCGCGTTTCGCTCCGATTGCCCTCAATCCCCATTTTGCTCCGTTCTTCCCGACAAGTAAAAAAAAAAACTCCTGATACATCGAAATTCTTATTGCACCGACCGGTCCCAATTTTCAGTGCAATAACTCGTCGAAAAAAAAAGATGGGCGTTGGAGTAATAATCAGTCGATTAGTCGACGATTAAGAGTGTTCTGGATTCTGTCGTTTGCCCGTTTTCTCATCTGCGCTCTTCGGTACACGTCGAGTCGAATGTTCGTTTCCACCCCCTTTGCTACCGTTAGGGAGACACCAGTCGTCAGCCTGATATGCAACGTTTCTTCATTCCCTTTCTCTTACCCCATAGTGCACCGACCGGCGCAGAGAAAAAGCCGCCCCCGTAGCTTCCCCCGCGAGAAGATATTGGAGTATTTTCGAGAAGCACTGAGCGGTACCAGCAGCCCTCCACCATAGCTTTCTTCGTGCGTTTTTCGGTCGAATTTATCTCTCGTTCCGCCTCCGGCACTTCACTCTATCAAAGATTATTACTTAATAGGTATCGCGCGGCGTTTCTTCGTTGCCGGAGAGCTTTTCCTAAGGTCGTTTCATGCCCCGGCGCACAGAAAACAGAAAGAAGAAGAAAAAAATACGGCGGAGAGGCGGAGAAGAAAGGGAGAGCAATGATTATCCGGCGGCAGGCCGAACTTATCGAAGCGCCTGCGTCGGAATATTCTCTACACTCCGCCTTTCTACTCTCACCCCGAGCTTCGCTATCCTGATTCTCCGAGCCGTCTTTTTCCTGATATCCAATCGCGGTACCGCGGGCTATCCAGATCACCCCTCTTTGCTTCTTCGTCTTTCTACACCCTTCCAGAACCGAGAATACCGGAGTCTGGTGTGTCTGGAAACTCAAGCGTCACCGAGGCTCTCGCTGTATAGCGGCAGCGAGAAGTTCATCATTTCGGGGGGACCCCCGCACTTCCTTTCCAGATTGCTGCGTCGCGGGTGCATCCTCTTGAGAAATTTGTCATTTCCGTAAAGGATTAAACATCCGGCGATAAATATATTCGATATATTTGAGAGTCTGAACAGTGAACATTTGCAAATCGCTTTTTCATCAATTTTTTTTTACTCGCAACGCTTTTATTGGGAGAAAAAATACACTGTAATTTGATTAGCTTCTCATCGCGAAAATTTAGTGAGAAATGAAAATTAAATGAACATTTTAAAATTCAATATAAAAACCCTGAAAATTTGAATTTTTGCATTGCTTCTTTATATTATAATTTTGCTTTCGCAATTTTAATAGTCAATTTTTCATCCAACTACGTTTACGATGAAAAATATTGTAATAATCAATGTTTTCATGTAGAAGCTAAAAAAATTTTGGAAAAAATACCGAAAACAAAAGAATTCGGAATTTTTGCATCCATTTACATATTTGAGTCAAATTTTATGCCAACCAATTTTAATTGTCACTCGATTTGCAGACGAAAATTTAATTTTATTACGTAAAAGGCGTGAAAACAGCGGAAAGAATACATTTTTTTTTGGATTTTTTAAAAATATAATGATGTTTATTATTCGATCCCTTTGCTGATTTTGGTCGAATTCAATGCCAATCTTCGTTGATAACTCGATCTATATGCCAAATTTCAGCGAGCCGCTCAAAGTTTCCCTCAATTATCGTGTTGACGTCCGCTGACATAAAAGCCTTAAAAAAAAAATGTTTTTCGCGTAAACAAAGGAAGCAAAAATGTTCCTAAAGGCCATTTATCATATTGGCGCCTTTTGCAATCGAATTCACGATAAATATTCTATAAAATCGATTTTTTCTCTTATCGCGACGAGGGTGAGAATTGATTTTTGGCAGATATGCAATACAATTTTCTACGACACTTAGCTTTTCTCGCGATAATGTTATATCTGAAGTGAAAGAACGAAAGTGAGACGAAGGTTCAAAGGCGGTCTAATTAGTCATCAGTCTTAGATAACTTTCTTCATTCGCGTTCCTGCGGCATTTTTTTCTTTGATGGTATAAAGCTGCCGGTGCATCGCCTGAGAATCTTTTGACTCTCTTCTGGACTTTCCAGGTTCACAAGTACTCTACTCGCGTCGAGCAAAACCACTCAAGAGTGTCGGCGATTGCTCTTTCACCGTGCTATCTCTTCTCTCCCTATTTTACTCCTGTTCTCGTTTTTGTCTTCTTCTTCTTCTATCCTTCCCCGCGCGCGGCTTCCACGATATCTATCCAAAATGTAGCGTATAAGTTTTTCCCGTGAGTACGAGAATAGTTATAGAAAACGCTCGTGCGAACGTACGAAGATCAGAGAGAAAGAAAGAAGGAAAGAAAATAATAAGAGACCATCTCCCACCATTTCGGAGTTCTGTGATACTTGACGAGAATTTTTTTTCGATCGCAAGGACTCTCGTCTCTACTTCTGGGTTATAAGATTATCGAACGAGATGGCGAGGGGCTGGGATCTTCGTACAGATGAGACCGGGGCGAAACGGACCACATAAGGAATACAGACATTTATTATGATTTTCAAAGCCTTAATTAACTGTTTATTAGCAAATTAAATTCGTAAAAAATATTTCGAACATCCGAAGAAAAAAAAATACAATTCGGGGCAAAATTCGGGACCACGTCGTAAAATAGAAAAAAGTCATTATCGATGCTTTTTGACCTATAAAAATAAAATTTCATATACAACACGATTTAATACGGCGATTCGCAACTATGTTTTTTTTTAACAATGACTATCAACTTTTTACAACAATTTTTAATTTCGTAGTAATTTATTTTGCCCCGTATCGACGTTATTTTTGCCTGTTTCATTTTGCCCCGGTAGTCCATATTGCCCCCATCTTCTCTACGATAAGAGAGGTAATAATGAAATTTCTTTCTCGATTATGACTTTCAGAACGGAGGTCTGGTATCCGAAATAAAAACAGACGACCCTTTTATTCCACTCCACTTTATATCTATTATCTTCGTAGTTAATTGCATTGCGGTTGATTTCGTTGCTGAGCTCTGCACTGGCAAGAGATCGTTTGATTGGGGGTTTCCCTTATTTTGTGTTATTGGCATATGGGCCTTCGGCGATCCTCCCTTCAACCCTTAGCTCCCGTTTTACGACACGGGGAGAAAAATCGACCCCTGTGATTTTGCATCCTTCTGGACTCCGCGCATCCTTTTGTATACTATGCGTTTTCTTTTTCCTCCATCTACTATGCATACATTGAGAACTAACGTTTCAAAGATACCGATGTCACGCAAAGCATAATGCATTGAAAAAAAAACTGAGAGAAGAACTACACGGAGAAAAAAAATCGACTAAATCGGGGCTCGCGGGTGGCGAAACAAATAATCGGTTGAACGAAATAAATCTCATCGTAAGAAAAAAAATTAACAATTTAACTAACAGTTAGTACGATTAACCGGGTATTTCTTGCAATTAATTAAATATTTGTTTCGCCACCCGTAAGCGCCGATTTAGTTGATTCAACCGATTTTTTTTCTCGTAACCTTAAAATAAACCGTTTAAAAAATCGATGCAGCAGGTGCGGTATTATTATTTATGTGAACAGGTTGAACCCGTGAATTCCCCGAGGGATCGCTATAGCTACTGAATACTATATCCAAAAAGTCAACTATGTTTGAGGTCTCGTATAGGCGAAAGTAACATACTACAAGAGTCCCGCGCGACCGCTTTGTCGGCAACCGTTTCCCGAGACTCCATCACTTTTTTAGGCACTTGTTTCTGTTTTTTTTTTTTTCATTTCGTTCGCTTCGCCTGCCTGCAGGGAAAGATCGCGAGGGCTAATTCTTGCATTCCAGTCGCCTCCCCTATGACGCTAACGGAGCTCTAATTTTTATTTCATTTTTTTTTACCAACTCTCGCCAGCGGAAGTATCTCGTAATAATTTAGGTAACTAATCGTCCCGTTTTTTTTTTTTTTTTTTTTTTTTTTTTTTTTTAAAGGAAAGTCCTTTGATTAGTCGTTTTTACATATCGTCAGTGTTTTCCGGTTCAACGAGTATTCATTGTAGTATAATTTATGTTCGGCACTTAGGTAAATAATATGCATAAATCCCTTGCAGTAGCAAAAATCGAACAATAGCTATATCCCGACCATAAATGGGGAAAAAAGGAGCGGTGATTTTGGGTCTCCCATTGCAAGTGATACTCGTGACAACGTTATTACGTTCGGTGATAGAAATGAATGGTGAATAGGTAGAGAAACGGGAAACAGGGTATACAGATGTCGAAGTTCGTCAACCGCTGGTATCTTACCTAATATAGTTTTCTCGTCTACTGGTACTGTATATATGTATATATGTATACATACACACAGAGTCGCGTAACAATGATGTAAGTATGCGCAACGCTGAGAGAATCGGCACGAGGACTGAACCCGGGAAGTCATCGACAATAAGAGTGAAATGCATCCGTCTGTTAGGCGCAACGGGGTACGCAACCCCCTCAGCGGGGTGCAAACGTGTGTTCCGCAGGCCTTCGAATCACGAGATATCTCTCTCTCTCTCTCTCTCTCTCTCTCTCTCTCTAGAAATGTGACAATTCGCTCGGTTAGCCCACCGATCTGTTTATGGAAAAATCGCCGTCTAATCGCGAAACCAACCCCTCCGGACACTCTTTCGTGAATTATTATATAATTTGAGAGGGTAGGCGGGTATAATCGAGATAATAGAGATATAATAGAAGATTTCTGTGGCCAAAAGTGAGCATTAAATCAATTGATTTATCCTACTGTTGCGTGAAGAGCCATCGATGCAAATGTTCAAGTTAAGGGAGGCGTTCGGCGATTTCAAACAAAAAAATCGTATTTTATTTTTCTTCGCGAAGGTGAAAATGAAATTTATCACTAATTTAATGCAATTGTTCGTTGGTTATTGTGAACAATTGCGGACAAAAATCCTGAGCTTCAAATATTAAATATTGGAGAAATGCATTTTTTTTTTAAATAAAAAAAATGACATTAAATCGTTGATGTAATTTTTTCAAATTTATACATTTAACAATAATTAAATGTCGTAATAATAGTAATACTAGTAACTTCAAAATTGAATTTATTTTAATTTTGTACTTTAAATATGTTACCACTTTTTTTTTATAAAAAAATTAAATAAATAATAATAAAATTTTGATAATTTTTTTTTTACCAATAATCAAAATTATATATGCTTTTTGACCTGAAATCGTCGGAAAATTCTTATTAGTGTTTTAATTTTTTTGTTTTTGAGTTAAAAAAATAAGAGACTCGGTGTAGACTATGGAAAATAGAATGCGAGAGACTTTCTTTTTCCCACGGCGTTGAGGACAGTCCCTGGAGAGCCACGTGCACGCGTGTCTTACAGGATTTGGCACTTGCGACACAGCGAAACTCGAATGACCCATGAATTCCCGTGTTACTCTCGAGGGTAAGAAAAAGAGAAGAAAAAAAAAAAAAACTACCCTCGAGGGAAGTCATTAGGTAATCGTATTCCCACGTATTCGATGGACATCGCGAACCCTTTTATGATTTTTTTTTTGTATCTTCGCCCCAAAAAAAAAAAAAAAAAAACGGGATATGTAGCGGGAGAATAAAAAAAAATGTCGGCTCTCTATTGTTGAGTATTGTCATGTGGTATTAGTATTAAAAAGGTAGAAAGGTTGTAACTTTCATGGTAACTGCACCGTCGTCTTACATTTGCGCGGAACGCTTTCGCTACGCCGCGGCGTGTAGTATTGTACAATTATTAATTATTAATTATAAATTATGCTATCGTCGTCGATATTTTTCCTTTTTTTATAGCATTTTTATAACGAGTTTTGGAGACTTTAATTACATTTTTTCGAATGCTGGATTATCCAATCCGTTATTAGCGTCGGAATCTCGTGATCCGACGGTTTCTTTTACTTTGACTATCGGCCATCGTTGACTATCGTCCAAATCGACGAAATGGTGACTTCCACCCGGCAGAGGCGAATTTATTCCCGGGTCCGACGGCAAGGGAGGCTGATCTTGAGAACCTATGCTTACTTTGGCGTAACGATCGATGAGATCTTTGTAGGTTCGCGATACGGTGGACGTGAGATCGTCGATTGATCGATAAATTTCTTGAGTAGAGTCCCAACCGCCGAAAGGCAACATTTTTGGCTCGAAACTCGAAGTGGTAAAAGACAGTCGTCGTCTTCCCGATATCAGCAGACGATCCAATCGAACGAATGGCATCTCGAAACTGAGACTCAATATCGTCGAGATAATTAACGTAATCGCTAGATTACCGAGGAATGTTTGTACCTACGGAAAAATTACTTAATTGATCATCGATAAAGTGACATCGGAAATCTTTTTTTTTTTACGGGGGTACATCCGGTGATTCGTAAATCGAGTAAAATTTTTTATTTTTTTTTCAAAAAAATTGCAGGACGTCGAAAAATTATTGTTTTGTCACTGAAACATAGATGCATTAAGAGTCTTACAAGAAAAATTGTCACAATATATTGAAAAATATTTATAGATGGCTATTTGAAGTATAACTTTTTTTTTTAGATGTTTGTCGGCGTTTTCCATTGGAAACGATGCGACTAACGTAAAAAACAGAACGAGTTATTTAACTTTACAACAATGACGATCGCTAATATTTGTAACAATTTCTATTCAATATTTTTCGATTTTTTTTTTTTTGCGAAACTCATTATGCTGCAATTATTAGAAAAAAAAAACCTTATATTTTTTTTGAGAAAAATAATTATTCGACTCAATTTTCAGATGTTGATTTTTCAATGTATCGTCTTAATTCGAGACTTGGATAATAGATTTTTTCACTCACGACACCGAACGTTGTTAAGGATCCCGGAGTTCTGACGATTCCGGCATTGTATAACAATATTATGTAGTGACTGAGGTAAGCGGAGTACGTTAATTTGCTTAAAGGCACCCAACCGCTCCAGGATAGTAACGCTCCGACGGGTCCTGAAACATTAACATTAACGAGGATCTCACAGATCGGCAAATTCTTACATTTTAATCGACTAAATGACGCGATCGGCGATCTGAATACATTGGATGTAAATCGCGGATTCTTTTTTTTTTTTTTTTTAAATACAATGTCGAAAAGTCCTTCAGGAAGAAAGTACTATCGTTTCGTATTCAGCGAAAAAAAAAATAAATCGAATTACGCGAATTGCCCAAAATATTTTTTCGGAATCCTTCACGTTGTGTAAAAAAATGCAAAACTACCCTTTCGTAACCGACATGAAAAAAAAAAATATTATAAATATGTATATCTACAATATATCCAATATATTTTGTACGAAAAAACGTATATTACCGATATATTTTAGAATATATATAGCCAAATATATAATTAATCATTAATACCGAATTTCATATATTTCCAATTTTTTTTTCTTATTTAATTTTTTTTTTAAATTCATCTTTCATTTTTTACGGCTTCTCGCCATTTACCATCTCCACCTTCTCCGTGATTTATTTCCAATTTTTTTTTTTAATTTTTTAAATATTTCGTATAAATTACCCGCGCAACCGAAAACACTGGCAACAACAATCCATCCGACGGCGAGTGCAAACACCGGCCTGTGAAGTCCGGCGTAAAAAGCAGCTTCCACACCGTCGTAGGTGTGATCAGCGAAATACATTCCTCGTGGACCAAAGATCACAGAGAGACCCGCTACAATGGCGATCGTCCAACCGCCGAGGATGAAAGACTAGAAATCATTTATTTCGTATTTTAATTATACGAAACAACATTTTTTAATGATATCAATAATAATGATATTAGTGAATTAATTTACAATCGGCATCTTTGCATTGCTCGGGTTGATTTTCCTCAAGAAATATCCGAGTCCGAGTCCCAGTAAATAGGGTCCGCCTCTCGCGTAGACTCGCGTGTAAATTTGTAGATAAACGTTTCCAACGTCCGTCTGACTAACGCAATACAACAATTCGTGAATACAATGACAAAATATCTTATATTTTTATGTACCGTATCGTTATTTTTATGGGTTGATTCTCACGCTTTATAATATAGCATCGTGCCGGTCAGATCGTTGAAATAAGTGATCAGTAGAGGCGCGAGAATAGAGCCGAGAAATCCGATGGATAGAAGAGCGACGAAAATTCGTTGTTTTTTCTTTCCGTCGCCGAGCATTGGATAGAGGAATATCGGTGAAATCCAAATTAGTTGCATGTCTACAGATAGATACCAGGATTGCGACATACACTGGAATAATGATAAACGACGTTCTCTATTAACTATTGAACACTATATTTGGGTTAAGTGGATCGGAGGTGTCGGAAGAATAGTTGGAATTAAAGAGAATTTGTCATTATAACTCTGTAAGCGAAAAAAAATCCGTGGAACAAAAAACGACGGGAAAAAAAAGCATAGAAAAGAATATCGTCGGAAAAATTGAAGTTAAGAGTGAAGTAAGAAAAAACGATGTCTACTACTGTCCGATCAATAAGAATGAATTTCTTTGAGTCTTTTTCCCGTTAACTTTTTTTTCGAGAGGCAATTTTTCTAATGGTATTTTTTCTGTACTTTTTTTTCGTGAATTTTTTACCCGAAGATATTTTTTTCCACATCGAAACTTCAAAAATTGTTTCTAATGGTTTTATACGATAAATTCGTGCGCACTAAACGTAAATCTAAATGAAAGAGTTCCACTTTCGGTAAAAAAAAAATTATAACAAAGAAGTATAATAATTGATAAATATACGTGTCGAATATTAGTTTGGTATCGAAATGCATTATCAAGTCGAAGAGATTTAAATTTCGGAAAATTAATTTTTCTGATTCATTCGTTTAATCTTTTTTAAAATTTTTTTTTGAGAAATCGAAGACTTCTTTTTCCCTCAAATTTAAATAATTCAATATCACATCAAATTTGAAGATTTTGACGGATTTTCACATATAAATTTAGATTATTTATTCTAAACGTGATTTTCTGAGGCTTCGGAAAATTCTAAATGTTTTCATGCAAATGTAAAAAAAAAAATTTCCTTTATGACAAAGCAAAAAAAAAAACGATAAGCTCGATACTGCAATAAAATAATAATTATATGAATAATTATTGATTAGATTAAAAAAAAAACTCGACTCACCATGTCCGGAACATTAACATAATTATTTACATAGAGAAGATTGGTCCACCAATTATCGACGCAGAAATCTCTGTTCGCGCCGACCCACGTGTTCCAGTGAGGTCCACTTCCGATCTTGTAGAAGAGCGTTGCGTAAAATCCGATAACAATTGCGTAGGCGGGCGTCAATCTGAGTCACAATCGAATCTAATGATGTCGCTTCCTCCGGCTGCGCGATCTTTGACCCAATATCAAGGAGAAAGTTAATACAAATTGTCGAGTCTCACCTGAGGTATCGATGAACGTAAAGATTCCATATACTGAGTCTGTGAACCGCGGGATCTTTAATCTTTCGTCCCATTTCCGTATAAGCCAACAGAATGCCACTGAGCAAGAAAAACGTATCGGTGACGATGTTACCATTGAGCAGCAAAAGATTCGCCCAATTTTCGTGCATCTAATATAGAAAAAAATATACAAATCAATTCAATAGCGATTGTCGTTTTTTTTTTTTTTTTTTTGGAAATTCGTAAATTAGCGGATCCGCTTTGGCTAACCGTAGATACGCCGGAGAGATCGAGTTGCACACCGACGATTGCCAAGTAATGCGTATGACCGTAGATTATCCAGCAGATACTCAAAAATCGAAGGCCGTCGAGACAAGCGATCGCGTCGTTGCCTCTTCGTGTATTCATAAGACTCTTCCCGTTCGTGTAGGCGGAGAATGCGGAAAGTATCGTGTATTTAATATCTGCGCACACATACATCCTTTTTATTAGATTACAAGTATTCCATCGTGAAAAAGAAAGTTACATTCATTGGGCGGCTATTTCACAGATTTCAAGCAAAAAATCGCATTTTTTTTTTTTTTGAGATAATAAAAAATCGTTAAAAATATATTTTACGATCGCTGGTAGTTAATATAAAATATAGAAACATATTCTATTGAAGAAATAAAACTCGTCCCATGATGATTTATATTGAGAATTAGGAATTTTTTTTTTTCTGATGAAAAATACCCTTACGAACAATAAATTGTCGGGGATTTTTTATTCGATTTTTTTTAACGTTAAACATTCTTTGCCATTCGTATTTGTACGTTCAGTCGTTTAAAGCAATTTTCATATCGCTCATTTCATGTTTATCTAACAAAATGCATAACGATTTCGCGATCATTGAACTGCGCCGTCACTTATAGTGAACTCGCGTGTGACGTCTGAATCGTTAAAGAGCATTCCGTCGCGAACGTTAGAGAGGAATTTTTACCGATGCTTTCGCAACGTGTGATACCCGACGGGGACTACTTCGACATTCGCCCGGAAAATAAATAGTTACGATCTGCGTGACTGAGCCGCGTAATCGAGAACGTTGCACCCGCCTCGGGGTAAATTCTGCGGTCGCCTCATACGGCACGTTTGGCTTCGTAAGTAACATTTTTAATTAGGAAAAATGTCGGCGAACAAGAAATTAGCGTGATCCAAGGTGGAGCAACAACCTTTTACCTTTTGGATCCGGTTTTCCCGAGCTGCGCAGTTTCTTCATGTCATACGCGGTGCTGGCGACGACAATGATTCCGAAGAGTACTAAGAGAGATCTGATAACATAAACGATTTTTTTTTTATTTTTTTTTTGCCGTTTTAATCGATTTTTCGCTGATAACTATCGTGTTTGGATCGGTATACAAGAGATCGGTTCAATATCGACGATCGTGTATTTTTAAATTTTTTCGATTCGATTTTTTTTTTTTTTTTCGGAGGCCAAGGAGAGTCTACGATATACCTATATAAAATTTCTGTACATGTAAAGCCAATCAGCTACATCGTAGACTGCTCGATCGGTATCCTCAGTGTGGCAGGAATCGTTGCCGACGGTGACAACGAAATCGACTCGCGACGAGCGTTTCAACGAATCGAGACCGACCTCGATAGCCTCGGAAATGTCGCGGGGATTGCAGCTCGATGGTACGCACCAAAGCCACTCGAACGGTACTGATTGACCCGAAGTCCAGTTTGTCAATCCCTGCGAAAAATCGGCAATTTCATTCTACCGTATAGCTACGAAAAATGAACAATAAAAACACGAATTTTGATTCACTCCTTGCAATTCGCGCAGTAAGTGAACTGATAAGATTTTTACGACATATACAAAACGATAATTAAAAACGGTGAAGAATCGATTGTAATGATATCGAATTATTTTGAATAATCAGAAGAAAACGATTTTTATCAATGTATTAGTCAGAAAAATGAGGCAACGATAATCATTTCAAATTTAAGGGAAAAAAAACAATCAAAAGCAGTGGATTGTTTCCGGAAACGACCCATTGTCGTTGAAAAATTCATCAAAAAATAATTTTTCTTTATCAAATTAATAAAAAAAAAAAAAAAAAAAAACAAAAGTCAAGAATTCTTTTAAGAAACGACTTCAATGCCGTTGGAAACTTCGTTAACCGATGATTATTTTTTTTACTTTCACTCGTGTAATTTTATTTTCTTCCATTGTGCAAAATAAAAACGACGAATTTTTATGATCGATATCGATTGAGTCGTCATTTTCCGATATTCATCGGCACTACGGGTCCGTTCGCTCCGGATAATCGTGGTAACAAAGGGAATGAAACTCACCGAAGCCAGAGCAACGTTAATCAGCAAATCTCCCATATCGAGGTCCCCGTCGATAGTCGGCACATCGTCGTTCCCGGAAATCGTGAATCTCACCTGTGCGTTACACGCTTTACCGACGAAATTATCGTCGCTCTTGACACGCAGACACTCGTCGTAATTGCCGAGTTGCTTATAATTGCCGGTGATGAGACCCGACGGTATTTTCGTCGATGCGTCATACACTTGAAGAAAGAAAGCGGAATAAAAAAAAATACGATATATCATCCGCGTATATATATAATGTTATTGGAGAAGCGCGACTACATAGTTTCAAAATAAACACGAGACGTTCTCCTCGAAGACGCAGGTGTGCACCGTTGATGCAATAATAATTGCGCGGACTCAGCAAAAAATTCAGACGGAAAAAATTCTCCCGACATATTGAAGAAATTGTTAGAAACGGATATACAAAAATCGCAGGAAAAAATTGGATATAGCGCGTCAATGACCGATACAAAAGGCACGACGTAAAATCATTTAAAAAAATGGTATAATCAACCGGGAAACGATAAGAGAAACTCATCAGCGCAACGATTACACGTTACATAGTATGTTTTCTTTGCCTCGTTATTATCTTTCTATCGCGATATACACTACGATAAGATTTTGTTCCTATGTTCTCGAGTTATCCGTGAAAAATAATTAAGCCACAAATTTACGTAACTGAGAGACGAAATAATCGATGAAAAATTTATTTATTCAATTATTTATTTGTTTATTTATTTAATTTTTTTTATTCAATTTTCATTTATTTCGAAAACTTTTGGATAAAATCGGTCGCGGGATTTCATGCGATTGCGCTTGAGCTGCAAGCCATATTTTCTGGCGTCAAGGTCGTCGTAGTTTTATTAGAATTGTTGTCTTATCGTCGAATGGTCAATATTTGCTCGTAACAAAAAGATAGACGAAGAACGAAGAGTTGTAGGATTAGTTGAGTTAATGGCTTTATCTTTGGTCACCGCGAGTTTCCGATATTGATTTGTATTAATAGAGGTTTTGTAATCGATGACGCGAGAGAGGAACGCGATCGTCGAAGAGTCTCAACCCTTGCGGTGCAAGGACGGTCATCGGCATGCGGCCTTTACTACGACGCTTCTCACTGACCCACTTTCGGCTCTCGTTTTTCATTTACTTTACGTTGAAAAATCGCGTACGCTATTCGCCGCGAGCTTTAGTCGGAAACGCGTCAGCAAGGAAAATACTAAACCACTGCGCATATACTCGGAGTTGCGATGTTATTATTCATAGAACTTCGATACAAGAATACGCTTCAGGTAAAAAATGCGCGAAGCGAGCAGAGATAATGATATTTCAGATTGCAACGAGCAGTTGAAATAACGAGTGGAATGTAAATAACGCCGCGAAGCTTAAAGAATACGTCGCTGTTCCGTATTAAAAGATATTCAACAATTTCAGGTAAAAAAGCGCGATATATTTATTCGCGATTGTGAAAAAATTCTGGTCGCTAAATCCACGCGATTGTTTGGTGGCAATTGCGTTCTAATCATATAAAAAAAATCCGCCGATCCGAAAATTAAGGATTTTCGGAGAAATGGCATTTTTTTAAAAAGAAAAAATTTAACTTCTACGTATTCTTTTTTTTTTTTTTTATAAGTGAAAAAAAATTGTATGATTAATCCCTCGCGATAGTTTGTAGATAACAGTGTTCTGATAATGTAAAAAAAAATCCGCAGATCCGAAAATGAACGATCGTAGAAAAAGAGTTATTTTCTTTTCAAAGAAAACATTCTAAAGACGATTTAAAAAAAATTAACTTCTCTCCACACGTTGTTATAATTGACCCTGAAATTTTTTTTACACGACGAGAACATCGGTAAAAACATTTAATTGTGTGGGATTTTTGATAAGATTCATTTCACCGATAAGAAAAAAATAAAACCCGCTTTACGACGCGAAATTGTCGATCCCCTCTTAAAACATAAAAGTATTCCTTATCTTTGTAAAAATGAAAAAAAAAAAAAACAATCAGCGAATTATCCGACTCGAAAATCGCTTACTCTGCAGTGCCCATGGTTTGTACTTCCCAAGCGCTTGTCGATACAGAGCACTGTCCCTCTGACACTCTGCGGAGACGACACCATCCTCGGGATCGAAGGATCTCGCGAAGAGCTGTAGAATCGTATCGTGAGGATTATCACTGCTGGTAGTCCTAAACTCGATTACCGACGAATCTTTCGACGCTTTTGCAGTACCGACGTATAACAGAAAAGTCAGCGAGACGAATCGTAATATACGACGCACGCGGGTCGATCGTAATTCCATGACGACGGATAAAGTCCTCCAGATTCGCGGCTAACTTTTTATATATATATATATATATATATATTTTTTTTTTTCTATAACTTTTCGAAATTTACTCTTTCGGTAATAAAAATAAGAATATACTAATGGATATTAGTATCGAGGGACGTTCACCAGAAGCACTGGGCGCACTGCACGTGCGAGTTTCCCGGTCACTCGGTTACTTGTAAACCACCGGCGATCTGGTATCTCAATCTCGAAAATCTGAACGTCAACTGTCCCTGTTAAGAATTCTCGATTGGATTATATATGGGGGGAGGGGGGAGAGCCGTCGGAGAATGGTCGTTCGGGGGGTTGAGTACAAGTCGTGTATAGCGACGATGATCCGACGCAACGAACGGACTGTTAAGCGCGCGGATCTCTTATCATAAAACGACGATTTTTACGCGTAACGACGAGAAATTCATTAAGGATCGCTGCTGGAAAAAAATATATATATCGAATTCCAGACGAAAAAGTTTTATATAGATTATCCATAAATGGACCATAAATGCAATCTATATATATAATATAAAGTCAACATGGCGCCTACAGAGATTATGTATATTCTATGGATTGATTATATATGTCCGATTATATATATAAATTATACAGTCTATCGATCATTTTTCCGCCTGAAATCGCTAAAACATTTTTTTTTTATTTTAAAGTCGCAATATGGTTATTAGCGGTTTGCTATAAAAATTATATCGATCGAAAAGTTGTATATATCGTATATATCTCTATAGTTCAGGTATATAGGATGCATTTCAATAATGCAGATAAAATCGGCGGCTACGAAACAGCTTTTTATTTTTTATCCGCGAATATATTAATTACCAAGAAATTTCTCGTAGATATAGAAACGAAATTTTTTTGTACTGATGGTATAAAATTTGTATATACGAATAGCCATATTTAGGGTATATAAAGTATATACACTGTATATACAGGATATCCATTATATATCGACGAACTCATTATATGTACTTAAATTTATTTTTAAATTGTAAATAAAAGGATAAAAATAAATTTTATTATTTATAGGATTGTGTATCGATATGTACAGTTTGTATATAACTTTTCCTCCTCGCGGTCTCGCGATATATTTCTTTTCCAAATACCAACAATGACTAATTTTTTTATTGCGGCATATATACGCCGAATATTCGTCGTCTGTTCTTCCGCGATAAACTATAATGTCTGTATTTGCCGATAAATATGATATTATTGCAACCGTCGGGGACGATCCTCGCGTCATTTACTTCTTAACTGCTCATCGAGGAGTAGAAAAATGATTAATCAGTTCCGTGGTCACTGACCCACTCCGCACGAGTTGCGTTTGCATCTCAATTCGTTATCTTATGTTTGCACAGCGATATATTCTCACGGTGTCTCTGTATACACGCGAATTCCGATATAATTAATTCTTGTAAATACGCGCTGCGCAACATCGATTTTTGGTGTAACGATCGCGCGAGATCTCATCATTGGGCTGTTGCCCCACATTTCTTTAACGACTTTTAACGACGCCTCTCATGGGCGGTGAAAGGTTGACGAACGATTGAAAACGTTTCCCATGCCACCGAACTTTCACGAGTTTCCGCGTGGCGTGGCGCGTGTCCCTCCACTCCGAACCCCCAGCGATACCCCCGACAACGACCTTGAATATCCCATCGTTTCGGTGCTTTCCAAACGCAAGTCGGCTTTTCTTCAATGATTTCTCGATCGGCGATAAAACGTGCAGAAATCATCAGGTTTATCGATCTCTCGCGACGGACGCGAAACTCGACGTCAATATATATATATCGCTTTCTCCTTCTACTACTTACGGGACGTCGCGACTGCGAAACGCTCGCGGCTATGCAATTAATAATAACAATCAACAGTGTATTCATGTACTCTATAATTCGTAGAGATGACGGATGTTCTTTGAAGGAAAATACTCGTAACTGTATTCAACAGCTCGTCATCCAAATGATGACGTAACACCGTTTTATTTACTACACATCATTGATGAATTATTATGTATATACGCTGGAATTTCGTGTCAATATTTTATCGGGACTGCAAATAAACAGTTGCACACCTTTCTTTGCTTAAAGTTCATTGGATCATCGCGTATTATTGTCTGTAATTGATAAACTAATTTATGAAATATATATATTTTTTTTTATTATTTTTTTTTGCATTTTTTTTTTTTTTTCATCGGGTGGCTTACGAATAGTTGAACTAAATGTTGTGTAAAACAAAATTAAGTGTTGTATTGTAAAAACATATATCTATAATTGAAAAAAAAAAAAGTTGAAATAAAAAAATTTTATTTTCATGAAAAATTTTTTTGTAAAATTATTATAAATAGTGAGATAAAAATGTATTAAAAATAAGTGTTAAAATAGAAATATATATATTGGACGTATTGACCGAATATGATTTTCTATTGTAACACGGAATTTCAATAGATTTTAATTTTAATTAACACCTGTGGATTTAGGGAATTCGATAAGATTAAAAAAAAAAGTCCGAGGATTGAATGCTCACTGAGGTTTATTTAATTGATTATACACGTGAATGCATTACCCGCATTGTCTCTATAGCTAAATTTACGAAATTCGTAATTATCCTCTGAACTCGGCGGTGTTATAATGATTTCGCGTTAACGGGACTCTCCTCGTTCCGTAGCCGTCGAGAGGAACAACATCGCCGACGACGAGATCGTTAAAGTTGTGTATATAATATATAATTCATTGTATATAACGCTCGTACAAAAGATATCTGCTTTATCGACTCGTGAATGCATTTTTTTTTTCTTTCTTTTTTGTCCCTTGTAAAATATCTTGCAGACACAGAGTACTTAACTAATCTTGTCAGAGTCTCGACAAGTGCTCCGTTTTTCAAGGAATGTTAACAAGTTATCATTGTTACGCGTAGCAATGGTTAAAACTTGAAAAAAAATAGTGCTTTTCTTTTATCCCTTTTTTTTTTTCCTCAATTTTCTACCCTACCGGAGGTCTTCCCGCTACTTTATGAAAAAAAAATCAATGATGAATCAAAAAAAATACTAACAATCTTTGAAGTATCTACGCTGTTGTTAAATCTACAATAGGACCTCACCATTGATACTCGTCAGGCAAATCGTATCGACGATTCAGATGTCTCCACACATCAACGGAACAAAAAATCTACTCTTACCATCCGACTTCATCAAGTTTCTCGAACACTTTGGCTATAACTTTCTTCGGCGGTACAGACGAATCAAATTTGTACACCAATCCCTGCTTTTCGTAATGTTCGATTATCGGCAATGTGTCGTTGATATAAGTTAGATGCCTTTTCTTTAGCGACTCCTCGTTGTCGTCGCTACGACCGCTGCCTTTTTTGCCACGATTCAGACAGCGTGTGGTGCATATCTTTTCGCTGCATTCCAGATAGATTACGCCCTTCAGTATCACCTTATCGCCCATTGTCTGCAAGATTATTTCAAGGTAAATTGTGTAAAATTGTCAAACTACTCAAAATCGCGGGATAATAATAATAAAAAATAAAAAAAATGTTGATTTTCAATGATTTTTTTGTAATGTTATTGTTTTTGTTTTTAAAACTTTACCCTTGTCCAGCCATCGACGTTGTTCTGATTACGCGGAAATCCATCGATGAGAAAACGTTTTTGCGGATTGGCCGATTCGTTCATAGCGCGTTCAAGCAAACTGCATGTTATCTCGACGGGTACTATGGTGCCGCTAACAATGTGTCCTTCGATGAGATCGCCGTATTCGGAACCGGGCTTCGCGCGTTCTTCGCGAAGGAGATCCCCCGCCGATAGATGCACGTAACCGCGTTTCTTGACGATTTCCTTGCATGTTGTCCCTTTTCCTGATCCCGGACCTCCGAGTATGAAGAAAACCTCCGGTTTTTGAATCGATGACATCGCGAAACGTCGAAGCGCCGATACCAAGGACTTGTAGTACATTGAATAGTCAATGCTATTCGTTTCAGTACAAAGCGAAACTCCGGGTATCGATATCCCCGTCTCGAGCTCTCGGTTGCGTTATTGGCGCCATTGTTTAAAGATCCAAGCACACGCGGGAGTCGTGACGATCCTCAAGAATTCGGCTTCACGTTTCGCGTGATTGCGAACTCGACGACAACTCGCGACATTTTTGTAACTGAATTCTTCATAATCGCGGATACAAGTGACTTTTTTTTCAATATTGCGAAAGAATTTTATCGAATTTTAATAATCAATTGCGCAATTTCTTGCGTCCGGCGTTTTGTCTGGTCATTTTTCCACTTGAAGTGAGCATTTGGGAAATCGTAATCAGTATAGCCAATACAATAATCCATTTGTTTTTTTTTTCGTTACCAACCGTTCGAGAAACAGCCCTGACCTAGTGATAATCTTCGCCAGCTGATCGAACACGATCTATTTATAGCAGCCCATTGTGTATGTTTTTTTATCGCTCCGTGATGAAACGAAACATTCTGCGCAATTTTGAAATAACGTAACGCTTGCTGACACTGTCAAGTTTTAATGAATTGTTGAAACGAGTGTAATTAAACCGACGAAAATGCCGTCGAACGATAATCTAAACAACAGTCTTCCCCTTCCGGCGGACGCGATGCCGGAGTGTTGGTCCAGAGACGAGAGAATGAATTCCCTTTTCGCCGAATTTCGGAATCGTTCGGTGAACAGTCAAGACTGGGATTCGAAGTACAAATTTTGGGAAAATTTCATATCCGAATGGCTCGGACACAGGCACCGTTGCACCTTTTCGGTGGCCGATTTGAAAGTCGCTTTCAAGCGGAACGGACGTACGCCGTTGTGCCTCGTCACCGTCGTCGAGGAGCTTCTGCGGTAAAAAATACTTTAATTTATTGACGCAAATATTTTTAACAAATGAAAAGTATTTATCTATTTTTCTATTCCTTTCTTTGTTTTCATACTTATTTTTGTATTCAAGTAATTTCAGTTGTTATTACTGAAAAAAAAATGTTTACACAGAAACGGCGAAATCATTTCGGAGACGGAGTTCCTGAAAGAGTCCAGCGGCACATGGACTGCCTGGGCAATCGATACAATGGTAAAAAAACCTGTCGTCTGGTCATTTTCAAAGTTGAAGAATTATTTGGTCAAAAGCGTCATAGACGTCGACGCCAAATACATTCACTTAAAAACGATAAAACAATTAGGAAACTTGATACTCTCAACAATAAACGATGATAATGACAATGTTCTCATATCGCTGTCTCAAGTAACAAAGAATTGTGTAGAAAAATCAGGAAACGCTTATATAACAGAGGAGAATGTAAAATTGGCTTTACTATGGCTGAGAAACTCGAAAAAAGCAGCTTTCAGAGGTGAAAACATAATCAACAAAACGGAATTCCTAGTCAAAATATCAAACAGCGGAGCCAAAGAGGTATCGGAGGCTGAAGAAGGATTATTCAAACTTACGGAACAAGAAAAATTAATAATCAAGAATATCGAAAAATTGGAAATGGAGAGAAACGCAATTGTTACAAAAGCAAAATC
Source organism: Buathra laborator (assembly GCA_934046635.1). Lineage (NCBI taxonomy): Eukaryota > Metazoa > Arthropoda > Insecta > Hymenoptera > Ichneumonidae > Buathra > Buathra laborator. The sequence goes on along the minus strand of OW203893.1, from coordinate 18,716,530 downwards.
GTCTCTGGCCAGTGGATTGCGCGAAGTCGCGAAAACTTGCGTGAGAAAGAAACGCGAAGTCGAGAGGAGCATTGAGAAACGTTCCATTGCTTTGCACAACGTTCAAACGCTAATAGCGAGAATTCACGACGCAAACTCGAACACGGAGATTTTGGCGGCATACAAAACCGGTAGCGAGATATTGAAGAACTTCGAGAGCGGAGGTCTTAACGAGGAGACCGTTATATCGACGATGGATAATATGTCTGAGGTAAAGATTTCTTGGATGCATATTGGGTCTCTAAATGGAAGGCTTATGTTATTTCCGGTTTGATTTCTGCTGTCCACTGAAAAAAATGGCCTGTTGTAAGGGGATGCGAATTACGATCTTTAATTTTTGATTATCCACGCGAAAAAATCATTTTTTTCTTTAAGTGTCTATGATTTCGGAATGGTATTCATTACAGTTTACCTTACTTCGGTAAAGTTATTAAATTATTTTCATATTGTTCATCGATTATTGAATCGAATAACCGAAAAGCAATATTACACGGAGGGAGGGATTTAAGGCGGAATATTCACCTAACGATTCGAGAAAAAAAATCGATTTTATTTTCTCGAAAACTGCGTCTAACGTTGCATCGTAAATAAGAAGAAGAGATATTTTATTAAAATTATTTTATTAACTCTCAACATTTTTGAATAAAAATACAAATTTACGTAAACGTTACGTCAAGTTTTTGTCGATTTCTTTGGGGAAAAAAGTCCGCGGTTTCGATTGGTCGATCGATCAACAACTTCGAAACCGTAAACAATAAACAATTTACTACTTCGGGTACTTTTAAATAATTCTCTACCGATTTCTTTCGAAATTCGCGAAAGCGCGCGATCGGCGAAGCGTTATCCGCTTTAAAACTCATAATCACTTCCATTGAAGAGCAGATATTTAACGGGAAAGAAAAATACAAGTATTGTCCATTCGGAGACCTTATATTTACCCGATCTCTTCGATTATCGACTAATCGCAACATTATCACAAAACGACGCCACGAACAATAATTTTTTTTTTGTTACACGAAAGGCGGTTGGCGAGATTGCCGATTTGCAGACATTCATGTCCACTTCGATAGGAACATTGGATACGGACGTAGATTTAGAGGAGGAACTTCAGGAGCTGCTGGATTCGTCGCAAGTGGAAAGCGACGTGAAAGACGAGACGCGCGCAAAACCGAAACTTCCCGATATCGCCAACTTGCCGGATCTTCACAGTGAATTATCGGCGCTGAATTTAGAAGGTAATTGAGACAACGGGGATTACGCGCAAATTCCGGATACTTCGACAAGAGTTAAACGTTATTCGTTGCTCGCAGATTTTCCACAACCGCCGAAAAGTTCGGAACGAGCGAATTCGTCAACTTACAAACGCGAGAAGGATTGTCCGATTTGATAGCCTCGGGATTGGCGACGCAATTGCGAGTGGGAGTTGTGCTCGTCGTAAGCACTGAGCGGTATATCGAGGACAAGAGAGAAATGTCGTAGACGTAAATATACTATATTTTGATCAATTGCTGCCTTGGAATTTCGAGATAATATTACGATGTCATTGTCGTCTTCTACAACGACGAGTCATAAGTCATAAACAAATAAAACGGTCCGATGGAGATGAATGTGAGCCGTTTTTTGTTTTTCTTGTTTTTTTTTTTTCACAAATATACGATTTTTAAAATTAATAATCGCTGTTACGCGTCGGAGCGGTGAAGCGATGTTTTTGATTTCTGTCTGCACACGACGGGAATGTGTTGTACCACTCGAGCTGAATGATAACGTCCTGTATCCAGCCGATGTGATTCGACACCTTTGTGTACAGAGAGTACGAGTAAGGATCGCAGCCTCTTACTCCCCCGACGGTCGTCACACCGATTCCGACACTGACGATTCCCCGCAGGTACCAAAGACCTCCCGTTTTGAAGACTAGACCTCCACCACTGTCCCCGTCGCAAACGGACGTACCTACGCATAAAACCGTCGGGTAGTTGAATTCAATAATCCGTAATAAATTAGCAACAAAATATCTAAAAACCAATAAAAAATTCGTCACAATCAATCGCAATTTTAAAAAAGCGGTAAAAATTAATCAAAAATCAATTTTAAATCGGTAAAAATCAATCAAAAATCAATTTTATATCGGTAAAAATCAATCAAAAATCAATTTTAAATCGGTAAAAATCAATCAAAAATCAATTTTAAATCGGTAAAAATCAATCAAAAATCAATTTTATATCGGTAAAAATCAATCAAAAATCAATTTTAAATCGTTAAAAATCAATCAAAAATCAATTTTAAATCGGTAAAAATCAATCAAAAATCAATTTTAAATCGGTAAAATCCGTAAAAAAAATCGGTAAAATCAGTATTTATGAATTCTCACCGTTCCTATATCCAGCACAGAATTTGTCTATCGTGATAAATTTTGCAGTTTCCGAAGAGGTGCTCGATGCTCTGCACTGATTCAGCGGCACGTACGGCACATTTAAATACTGCAACACTGCGCTCGAGTCTCCTTCGCTGGTTTTTCCGAAACCAGCAACTCTGCCGTAATTTCCGACTTCCAATATCGAAAGATCGCTCTGCGCTTGAGTATCGAGACATACAGGCATCAGCACAGCTGAAAATTGAAACGGTTCATCGACACGCAGTATCGCGATGTCGCTCGCGTAGTTTCCTTCCAGACCGAGATAATTGCAAATCATGTAAATATTCGTTACCTGAAAGAAAGAAATGTATTGTTAGCCAGTCGATTGTCCGTGAATTTTTTTTTTTTTTTTTTTTTACGTGACGTGCAATACTAACATTTCGCTTCTTGACGTAATTTGGATTGTGAAATAAGCTGTTAAAGTCACGAAATACGTTTCCCGTTGCGACGGCAAATATACTCGGATCCTCCGACGTCTTTGTATTGTCGTCGTAAACGCAATGAGCCGCGGTAATCAGAAGATCGTTCTGTATAATCGTTGCACCGCAGATAAAGTCCCTTTTCTCGGTCGGACTTTTGTCTCTGTAGAGCGTCGCGTGCCACGGAAAATCCGAGACCGTCGCTAATTGCGAATTAACGGATAACGGTTTGGTGTTCGGAGAGGTGACGCCGCACACTGGAACGCAAACGTACACATCCGATCAGTCATCAGCGATGTATGGAATTCAGCGGGGATCCACCGGAATTTCCGACAACGTGTGCGAACGAGAGATAATTCACGGATACTCCGTCAACGATAATTGTGACAATCATCGATAATCGCTTCGTAATAATTACGCAGGTAATAAAAATCCAACATGAATAATTTCAACATTTTTATCATTTCACCATCTTTATTAACCCTTTGAAGGCTGATATTTTTTAATGTATTTCCTTTCTTTTTTTTTTTTTTTCAATGGCAATATATTTTTTGTACAAAATAACAATGGCAATGCGTAATAATGTTATTGATAAAAACAGATCTTCAAAGGGTTATAAATTAGCAATTTTTTTTCATAGTCGACTTATCTAATTATAATAAATTATTAGGACCGTAGCCTCATCGTACTTTTATTCGCAACATCGCTCGCGATGTTTAACTAATTTAATCGGTAACGTGAATTATCTCTCGTCGCGGTCTTATAATTATCGATTAATCAGTTTCCGCCTCATTGCCGCGACTTATAACTCTAAAGAATAATTCATCTCCGTGGAGCGTCTCCTATTCTAACGTCTATTTGCGGATTATCGTTCGGATCGTCCTGACGTTCGATGTAAACGATGACTTTGTCGCTAAGCACTTCGATGAACTTCGATATCGTGCGATTGTTTTTTCGTTCGTCTTGTATCGTTACGATTGCTCCGTTAAAATAGACGTTGATTATTTGCGGACCTGGAACACAACGTATCGGCTCCGGTTCCCAGTGTCCGCGAGCTTTGCAAACGACGTTGTCCCGTTCTGTCGACAGTCCTCTGGTAGCCGGACTGTAGCCATTTCGGCACGTGACCTTCGCCACGGTACCCGGAGGAACCGTTCCTTCGCACGATCTCCATTCTCCTTGGAAGGTACAGGCGGCCTCCGTCGACGCGGTGGTCAGCGGTTTGCAGCGGACCTCTAAAAATTTGGTAAAAAATATTCAAATAATTTCTTGTCTAATATAAAAATGAATTACGATGAAATTTCAGGTCAAAAAGTGTGATTAATACTTTCTTATCGATGAAAAAAAAATCTTTTAAAAAATCCCATAAGATCGAATAGATCGTTCGTGGAAAAAATTCAATTTTTATTTAATATTAATTAAAAATGAAATGAAATTTCCATTTTCAATAAAAAAAAAAAATATTCAACAATCTTTAAAATTTGGATCCGGAGATTTTTTAAACGATCGGATGATCGCGTAGAATTAGATACGATTTTTTTTTCGCCGATAAGAAAAATGCCGGAAATCGCGGGATATAGTAATAAAAAGAATAAAAAATCTGTTATTCGACAATTAAACTGACCGACACAGACGGGTCTCGGTGACCATCTTCCCACATCCGTGCAGAAAACATTGCTGGTTCCTTTCAGCGCGTATCCCGCATTGCAACTGTAAACGATTTGGGTTCCGGGGCCGAGGCGAACTTGACCTCCGGGAGCGCAGTGCTCGCCGCTCGGACACTTGTCTTTGTGCAATTGCCATTGCCCGTTCTGCAGGGGCGCGGGAACCGGACAAGACGGTGACTGGGGTTGGGGCACCGGATACGTTGGAATCGGTGGTGGTCTGTTCGGCTGCGGTTGCGACGGACCCGGAATCGGCTGTCTTATGCCGCGGCAAAGTTCCGGATCCTCGTCGGAACCGTCGGCGCAATTTCTGACGCCGTTGCATTTTAGCCGCTCCTCGATGCAGGCGCCGTAAGCGCAACGAAAATTGAACGTCGGACATCTGCAATTAATTCGTAAAGATTTTTTTTATTAAAATTTTTTCCAAAATATGAAAAAAAAAAAAACAGAAAAAAAAAGTAATAAAAAAAAATACGAACTCATTGGCACCGCACAAGGCACCAGTCTCGTCCGATCGATCGTCGCACTCTGCCGTCCCGTCGCAAACCGATATGTCCGGTACGCACTGACCATTGTTGCATTGAAACTCTTCCTTGCCGCACGACGCGACACTCGACGAATTATTGCCTCCAGCACTCCTTCTGCATCTCGGCAATAGTTCGTCACTTCTGTCGAGGCAATCGTCGATTCCGTTGCAAACCGCGTCGCCGTCTATGCACGCGCCGTAATTACAACGAAACGCGTACTCCGGACAAATAATTTCGGGTTTCATGCACTCCTCCCGCGTCTCGTCCGACTGATCGTTGCAATCCGCTCGACCGTCGCAAAGCAATTCGCTTCCTATGCAGTCTCCGTTTTGACAACGAAATTTTGTCGATCTTTACGAAAGATATTTCAACAGTTAGGAAAGTTTCGCAAAACAATGATTTATGATCGATAATAAATAATAAAAAAAAATCAAATAAATAAATAAATAAAAACACGAAAAAAAAAAAAAAAAAACGATACTCACCCGCAGTTATTTTCGAGTTGACTATCGAGCGCGTTAGTCGCCGAATCAACGAATCCGATGAATACTACAGAAACGGAATTTTCTTCGTAGTCAATAATATCGATACATTGTTGATTAGTTTATTTTCGCGTTGGTAAAACATGCAATAACAGCTAACCGCTCGGATATTCTTCAAGGTCATTGACGTATTCGAACTCCAACCGGTTTTTCGACGCCGTGTGAATCCCACTTTTTTTTTATTTTCTTCATTTGAATATAACGACGATATAATCGGTTCGATTATCGTTTGTTATTAAACATTCCGACACAACTTATCAATGTTTTCCTCTTACATTCGATTTAAGAAAACGTTTCGTATTCCCGTCGTCGGAACATCGCATCTCTACTCCCCGCGGTTATCAAGATTTACAATGACCTTTGATAAAACTTTGTACGCTTTCTCGATCGCCGCGTCCTGTTTGTACGATCACATTGGAAAATCCAAGATGATGCGGCGGGAGCGACGGGTAGGAGAAAAATTCCTGGAATCGCGATCGCCGTACGTTTCGCGCGCGGCACGGACCTTTTTTTTTTTTTTTTTCTTTTTCTTCGTTATCCGCAAAGGTATTATGAAAAACTTACGTGTAGCGCGGAATGGGAGAGTAACGAGTTTCGCGGATACTCACTGCGTAAACAATACTTCGGACAACGCGATTATATCGTTATTAATGTCGCTGAGTTTTGCGGGACGAAATGATTGATTCGTAAAGTACAATTAGAATAATTACCGATGAGATAAATCGTTGATACTGCATTTCGAAGAGGAATAATCTTCATCGTAAGAATCACTGACGCTACGAGGAAAATATCCAATATCCGCAGTCGTCGATTCCTCGTCGTTTGAGCGTCGAGCGAATACTGATTGGTTTCTCGCGTCCATCTGGCAAATATATCTAAGCGAAAGAGCCGACGGGGATTTTCTATGTGTGAGTGTCTCCTCTCCTCGTGTTCATCTCGGACTTTACCGAGTTTCGTGAGACACTCTTCCGTTCATTTTCCAACGTCCCTTATCGCTCATCGATTACCGCTAATTTTATTATTATTATTTTATCTATGTACACGAATTACAATGAGACGAAAATATTGTGCAGTTGTTTTATTTTTCTTTACATACAATAGTTTGTTAACAAAAAAAAAACATGATTCAACGTTCCAAGTTTTATCGAGTCACTTAGATCGTAAAATAGAATTATTTCGTCCGGTAAAAAAAAAAAAAAAAAAAAAAAAAAAAAAAAACTGTACTTTGTACGAGTCGATTTTTTTTTTTTTTAAGAATCTTCGCTATTTACAACGTGTTGATCCCTGGCGCCGTAGGTGTGCATTGCTAGAGACACCAACCACAGGAACATTCTTAATTTACAGTTAAGGATTAATCCCAATGAAACGGTACATTCGAAATTAGATTTTTTTCTTTCGTTAAAAAGGATACGATCGCTCCTTTATTTCGGTATCTTCGATGTGCCGCAGAATGTATTCCTTGTGAAACTTCATTACATCCTCTTCGCTCTCTTCCCAATCCAAGGCCGCGTGCATACCGTCGCTTCCGTATCTCTTATTATAATTGTCGTAGTGAACCTGAAATCGTCGAATAGATCGATAGAAATCTCGCTATTGGCGGCGTTTAATTTTTATTAAAATAGTTACGAGAGAGGCGCGTAATACATACGTGATGAAGAACTAATCCCAAACTCGGGACGATCGGTATATCCATTTTTTCGGGTTTGAAGGCCTCACTGAGAGTCTCCTCTGTCGCGAGATTCCTCACTATTCCAATAGCGAGCGCAACCATTTTTCTAATCTGATGGAGCATAAAACTCTGTCCCTTTACCTCGAGCGTAACGAACTCGACGCCCTGCGAGATGTAAGGTTCGGAACAGGTGAATTGCATGATGTAACGATTGGCACGTGGATCCAACGGTCTCCTGAATAACGAGAATCGTGAGTTTTGTAATCGGTTTTTTTTTTTTTTTTTTTTATCGTTTTGTCGTGTTACACGCGAGAATAGAGAAATAGAAATTGGTTAATTTCTTGGTACTCGTGACTCACACTTTCGACGTAAAATTGTGATAATTGTGAGTTCCTTCGAATAACTTGAGGACCGTTTTGACCCTTTCGTGCAATTCGGGAGTCAATCGAAAGTCGCTGTACGGCTTTCCGTCTATTGTTGCGAGAGATTTTTCTCGTTCGTCAAGATTAATGTCGTCGGCGATCGCGTCTCGTTGTCGCAGAACTGATGGGTCGTCGGGAGCGAATGCATAGGATGGTAAAGTGTATGTGTAACTCCTTGCGTTACACTGTATCTTACTGTTAAAACCTTTGGTAACGCGTTTCAAGCCGAATACCCTTATTACGTTTGGAAGATACTGATTTATGTTATCCTTGTTGGCGTCCTCAGCTTAAAATGAAAAAAATACGGAAATAATATATCGTTTAGACACATAAACGAAACTTTCGACACAATACAATGAAATAATATATAATAAATGAATAACTATTAATAAACAATCGTATATAATATAAAATTGAAAATAACTGTACAGATAACTAATAAATAAAATATACACGGAAAAACGGGGCAAAATGGGCACATAGAAACAAAAGTAATTTATAAAAATAAAAACAAAATTTGAGAAAAAAATGGAGTTAAATTTTTTTTTATGCTAAAAAAACAATTGAAATTTTTAAAAACATTTTTTTCAAATATCTGAATTTTTGTCAAGTTTTGCGTCAAGTTAAAAACGAAACTTCTACAATTTTTCCGTTTTTCCGTAATAAAACGAATACGTAAATTACACAGATAGCAAAATCACGACTGAAAAACTTAATGATGCATTATGAAAAATGAGTTCCAATAATTCTTACGCATTCTGAGCGAAACAATTTGTCTTGTTGCGGATACTCCTTTGTCGGTACGCGCCGCTCTCTGAAAGTGTATCGTTTGTATCGTCTCAAATGCTTCGTTTGTTATTAAATTGGCTTTCAACAGCGCGTTTATCAAATCCTCTTCAATGGTTTTTATGCCCGGATTTCTCTGCATGCCGTAGTAATCCTTTCCAAGATAGGACAGCATCATTGCGTAATTACGTTTCTTTATCCTAGTTATCTCCTCAATTTTTGGCTGTTTGACCGAAGTTTTGTCCCCCGGATCCTCGGTGATCGGACGCTTGTTTATTCGGAGCGCAGCTTCGGTCTCAACAACGGTTTCCACTTGAGCCGACATTTTGTTCAATCGACTCTTCGCTATAAAATAAAACGTATCGAAACCCACATAAATACGTTGAATAAACAAAGCTGAATCTTTCGACTTTCGTAAAGAAAAACTTACGGAAACGAAAAAGAAATAAGCATTCATTTGTGAAAAGGGTTATCGAACTTTCGTTAGACGAAAAAAAAAAACAACACCAAACAACGATAATTCACTTACTGATGGAAGATAAAATTTTGATGAATCGATGCTGCCGTATTGCACGAAGCATTTAACGAATTTTTTTGGAGTGATCCACGTTAACGGAGAAATGTTGGTCAACACGCGCTAAGTTATCGCCATGCTCGACGCGCCCGGTATGTCTGTATCGTCGTTTGAGATAAAAACTATCGACGATCTCAAGAACTACTGAAGATACAACAAGTTTTATCTTCACCAAAAATTCACGTTAGAGACGAGAATTCATAACCTCTGTAAAGCGAATTCGTTCATTCATTTCGGCGTGTAAAAAAATGTTAAAAGATCGAAATAATCTTTAAGGACACTCGGCACTTGAATCCTTGAGAGTTCGAGGATAACTTTTCGCGCAATAAGAACGTACGCGTTATTACTGCCCAGTGTTAAAAATGTCGAATTACGCGCTGAGAGCGGTGACCGCTCTGGGGAACGGTTTGCAGGTAAGAGATTCGTGAAACATTGCGTTAAACCTCGGAAATCATCCGTAATAATCGATTGTTGATCGATGTCGATCGTTAATTCGTTTTTTCGCGATTTCACTCATTTCAGTCGAATTCCGCGCTTTTGTTCGCAAACGCGAGAAACACGATAGCCGCTCAGTCGGTGAGATGTCGTCACACAAAACATTGGGATCCGAAATTCAAGAAGCTGCGTGCAGCCAAAGTTATCAAACCAAAATTGCCGGATTTTCACGAAGAGATAACGCCTGAGAAGCAAAGAGCCAAGTTGAAAGAACGCGGCGTAGTTCCGCAAAAACCGTGGCTAGAAAGACCAATTTATGTCAGTTGCACAGGAGGAATCTTTGAGGAGTACGTGCCGCCTGAGGGCGACGGAAAGTTTTCCGCTTTCACTACAAGTGTAAATTATTCACAACCTATTATTATCCTATTATTTTTTTTACAAACACAGATGCATATTTGATGATATTGACAAAAAATCTTTTACGACTGCCAATTTCAGGGTGCTAAACAAAACATTGAATTTATCGGTAAGAAGGGAAAAAGTATGCTGGCGATAAGGAGAATCAGAAACTACGAAGAGGAATTCCACGTAAGCGAGTTTCCAGAACAAGCGCAGGAGATATACATCAAGGCTCACGAGGCCCTTGCAAGGTAAAAAATGAGTGAAATGAATAAATAATAAAATACATAGAAAGAAAATAATAATCAATGAATTGGTTTCATCAGTTAATAAATAATTATATTATTAAATTTGATGATTTAAAATTAATATAGAAATTTTATTAATACCAATAAATGTGCTCTACTCATTGGATGACAAATGAGTGTGACACGTTTTTGAGTAACAAAATAATATCTATATTTCTTTTTTGACAAAGATTTTAGAATTAGTTATATAGATAATTCATCGGATAAAAACATAAGTAAAGAATTCATTGATTTTATTAATTAATAGCACGTTTTGTTATGAAATTTGATATTTTCAAATTAATATAGTAAGTTTATTCATTTATTCACAAATAAATGTGCTTTTCTTTGTTGAATGACCAATGAGTAGAAGAACACTTTTAATTACGTTTATTTCCTTCTCAGCAAGGACGGTGATCTTCTCAATACCTTCGTGACCGAGCGAGCATATCCTGTAAGTGACGAATGAAAAAAACCCCCGACGATAATGCGTCAAATGTTTCAGCGGCGTCGTCAATGTAAATAAACATTTGTTTCCCTGTAAACAGCAAATGAGACACAATTCTATCGACAAGACGATACATTGGAAGTTCTTGGAATCGTTGGAACCACCGCGGGTCGTTCAAGTACGCGCAACGACTTTAGTAACGGACGACAATTATTTCGCTCAAGTTACCGTTCGATTCCACACTCAGCAGGTCAGAAAAACTTGATCCGTATTTCTCTCTCCTTAAGGTGAAGCTAATTAATTTTCACGTATATTCGGCTGCAGCTGCTTGCAATCTACGACCGTTTCGGACGCTTGATGAGCGGCAGCGAAATATTGAAGAAAGACGTTCTCGAGTACGTGGTTTTCGAGAAGCATATATCGTACGAATATGGGAGTTGGCGAATTCACGGAAAGATTATACCGGACTGGGCACCCCCCAGAGAATACGGCGAAAGAACTTACGTCAATTTGCCTCCGGAACCTGTAGAGGACAAGGAAGCGGCTGAATCGAAGGTTGAGGCACCGACTACGGTTCCCGATAAAGATCTGCCGGAAGTTAAGGCACAACCAATTGCGTAATTCATGTGTAAAATTTACGAGAAATAACGAATAAATTCGAAAGATCCGATATCCGGGCTTTTTTATTTTATTATTTTTCCATTAATCTTGTTATTGATTTATGTGGACTTATAGCATTATTGTTTTTTTTTATTGTTATGTCCATTTCAATTATTATATCAATTTTCCATCATTTGGGATATTAATTAGAAGTAAATGTTATAACCACAGGGGAGGATCTAAGTTGGCGAGGAATTCATGAAATGTAACACAATGAAATTGTTGGCCTTTGTAATTTACGAGTTGTAAATCTGAATGTGAATCGTATTAAGGGATATCAATGCTAATTATGACAAATTTGTGATAAATATCTCAACTTAGCTGCAAGTTTTGCGAACGATATTAACTCATCAATAAACGAATACAATACCTGAACAATGTAGACAACAATTCATGATTTTTAATAGATCGAGCAGCATGAAAGTTTTGAATCGAAAATCTTCTACCAACCAATTGTCGCGCCGTTATCTTTCAGATGACGATCAACTAATGGCGTCTTCGGTCCTATGGGAAATTTGTGTTTTTTTCGTGAAAAGCTATCTCGTTGTTACGACCAGAGATTACGACTCATGACTTCGCCGCTACGATTTAGCGCCACTCAGTTGGATACGGCCAAAAGCCGAGCGTGCATCTCCCTACTAATCTCTGTTACGACGCCCGTAGGTTATCGTTGTGTGCGTGTAAATTTGGCATTCCCATTGATATTCGTTCAAAGTCATTTGTAATCATATCGTCAAAATAATACATTGTGATTTTAATCGACAAAAATGTACTCTTTAAATCGATCGGAACGTCGATGTTGTCGACCGAACCTCATCAGAGTCGACGATTCATCGCGAATGCGCGGATCGGTCGAATAAATCGGAGTTCTTTCAGTCCGCATAAACGCATTTGTGCATCACAAGCGATATAACCAAAAAAAAAAACGAATTTCGTCGAAATATCGTTAAATACAAACGTATCGCGAGTTTAATAAAACAGATAAGCTTCGAAAACCGAACCGATCATTACTTCAATAAACATTTTTTCACCGCGCGCGAGACAAACGACGAAAAACATCGAGATGACGAGAAAGTGCGTTTTGTGCAAAGAAACAAATTACAAGAATTCTTACAGCTTTTTCTCGGCTCCGAAGGATCCGGAGACTCGCAAGAAATGGACAGAGGCAATGGCCATTGATAATTACGTCGTCAGCGACGATACGTACGTTTGCAGCAAACACTTCACACCCAGTGACATTATAACACATTGGGTCAGCGGAGTTCCGCCGCACGTCGTTACGGTAAGTAAAATTTTGCTTGCCGCATGAAAATGAGATTTAAAAAAAAAAAAAAAAAAAAAAAAAAAAAAAAAATTTCATTTCAGATAAAATACAAAAAATGTCGTCTGAGACCCGGAGCAATACCCAGTACCAGTTGCGAATCGATGAACAATTTGCTAAACAATCAGGAGGAGGAATACGACGAGTTTGAAGTAAATCGTGGCTCGGCGTCCCGCAGGCCTTTCGTTGCTCCAAATACGGAGAAAGAAATTTTTCTCATCCCGCGAGAGGACAATTTACAAGAGCAAAACGACGCGGACGATCCAGATGATGCGTTAACGGATCAAAAGCACAGTATTGTCAGCTTTGGAGCGGAAGAAATTTACACGAACGCCGAAATGAGAAACGCGGAATCATCGGAGGACACTAACAATTCCGTTTTGCCGAATAATCCCGACGAAGAACCGGCCGAGTTGCGCATCGTGAATATTCAGGAAGACGGAAAATTCGTTTACGCGGAGAACGAGGAAGATACGGAGATATTGTACGTCGAGGCGGTAAATTGCGAGGCAGTTGATTGCGTGGAGGAGGAGATCGACGAAGTACCGGCAAAGAAAGCGCGCACCGGCGCGGAATTTCGTCGGATAAAAACGCACGTATCGACGGGTGAGGAATCAACGTCGATGGACATGTGGGACACGATGAGCAACGAGAATACGGCGCAAAACGAGCAAAAGGTATATCGAAATTTTAAGAAAAGAGCGAATAATTATTACTCCGAGGACGGCGGGGTTGATGCACCGGATCCGTTGGATATTAGGAGCGAAACAGATTACGAAGATAACGAGGAAAACACGATGCTTTTCGAGGATCTGCTCGACGTTTACACGGAGGTACAATTGCCGCGCGGTTGGTCGTCGATGGTTACTTCACAGGGTCACGGTACCACCGTCGTTTACGCGCGCATGGGGATGACGAAAAATGGATTGCCGTACGTGGAGAAACAAGTATTTTTGAAAAGCGATATGAAACTACGATGCGGCGCGGCGAACAAAGAACTCAATCCGCGAATACATAATCTCGTTAGGGAAGGAAGAAATAGAACTGTTCATACGCTGTCGGACGTTGAGGATCTCGTGGAGGAATTCGATCAGAGAATCGTCTGCGAAGGTGCGTTTGTTTTTTTTTTTTTTTTTTAATAAATATATCATTATTTTACGATGGAGATATGAAAGAACGCATCTCTATCCCGTTCATCGAAATATAAAAATAAACGACATATTTCGCGGAGTTTTAAAATCGTTTTTTTTCGAATCGTTAGCGAAACAGATTTTTTTTTTTTTTTCGGCGCCGAGTTCTGTATCCATTTAAAAAAAAATCAATTAATCTTTTGAGAAAATTTGCAATTTTCGGTATTTTTGCATAGAAATATCTTCACTTCTCATCGAAATCGAAAAAAAAAGCGAAGTTATTTCTTTAAAAGCGAAACATTAAAAACATTTTTATTACAGGTTGCGCCGGTGAGAAGACTCGTCCGGAGGACATTGAAAATTCCGTAGCGTACAGAGACGTGAGCGCTAAGTGGCGACACACCGAGTGCCCGATATTGGTGAACAACGGTTCGACGCGTTGTTCGAAATGCAGTACACTGGACACTTCGTTGACGCGCAGCAGAACGAGAAGACACAACGCTGAGGTACACGAGTACGCGACCGCGATGATGAAGAAGGAGAGAACGATACGCGTGTTGCAGAGACTGCTGAGAAAAATGAATAAACGTAATCAAAGAGTAATCGAGAGTATGCGAGAGAGCATCGAAGGTAAATTCAAGTCGCTCGCTACGGAGCCACAAAAAGTATTCATGGATACTCTCGAGAGTCTCAATATACCGAAAATCCAGAAGATTATGATGAAGGAGTGCCTGAGAGCGAGTGCCCCGGAAAACGGCAAAAATAAATACTCCGAGACTTGGGTATTTCTCTGTCTCCTCCTCTACATCGAGTCGCCGCGGATGTACAGATATATGTTATTGAACAAATATATGGTCGTTCCATCAATGAGAATCATCCGACGTTACCTCCATCAGATCAAAACGGATACGCAATTTTACAATCTTTTCCAACGCACCGTCGAGCCTTTTCAGCCGAATGAGCGCGACGACGAGAAGGAACCCACGTGAGCGAAGGAAGCGTCGTGAAATTTGCTCAAATTATCGTGTCGCAGTTAAAAAAAAAAAATAAATAAATAAACAAAAACAAAAAATCCGGTCGTCAATGACTATTCTCGCGATGGGCGCACGGGCACTTTTCTTTTTTCTCATTTTCGCACCCCACGGAGCCTTTTTGTTGTTTTACGAATCGTCAATATTTATTAATATTTCTAATGGATTTGCTAAAAAAAAAAGAAAAATCAACAACAATAGAATGAAAAAATGCCTTTGTTCGTCAAACGTTGTAATTCAAATTGGTTTAATACTTTATTATGTACAACCATTAGCGGCGCAACGGCGATATATATTATGCCTTTGGTTTTCGTGTTCTTCGTGACTTCTTGGACTCCGTTTCGTGGTCGGAATGTTTTTCGCCCGCCGTTCCCTGAAAGTTATGAAAAATTTGCATTCTTAATTCGTTAATATTTTGTCGGTGGGAAAGGTTTCGCGCGGATGAAATATCGGAAAAAAGAAAACGAAAAAGAAACATTTTTCGTTACCCGTGTCCATTCGCGTTGCAATTCCTGAAGCATACTTGGCGTGAGAAGCCCTTGCGCCAGAAGTCTCTCCGTTAATCGACCGTGTCCCGCGGCTGCCTCGAGATTGCGCATCGATTGAGGACCTGCAATGATGAGAAAAATTGCCCTTTACGTCTTGTATAACTTTGCGTTTTTCCGCGTTCTCGACGAGTTCTGTATATCTCGACGAGATTTTTTTTGCTAATAAATCATCAAGAAACTTGAATATACGTTTTTTCGAGGCCGTTGTTGATTAATCACAAATTTTCCTCTGTCGCGACTTCGGAACGACTTTTCGTAATTTTTTCGCGTTTTCCGTATTACCAAAAAAAAAAATAACGCTAAAATTCTGAGGAAAAAAAAAATAACGAAAAATCACGAAAAGATCGTTTCGAAACCGCAGAAGATAATGAAAAAAAAAATAGACGTTTAATACCTTTGTAATAATTTTGTTTCTGCGTATTTATTTCGAAGTTATCGTCGTCCGAAACGGTAGTTGCGCTGTTGGTACCTATAAAAATTAATTCGCATTACAAAACGCCTTCATTAAAGAGATATAGTTATCGGTTACCAGTTTCGGAGTTTTTCAATAATGTCGTCAGTTGAACTATTCCCGTTTGGATAATCGCGTCCAATTCTCTTTGCATGTCTCTCACGGTATTTATATCGGGAAAAAGATCGATGAATCTGTAGCTAAGCCATAGATAAAGATCCAAAACATCGAAAACCGCTTCGAGGTGCACGAGATCGAGGATTGTCTTCGGCAGCGTCAACGGCCAACCGATTTGTTTGCAGAGCCATGTGAACGTTATCGCGTCGTTTTTACTGTATTGCCGAGCGAACTGTAATCAACGAACGGGTATCACTCGCGAGCTTTGGGATTTTTAAACAATAATTATTCAAACGAATTAACGTCGTTTGGATAATTATTCTAAAATAATGATTAATACTTATTATTATCATTAACATCAATAAAATTAAATTATTAATTTTATTATTTTATTATCAAGAATTATTATTATCAATATAATTCTCGATAATAAAAAAAATATAAAAAAAAAAAAAATTAAAGTTTAATAATTTCATAACTTTCGACGAGTAAAAAAATATGAAAAAATATTACCTTAAGGAACATCGTGCATACGAATGGTACTTTTCTGTTTATCGGCGCGCAGCAGAACACGTAACGAGCTCTCAGCGGCAATGGCACGTGTTGCACCATGTCGGCGAGAAACTTGAAGTCCTCAATGTTACACATGAAATACAAAGAATCGTCGACGGTGCACAACGAGACGAAGATATCCATGAGATTTGATAGGGCAGCTTTTGGTAGATGATAAGCGTAAAGTTCGATCTGATCGGCCGTCGGGTGAAGTCCCGCTTGCGTCAGTGGTTGCGGCGTTTGGCTCAACAGAGTCTTCAGCATCGGAAGGTCGTCGTGTTTAAAAGTCGTCACGTATCCCTTGAAGAAGAGTATCGTTTAGTTTTAACGAACCAAATTTCGTGATTTCGTTAGCGAATTGATAATTTTTTTTTTTTTTTTGGCAAATACCTGTTCCCACTGTGTGCCGTAACGACCGGCGCGTCCAGCGATTTGTAGAGCCGACGAAACCGATATGGTGTCCATTTCTTTTTCACCCTTTTCGTTTACAGTCGGCTTTATCAGAGAGTAAAATATTACTCTTCTAATGTGCCTGCAATAAAAACGATATATCAAAGTCGTCAATTATTTGCTCGAGAAAAGGATCGATCAATGCCAAGAAAAAAAAAAAACGGCAAAAAAAAGCGTCCGAAAATTTTATACGATTGATTTTACCTCAGAGTAAAAACTATTTAAGATACTCTTCGGAATCCGAATATAAAAAAATTATAACGATAGTTCTAATTTTTTTTTCTCTCCTATAATTTTATCTATAAGGTACTCCTATAATTGTTTAAATCGGAATCTACAGATTTTTAAAAATAATGACCCTTATGAACGATCAATCGTGGGGAATTTTTCTCACGATTTTATTTCATGGGAAAAAAAATAAAAGCGTTTTCTGCCCGAAATCGATGAATTGTCGACTCTAATAATGTTTTTTTTTTTACCGATTATTCGTTTTTTCACGTGAAAAAACTCTTTAAGGTCCGAATATACACAATTGTAAGTTCCGTTTTGGTTAAAAAAAAAAAAAAAAAACAATGCGTTTTGGTCTCTGAAATCGATGAAACCGAAATAGCGCTCCTTAACGTACTTACAGATTCAAACCCATTCCAATAGCGTCAGTAGCGACGAGAACTTTGCACGGATTATCGGGATCGTTGAATTTCGCAGCTTGTGCGAGTTTCGTGTTCGGTGGTAAACTACCGTATATAACAGCAACTTCGACGCGTCGTTTTTCGAGTTCCCGCGATACTGTGTATATGTCGTTTTTATTGAAGCAAACGATGCAATCTCCGGGTTGAATATTGTCCAACGTTCCAATGCCTTTCGACTCGACTTGCAAGTCCGTCAGACGTTTGTATCTGCGAATTTCGACGTCTTCTCCGGTCGTCGAACACAGAGCTCTCACCTGGCGAGATGCAAAAAAAAAAACTTTAAATTAATACGTTAAAAAAATAAAACACTAAAAAAAATCTTAAAAAAAATAAAGACGAAGAATTATCGATCGATCGATAAATATTTCGATTTACGATGAAAGAAAAGAAAAAACAAAAATCTCCGGAACATACGAGATCAATGGCTCCGGGTTCGCCGCAAAGGTGAATCTCGTCAGCAGCGATCCCGAGCAGAGCCCTCGTCCACGCCCACCCTCTGGTCTGATCTTTGATCATTTGAATCTCGTCTATGATCGCTACTTCGTCTACGAAACGAAATAATATTCGATAATCGATCAATCGTATCCAACGGGGATCAAGAAATTCGATAAAATCTCACGGATTACTCACAGGGTTCGTTAACTTTGGTCATTTCCACTGTACACGATATGTGTGACGAAACGTTTTGTTCGTTTGTCGCGTACTGTCGTTCTTCTCCCGTAATTAAATCGCACGGCGTGTTCTGCAATAATTTTTCAATAGAATTGAGTATCGATCTTTGGATTATTCCGTCGTAATGAATCGTTGAATAATTACCAAATTGTTGCACTTGTGAAAAACCTCCGCAGCCAACAGTTTTAAAGGTCCGCAATAAACGCCGGTCTTCGCGGTCATAAATCGTTCGAGTGCGTGATACGTCTTTCCGCTGTTCGTCGGACCCGCGTGAAATATGATTTTCCTAGTTTTGGCTCTCGCCATTGCATACCTAAAGGACATAAATGCTATTAATGAACAAAACATTGTTACATCGCAAGGAATTCGGCGATTAATTCGTACGGGCGATGCTTACCAATTTGCTGGCAATCGGAGATCGCTAATTTTTTTGAGATCGTCTAAACATTCGAGATGGGGATACATCTCCTTTGCGTGTCTAATGAAATAAGGAAATATATCGGCCACGTGTCCCGCTCCTTGGAGAATATCGCTTAAAACGACATGCAGATCGACCGGCAACGATTCGGCATCAAGGCAATTACGTCGGAAACTCGCGAATGCCTGTTGCTGCAGATACGCTGTAAACGATAGTAACGCAATCGTAAAAAATCAATCTTAATGAATAATAAAGCTGCAAGATTTGAGTTTTATTTGAATCTGTGAAAATAACTTTTTTTTTTGTCTATTAGATTTGAATTTTTCTCAAATTTGTATTAACGTTTTTTTTATCTGTAAGATCGAAATTTTTCGAAATTTATAAGATTAACGTTTTTTCTTAACGCTTTACAATTAAAGTTTTTCATAAATCTACAAAATTAAAGTTTTCTGTTTAAATCTCTAAGATTGAAGTTTTTTTTTAATAGATAAGACTGTAACATTGAATTATTTCCTTTCACGGGTATTGAACTATCAAAACGTACCGTCCAAACCGTGTTCAGTGGCAAGCGCCATTATTTCTCGCTGCTGCAAGAATTTGCTTAGCACCTTCAGCAAGTCTCCTTTTTTCAGAACGCATGTGAGTTCAGCGCCGACATTTATATTGTCAACATTGGGTTCAACGGGGACAGGACGAAACAGAGACGATACGATATGTGCGCTATTGGTTTTCTTGTCTCTTCTTGGCTCGACGGAGTAAGCGTTTGGTACGACGCATCTGCAACGATGCAAAGACGTGTTAGATAATCGTTGATTCGATGCGATTTCACAAGAACGTTAACGATATCGCGATTGTATAACGGTACGACGATAAACGTCGCGATGGCACAGAAGAATAAACGAAAAAACATTAATATAACCTGACGAGCAGAGACGAATTGAGTAACGCATTTCTTCGAGCGATTAACTCCGGAATACATCGTTTGACAGGCAACATCGCGAGATGAGATTAATCCTTTGATACGATTTCACGATAAATACTGTTGTTATGTCGATTGACGAAACATTTTTGAACGATGTTTTTATTAATTCTTCGATCGTTTAGTGAGGTTATATCTGTACGGCGTGCGTGTACAACGATTGAAATCGCAGCTCAACAGCTCCGCGCGCGGTCGACGCGGTGAAATTCAAGGTCGACAGATAAAGATGAATTTTTATCGTTTTAATCTTTATCTAGGGACATATATCGGCGCAACGAAGGGATGCGTGTAAAACTGGCATTCGTAAGTAAAGGAACAAATTTGAATCACACGTTTTTCGCGACAATATTACCTTTTATTACGATCGTTAATAATTGTACGGCTGTCAACGGAATTCTATTACAAGTACGTCTATGTATTCATGAATTTTATAAATTTAGAGATGAACACAGGTTTTTTATGTCCCGCGCGAGAGATTTTTCACACATCCAAAGTCCGACGATATCGCTTTCGGAGCGAATCTCAGAGTTTTATTGCGACTCTCGATATTTCGCGCTCAAGTAATTGAAAAAAATTGTATTACACGTTTTTCGCTATAATATTATATTTTATTGCGATCATTAAAAAGTACACACTTGGTAAAGAAATTCTATTACAAGTACGTCAATGTGTCCACGAATCGCCGTGATTCAGAGATAAACGAATTTTTTATACAATACCAAAGTCTAACTATATCAGTGAGTCGGAGACGATCTCAGAGTCTTATTGCGACACTGGGTGCTCGATACATCGCGGATAATGTAAAAAAAAAATTGAATCGCACGTTTTACGCGATAATATTTGCTTTTCCTGTAACACTCTATAGTTTCTCAGCGAGAAATAAAACTAATTTGTAATTAAACTTTTTTCGCATTAATATTAAGTGGTTTATTGCAATTATTAAAAAGTGTACACTCGTTAAATAAATTCTATTATAAATACGATATGTTCACGAATTCTAGAAATTCGAAGGTAAATCCGTTTTTATACGTCTAAATTCTAACGATATCGTTTGCGGAGCCGGTCACAGAGTTTTATCACGACATTCGATGTTTCGCTACGCGTGTCGTAATATTCGGCTCTCTTGAAAACGTGAATCTTCAGCAAAACCACGTCTTGGCCGGCTCCTCGTGTAGTCAGAAATTAACTCGCAAACTCGTGCTAAAAAATAAATAAAAAAAAAAAAGATTAATATGGTTTTGAACATTAATTATTAACGGATCTTATCGGCATTCCGTATAAACGTACATATTGCTTGGACCGGTATACGGAGGGGGATTCGGACGGATGTACGGATTACAGCGTTCTCCGGTGGCTCTGTAGAAATTCGAATAATCGTAAATCGTTTCCTTATTAGTTAAAAAAAAAAGTAAATACCTGGGGCTCCGTTGCAAAGAATCGGTGGGACTCGACGGTTTAGCCGATAGCGATCTCAAAGTTCCGCGTTCCGAAGTAGCGTATTGAACCATTTGAACGCCGTTGTTGCCGACACCTTCCACAGGTGACGGTTCTCTCTTCTGGCTATTGACAAATAAATAAATTACGCAACTCCAATAACATAAATCGGGCGAAAAAAAAACAAAATATATTACATACCAAGCGACGTTATAAACGACATGCTTGCAAATTAAGTCTCCGCTCAGCTTAAACAAGAAGAAGCCAATCTAATTGAGTAGAGAAATTCAAAACTGTTAAAAATAAAAAACAACTTGTAAAAAAGAAAAATAGCTATTAAAAAAAAAAATGGAACAACGATAAATCGTGCAAAAAAAAAAAAAAAAGCCGAACGATACATTGAAGGGATTGTCGTTGTTAAGTTTCTTCACTCATTGTCTGTTAAATTATTATTCCGCGAGTTCAATACGAATTTCTCGACAGAGCACTCGACGTTAGTATCCAAAAAAAATCGTCAAATCGAAAAAAAAAAAAAAATCGCGTTTTTTTTTTTACCTTTCGCGAATTTCTTTTGGTAGTGTAATATTAAAGAGCTCGTGAAAGTACAGCTCTGACTCGGGATCCGTCCTATAATTTTGTTCAAAGTTATGATACCTTCTCGCGACAGAATCGACTCCATTCGGGTAAAATTGATGTTGCGCTATACTGGAATTCTAAGAACATCGACAGCGTTCCTGTGTTCGATGTAATCTTACATTTTCTCGTGATGAAGACAAAGCGCAGTGCTCAATAGACCAGCGAGTATGAGTAACAGAGCTGCTGGTATGAAGACCGTTGTTGCTATTTCCTTCATATAACTTCTCGTCGGTATATCCGCTTTGGTAGGTCGCGCCCAGTGCCACTCGGCGTGTCCCGAGATTCCGGCGGAAGGTCGACTGATAACGTTCATACTGGGACCTCGTTGCGCGCTCTCCTGATGCAAACTCTGATTTTCCTCTATCTGCAATCGTTTCGCATTTCAATAGTATTATCGCAAAAAAAAAAAAAAAAAAACACGTCGCATACAGTACTTTGTCTATTATTTGCAGGATTAAAACAGCAATATTAGGGATAAAAAAAGTGTTTTATTTTTTTTATCGGCGATTAAAAATCGCATCATTAATCCCAAGCGATTGTTTATTTATAATAGGATTCGGATAATGTAAAAAAAAAATCTTTAGGTCCAAATATTAAAGTTTTTAGGCGAACTGTAATTTCTTTTTTGAATTAGAAAAAATTTTAATGATATTAAATCATTTCACACTGGGAATTTTTTTGCGCCATCGTAATAACGGTGCGAACAATCAATTGCATAGGATTTTTTTAAAGATTTTTTTCACCGAGAGAAAAAAAATAAGAAGCTTTTTGGTCGAAAACTTCTGTTCCTTTATCTTACCAGATGAAAAAAGCACCAATCGAGGATAAATCCAGCCTCGCGGAAGACAAGTTCTCGTGAAGTTTTCTTGAACATTCGGGGACAAGGAGATCGGATCCAAAGGGGTTTTATCTCATCCTGAATCGCGGTGAGATCGTGAGAGAAAGGCACGGCGCTACCCAGTCGTAGAACGACCCTGTAAAATCAAACGGGGAAACGCGATAGGCGATAAATAAAACGCTTCGACGTTATCGTTACGGCTGTTGCGCGTCTCGTTAAACGCACACAATATCTCCCCGCAGGAAGTGGCAATTATAATTTGCTTTAATGCCGTAGGAAACGCGAAATATTCGTATCCGTTGAGGGAACGTTTGACGCGGAAAGACGATAGCGAAAGATTGATATACATATATAACCGCGTTAACGAATCCTTGTCCTTACCCTTCGGGTTCCTCTGGATGCAAAGGCTTTCTGGCACCAAGTTCAATGGCGGAGGCCAAGAAAGTTAAGTAGAGATCGCGCGCCTCTACCCACAGAACTTTCCTGCAAAAAATTAAATTAATTTCGATAATCGGATAAAAGTAATTTATTTTATGAAAACAAAATAAAAAATAAAATCAATAAATTAAAAAAAAAAATTATACATTTTTTTTTTTAAATTATGAAATTTTTTTTGAAAAATTATGAATTTTTTTTTTTTTTTTTTATAATAAAAAATAATAAAAAAAAATAAACAGAAATTGAATTGATTGAACAAATGAGATACCTGAATACGTCTAGTAATTTCTCCATCCTCTCCGGTTCAAAGGTATCGTCGACGTTGAGATTATCAATCTTAACTTGAACTTCATATTTGGTAAAATTTTCTTTCTCTCTGACGTTCATATCCAATACTTTGTAACTTGTATCATACGTATGTTTGTTAAGACCAACAATTTCCAGCTGGAAATCCAGTTGATTCTTCGGCGCGACTCCATAGAGATATCCCTTTCTATGTCTCTCACTGTAGGTATAGTGAATCCAAGGCGGTAGGTCCGGAGCATTCAGCAGAGACGCCTGATAGGAGAAGTCTGAGTGCTTCGACGTTACTAAATAATTAATAAATTCGATTTGAATAAATTCAATATAAATGTTTTTTACAAATAAGTAAACGAAAAAACATAAATAATCAATAAAAACGTAAATTAATAAATTAAGCATATAAATGATTGTTATAAGTTATTGTGGCAAATCATCATTGTTGATAATTACAATTCTGTGACTACTATCACTTCTCTACTCGCACAATGCAGGTACAACAGGTATGACGAAGATTCGTGACACAAAAAAATACGAGAGTTTTGAGGTTACAAATTAAATCGATTTTAATAATTGGAATACAAACTTTTATTAATAATAATTAATTCAACGTACATAATCAATAAAAATATCAATAAACAAATAAAATAAATAAATAATTGTCATTAGTTGTTGAAACAAATAATTATTGTCTTTCGCTAAATTCTGTTTACAATTTTTTCTCCAATCAAAGAATGCAGGTACTGCAAGAATCATGAAGATTCGTGACCCAAAAAAAAACAAGTGCGTTGACACAGGCAAATAATTTAAAAATTCAATTTTAATCATTTCAATAAAAATGTTGACAAATAATAATGAAAAAAACATAAATCATCGATAAAAACATTGATAAACAAATAAATAATTGTCATCGGACGTAGCGATAACGGTAATTAATAATATAATCGTAATTGTTCGATTGTAAAAATGTTTTGCTTACTATCGTTGCTCCAATCGAACAATTCGGGTACAATGGGTATGACGAAGACTTGTGACACGAGAATTGTTTCGGCGTTTATCAACGCCGTCGATGCGACCAGCGACAACAACACTCTCGCATACATCGTAGTTCGTTTATCTTTTTATTACGAAAGTAAATTATTAACGCATCATTCATGAGTTTACGATGTCCGGAGAGCGTAAGTAAACGTAAGACACGCTTAGCCGCGGTCGAAGAAGAGTGGGGGGAAGGGGATTGGGAAAACGGGACAATTGCGTACGTGCGAGTAAAAGCGCGCACGCGCTACGATTTACGTTCGAGCCCCTCTCTCGCTCTCTCCCTCGCGCTCTCGGCAAAAGTCTCCAATTTCCACAGCAGGCTTTTCTAGTTTATGTGCATAACATTTCTTGCGCAGTTCAAGCTCGCTGGCGCCAGTGTTTTCGTCAATCAGGAGACAGGGCCGTCGCTTCGAGTAGCGTTTAAAGTCCCGAAATTTCGAGTTTTCTCTCACGTTTTCAGTTTCGTACGAATTAATTTGTAGACCAATGAACTCACGTTTGCTGATAAACGTCAAAGATCTGAGGCGTTCGCGAGTCAGGATAATTAATCCGTCACGATAGAACAGAAGCTCGAGGATTAATCGCGTTTAACGAGAGAGCAATTATCAAAAACGAAAGTTCCGACGAAGTAGTGGGAGTGCCCGCGGGGTTCTTCCGGAAAATCCTCCAGCGGATACGGCATTGCCTATTGACGTCCAAGCGAAGTAGGCGTGGTTTCCCACCACCGCGATAGAGGGTACACAGCGAGAGAGCGTGTGGAGAAGAAGAAGTGTATACAACGAAGCGATGGTACAAGGATATTATATTTTTACCACACGACACTCTTCTCTCGTGGCTCAACGACTCGTGTTATTCGATTATTAATGATGTGCGTGTACGTCGTGGGGCGCGATGAGAACGAGGTGAGGTGCAAGATTGCGGTCACTCGCCGACACGGGGGTTGAAACGTTCGGTACTCGGCGGTTACTGTCCGGCACTCGCGACCTCCTGAATTACGTGTTGTTATTTTTTTTTGTTTTCGGGGGGGGTTTTTTTTTTATCGCCGACTTAAAGCAAAACGGATAAACGTAAGAGATAGAGAAAGAAAGGAGAGATCGAGTACCCGGTGATAGTGCTGTGAATGAGGTTGTTTAGTGTCGGTCGGCTTAAGAGCCCCGTTACTGCTGCTCTTATTGCATCGTTCGCGAGAAATAATCGTTTGACAAGGGAATAAACAAAAAAGCTACGTCGCACGATTATCGTTTCTACGACGAGGGTTTCTCCACCCACGCAAGATATACGTAAGCACCTGCCAAAAAACACGAGGGGGAGAGAGACGAGTCGGTCACCGACTCACGAAGAGGCTGCATAGTTTGTTTTTATTCTCTCGTAAATAAGTGTCAAAATGTCGGGTGGCATTCCCGTCCTCCTAATCACTGCCAATGTTGGCAGCATTTTCGAAGAGGTAAGCCGCCAATTTTTATTTTTTTTCGATCTTTTGATACATAAATTTCGAATTACAATTACATTGCTATAACGTCACAAACGATCTTTGATTGTTAATAAACTTTTCATTTATCGTTTGTCACTGTTGACACCAATTCCAAACAAATGTCGATTCATCATCCGTCAATAGTTGCAAAATCGTCGTGCGTAATTGTTGCTGCTATTCTCAAAGGAGATTCTACGCAAGAATATTATTCGAATGTTAACTTTTTTTTTTTTTTTTTTTTTTACAGCCCGGAGTGATGCTGAAAATATGGACGGAGGAATTTTTATCTGTGAGTAAATCATGACGGAGATTACATTTTTTTATTATATCAATGAAGGAAAGCATGGACCGTCGTGACACAGTTTGTTATCTCTTATTTTACAGACTATATCGCGTCTTGATCCAAAATTTATAGCGCTGCACTGCCAGGAAGTCGGCGGAAAGAATTATGAGCAAAGTATGAGACACGTTGAGGACTTTGTTAGGTAAGCGTAAAGAAGTAATCAGTTTTATCTTAAATACAAATGCTTCAAAGATTCGCGTTTTTTGAAAAATTTTTTTTTTTTTTTTTTTTTTTATATCGCAATTGTTGATTTTCGGATGAATGTCTCATTCGCTGTTTTTTTGCTCAGTTGCAAAGCTTCCTGCGAGGCTTCTTCTAATAGCGTTACTTTATACCCCAAACTAATTGGATAAAAAATATATGCAGACAGAGAATCATTGAGGAAAAACTTGTTTGGCAGAGAAAAGAATGTGTGTTTATTATATATTTATGTCGATTTTGCGGCGGCGCTGATGCGACGGAAAATCGTTAAATAGAATTATTTAACGCACCAACGATATTCCGCTATAAAAATAGATAATGATCCGTCGTTTCACGGTCGGGTTAACTTCGTCAAAGGGTGGTCCCCTCCCCCTGTAACTCCGCTCATTTAATAATACCTCTAGAAGGGCGTGATGAGAGCGCCAAGCTATCGCTGATGAAAAATCAATGTTGTCTTATAAACGACTAACGGCGTTTACTCGATAAATTTTTTTTTTTTCTTTCTTTTTTTAAAACGATAACTATTTTTGCGCTTGAAACACAGGCTATTGATGTCGTCCGAGGAACTGAGACTCTTCGACAAAGTTAGGGTTTATCTGGACGAAGATTTTTCCTCGGCGGAACATTTTACGGTACGTAGATATCGCAGCGTAAAAATCGAATGGCACAGAAATCAGCAATGTTGATAAAAATATTTGAAATAAATATTTCGAATTTTCCGGGAATCTCTGTCCGACGAATGAATTGTTTTTTAATTTTCCATATTATCACGGAAAGTATTGAAATCATTTCGTTCGAATCCTATGCGCGGAAAGCTTGCGAATCGCTCGTAAAGCATTCTAAGAGACGCAGTTAAGAATTTCTCCCTGAGTCGCCGGAGGATCTGCGTTCGCTAAAATAATTCTTTTCTATTTTTCACATTAATGTAACGAAAAAAATTACTTGGGAATCATTTTTTTATTATTTATTTTATTTTAAATAAAATTAAATGATAACTCTGAACAATTTCAATGGAGTAACGTTGCTAAATTCCGTGCCATCGATGTTTCGATGTTTCCCGTTAATAATTCTCGTAGTTCCGATGACGAAGAAAGATTTTTGTGTTTTCAGGCCCTCGGTAATTTTTATTTCGTACACGAGTCACTTAAGGACGTATTATTGTGGGACTTTAAAGGTTCGTAAAGCAAATACGGAACAATCGATCGTAAATAATATCGTCAATCGTGAAAAATTCGTAATGTAATTTCCAGAGTGCACCTTCGTGCCGGTAACCGGAAAGGAGGTTCATTCGGGTAACATAGAGGCAGTAACGACCAAAGAGAAAGCAAAGTTTCCACAGGATTTCTTTCCCGAGTGCAAATGGTCCAGAAAAGGATTTTTACGTACACGATGGAGCGTACGTGGGACGGTCTTTGATCTCATTAATATACACTTGTTTCACGACGCCAGTAACTTCATCGCGATGGAAACAGTGAGTTTCAACATTTAATAAATTCATTGATTAATTTTTTTTTTCGGCGGATAATTATCTACCAAACGAAAAAAAAAAAAAAAAATCGGATTCATGATCATTAATAACATATATCTATCGTTTACAGTTTCCATCGGTATACAGCAAGACGCGCAGAAGAGCGCTGGAACATACCTTAGAAAGGTTTCACAATGATCAGTATGCAAATGCGCCGTACTTTCTATTCGGAGATTTCAATTTTCGTACCGACACATCCGGCGTGATAAAGGTAACCGTTAGCTTCATTCGAGTGACGAAAAAAAAAAAAAAAAAAAAAATTTACTATCATCGGGTCAATAATTTCGGTACGCATGCAAACGATCCTCGAAAATCGTCTTAAAAGCGAATCCAATCTCCTTACAAAAATATTCCTTGGCGCTGTTTACTTAACCGGAGCATTGCAACTCTTGTAATTCTATTATTCACTGTGATTCACAGAAACTTACAGAAGATACTCACGAAAGCAAGCTGTCCAGTAAGGGTAATATTTCTAGATTACAGTTTCGCAATAAGGATGAAAATCTCATACTAACGTTAGGAAAGAAGGAATTTTCTCATCACGAACACCGTCACGTCTTTGCCGAGAACAACGGTCAATGGGTGAGCATACGGACGATGTTATGAATAACAATTATTTGTATTCGCCGATCGTATTGATCTAAAAGAGTATTATACATTCGTTCGTCTTTGGTTAAGTTGCGCGAATACGATAGAGAACTGGAGGACTTTGATGGCAGGTTAATCGAATTACCAATCAAATTCGTACCGAGCTATCCGTTCGAAGAAGACGTTGAACAGGGTGCGAATTATATGCAAACACGGGTACCCGCCTGGTGCGACAGAGTATTACTCAGCCCCACTGCGCAAACGCTAGTCGAGAATGTGAGTATCGAGATTCGAAGAATAATACAAATTTCGAAACGGCATTCGCCGTATTAAGGAGAAAAAAAAATCCTATTGGAAATATTGAGGATAAAAATTGGAAATTATTTCCTGCGGGTCTTTGGGTCCTAAAGCAACAGTTTTATTTTAAAAAATTAAGAAAATCTTCCAACGAAATCGAGGAAATCGGAAGTTTGAGACGTTAGATTGTTCGAAAATAGTATTCAAAGAATTAAAAAACAAATAGATTTTAAAATGTATAATTGCTGAAAGAGAAGGGAGTTGCATTTTGAATGCCTGAAAATGTGATTTTTTAGTGATTTTTTTCACTCTTTCCAACGCGTGCAGCAAGTAAACTGATAAGAATTTCACGTTTATCGAACTGATGATATCAAACAATGGAGAAATTATTTAAATTTTATTTAAATATTTTGAACAGCGCGCAGGATGCGTTTTTCATTGATTAAAATGTGATGATACCAATCATTAGAAATTAAGTAGAAAAAAAAACCAAAATGTAATGGTTTGGAAAACAAATCCAATACAACTAAAAAATTCGTCAAAAATTAATTTTTTTTTTTTAAGTTTGTTAACAAAATAAATTCATAAAAGCGTACAAGAGACTTTTGAAGAGAACGTTGAAAACTTTATTAACTCATTAAAGAAAACAACTAAAAGCAAATCACTTTTTAGAAAAGTGTTAAAAACCGCACTTTCTGATTTTCTTTTTTTATTACCATGAATACTGATTTTTTTCTCGTACTGTAAAAAATAAAATAATTTTCTTATCAATTTCCAATTATTGGGTATTATATTACTTGGAGGCCCCAAAAGCACAGAAAAAAATATCAACTTTCTACGATATTTCCCACAGGAAAAAAAAATAAAAATTTCCACCCCGTCCCTTAAATCGTCTACAATTATGTAAAATCTTTTTCGTTTCAGATATCCTCATCCGACGCGGTGGAGTACGGGATAATCGGTCCGACAACTTGCATGGGCGATCATAAGGTACGACAAGAATTGCGCCACTATCGTTATTTACCAAAAAAAAAAAAAAAAAAAATCACGAATTAGTCGTGGCTATTTTTTCATTTTTCTGTTAATACTGGGAACATTATACTTACACACTATCTTGATTCGCATTCTGATGATTCATTCTTTTGATGATTATGGTGCAGCCTGTTTTTCTGGAGTTTCGAATGAATCTCTAAGCACTGAAAGGTACCTATATCTACGAACTTCTCTGTCTGTTCTCTTTGTCTCAATTTATTTCACTTTATTTCCATTAATTTTCTCTCGTTTTTTCCTCCACTTTGTTATATCTCCACGTTGTTATCATTTTAACTCCAAAAAAAAAAAAAATTTATTAATTTCGATAATAATACGTAATCAACATATATATTCATACATATATAATGTATTATATATGTATATATATGAATATTATAAATCCTCGTCGAGGGTTAACATTAATATTGTTGTTCCCCGAAATACGATCATTCATTCTTTTTCGGCTAACGCGACCTTTCCATTGATCTTAAAAAAATTTCACTCACGCGTAAAAATGCAGAATTTCGATCGATGTCTCTATTGCGATTACGGTACACAATTTCCGCCATCGAATAGTATTATTTTACCTCTCCCTCTTCTATTCGCGACATTTATATCTGTCGCCGAGCCACCAGAGAATGTTTGCATCGCGATTAAGGGAGTGTACGACGGGGATCCGTCGTCAGATCCATCAGACTTTAGTCTCCCTGTGTAATATATCATTAGAAACAATCCATACCGTGTAGAGGCCCTCAGAAACCCCCGCAATTTCATTAGAATCTGTGATATACCTCAGAAATCTATATTACTAGGAAACCCACCCATTAGCTCCAAAAAAAAAAAAGAAAAAAAAGAAATCCGTTCGCGCATAAGGTGAAGAAAGCACGGTATTTAAATGAGATCTCGTCCGTTTTGTTTTCCCCTTTTCCAGCCAGTCTACTTGAGGGCTATGCTTGCCTCGGATGCAGGTATGATAAATTGCTGCAGCTTGAAAGAAGCATCAAAATATTGCTTTCGAGTGCCCGAAAATTACGTGGACTTGTTATCCATGTTGCCTGATTGCCGTAGTTGCGCCAGCGCACGTTCCCTCTCCGTCGACCGTTCGTCAAAGCTTTTGCACGCAGCACCCACAGAGCATGATCCCTACACGCCCGATAGCATGGACAGTCCGAGTCCCAATGCGATAATAACTTCGGGATACGGAGATACCCAGGAATTCGTAGCTTTAGATCACGCGAGCGAATCGTCATCGAGAAAGTATTCGCGGCTATTCAAGCGGCTAGACGCGGCGGTATCGCCGGCCCTTCTAAAATCAAAGCTCGAGCTGATAGCGAGAAGAAAGAACGAGGATACGGAATCAATGACTGAGAAAGATACGGAATCGAGATCGGTAGAGTGTCGATTGCATTCGTGGCCCGATATGGATGAGAATCGTGAATGGAGCGCAAGAAAAACGAGATGCAACAGCGATGTTTCATGGCAGAGATCCCATTTGCTTACGAATTCTTGGATACAGAATAAAACTCGTCAGGGCTATCGATCTTTCGCTTACTCTCTGCACAGATCCTCATCGGATTCGAGTCCAGCGGATCCCGGAGAATCGGTTTTTCAAAACGATCTCGTGATACCGAGGATAGCGATTATAAATCCGAGTAATTTTGAGTCGAATGAAAGTTCGGTGAATATGCAGGAGGATTGCAGACTCGCGATTTTGAGTGGCGAAGGATTGATTACTCGATGTAACGAGGCGACGAGCGGCGAGGGTTCGAGTCTCGATACTTCGGACGATACGCGCAATGATCGACGCAAAGAGACTGATAAATTGCCGACTTCATCGCGCGCTATGGATAGCGGTCTCGACGTTGGTGAGGATGGATCGTCGAGAGGCGAAGCCGGTTCTACGCCGCCTCTCGATAATGAGGAACTCGAACCGCACGAATGGACGAAGAGTCAACCGATAGATATCGAAACTATAGTCAAAGAATCGAACGATATCGGGACTACGATTCTTGGGGAAGAATCGACTCTTTTGGAAGAACGAAAGGCGATTAGTTGCGATCCGATTGATGATAATTCATCGCTGCATCGTCAGAGTAGCATTAATATTCGGGATAATAGTACAAAAGCGAACGATAACGAAATATTGCGATTGGACAGCAAGCAGGAGATGCTGTTGTCGAAAAATATAACAAGCGATACGGCACAGTGTCAGGATACGTGCGAAGCGTCGAATTCGGAAAGAGAGAATCTTAAAACGAAAGCTTGCAGAGTCACGGAGAGATACAAGAGAAATATCGTTGGAAAAAATGGCACGAGATGCACGCGTTGTTGCTGCGTAATTTCATAACGCAACGAGAAACTCGTATCCAAGAAATTCATCTATGGATTTATCATTTTGTCCGCTGTCCTTTATTTATTGCTTCCTATAACAGAACGACTGTATACTACGTTTGCCGTAGTGACTCCAAATACGTTTTAATTTATTTATGAGAAATAGTATATATTATTATTATTATTATTATTATTATTATTATTATTGTCTTTTAGACTCTCATCACAGTATCTTGTCATAGAATTTGATTTTTTTAAAAAATATTTAAACGCAATAAGTCGCATTCCTATTACTATAGAACTGCTTCGTCGTAATCGCGTGAAAGTTTTAGAAATACAAATTGCGAATTAACGCGAACAAAAAGAAAAGCGATATTCTTATCGATCTTCGATCACATACGATGCTCCTTTGCGAATTAATTTATTGTATTTTTAATTTTTTTTTTTTTTTCGCGTACCGACGAACGGAACTGCCAAAGCTAGAAATTCGTGTTAAGTTTCGAGAGATATATTGTAATGCGTAGGATAATTGTTATTTATGTGAACTGAGCTTAGAGATTCTTGGACTGTTTTTTTTTTTTTGTCGCTCGATCGCGACTTCGCCAAAGTTTTCGTGCACTTTAAGTCGTCACGAAAATGAGAAGAAAAAGAAAAAAAAAAAAGAAAAAACAAGAAAAAAACCAGAAGACAAAGATCAGAGACCTAAGAACTTCGTCTAACTTACTACCTCCTTATTAGATTAATCAGTAGCTATCGTAAAACAAGCGACGATCCAAAAACTCAATACGACACGCGTGCCGGCATTTTCGATGTGGCTGAATATGTATTTTAACGTTTTCGTCTCTAAGTCGCATGTGCACTGTAGACTCGTTGAGATCAGCGAACAAATATCGATTGCCATTTTTTTTAGTTTTTTTTTTTTTTTTTTTTCGCGTCTACAAACTTTGTACACTATATCATTTCAATTCGACGAAAATGGCATATTATTCTATATTCACAAAAAAAAAAAAGAAAAAAAAAAAAAAAAAAGAGTTATACATTTACAACTCTGCGATCTCACAGTTTTTTTAAAAATCTATCACACAAAATCTTTGATCTGCTATACACTTGGCGCGCACTGCGAAACATTCCTGAATCACTAACAATTATTATCTGGTTTTTCAATATTTTATTATTTTTTTCACTGATATATCGATGTTGTTTATCGCCTAATGGATGTCTTCATTTTTATTAATTTAATTACTCGATTTTTGTTCGAACAATAATTTTTATCTCTATGTGACTATTGGATTGGCCTGATTATTATTATTATTATTATTATTATTATTACTATTATTACTATTATTTATTAAATGTATTGTCATCGTATGCTGAATTCCGTAGTGTTAATTAACGTTACCGGTATCGCGATGTACCAATTTTCCTATCGTAAATTTAACGAATTTTTTCGCATTACGGAACAGCTTACTATGATTATTTTTATTTTCTTGGCTATCGTGAAAATTCGTTGTGATTATGAGGGAGAAAATTGCATCGTAAATTTGAAGAGAGAATTCCTGGTACAGACACGGTGCAGTTGAATCACATTGCGAAAGAAACTACGAAGTCAGGGAAGTCAGAGCCATCGAGTTTGGAGAGGCGTCACGAAGTCTGCAACAACGGTACAGCGACGATAACGCGGTACATCCACATAAAACACGCCGACTCACCGGTGAAGATCTTCCGCGAGACAACAGTCTAATTCGTTCGAATTTAGGTATCCGATCCAAGCAAATTTATTAACCGAGAAACCGATGTTTAGATCGTAGAAAAAACGCAAAGCAAAGAGAAAAAAAAAAAAAAAAAAATTATCAGTGTAACCCGTCGCAATGAACAATTTTATCGATATTCTAAATGTCTCCGTGTTCCTATGATGCATTTTTTTTTTTATTATTATTTAACTTGAATCGTTTTTTTTTTCTTTTTTTTTTTTTTTTTTCATATTACCCTCTATACTTGTGATGTTAAGAAACTAAGACTACGCAATCGCCGTACTTACGTATTATATTGGGGGATTTCGCGCTGTTACGCGTTACGCCCGCCGCGAAACGATTTTAGGCATCGCTCGATCGTGAAAGATTTTTTATCGGTTCTTCACGAGTCAATTCCATCGTTACTTGATTTTTTTTTCTTTTTTTTTTTTTTAATTCACGAACGTTTTTGTCTGTTTGGGTTGGAATTCTATTGGGAACGAGTACCGGCCAAACCGATCATTGCAATCAAATTTGTTTAACAAACTTTGTTTGATTTAACTTTGTCGGCGTATAATCTATACTTTCCTTTCGTAAGTCTGCGTTTATCAGCCATTCCTTCAAAGTTAGATGATAGATGAATTATACGTATAATGAATTAGACTCTAATGTGTTAGGATATAATGATCGTAAATGAAAAAAAAAAAAACAAAAAAAAAAAAAATGTTATGATTCAGTTGAGTTACTGAAAGCGCAGGTGGATTGAGAACCGCGACGGCGTCTCGATGCCGAGTTGCAAAAAAAAAAAAATTATTGATTAGTCTTACCGTTCCTACCAAAATCATCTTCCTGGACGAATTTTCGTCAAACTTAAAAAAAAAAAAACAAACACTTGCATAAGAGATTAATCATTCTGTCATAGAGGGAAGTGAATGTTGTACTTTTATAAATATGCGTGTACTTATATTTTGTAATGAAAAAAACAACAACAAAAAAAAGAAGAAGAAATGGGTATCTTGCGCGATATTATCACGCAGCGAACAACAATGTCCCGAAGATCGAAACTGCATTGCATTAAATATCGCCCGTTACTAGAGCCCCGAGTATTGAACATAGAAAAATCGTCGTGCAATAAAAAAGCGCTCGTTGAAAAAAAACAAAGATCGCGAAATCATACGTATAGCAACTAGAATGCGATATACCTGTTTCATGTATTGTTCCGAATGTAGAAAAATAAAATGATGGCTCTGATTTTGTGAAGTTTTTCAAAAGTAAATCGCGAGATAACCGAGTCGATTGAATATGAAATGATCAGTTTTTGTTTTATTTTATCGCGAATTGCGATTAATCGAAGTGCGATTTATTGAAAGAAAAAAAAAAAGAAAAAACATAATTTACTTGTACAATTTTGGATCTATCGTGTCGGCATTGGAAAATTCCAGAATGAGACTTTGTCCATCGATCAGCGTCTTATCGTCGAGAAGATCCGACAGCGGTGTGTCCATCCGTTCGGCAACGAGAACGCCCGTCGTGTGATCGAAGAGTCTTAGTTTCTCAGCGGTCGCGACGTTGTTCGCGTTGAGAACACTGAAGGATTTCGCAAATGTATCGGTCACCTTGCCGATGCTCCACTGTACGCTGACGAATAATGCTCGCGCCTCGGTTTTTGTAGAATTCGTCTTTGTGGGGTAAACGAGAAAATATCGTCGATCGTTCGTCGGTATCGTTTTTCCACCAGTCGCTTTTCCCTTCAGTCGCATCAATTGTACCTATTGGAAAAGAAATCAATGGGTATTTCTAAAAAGTAATAAAAAGTAATAAAAATCAATAAAAAAAACAATAAAAATTAATGACAATCTATAAAGATGATTAAAAATTGATAAAAATCAACAAAAACCAATGAAAATCAATAAAAATTGATAAAAATCCGTTGAAAAAAATAGTATATCTATAAGCATCGAAATTGCAACAAAATAGTTGTCTCGAGTTATCTCATGCGTACTTTATTAGCCATCGCGACATTCTTCGATTTCTTCAATGCTTCCTTAACTTCCTCATCCGCCGCCGTTTTTGCGATGGTAAATTCCGCTTTGGGCCTCTGCCATTTTTTCAATTTACTCAGTCTCTCCTCCTGACTCATCTCCAAACATCCGTGATAACGATGTTCGACGCAAAAGTGCAATTTACATTTGACGCACGGTATTTCGACCGGCGATTTTTCGTCACACGTTTCCTTGGAGCATACAAAGTTCTTGATATCACTCTCCATAGCGGAAACATAATTGTCCGGGCATTTGGTACAATCGTGAGACGAAGTTTGAAAATGATTTTTGCAGAATATCGCCTCGCAGTGTTGACATGTAAATGGCAAAAAATCGTTTTGTTTGCAGTCGGCAACAGCGCAGTGAGAGCCCAAATCGTGAAATTCCATAGCGACGTTTGACGAACGATAATTCAGGAGAGACGCAACTAATTGTGAGAAGGAGTCGGTGAATGAAGATGATTTTCGCTCAGCGTACCGAGCGCCAAATTGTTCCACTTTTGCTCCAATTCCTTGAGAGTCATGTGAGAATCGCCATTGTCGCTTTCCGGATCCGGCAATTCGGTGGACGGCACAACTATCTCGTCTATCGGAAGTTTTTCCTTTCTCCAAGATTCGTCTATCAGTTCCAACAATCTACCGTCGCCGCATACCTGACTGTCCATACTTCGCGGCAATCTGGGAATCAGCGAGAACTAAAAAAAAACAATTTTATTGAGCGATAAATACGCGTATCGCGACAATCGAACTTTGTTTTTATGCTTATCATGCCGACAATAGGTTAGGCCGATAAATTTTCGTGCGTTGTTTAGAGATTAAATGTTAGACATCGATGAACGTACCGGAGAAAACAGTGAGGAACTTTGTACAGCACGTTATTACTCACAAACGCGCGGCACGTATAAGTTATTCTAATTATTAATAAAAACGTAATTTCTGTCAATTTCCTACCTATTTGCCTGAACAGACGGCATTATACTGTTTTTTTTTTACCTACGAGTTTTTCTGCGTGTGTTATTGGTACGTCATTCAGCCGCGGAAGACGCTGAGATCGAGATATATCTCGACAAGCCAAGCCGACACAACAAGCGGCAATTTTTACCACGCGATTATTGTCGAAAATATTAATTAACTCATTTACGCGTAAAGTACCGATAACACGAGTGATTAAACAACCGCAACAATGAGCAAAGCGCATCCTCCAGAATTGAAAAAGTGAGTAAATCGTTTGTGTATCAAAGGAAACGGCTAAACCTTCGGCGGGAAAATCACTCAATTTCGAGGTTATAATGACGAAAAACGTTTGTTAATTTTCTGTTTATTTAATTTTCGCAGGTACATGGACAAGCGATTGTCGCGTAAGTGTCAATTTATTACTTTCTATTGTTCACCGAATATTTTCGTATCATTGTTTTGCTAACTTTTATTATTTTATCGGATAAACAGTGAAACTCAACGGTGGTCGGCACGTCATCGGCATTTTGCGAGGATTCGATCCGTTCATGAATATGGTCATCGACGAGAGTATCGAGGAGTGTAAGGATGGTACCAAAAACAACATCGGCATGGTGGTAAGTTCTAAATTATTATCTTCCATTACATTTAAAAAAATTTTTTTTTCAATATTGTTAGTTTTTTATATAAAATTTTCAAAAACTTTAAGTGACCTTTATATTTCAGGTGATACGTGGAAACAGCGTAATAATGCTAGAAGCGTTAGATCGGATATGAAACTTGCGCCTAAGAAAAATCAACAAATTGTATACTTTTAAGTTAACGATAAGGAAGAAAATAAATGCGAGATGAAACGTGCGACATCAAAATTTATTGCTTGATCCTTTCCTTACAAATTGTGTGAAACATTCATAGATATACGCACCATAGTATATTTAATACTGACGTAATGATCATCACAATCGTTTCTGATAGAGTAAACAATCTTATTTCGTAGACTATGTATTTTCAGTTTCATTAAAAATAAAAAAAAAACTGATAAGATAATTGTACTATTTATTATAGTGATGTAAAACGTATTAAACTCGTCGCGTATGTAACAGGAACGAAAAAAAAAAAAAGAAAAAGTAATGTAGTATGTATGGATGAGCTTATTTTTTTACGGGGTTCATGCTAAAGGTATTGAAAAAATATTATTTTACAGAAGTCTCAAGGGGGGGGCGTTTGTATCTGAAATTCGCGAGATCGCGTAACGTACTGAATATTCTATTTTTCGCGAAATGTAAAATTATAGAAATGACAAGGCACTCCATGTTTTTTTTTTAATCAGTTTACCGATTGAGGAACGACGTGGTATGCAAATATTATTATTAATATATATATATATATATATGTTTTTTTGTTTTTTTTTTTTTTATAAAGAACGATTTGGCAAGATAATTCGATTCGACTTTTACACCGTCTTTGAATTATCGTTTTCCGAAATCGCGTAACACCGGCATAAAATGAATTAATTTTTCAAACGTATTTTCAATTTTACGTCAAATTACACAACGCCCGGAATATCACAAATTACAGTGTTTCGACGATCGTTGATCGCTTCAATATTCCTTAAAAATAAATTACGTTATCAGTTGCACGGCAAGCACAGTCCTTTCGCTTTTTTTGTTTTTTTTTCTTTTTTTTTAATGTACTATACCCCGTAGTAGCACCGTAATCGGCGGATTTTTTCAAGGCAATAATATATGTTATTTACTACACCATTAACTCGGAAATTTCTTGATATTTGCGTTTCTAAGATATAATATTTAATCGGTAATATGCATCGAGAAAAAAAACAAAAATTCTGTTTCCCGTTAGTAGTTGCATTTTCGTTCGAAAACACGTTGCACCAAATTTTGAACATCGAAACGCGGTGAGACAACAATATCATGCAACAAAAAACTTTTTTCAAACATAATCGTGATTACGTTCTCTCGCAAGTATCACATATACATTTTAGGCAAAAATATCGTAACGCAAAAGTGCCGATAATTCACGACGATAATCGTTTTCGATTTTTAAGTCCGGTGCGTTAATTAGCGATTGAACACTCGTGGATCTGGGATACACTCCCTTCGGAGTGTAATGAGAGTATTCCTTCGGAATACGAATCCCCGATAACTCGAAATCGTTTTTTTGATGCCACGAAGCGTTTCATAATACTCGGATTTACGAAACGATCGAAACTATATGCGATCGTTTCATCGTGATGTATGGGTATCCAGCGGGTCTGTTTCCGGGGACAATGCTAAGCAGAAATAACGTTGGATTAATTAATTTCGGTGGATTATTTCGGTAATCTTTGCGAAGCAGTAAAGTCATCGAGTACTCAGTCTTTATAAATTCTTTTTACACGTTTTATACGAAAAACTTGTGAGAAATAGCATTTCCACCGCCTTATGAAAAAAAAAATATATAACATTGAATTTACGATATATAACGCAATTAACGCGAAAAAATCCGAATGTGCGAATTGTACGCAGTTTTGGTGAAGATGAATTTGCAATTTTTATTTAATTTTGACGATTCCGACGATAACTTGTTTTCTTCGTTGAAATATATTTTACTTATTCACCGAAAAACTTCTTTTGTTTGGATTCTCAAACAGAAGAAAAGTTTACTTAATATCGTTGCTCTTTTTTTTTTTAATGAATCAATAACTAATTTTTGAACGACAGATATTATCAAAAATTCGCTTAATTTCAATTAATTTTGTTTAAATTTAAAATTTTAAAGTTTACATTTTTTTTTTCACGTAAAATTACGAAATTTTTTGTGATATTGCAAAAAGTAAAAAAATTTCGAAATTTTTATTTCTTCGAAATTTATTACACGGTTAATGCGTAAAAGCCTCCAATATCGATATTGGATATCATTTTTTCAGTAAATGTATTTACGTATCAATAGATAGAATTACTTAAAGATTTACTACTCTTTGATTCAGATGCATCTTACTTCGCACGAGTTTCTCGTACGCAACGCTTTCAAACATTTTGAAAATCTCGATATTCGAATAACTCTGCAAAAATTTATATTTCGAGAGCAAAAAAAATTGTAATGCTACTCACACGGCATCGAGACTTCGTCATCGTATTCCTCTATCCTTTCCGGAAGATCAATTCTCGCCGTTTTATTCGTAACCGTATTATCTAATTGTACGACAAGACTATTGTTCCTTCGTCGAGTGAGTCGACGCACGAGACTTCGTTCGTTGCTCGTTTCGCTTCTCTTCCTCGCTTCGCTCGACGAATTTCTTTTCCTCTTCGACAAGCCGCTCTCCCGTTGTACGCTATCCTCATTCGTCTCTTTACCTCTGTTTCTTCGTAGCATACCGGCCTCGAGACTGCGTTTGATTCTTATTCGATTCCTCGCAATGGCTCTCTGATGCCTCTGCCGATCGTATTCCTCGACGGCTTTCTCGTCGGACATAACGTGTTTAGCTTTCAAATGAAGCAATAGATCGCCATGAAGAACGCGAGAATGACAAAGCAAACATACGATGCGACATGGATGATTCTCCAATTCGATTTTCGACTGAAAAGATTTATTGCAACTCGCGCAATTCAACGATTTCTTGTCCGCCTCGATATTCTCGTTGGCGTCGTCGGCGTTCACAGATTCCGCTGAATCTTTCTTGTGCATCGTAACTATATGTTTCGTCATATTGTAAAGATGCATAAACGGCTTTTTGCAGAATTTACATGTGAATTTTATTTCCCCTTTGTGTTTCGCAATGTGAAGCTTGAAGTACCAATCGGTGCTGAATTTCTTGAAACAGAAGGAGCATTCGTAAGATTTCGAGTCTCTCTTGGCAACCAGTCGTTTTCGTCTGCTCCTTCGTGTACCGGTTTTAAATTTCTTAAGTAACGTTTCCGTTTTCGCTTCGTTTTTCTTCGGGTCTTTAATCACCGCGTTGCTTTCCAACTTTACGACGCTTTCGACATTTACCGGTTTCGGCGTTTCCGCGGGTAAAATTTTCTTCGGCGATTTAACGAAAGCCGCTTGTGGCTGATTAGGTGTGTCGGCGACGAGGCAAAATTTCGGAACGCCCTGAGTGTGATGCATCAAAGACGGTTCAGTCTTCAGACTCGCGATCGGTACCATTCTTATAGGCATCAAAAAAGGATTATTTCGCGGTTGAGATGAATTATTATTTTGTGATTGTTGTTGGGACTGCAAAAAATTGCTGATGGTAACGGGTTGCATGAAATTATTCGCCGACATCGCGGTGATCGTGATGAAAGGATTGCACTGCGTCGTCGACAAAGTCGACGACGTTGCCGATCCCGTAGATTCGTTTGCGCTAATTTGCTTCGTGTTACTCGCGTTATCCGCGCTCTCGGAACTCTGACGCTTTCCCACGAGTGTTCCTGGCGATGGAAAAACAAGCGGCAAACGCGGAAGCTTTCCGTAAATTTCGGATAGTTGTGTGTTCGGCGTTATCGCCGCGCCGGTTACGGAAGTTATTCTTATCGTCGGATGCTGTTGAATAGGAAGCGCCGCTTTCGGTATGACGATGAGCTCCGTATTGTTTTGCAAACTTTCCATCGCCCTATCGTGACCGTTAACGGGATCGGTATAGTCGTTTTTGTTTACTCTCGCGGACTCGAGTATCTGCAATTCTCTCTGTCGCATTCTGTCCCGTAAAATTTTTCCTCTACTCGCCCGATTGTGTCGGTACTCTATTCTCATTTTGCAATTTTTGTGATTCATTTGCGATTTTCGTGTTTTTAGAACCACAAGACAAATGTCGCAGGTGTTGGAACGATCGCAACGATGACAACGAATTATTGCTCTGCGGCAACGATTGTGATCTACGCTCAGAGCGTCGCAAAAATCGCTATCGCAGTGTTTAGCAATAGGGGCGTCAATTTCGTTGGCCTGTATATTGACGGCTATCAAAGGATGAACGCCATCTGCGTCTCTGAGCTGTTGAAACGTCACCTCGCAGACGAGACTCTCGCAGGGTTCATAATGACCGCACGCCTTTCTTTCGCGTCTTATCGGCAGAAGAGCTATCGCTGATTTTCCTTCGTGTTTTGACGGCAAAAGATGTTTGTCCTCCTCGCTGTTGACGGTTGACGATACGCCTTCCGTTAAACTCATTATAGGTATCACAGAGAGTTCGGGTTTTTTGTCAGTTTTTAACTCTATCGTCACTCCATTGCTGGCGTCACGAAAGAATCTTCCGTTTGACGAGAAATCATTGACGGAAGTGGGATTTTGGAGATAAACGTTTTGCCTGTTGAGAAGTCGTTGCACCGACTCTGACTGCAGAACCTGCGGAAACGGAAAATCGTTTATGGGGATTTTTGACGTAATGACGGGGATACTGTACTCACCTCTGTAAGCGTAGACATTGATTGATTGCAGCCAATTCTCGGGCTGTGTATCGAAACGATTTTTGGCATTGGTGCATAAGCCATTTTTTTTTTCGATTTCTTTTTCTAACACGATTACGATGCAAAAGAATGTTTTATTAAAGGTGGCAGTGTTCCAAGAGTTTTGTGTTGCTAACGACGAGTGCGGGAATACATTAATTCATAACAATCAATCGTCGACAATGTACGACAATGTATATAGTCGAAGTTCCTGTAGCGTCGGAGCGTCGATTGTGTTTTTTTTTTTTTTTTGTCTTATGAGATACCAATTGGTATCCTTGTCACACGACAGATCGTTTGTCTTTTGACGTAACCCAATTATTGTTTCGTTGTTATGCGGCTACAATGACATTTCTTTGATGTACCGTAAGAGAAACATAATTAATCAGGCTAATTTATATCCTCACACAAAACCGATTGCGCGCGCACCGGGTTAACTCGCTGCAGTGAGGAGTCCGGTGGGCGAGCATCAGCCAGCGTTAGCGAGCATACTACCCGACTACTATCGCATACTAGTTACTATATATACATACTATAAACACGTTGCGTGCGCCACTCGCGATTTTGCGCCATTCACCGCAAGCTGACTGGTTATTGCCGTTGAAAACTAGAGTCACGGACGTGTTTGGCTCTTCGAGTTTTTTTGACCGATTAAAGTTAGTTGCGCGCCATGCCGGCTCTACGGAAGGTTCAGCAGATCGCGGTTGTGTTCGATAGGGAACGCGTGTATCGACTATTGATTAAGTTGCAATCAATTGACGCGGATAAATGTAACGGGTCGTCTACTGGCGTCCTCTCGATCTCATTGCGAAATATTTTGTCACGCGAGTTACTCGATGGGAAACATAACAGCGCGAAGGAAATCGAAGGTACGTGTTTTTTTATGTACGACAGTAACCAATTCATCCTTCTGGATTTAGTCACGTGATACACCTGTCATTAAAGTTATGAATGAAAATATAATTCATCGAGAATATTCGTTCGTTGAGGTTGGTGAATTCATTTCTCATGTACCTCGTAGATCCGGGCTAAAATTAATAATATCGATAATACGTTGTTTCGTAAAACTCATGTCGCTTTGTACGATGTTTACCTAATATCTACATAGCGAACAAAAATTAAATCGTCGAAAAAACACAAGCAAAAGACAGAGTTGTAGAACGTACATCGTCGGACTCATTGCATATTCTGTTCGACCTTTTCGCGATGTTTTTATTCGTGGACGGCAAATTATACAAACCTTTATTTACTTCGTCTTATGAATAATTACGGAATATTTGCGAGATTTTTCGAGTGTTTCTCTTTAAGAATTTGTTGAACTTTTTTTTTT
Source organism: Buathra laborator (assembly GCA_934046635.1). Lineage (NCBI taxonomy): Eukaryota > Metazoa > Arthropoda > Insecta > Hymenoptera > Ichneumonidae > Buathra > Buathra laborator. Next base: position 18,672,935 of record OW203893.1, on the reverse strand, counting down.
CTTCAACCATTACTCCAACGTAATATCTTCGTGTTTTTCTCTGCACAGACGGCGAAAACACGCAAGTGCCGTTTTTTTACGATTAATATTTGATAACGAAATTAATAAAGAAATATGTGTTGACGCAATACGTTCAAATTATTAATTATTCTCTCAATGCGAGTGCTTAAATACGCAGTGAGTTGATTCCAACTGAATATATCATTTTGAATGTCGTTCACATAACTGTACGATGCTATCGCGTACGGCGTACGGTCCAATAGTTCGTATGATTTACGAATGTATGCGTTCGAATCTTTTGCTTCGGTCAGTGATCGATGAAGCACGCAACGAAGAATGTCCTAATCGTCGATCGGGAACCACCGTGGAGACTCAATTCCTAAGCAGTTATATAGTTATTTCTCTTCGATGTATACTTGGGCAATTCTCTTCGCTTAAGTATAATCATTATAATAATAAATATCGTATTACTGTACTTTGTGTAACTTTCGCAATGAGTACTCTGGCGTAATGAGAAGAAATTACATAGCTGGATCCACGGATCAGATGTCAGCATGGTGCGCATAGCGTCGCGATGTTTTAGATCGATATCGCTACGTTTCGACACGATTCTGATACTAAGTACAGTAAAATCTCGATTAACCGGCAGCGTATTAACCCGCGAGGAAATTCCAAATTTATTAATTAATTAATGAAATAAAAATCTGAGAAAATTAAGAAAATTAAGAAAAATAAAAAAATTACGAAAATTAAGAAAATTAAGAAAATTACGAAAATCAAACAGATCGATTTCGGAGTTAGTTGCCCCGTATAATCGATGTAATACTGTAACTAAAATTACAATATGCATACTTAACACAATTTTTAAATTGTATATTCTAAAAATGTATTCCTGCCATACCACAGACAGTGCGCAAACGCGCACACTTATACACTCGTATAATTAGAGTTTGAAAAGATATCTGCGAAACCCTCGACTCTGTTTTGACATGATAATTATAGATGAGGATTGTTAGATGTGTTATGCCGTAGAGCCCTTTTCCCGGAAGGCGGTCAAATTTTTTTAATTTCTTTTTTCCTCCGATACAATATATTTTTGCCGAAGGCCCCGTGTTGCGCGCGCAATTAGAGTTTTTGTTTTTCGCGCCTCGGTGATTGAGCGGAATGCATATCAGCGCGGGAATAAGTAAAGAGGGAGGGGAGGTATTAAATTTCATAGCGATTATTATTATTATTATTATTTTTTTTTTTGTAATATCAATTCCTATTTGCATCGAAAGAAATCAAGCGGGTGCAGAATACGCGCGTATATGTATACGCGCAGCGTCTTCGGAGAGCAACCCTAACGGACTCGACAGTTACGCCCCGCGGGGTTAAACTGTCGATAGATGTAGAAGCGGTTTGTTTAGACGCGGGCATAATGCGCGTCGAACCCTGTAATCATCGCCCGGAATGGGAGGGATCGAATATATCACGAACTCCTGACTCTGTGGTCTTTACGTTCGAAACGAAAAGCGAGAGTCCCAGACGCGCCGCGGCCCCAATAGCACCTACGAAACGCGAAGGGAAGATACTTATCTACGCTTCTTCTACTCGGCGAGAGAGTCTCGCGAGCATTCGGGTTGGCGAGATCTTCTACAGAACTCGCCAACTTCGTATCAACTGTGTTGCAAATATATATATATATGTATAGCAGACTGGCGAATCGCGCATTGCACCACGAAGAGCGAACGCAGTAGGAGGGGCACTCGGAGTTGGAGTTAATTTGCGGTTTCGCTCGTATTTTCGGCTACTTTGTGGCTCTTCTTCATTCGTTTTATACTTCATGTATATACATCGAGAGCTCTCGGAGAACGATGCCCACAGGTATTTTTTCGGTAATATTCGCCGTGTGTCTGGTGGCTACTCATTAATAGACCACCATTCCCGACTGGCATACCAATACGAAATCGGTATATAACTATATATTCATATATGTAACATTATCGGGACTAATAGGAATCTAATATAGAATCTTCGGCGCTAAAACTCTCTTCATCATTATCCTCGCGATATCGATATAATTTGTGAAGATTTTCCACTCCGTTTTTAGTATTTTAAGGGGTACGGCGATTTTAGATGAAAATTTAGGGGAAAAAAAATTTCAGGGTTTTTTCGATTTTTTTTTTATAAGGGAAAAAAACATCGTATCACTAATCCTTTGCCATTTTTTGTTGAAATATATGTTGTAATCATGTAAAAAATTTTTGGGTGAAAATATTACAAATTGTGAGAGATTCGTAATTTTTTTACAAAATATTTTTTTTTTTATATATTTAAAAAGAATGGAACTTCTTCTACTGTTATTTTATTCGGATCGGGAATTTTTTAATCGATCATAATACCACTCCAAATAATCAATTGTACGTGATTTTGAAAAACATTTTTTTTAACCAATCAGAAACAATAAAATACGCCTTTTGACTTAAAAAAGCCGAACGCCCCTCAAAGAATTTCACTCGTCAAATAAATCCCAATGATCTCTCGACGTCGAAATTCAAGTAATTCGGAAAATGTAAAAATCGACTTAGCAAAATTTCCAATGAGAGAGTTCTCCGTAACAGAGTTTCTCGATCGTGTATGACATGCATAGAGTTGCGCGGTTAACAGGATTCAGCATGGGAACGATCGAGAAATTGGTGAAAAAAAAAAAAAAAAAAAAAAAAATTAGAGACGTTATTGGGATTGCATCCTCACGATCTATGGAAAAGTAATTGAAGCTTCGCGGCGTGATTGCGTCTTATCCCGTGCATGATGTACATCTCGACGCACGGTGGGGAATGATGATTCGGTGTGTATCATATAGATCCCCTCCCCCCCTTTGCACCCCTCTCTTCAATACCGTTGGATAGTCCGAGACAGAGACTCTCGAGATGCCGAGAACTATTAATTTATTCTCCGGCAAGTATAGCCCTAAGTACGGTGTAAAGGCGCTTCGAGGCATGAGATCGTATCCGATCGGTTGCTTCGATCACTGCAGCAAGAAAGCCTATGTACGCGCGCGAGATGGCAGCCTCTCCGACTCCGATGAGAATCTCTCTCGCTCTCTCCGGATAGAGACTGATTGCAGGGTGCTACGGGCCGGTGTTTGCTTTATAAATCGTGCGCAACGCGGGATATCGTTCTCTATACACTTCACGGCGCGCTCTGTACTTCGGTCGGGAAGAGGGACGCGATCTTTCGAGATATAAAAAAAAAAAAGAAAAAACAAAATAAAAAAAACAAACGTAACTATATATAATGGGTGAGAGAAGACTGCGTATTTGCCAGATGTACGAGAGTCCGATTGATATCGTTGCTATAAATTCATCGAATATATTTCGATTATGATTCATAGATTTTTATCGATGTATCCTTTCCGATGTGAAGAAACGTAGGATACATTATGTATCACGAATAATAATGGCACCTCGCGCACGATATTCGATTGATAATTAGGCACGAGCGGTATAGATGTGTATCACGATATATCGGTGTTATCGGCAACGATCGCGGGGGCATCAAAATTTTAATAGACAGCACGCGAGGAGAGTCAAAAAAAAAAGAAATAAGATAAATAAAGTATTATCCAAGCCGCCCGTTTCGGAGCCAAAGTTTTGGAGCATCGAGTGCCCCGCGGGGCTCTCGGTAAAGCAATACGAGAGTTGTGTGTGTATCCCTCCGCGAAATGGTTTATCCTCGATGTGTTTTCTGCCGCAGCTTTTGCGAGGCATTCACGTTCGGTAAAGCTGAAGTCCGTGGTTTCTTCTCTCTTACCGTCTTCTTAGTTGCCGCGTATATTCTTCCCTCTCGCCGCGCAGATACTTACAATTAGGTAATAACCCGGTGATTACGTGTGCCTCAGTTCAGCTCGAACGGGACGCGTATATTCTCATCTTTTCGTACTTTTTCATTTTTCTTATTTTTCTTTTTCATTTTTAATTTTTTTTTTTTTTTCGTATTTTTTTTTTTTTATTTGTCCCGATCACCCCGCGTTGCTCACACGGAGTTTTGCCAACAGCGGCGCGCACACAGTGCAAACACGCCAAGGGAAAATGATGATGATGCTGATAATGACGATAACGACGACGGCGATAATGAGAGGCTTCGTGCGCGAACTTGGAACGCACTCGGAGGCGATCCGATTATGAGGAGAACATGTTTTCAGACAAAGTTCACGTATAATGCTCGGGCGGGCAGGCGGGGGGGTGGAGGGCGGGAGGGCAGTAGGGAGTTCCGTGAGCGGGTATTACAGAAACACTAAAAGCAGCAGGTTGTTCCTCGATATTACATCTCTTCGGAAAAAATAAAAATAAAAATAATAATCTCCGATTCTTGTTGCGAGAATACGAAAGAAGCGATCATCAATCACACGTGAGGCGCTTCGTAATTATCTTCACCGATATTCGAAGCTCGTCGATACGCAAAACAAATTCATTTAATATTTAGATTGTGACCGGTCAGCGATGTACAATACAAATGAAACGCGTGGAAACTAAAAATGCGGGAAAGTTATGCGTGGACTATATATCAATCAATCTTACGCGCTGAGTCTATAGATATATCGATTAATCGAACCCAATTACGTATATAAATTATATGTAGAGAGCCTTTATAACATTTCACTTTTCCCGGCTTTACGACGGGGGTCGTTGGAGGATAATGTTATTTTTTTAATTTATTTCAACACCGGAATCTCGTGAAAGAAACGTGACCCACCGTACACGAGAAGAACCTGTCCTGTGGGGTATATATAACGTATATATAGACTTTAGTTATGCACCACGAATAGATCTCCGGGATACGAAGAACCGGGAGGATAGAGATCGCAGTTGATGCCCGGAATGGTTCATTAATAAAATCCTTCCACTATATCCAGTTTAGTCGGATTAGTTGAAGAGCTTCTCTCTTCGGAGGTTAACGTGATTTTCTCGCTCTCGTCTTCTACTGTATCCGATGCTATACAACCCCATGAAGGATCTTATATTCCCGGTTGACTGCCACTGGTCTGCGTCGGGGAACGCCCCCTTGTTTGAGAAACCAAACTGCTCCAAGAGACGAGACGCGGAGAGGGAATACCTGCACGAGTGCCTCGTACAACCGTATGCCCTCTCCTCCTTCGTTTTGCTTTTCTTATTATTATTTCTTCTCTCGTTTCGCCTTCTCTCTTTATCGCAAGTTCTCGTAGTTCTTATGCTCTCGTACGCTCCTTCCGACGATCTCTGCTAAATCCGAGACTTCGATGTGCACGTGTGTTCGTGGCGAACGATCGCGTATCACACGACGGCGCAGATACAAGACGCGCGTGTATTCCGCGTGTGTAGAAAAAGGAGAACGAAGCAAAAGAATGCCAGTGTGGTGGTTTCCCAAGGTGGCCAGTAGTTAGCACTCCATTACACATGCTTACCTATCATCAGGGCACGTCAGTGCACGCGGTTTACTCCTGCAGCACGATTCCTCCTCGCGCACAGGATGAATATTATATTCATGGACCGAGGATGATCACTGCTACGAATGCCTCGACGTTTCTTTAGCGTGTACCCGGCACACTATCGCATGTCGATAATCCTGTATTACTACCTTTTTTTTTTTCGATTTTTTTTTTTTTTTTTTTTTTCTTTCGCGAAATAAATAACTAATGTTGCAAAATATGGAAATTATTGACAATGTAGAGAAGTTCTCGAGAGATCGAAATATATTCTCGTGTAGGGATTCTTCCGTTTTTCGATGTGCAGAATAACCGGGACAGGCGCTTTTGAAGGGTTTTAAGGGGATTTTGAATATGTAATACGAGTTGAAAGACATGGAATTACAAAGGTGCGTTGCGATGAATTGGGGAGTCGGGATTTTTTGTACGGTATCACCTCGAAATCTTTCTTTAGTTCTTTCAACGAATGGAACCGTAAACTGATGGAAAGTGTTACGTTCATCAAACCGATAATTTAAATAAATGGAGGATAATTTAACAAATGGCTTTGAATTTTAGTTAACTATTATCAACAGTGCGGAGTACACGTTTTGTTACGATGAAAAATGAAGCAATCGCGATTATTTTAAAATTAAGTAAAAATTTAAAAAAAGACAATAAAAAATTATAAACTCTTTAAGGAAAATACGTTAATATCGTTCAAAATTTTTATAGCGGACGTATTTTTTTTAAGTGAACTGTTTTAAGAGAAATAGAAAAATAGTAAAAAGTAAAAAAAACCCCTTTAGGAAACGACAACAATATCGTTGAAAACTTCATCAATGATCTTTTTCTTAAAAATAAAAATAAAAATAAAAAGTTACGAAATCTTTTAGGAAACGGCATCTATAGCGTTGAACTTTTGATTAACTAATGATTTTCCTCTTATACCTTTACGCATACCGATCTTTTTCTGTTATCGTATAAAATAAATTAATGTTATGATCGATTTTCGATTTTCCGCGATTTCGGCTATCCGTGGGCACCACGATCCCTCGTTGCCTCTTAACTGGAGGTTGTACTCTACAGAACACCCTTAAGATTTTGTCGATAAAATATATTCGCGAAGCGAAAATTTCACCGAAGCGGAGTATACCGCGTTATGTATCACGGGGAAGAAGTAGATAAATAAAATGCTCGGGGGCCAAGAGATGATATCCGAAGCGGGCACATCGGAACGGTAATATCCGAAGGGTAATTTTCGGTGAAGAGCAGGAGGAGCGAAATAAAGTGTGAACATGCCTGATAAATTTGGTTAAACGGCCGATGATTTGGGGCCCTTGAGCCCGAGATACGGCAGCGGCTCCGGGGCGTTATTAGTAACGAACTTATGGGTGAAACACGCCGATCCCAATGGAAGGTTTTATCCACGAAAGACCTTAATGCCGCGAAAGACGTGAGAAATTGAGGAAATTTCTATCTTCTATCGTTTTATCGCACATCGGTGAGTTTCTACACCGACGTGATTGCGATTCGCGATTCTATGTTAACGATTTTTCACACGTTCACTAATTTCCGTTGTGCTAATTATCGTGCAACATGTCATGTGACACGAAAAAGATCGCAGATATGCGTTCAAATTTAACGTCCATGATATTCTACGGATCGTTCCTCCGTCTATGAAAATCAATATGGATCCTTTTGTCGCAAGATAAAAATAATAATAATAATAATAAAATATAATCATTTTTTCAATAATTTATCACAATAATAATACATAACAATGAATGAATAATTTCTTTGACATGTGTAAAAAATTGTTAAATTAAACGTAATGGAAAATTAAAATACCTTAGTATATGGATTTACGAACCATTCTTGAAATAAAAAAAAAAATGACTTACCAAATTTTTCGTCACATTGCAAAAAGGTGTTAAACATTTCAAAACACATGTATTTTGAAATTTCCGATAAATCCCCTTTATAAAACCTGTGTACCCGATATATATCTTCCGAGATGTATCCTATATATATATCGACACATCCATTATTTCTATGAGGGTTGCATTTGCATCAATCCGTTCGCATACTTCCGAACGAATAAAATCGTAAAGGCAGAAATCTTAATTTTCAAAAACACCATCGGCAAATTACTAACAATCGTAACTAACAGATAAAGAAAAGTCAGACAACCCTCTCCGTAAGTCAATCATTCCCGATCATATCTTAACTCGAGGTGACATGACTTGTGTTTGTCGAAAATAATTTTCTTGCGAAACCGGCCGATTGCGAGTAGAAACACCGCGAGCGATGTGTACGATCGGCCGCGATCCATGGAAGCACCGCGGCTCAGGGACGACGATATACGTTCGAACGCAAGAGCCCGCAAGGAGGGATGCTATAATAAAGCCGATACGGGCCACGGTAATGGGCCATAATGAGGCATCCATAAGTATAGGTAATGATCCATGGATGGGGACGGGGAGGGGGGGCCTCTCGAAGGCCTGCGGGTACCTCGCCGATACCCCATTTAGTCTCCTCCTGCGCTCTCTTGTACCGGTACGCTTACATATATGCGCGGCTTTATCCTCTCGGCATTCGTGCACTTATTTACTTATTTACTTACTTATACACTTATTTACTTACTCGTTTACCGAGTTGGAGGAGCTCTTTCGTGTTCTCCTCTTCGCCCTCCTTCCCTCCCTTCTTGTAACTCCATCCTTTCTCTCCTCTTCCTGTTCGCGTTCGCTTTCGCTTCTTCGGCTTTATACCCCCTTACGCCCTGCTGACTGCTGCCAGGTCGCAGTCCCCTATGGAACGCGCGTTGCCCTCGCCACTCGTCTCTCTTTCTCTCCCCGACTCTTTATCTCCCTCTGAACCTGCTGCTCAACGAGAGAGAGTCGCGAATCAATTTAATCGTATCCCGTTCCGAGAAAATCATAGGTGCCGGACGGTTATTTAGCTTTAAGATACCAAGGAGGGGGGGCCAAGCGATACCGATGGTTCTCAACCGAAAAATCAGTAACTCTACTCGATACAAATGCGATGAATGTTTTGAAATTCTTTCGAGAGAGGCTAATGGCTTATCCGAGATCGATTCGTTAGAGTTGACACGATCGATAGATCGCGGTCCCTACGATTTAGGGTCAAAGAGGCTTCGATCGATTCTCCTCGGGTTACCTACCCGCAGAATTAGAGTCTCTACACCGGTGGTTCTGTATACATACTCTCAGGGATTCCTTATTATCGGCCAAAGTGGACTGTAATTGAATGTCAGCGAAGAACACCCTGAAGCCTTTTTCTTTTACTTGCTTCTTCGCTTTTTCATTTTTTTTTTTTTCTTTCGCTCCGTTGGCGAGAGCAAAAAAATAGTAGCGCATCGATGCGATAATTTACGGAGTGATGCTGATCGCTTAGATCCGCCCATTATACTGACCACCAGCACACGGAGGGGCTTTTTTGTTTGTCGACTCCAATTATCACCCATTTTCTCGTGTTCGGCTAATGATTTCTTTTTTATTATCAATTGAAAAATACCGGAGACACGCGCATTGCTGATTGCAATGATTATTCGACCAGCGAGTTGCAACGGTTCCGTAACAAAAAAAAATCCCTTGCTAGAGAGTTCTCCGGAGGAGGGGAAGCTTTGTAAACGAGAGTACAATGGCTCAGCGAGCATTGATCGCGCGCCAATCTTACAGGGCATATTATAATTGTACGTGTAATTGATACGTATATAGCTATGAAAGTTATATCGGAGACCGAACACGACAAAGCCCGGCAGCAGGTACGCGGCAGTAAAAGAGCGCAAAGTAAAGTACGGACAAGGGAATCAAGCAACAGCGTCGTATGTACTTGTAACATATTCGCATACCGGACGCTCTCTCCCCGTTGTACAGCCGAGCGCTGTGCATCGAGGTTTTTTTTTTTTTTTTTTTTTTTTTTACGCTCGCCTTCGTTTCTATATGTATAATAAACCCTCTCGCCGCGAATAAATGGCTTGATTAAACACGCCATTTTGCGCAATGTAATCTTTAGCATTCAGGTTTCATACCCCGACCCTCCCCCTCTATGGCGTTTCTCCCCCCGGCGCGCCATTGTGTCTCACGCTTTCGAGACGCCTCGTCGATCATTCTACCGTTTATATACACCATATAACGTTGCATTATAGTATTATGAATTGGATTCTTTTTTTGGACAAAGCTACGACTGCGTCGAGAGCACAGCGCTTTTTTTGCATTCAGCGATAGAGGCAATCTTGCCGACGTCCCTTTCTCACCTCCGCGGCGCGGACCGTCTCGATTTTTTTTTTTTTTTTTTATATACGCGCAACGATTAACCGCGAGACGACAATCACGCCTCCGTTCAACCGTCGCTTAGATTTTTGTCGTCGAGAACGTGTGGAATTGTTATAAACACATTCGTACAATAGCCTTGTAAATTTCTTTATCGCGGCTTGTAATTCGCGACCATTGCGCATTGGCGAAGGGGATGAATCTACAGGGGGGGGGGGGGGATGCTGGGAAATGGTCCACTCATTCAGCGTCGTTTTGTGAATAAAGAAACCCCATTGTTGGCCAAACTATATCCGATTGAAATGAGAACAACACAATAGCTTGTCTCGAGCATTACGACTATGACTTCGATAATTTTTTTTTCTGACTCCGAATATAGAATTTTTTTCTTGCCACTCGCGTCAATGGTTGCCTAACGATTTTTACCGCTTTCGGTAATCAGAGTCTATGGATAGAAAAATTTCTTAACCGAAAGTTTTTTTCGTTCGTAATATTTGTTTTTTTTTTATCAAATCGTAACGAAGGGTAGAGAATTTTTTTTTCCCAGACTTTCATGAAAATTTGAGTACAATAAAGGATATTCGAAAATATCGTTCAATTTTCACGAGGCTGCGATCCCGCGGAAAAAAAAAATTGTGCACCTGCTAGAGAGTGCGGTGACTTTTGTAACGCGAGTCCAATAGAGTGGACTGTTAAATATCGAATTGAAAAGATTTCACGCGATTGACGATTTCACCAAACAAAGAATATTGTATTTCTTATGTCGCGAGTATCATAAACTGTTACAATAAGCGTATAATAAGAGATCGCGGATCGCGCGAGAGAAGTCGCGAATGAAGTGCGATTGCCTTTCACGCGTTCGCGGGGAACGAGGAAGCAAAAAAAAGGAAGAAGGATGAAGAAGAAGAGGAAGAAAAAGAACACGAAGAAGTTGCGAACGGGACGGGCGTGCGCGATGCTCGCGCATTGGTTCACCGGTAGGAACGAGTGTGTGCACAGTCGCCATGTTGAAATCCCCTCCTATGTACCACGTGTTCGAGTTGGAGAACGATCGTTGTCTCGTGTGCACCTACGCGATAGATATCTTCCGACAATATTCACATACGAGCCGCGCGGAGCGGTAAGACACGTGGAAATCACCGCACTCCTAACATAACGAGAATCCATACTCTGTTTCGATGTTTGAGACATCGGGAGGATAACGCGGAAAGAGGAAATAAAAAAAAAAACCACAGTTTTTGCAAAGCTCGCGAACCTTATATATAAAAGGAGTGCAAAAGAGTAGAAGAGTAAATAAATGCGAGAGAATTCAATTTAAACTCCTCGCTAATGCTACCCTCATGGGAATTAAGTGTTTCCTGATATAGCGGACATCGGGGCAAAATGGACCGATTAAGAAATACAAACCGTTGTCATAATTTCAGCGGCATGCATTAACTATTTATTACGAAGTTAAATTCAATAAAAATATTTTGCGCTTCCGAAAAAAAAAAATATAGTTCGGGGGAAAAATGGGTCACCTTCTTAAAATCGAAAAAATTTATTACTGAGGGTTTTTGATTTGTTAACTTGAAATTCTGTGAACGATTCCGAACTAATGCCAACATGTTTGGCATTGAGATTAACGAAAATTGATAGGGTGGTTCGCATTCTATAAAACTCATTATTTTTCGAAAAGCCATTGATACTTTTAACTTTTAACTTTGTGGCTAATTTTTTTCGAGAAACCTTCAAATGTTTCGGGAGAAATTTCGACTGAAAAGAAGAAGTATTACGCGTTTGACATTACCGCGAAATTATCCTTCTCGTGTCTGTACTCTTCTGCCACGTGAGCCGCTGAACAGATCGCACAAACTGCTCCACAGGTAAAATATTCAACGTTTTTGCTGAGTATCCGCATTCCGCTTGTTCGTTCATTCGTTCAGCCGTTTGTTCGTAAAGTTCCGTTCAGCCGGGGATCGGGGCAATGGTTTAAATATTAAACTAAAAAAAATTCAAATAATAAAAAATATATTTAATATTTATTTGAATTTAATGCCATATCACTTGCGATTTAATATATATGAGTGGTAATCGATAGATAATTTAAATAACCCGAAAAGCAAGAATTGCAGGAAAATCGCGTCGAAAATAAGTAAATATCCAATACGCAATAAAAACGAAAAAATTAAAAGAAAAATAAATATTTTCTATGAAAATCCCTGACGATAATCGCAATAAGTTTGAAAGAATTGTACCCATTCGAAAAACGTTTCCGATGCAGTTGGGGGAACACCTGTTCAATTATTTTATCCGCGTTTCCCATCTGCATCACAGAAGTTTTCCTATTAGGGACTACTTATCGCAACCAACGATAAAACAATCTTAAAATCGACAATTTCGCTGGCGACGTTGTCTGCTTCAACGATCGGTCGATGATCGATATAATTTTCTGGAAAATTAAGTCAAACAGCACACGCGACGGTTACCGATCGATGAACGCGATCGATATAACAACGACATGCAAGTATTGCATCGACTGACATACATGTTGCGTCAGTTGATTTTCCACGCTTGGGGCTGCGATGATAGAGGATAGAGGATAGAGAAATTCAAGAATGTGAAATACCGCAGTCGGTAATAAAAACTATAATCAACGTTTTTTACGCGCGCTTAGAATTTACGGCTTGGAGAAGAGTCTCATCGAAAGAGGATATCGTATGTTATGATTCGATGAGATTTTTCGTTAATCCGTAAATGTCAACACGCATAACGAAAATTGATTACAGTTTTTGATAGCAACTGGACTCGGGGCGGGTGATGGAAGCGGTTACACATGTCCTTAACGTCACGCGTGCGTCATTCTCGGAAGAGAGGGATCTCGTCGGACGGGTATAAAAGGCCGGTTTCCGAGCTTCAAAATCACTTCGTTCGGATACTCTTAAACGAGAGTACAATTTATGGACGATTTCGGCACGCGATCTTATGAATAAAAACCTTTAATATCAGAAATTCTTATGTATCTCTCGTCACCAGCCGTCTCGATTAAAATAGTATGGAATTAGAAACAAACGAAAAGGGTATTATTATTTCGAAGCAAAGTAACCAGCGGAAAGTTAATCACGGGAAACATTGGGACCCGGGATACGTTTAGCGACCCAATTTGGAGTGACGGCTGTGGATAAAAAAAATTCGTTCAGAAAATGTCGTATTACAGACGTTTTAGAATATTTTTCTGCAAATATATTAATTCTATAAAAACGCCGAATTTAATATATTTCTTGAATCTCCGTAATTTTCACGTGCGTTTTGCCATAATATATGTAATTTTTATATAATTATTTCACATATATATATTTTATGTATTCGGCAGATATATAGAAAATATCTATCATATATCGAACTTTTTGCGATTCTATGTACATAGAAATATATATTTTATATATTTCTAATATATACTTTAGTTCTATGGGGACATGAGAACACGAGAATAGAGTTTATTAGAAATTGATTTGCGGCAGGAAAAAGGGTTATTCGATATATAGGTTATGTTTCCATCATTGAGAGGCATTTACCGTTGTGAACTCGTAAAGTATAAATCGTCGAAACCATTAACAGCGCCGTGGAACATGAGAAGAATGCGTCTCAATTTTTTCGATCGGTAACTGAGATTATAATAGTTGCGTCATTCCCAGGGGAACACAATCAATAGCGAATAATCGGAATTGAACGCTCGTCTTGCATCGTCCAATTCGCTTCACATTTTCGTCTCGCGTTTTAGTTTTATTATTAACGCCGAGCGAGGATGACCAGGTGTAACAAACGGTTATATTGCATTTTTCTTAATACGTTTCTTTGGTCTCTATTCGCTTAAAAGATTCAATTTAAATCGATTCAATCTTATTGATGACAATAACACGGATATAAATTTTCCATAACAGCAGATTTGTCCACAAAAATTTAATAGAACTACTGATTGAAAATAGCAGATGATATATACCGTATAAAAATATTAAATTGAAGAAATATCTTATATAATGTTATATACGATTATTATAATAATCATAATTAGCAATTCTATAATATAGCATATGATGATTTATAATAATTACAGCGTAAGTTGACATTTTAATGGAATAAAAATAATACACTAGAAATTGCCAAAGAAATAACGTATATTTTGGAATATATAAAAGATATATCGATTCACACTAAAAAACATTTCCGATCTCAGCAAAATTATTTCGGTTAATTTAAATATATTTCTTACCTTTACAAATATTGTCAGTGAAGTTAACATGAAAACAGTTGGTAAACGTAACAACATTTTTTTATTGCGTTAAACGAATCGGGAGTGCAGATACAATCGGTTTAAAAACAAACAACTGCGCCGCTAATTGCTCCGAAATATATTTTCGAACATCCGCGGTTCAGTCATCGATATGCAGACGATGCGAATTCAATATAATATTATTCACGATTCTTCAATGGCGCGAAAGTTTTGAGAGAATTTTCGGACAACAATGGACATCGAGACGGCGAGCCAAATGTTTCGACAAACTTCCTCGGTTCGCGCGTATAACGCGTGAAAAGTTAACGCTCCATTTGAGATCGAAATAAAGATATTTCACGATCAGTATCGTGATAACGACCATAACTGCGCGTCAATGACACGTTCATTGGATCGTAAGCTGCCAAGAAGAAGATTCGGTGAATAGAAATGTTACACGCACCAGTGAATACAGTGTTTGCTGACGCGTGAAAGATAAAACGCTCAACCGATGAAAATCGTTTTCTCGCATACGTGTCGATAGAATTATACACAATAGAATTACCGATATTCATAGGTGTAATAATGGACTTTGTGCGCAAACGTTGTCGTGATAATTCTTCGCGTATCCGAGAAACCAACAAATTTATTGAGATAATGCAAATTCTCATTTCCAATGCATTTGTAACGAATTAACAATAATTGCTTTGCAGCTTTATTAAAAGAAAAACATAAAAAATTACTTTCAAGTTCGCGACATTAATCAATACAATATTTTTATTAATTGAAGTGACGTCAAAAATTCATTTTTCGATTGATAATCTTTTTTCAAAATCTTCCATAAATCTGTTGTTTTTTTTTTCGTGTTGAGTTGTTAATTAATGAAATAATGTTGTCAATTTAAGTGACGTTGAAAATTGGATTAAAAATAATTTTTCGAATAACATTTTTTTTTTCAACTTCCGTCATTAATAATTTACTTGTCTGTTACTTTTCGAGTTCGGGATTTTGATCAATAAAATAATTGTATAAATTTCGGTTACTCGGGAAATTCATTTAAATATTATTTTTCGATGAATAATCTTTCCTTAAATTCTCTCATTGATAATCTCTTTTTTTTTTTAATCGAACAATTCGAATAAATCTGACGAAAGTCAAGACTTTTCGGTCGGTAAAATAACGTTAAAACAAATAAACCTTTTTTTCACTCACTCTCATTTGTCACTAAATCGTGTCGAAGAATCGTCGTAACCGTGTCGGATAAATAGTGAATCAGCTCTCGAACGTTGTCCGAAAAAGCGTCAAGACGAAAATGGAGCAAAGTGGGATACGCAAGGAAGAGGAAGAGCCGCGGCGAGATTCAGGAAACGGTTTCCTAGCAGCGGCAAAGTCTTCCTGGGGATAGAGGTGTACAAAAACGAGTATCTACACAGCAATCCCTCTGGTGTCCTCCCCCGCGGTGAGGAGCCGAGAGAGCCGCACACTGGCCGCGTTAACTGAGGGGATCACAGCAAGCCGCTCCACCCACCCGTTGCGATGTGAAACACTCGTGAGTCCAGACGTATTAATTAAACGACTCATTTTCATCGCGCGCTCACGACAAAAAAAAAAACAAAAAAAAAAAGTTAACAACAAAAAAAACTCGTGAGATTACCGCCCATCGCTGAGCTAAATGGGCATCTCGCGAGGGGTCCAGCGCGGGTTTCCCCAGCGTTGGCTCCATGCAAAAGGGAGGCTGAGGCGTGTTTCGTGCAAACTATTCGACCAATCGTTTCACTCCGCTTCGTAGCTCGTTGGACGAGGAAAATAACGGTCGACGCCTTAAGGGTGTTACCAAAACTCCCTCCAACAAACCGGCGAAACGTCGTCGTAGTGGGGGAGCGAGAGAATAGGAGCCGAGGCGCGGTAACCCCACTCCAGTGGCACGAGCGGACTCGTTTAGCCGGTAATTTTCTCAAACACTAGCAAGCGCTCAGGCCAGAAGCATCTGTCGGGACAAACGACGGGTCCGTTCGCTCCGTCTCAATACTCTATCTCTCTGTGAATCGCTGAATATAAGCAAAAAGTCCACGTTGCTACGCGAAAATAACATTATAATATTCTTATTCGACGCTACACTGCTACACGGATATCTCGTCTGGTGCGCGCTTTTCCGGTGTTTAGTTCTTAATCATTTATCATCATCATCATCATCATCATCATCATTATCTTCGCATTGTTAAGTTGCCGCGAGTGACTGTGTGTTCTTCGTTCCGAATATAACGAAAAAAATTATCATAGTGAAATAGTTTTCTTTTTTTTTTTTGGAGCACAAAGTTATTTTTTTTTTTTAATTTTTGGAGCGATCGACGAACCGATCGTTCCAAGTGACGACGTACAAGCGGAGAACGTTTTCCATCGAGATTAACGAGATTGAGAGTTCGCCGGTATCGCGGATGTGTCGCAGTGCGGTGAATCACCGACGGGGGTTGGGTGTCGCGATTTTCACAACATCGATTTTCGCCCCAAGATGAAAATATTCGTTTTCTAAAGACAGACTGACATTTGTCGATCGAAAAACGTCATTTCTTGAGTGAAAAGAAAAAAAAAAAAAAAAAAACGTGAGTTAAAAAAAAATCAGTGTGCAAAGGGATTCAGTGCGCGAAACATCTCAATGTCGAGTGACGACAGTTCAGTGTTAACGAGGACCGTCTCAACGGAGTAATTTATTTTCGCTGTGAAAAAAAAAAGAAAAAAAAAAAAACATCGAGTAATATATCTTTCGTGATATTCTCGTTGCCGTCGGGTAGCGAGAAAGATCGATCAGTCGGGTGGGGGGGCCGCCAAGGGGTGGGGAAATTTTGTCAAAATTTCCCGTCAGACAATAATATCTTAAAAACCAAAAAGTAAGAATATAAAAATTCAGAAATTTTGGAATCGCCGAGAGCGGTACGATGATGCCGCTCGCTCCGACGCCAATAGTCCCGGTGCCGTCGAAGCCGAAGATCGGCTTCAGCATAGACTCGATAGTTGGCGGTGGCGGGGGCGATCGGTCGCGCGATCATCAGGATCGTTTGGAGAGGCTTCACGAGAGGGTAGATATAGAACGGGACGATGGAAGTCCGATGGAAGTTGTCGAGGGTTCCTCATCGCCGTCGAGAGCCGGAAGAAGATTGCCGGTCAGTAGATCGCCGGGGGCGCATTCCGAGGGTTCCGATCGGCCGTTGTCGAGGAGTTCGTCAGTCGAGTCTTATCCGACATCGAGACGCACGCCATCCATGCACAACGGTCATCATCCCCACAACAACAACAACAACAGTAGTAGCAACAACAACAATAGCAGCGGCAATAGTCATCATCGTCATCACCTACATCATCATCATCTTCAAGCGCTATCGAGTCACCTAATAGACTTCGGTAGAACGACAACGCGAAGTCACAGCGGCGGTTCGACGCCGAACAACAGTCCCAGTCCGCCGCACAGGATATCGTCGCACGGTGATTCGCCGGTCGGCGCTCCGCACCCCCAACCGCCACCGGGTGTCGTACGCCCGAGTCCCAATTATTTGGGACCGCCGCCCGGTGCGGCGACCGCTGCGGCCGTCGCTGCGGAACAGATAAAGTCCCTCTACGGTCTTCAACCGGGTCACGGCGGTCCGGGACCTCAACCCGGACAAAACGAGTATCACACGCAACAATTCGCACTCGCGGCGAATATCGCGGCGGCGCAACACTTTCAGGCCGCCAATTTAGCGGTCGCGCTTCAAGCGCATCACGGCGGTTCGCCACACGGACCGCCGCACGGGCCTTACGGTCACGGAGGGGCACCGGGAGGTCCCCATCCACCGCCGCATCCCCATCAACCACCGAGAGACAGCTATCCCCTGTATCCTTGGCTTATGTCGAGACACGGAAGGATCTTTTCTCACAGATTTCCCGGAGGTAAGTTTCAGCGATTTTTAATATTAATCCTATTTAGACCCGTTATACCAATTTACAGTACCTTAGGACACAGACGTTGAAAGATCGCGATTTTTATTACGATATCGAATTAATGCGTATTTTTAGGGTCTTCGATAGTAAAATCGATAATTCATTTAAATCTTATAACGATTACAACAAAACGGATCAGAATTGAATTTTATCCCCACAGAAATAGAGTATCTATCAGAATATATGAAGATTATAATTTATATATATATGACAGCGGAAATTTGGATATCTTATATACATCGGATATATGGGATATACATGTCGTAGATATAGAATACATCGCAAATATATCGTATATTTGTCGAATATACATTTCGAAAAAATGATCTATAAATAGTACATGTTGCGTCAAAAACTTCTATATCTTGCATATGCCTCGGTATATACTTTATTTTTATGGGGGAAATAAACTTTGTCCATCAGATCGCAGTCGCGACACGCCAGGATTACATTGTACTCCGAGGCCAGTTACTGTTTCTTTTTCACGTGCATACAGTTCATTTCGTAGATCAAAGTTCAAAAGGGTTCAAAGATCAGGGAGCCACGTTTTTGAGACACATAATACGTAGTTTATACCGCGTTTCACTGATGTATCATTACTATGACGGGGTGAAGGGTTTTCCATGTAAGGGGGACCGGCCGCTAAGTCCGGAGGCACGATCAACCGTAAGAGAATAAACACGCGGCGGTGTCATCATCGTTCGAGGAGAGGATACGTGTTTGTGCGTTTATAACTCCGTACGCGTTCTCGTATTTCTCGTCGTTATTACACAATGTTTCGTAATTCAGATTTTGTAACGGGTCGACAGCGTGGCTCGTGTCCGCATGGTACTATTTCCCCCACTCGCTTCACTCCACTTGTGTAAAGACAATTTTTAGTTGTACTCTCGTATCGCTTATCGGACCCCAATGGCTTTGGGGGTCGAGCGTTTTCTCAATGTAAAACGATTTAATGAAATGTTACATTATTTTTTTTATTTTTTTTAATTTTTTTTTTCGTCGATTCGATGTTATAATCAACGCGATCCACAGGCGACAACGTAGAATTGAGTTTTACCCCGATGTAAAAATCTTATTAATTGCCACTACGTGCGTATAATGTGCACGAGCGATATTCGCATCATCTCTCGGTACCGCGGGGCTAATAACAGTAACGTGCAGACGCGCCTGGATCGCGTGCAATATTATACTCGAAGGCATTTAGGCTCGACACGCTTCCGTGTTATTAATCGGCCGGGAGGGTGGGGGGAGGGTTTCCCTCTTGCAAACTCCCCCGCGCTCTTGACGACTGTCTCGACGGACTTATCCACTCGCGATAATAATATTCCACTCCTCCGCATCGAAGTACAAGCGTTCGCTAGCCGTACGTGATTTTATTACAAATTTTATGACTCGCGAGCCTTAGCTTCCCTCCCCCGTTCTTCGTGGTATCTCTTCTAATGCTCGTTGCGAGAGAAACGGGTTCTTCGTCTATCGCTCCTTTTTTTTTATTCTCGTTTTGTTGATATACATAATATTTTTAGAATTGCGCGCATGTTTTTCTACGAGAATATATATCCGATCGTATCAACATAATCGTTGGACGACGAGACTCTTAATAGCTGCGAGACTATCAAAAAAACTCGCGCCGTAACTACTAACCGCGAGAACGAGCGCTACAATGTACTGCAATCTATTCAACGGTTCTTTCGTTTTTTACCTTTTTTTTTTTTCTGCATATAACTGCAGAAGAAGAGGTAAAAAGAAATCGACAAGTTGTTAAATCTTCTTTGAGCAAATAACGTGTCCATCGAATAGTCTTAAGGCGATCATTGGAAAAGCATCAGCGACACATCGTCAAACTCGAGACCATATATAGGCGTCGGCGATACTTATCGATACTTGCCGATGGTATAGCACGCGTATTGCGTTAATACAACAAGGTGTTTTCTCGATGTTACACGCTCTTGTTTGCTATGGCGTGTGCGTGAGCGGTTGAAGCTACGATTGGGTATTACATCCAACTGCGGTAGAGTCGCGCACGGCAACTACTTCGGGGTCATGCTACCGTCCCAAGCATCAGTTCCAACATCCAGTGAGGTTTAACTTCTCTTCGTCGAATGTATAAGGAGAGGGACAATTATCATAAATTTGCCGCAATCGGCACGTGAACCGCAAGCGCACGCGGGCGAACCCTCGTATACGTTACAAGTTGTCTGTACGGCGCATACAGTCGGATGGGACGAAGGTTTTTCTTTTGCCCTTCGATAATGTATACCAAAGACTGTATACCAACCCCCTGAGCCTTCGACTTCCACTGGGTACTTTTTCTCGGTACTCTTTACCCGTTTAACGCGCTCGTACCTTTGCGCAAGTAAACGCGCCGAGAATTTCGCTAAACTTGTCTCTCATCGAGACTCGTAAAACTCTTCCCGGTCGCCGCTATCTCTTGAACAGTGTAACGCGGAGCTGACTATGTATACGCGATGCAGTTCTCGGTTTCTCGGTTTCTCACTGAAGGGAATTGACTAAAGTTTTCCTCGATACTTCCCATGGGACGATATTTGTTGAAAATATATACGAAAATATATGCTTCATTATGTTTTGTTTACTTTTTAATTTATTTTGGGAAACAGATGGGTATTTAAGATACTTGTTTTTTCTATATGTATATATTATGTGTGTAGTGTAATAAATATATATGTAATACATATATTCTACATGCGTATAAAATACAGTTGAAATTTATGAAAAAGATATATTGAATTCGGCGTTTTTGTGTAATTAATAATATATTAATTACATAAAAACGCCGAATTAATGTTAAATGAAAATGGATTTTGTATCATTCATATAATGATATAAATTATTCCATATTTAGTGATACATATTTGGAAAAATATTTTCTAAAATATATCAGCAATATACTAATTTTTTTTCGATTTTTTTGCATAATATTGTATATATCAGAGATATATTTGTAATATACTTTTTTCTTATATGTAGGGAACACTTAGACATTTTTCAAAAATACTTCGAAAAATACAATTTTCAGAGAAAAATTTATTTCAAATTTTTTTACCGATTTTTAAAGTCCAATTATTATTGCTGTGGCCGGTCGATGATGGATATGCCGCGACGCCGTGAAAATACAGAATATACCGAAATATATACAATATATAGAACTATTTGGTATTATATATGAAGATATGTCTTAAATTGTCTAATATATACTTTATTCCTATTGGGATAAAGTCGGTTGCATTTTTGTTTATATATTTTATTTATCCGTTACATTTTTGGCATCCATTCTGATTTCTTTATTCTCAAAATCAAAATATAGGTAAAATTTCATTAAAATCGGCGAAAAATTGGCTATGCGAGATAAATTTTACATATACGTCCAACACATGCCGCGTATATTTATAAGAACTTATATACATACAAAATATATATATTTATAATAAATTCGCGATGTATTTGTAATATATTTTTTGCATATATTTCCAATAGAAAAATTCCCATGACTAATGGCATTTCCCCGCGATAACGTCGTTATTCAGGTTTGTTTCTGACCAGTCGGTGATTGCAACATTCATTGTCTTCGATCTACAAACTATTATCTTCTCGTTAGGTTTAGTACACCGTTAATAGATCCCACGAGGCATGTTACAGGGAGCTTATGATGCGTATCCCCGTGAGAGAAGAGATATAATCCCGTGCCACGCCTGCATGGTTTGCGCGCTACTACTTGAATCTTTTTTTTTTTTTGTCGTCTTTTTAGATTTATTTACTCGTTTTATTTACTCGCGTGTAGGTGCATTCGTTGTACATTTCCGCGTGGTTACCGGCGAAGCTTATAAATTGCGTATACTTAGGGGTATACCGCGGTGATCCCGTTGTGATGCATGTTGTATGCACATTGCGTTGCGGATTTTACGGATAGAGAGTATTATATACGTTTCTCTTGGTAAATACACATCGGACGAGTAGGTATAATAAATCGGGTGCGTGGACTTGGGCGCGAAACGAGCTCCGCGGCGGACACACGTGTATCATTGACCCAATATCTGAGTGAAACGTTTCTCTCGCCGATGGGTATATAAGTACCCAGTCGAATACCACTGCTGCTACTGCCGTTGTGAAAACTCGTACGTTCGATTAATCGACTTTAACTGCGATTGAGCGCATTCGCGAGAATAATCCTTAACCGGCAATCGGAATGATTATTAGAGACATCCTTTGTGGGTTTGCAACGAGGCGGATATGAAAACCGTGTATTATCGTTAACTTGCGGACGGCTAATACCTTTTTATTCGTCTACTCTCCCTATATAGCGTGTAAACTGCAGTGTATCAATTTAAAAAATTAAAATTTTATTAAATAAAAAAAGCGAAGAATGCCGCTTGAAAAATTGTTAATTCACGAGGAAAGTAATGATTTTTCCGCTGAAAAAATCTTCGCTACAGTCGTTCAAATAAAAATCGAATATATACGCAAAAAATATATTAAAAATATATTGAATTCGGCGTTTTTGTACAATTAATAAGATATAGCGATATATTATTTTCCGATGAAAATTAAATGCATATATTGTACATATATTTTCGATATACTTTCTTCCCATACGGGTGGAGAACCCGAATTTAATTTTTTTATTTTTATGATTTTTTTAATTAAATTTTCTCCAACTGTATTGTCGTTAACTATTAGTTTTTCTCTTGCAAAGTTATTTCATATTTTTTGTAGGTTAACAATTTATAATCGATGATTTTTTTTTCTTTGCACAATTTCTTTATCGCGGTGTTTTTAAAATTTTTTTCGTTCGAAATCGGATTCTCGACTCTTTAAAACCGACTGTCGTCATGTTATATATAAATAACTTAGTGACTGTCACGGGCGCTTTATAACGTAATATAATTCCGACATGACATACATACGATTCGGATATAACTATATTCGAACTCTTTTTTTCAGTCGACTATTAAAAAAAAAGCACGCGATATATGTCGGGAGGGAAGAGAGCGTCGGCGCGTTATCTAGCAATTAGCGGGTATCGGTAATGACTCGAACGCGTAATAACTTGCTTCGGGAGATACAAGACGGCGAGAGTTGGAACTACAGTATATATAAACTATATGGTTCTTCATCCCACGTCTCTCATCGCTCGCTTAATTACACTCTCTTGCATCGACGAAAAAAAATAAAAAATAAAAATAAAATCAAAAAGTCACATGGTATCGTGTTTCGAGCGAACCGCGAGATTATTGCCAATAAATTACGGCGGATGAGCCGTGAAATCGGACGAGTCTTGTACGAGAGAATCAATGTAGGAAGAGACCTCATCGTTTCACGGCTATAGGTATATCTTACGATCGTTATAAATGTCCGTACGGTAAAAAGAGGTATTATCGCTCGTGTTTGTTGAATCTTGTATGAGGCCTCGGGGACTCGATGAAATATCATATCCGATCGAACTTCCGGATTGAATACGAAAGAAAAAAAAAATGAAATATTGACAATAAAAAGAGAGAAAAAAAAATGTATATTTCTTCGCACGTCGAGTGTATCATAGCGTCTGTGTCATGAATACGAGAAGCATGCAGTCAATAATGACTTTGGAAATGCTTCGTCGCTCCAATGTGGCGTAGAATTGCTCCCCCTCGAGAATTGACACTTTCCTATTTCTACCTGGTGACGCGAGGACAGCGATAGAAAACGACAGACAGATGAAAAAAAAAAAAAAAAAAAGTGAGAGTTGGTTGGGGAGAGAACGCGTTCGGGGGATCCACGAAAGCGGGTTAATCGTCATTGTACGAGGCGTCGTTTACCCTCGGACACGCTCTGCGGGGCGTCGACTATATTACTCTTCAAGCTTTTTCACCAGAATGGGCGTCGCGTTGCTTCGTGCCCTTTTTTTTCACGATCAATGCAGTATACCTCTTCATTGTAACGTAGTTTCACGGGTTTGTAGAGTCCTCGAAAATTCTATGCGGACAATTGTTGGATCGTAGTGCAGCGTGAAACCCGCCCTCTCGAATGATCTCACTATGATCGCGGTGCACCCCCTCCCCCCTTCTTCATTTAATTCTCATCGAAATTGGAGGATTTATCTAGCGCGCCCTTCACTATTTTTTTTCCTATACTTCTCTGTGACTTCTATGCGTACTATATTTTTTTTTGCTATTTTTTATAGTGATAGAATAGACGGATATTGTTAGCGCTGTCACAGATCTTCATTTGTTGGAGATGAATAGCTCCGAGAGAATAAATCGTTGATTAGGATGTTCTGTCGCTTCCGGAGTGAGATACTTCATGATACATTGAGCTGAACGAATAATAATTTGAATAGTAAGAAAAATCGTAATTAAAAAAAAATAATAATAATATAGTAAATAATTGATTTGTGATTTATCAGACAAAAATTCTTTAGTATATTGCCTCGTAATGATGAACGATAAAGTTTTTCAATTTATTTTTAAAAATTGATACATTGATAACATCGATTTTTCAATTGTGTTACGTAAGTATCATAACAGGGTAATTAAAAACGCCTAAAAAAGCATTATGCATTAACAACCACTGCAATTTTTATTTCCGAGCGTAAGAAATTTCAAAGAATGTTTTTCGCTCTACAAATCAAAATTATTTTTTCACGTTCGTCACGAACCCGACAAAAGTTTTGTTCCAACTTTCCCCGTAACATTATAAATTGTGAAAAAAAAAAAACATTAGTTTTTCAACAGATTCGTTCGTTGCAATTTACTCGCTTCAACGATTCAATTAATTTTCTCATGCCAGAGTCTCGAACAATAAGTAGGTCTCGGATATTTAACGATTCGCGCAAACGGCGCAATGCGCGCGCTAATTTCTCGCGAGGTTTCCGCGCTAATAATCAATATTAGCGGATTCGATTATACTTTAAATAGGTACTCTCGTAAACCGCGCGCGTGGTCTTTCGTCGGTAGCTTTCTGCCTCGCGGGGATATCGAGCTTGCGGCGTGTAGTAACGCTTGCTGTCGTTGCTACTGCACCGGGTGTTCACTCGCAATTTTACGAGCCTCGAGACCCACAGCCACGAAAGTGGCAAACGTTGCCCAGTGTACTTATATCGTCATCGTCGCCGGTCGATCCTTTGTCAAAGCGAAATGTGCCTATTTCTCGTTTCCTCGCGAAACTCATTCGGCCTCAAAATAATTCGATAAAAAAAATTTTAAAAAGCGACAAAAATATATAAATCTCCTATACATCGTATACATCGAAAAAAATGTGTAAAAAAATTATTTAAAAAAAAAACCAAAAAAAAAATAAATCATCCCAAAAATATAGTTCATATACGCCGAATATACAATATGTATATAAATGTAAAAAAAAAATCATAAATTACATAATCTCCGATAAATGTGGCATATCTTGTGTTTATCTCAATATATACATACGTCATTTGCATCGTTAATAAATATATCAAACGCGTATCGAGTCACCTCTCAGTAAAACCCGTACGTTATTTATTTTTTCTCCCCTTCGCGTTTAAAATAACGATTGATCGGCCAGCATATCCAAGTGCTTTCCGCGTGCGATCGCGCAAGCGATTCAAGAGAGTCGATCGCGCACGCGCTCGATCACGCGATTTTTCCCCTTTACGTACATATAAATACTATCGCGTACCTTACACACATGTATAAAATCGAGATAGCTATCCCCGAGTTTCGTAGTAAATAGCGCGTATTACCATCCGGCCGGGACATAATAACACTAATTATCGCGAAAGGATTTCTCACAGGGGAACAAAGTATGACGAGAGGGGGGTGGAGAAGGAGGGGAAGGAGGAGAAGTATAGAGAAAGGCCTTCGGTGCATTCAGTATATATATCTTTGCAGCGTTCTCTCGTGCAACGATTAATTAAAAGAGCATTAAGGGCGACTCCTCGGGAGTTTTCTGCTTCGTTCATCTGGATACGGGGTTTTTTGCCGTTCCTTCTGTATTCTGATGTCGAGAAAGATAGAGAAAGAGAAGGACTTTGGTTGCCGCTGTTGCTGCTGCTGCTGCTGTTGATTTGCGCGCCCCGGTAACGTCGTGAGCAGTTTACTCGACACACGGAGAGGCTCCGGACTTCAACCGTTTTGATGCGTACGCACCATCGGTATAACCGTAGAGTCATGTCAGAAGTCCGGTTCGCAACTCTCTCTTATATATACTCGAGCTGTTTCGCTCGTCAAGCGAATGTTATACTACACCATATAACCGAACGTTGAAGGAGAACGGATAATTTGATACCGGCCGTTTAGTATTATTTCGGAGTAATTCCGAGTCGCTCTGGGCGTCTCAGCTGCGCACGGAACTTCACATGCAGCATAGCATACACAGGGTATCTCCAGCGGGAGCAGCTAACGCAAGAGAGCGATGCACCGGCGCCTCGGCTCCCGTAATTACGGTCCATCGACTCATCTACTTCGCCTCCTCCTCCTTCGTTCGCGATCTTCGCAAAGCACAAGTAGACCGGTCAAGGAGTTAAAAAAAATGTATATATATACTTGTGCGGCTCATCGACACGGGTTAAGCCTAAGGCGGTGTCTAGGAAGCGAGAGGGAGGTCCGGCAATGTTGCTTCTCCGCGTCCGCACAATTCCTCCTTCGGAAGATCGAGAATTCGCTAATGTCGAGCGGAGAACTGCTAACCGAGAGATCCTTTCTGTCCAGAGATTCCTATCCTTTTTTCTCTCGAGCACATCGCTAATACTCTCTTTGGATAACACGCAATTCTCCTCCCCGTTAGCGCGAAAGGTCCCGGGGACGCGAAGATGCCCGGTTCGCGAGAGAATTCTCGCTACCAGCCGAGCCTCACGCTAATAGCTGTCCGCGGAATAACTTCGTTTTCCGCAGCTGTATGTATGCTTCTGGCGAAGCTTAACGGCATCGCGTGTCTTCGTTTTTTTTAACTGCAGGAATATGTATATATGTATATATAATATACATCGAAACTTAAGGCGCATCAACATTCGCGTTTATTCGATGAATTAGGAACTTTGCACAGTCGGTTAAGATTGCATACATATAAATACCTGTATACTGAACTTTTTAACTTTTTCGAAAAAAAAAAAGTTTCGGGTTGATTTTATATATTTTTTTAAAACAAAAAATAAAATACATGGAAATAGCACCGAAGGACTGCGTAATGTAGCTATTGGCACACAGACGCAGGATATCGGAGTATAAACACTTTTCGTTAATAAATAAATAAAAATAAATAATAGAAGAGCACGAGGAACCGAGTCTTCGTACACCGGTTCAACAGTACACTACTCCCTGTGAATACAAGTGCGATTTATCGTGTTCCGCTTTTTTTTTTTTTTTTTTTCGTTATTACGAGACCTCCGAGTATCTCGAACGACTTCCGGCGGGTGAAGTCGGCTCGGTATCGGGGAACGATCGACAGGCGCCTTTACGAAGTAGAATACTCAATTAGGCGTATACCAACAGCGTTACTTCTCTCCGCTGTGCACAGGAGTTGAGTTCGGTGTTTCTACGCTGTACGACCAACCAATACCGGCATTTATCCTCGGGCCGTACAGCGCGGGGCCAGGAAGCTTATCTTTACGCCGCGACCTTATACACGGTCTTAACTTATGTATACTTTCGTGTAGATATAAGTGTAACGCGTATTCTTTGCTCGTATCATTGTAAACCTATCGCCTCACACGTGTACCTCTTTGTATTAATATACATATTCGGTATACATAATTTTTTTTTCGCTGGTTTACACGACTTTTTTTCATTGCTATCACGACCGATGGCTTCTTTTTTTTTTTTCTCCAATCCTTGGTCTACTTGAAAACTCCTTTGTCCATTACGACTTCATTCATATCAGTGAAAAAAAAAAAAAAAAAAAAAAGCTTTTTTACCATTTGTCAAACAGTCTTCAATGTCTTTCTCCGAACGTTTCGAGGCGAATACGCGGGCAGTTATTACGCGCGATAATAATAACGTCTTCGTGTTTATTTCAATTGGTAACGTTGTTTGTTTTCTTTCATTTTTTCCCGCAGGTCCAGACATACCCGGCTTTTTGCTGCAACCCTTCAGAAAGCCAAAGAGAATAAGAACGGCGTTCAGTCCAAGTCAGTTATTGAAGTTGGAACACGCATTCGAGAAGAATCATTACGTCGTCGGCGCGGAGAGGAAACAGTTGGCGCAGGCCTTGTCCCTCACCGAGACACAGGTAAGAATATAAAAATAACGAAAAAAAAAAAAAAACGTATATATATATACTCTTTTATATTTTCATTACACAAATTCCTATCATTATACGTGTCTTTACGCTGCGCCTACGTGAACGCGTAGTTATCTCGTCAAAAGCGATAATTTTCTCCTTCTTTGTGAATGATACATGAGAAAAGTTGGTGAGGGTTGATATACGTTCTTCATCCGACACTTATAGCGTATTATGTGTATTTACGAGCGTTATGCGGGTTATTAGTTTATTATTACTTGATTGCTTCATGAATCGATTGCTATGCGTGAAATTCATCTTATACAATACCCCCGCGAAACTCCGCGATCGCCTCATCGACGCTCGGAGGTCGAAAGGTTTACCCATCACAATCAAAATGTGGATTCTCATTAACGATAGCCGCGATACTAGTAACGGAGATTCGAGAATCGTGTGTTACACAGAAACACACGTGCGCACAACGATCGCGAGCGCAACGACGAGCTCTGTGCCTTGAGAAAATTACAAGTGGGACGGTCCCGCGGCGAAATAACATCGCTTGTATAGCGTTAAAAGTTCGCGTTAGCCGCACACGGTGAAACGTTTTTAAACAGGTCTACGCGACGACGATAATTAGCAGTTAAGAAGCGTCGAGAGACCGGTAAGCGTAATTGCGTTACGTAATCAAAGCCTCGGAATCGGCCACTTATCGAACAAAAGACGCAAATTGAAAGATAATGCCTGAACGGTGTACAGAATGAAAACAGGTGCCGGACAATGGGATCTCGAGCCGATCGAGCTATCCGCGCGCAGTCGACGATGCTGCGGGGCTCCGTAAATCGGCGCGAGCGTTTCCGTCCGCGCCTTTCAATAAACCCTTTCCGCTTTAACTCTCGTTATTGATTCTTCCGCTCACGTGCAAATTATTCGAAGGGTATTACCGATATTCGAGATTCGAAAATAAAATCATATTTATCGTGTCGATTTATAAGCTTGATAAAAAAAAAATTGTTGATAAAGATATATTTTTTTTTAAATTACGAAACTTCTAGTAAAAAAAAATATTACTTCCTTTTGGAGTACAAGACGATTTTTTTCATTGTTAATATTTATATTTTTTCTTCGTTAATTCTTTTTATCGTTAATATTATGAAAAATATTTTTAAAGATAACAAATATGTTTGTAAAATTAACAACTGTTTTAAATGTGAAATCAACAGCTTTTGTTTTCTCTTTGCGTCAATAACTTTTTTTTAAATAAAATTCGCAACTTTTCTTTGCTTCTGATATTAACAATTTTTTTTTGGAAAATTAATAAGGATAATTTTGTGGACACGTGTGAGGAAAAAATGTTTGTTCATTTTTTACCGTGTATCGGATGATCTACGGGGAAAAATATTCACGTGTTGCAGAATTATTTCTTCGCATGAAAAACGTGAAAAAAAAAACAATGCGGTAACGAAGACAGTAGTTTCAGTTCAAAGATAATTATTGCACTGCTAATAAAAGAAAAAAAAAATACACTTTTGTCTTTAAATTTTCGGGGCATCCAAAGATTTCCATAAATAGCTTTGAACCCCTTTCGCCGCTAATCGGTAACCGAATAAACAGTCGACAATATGCATATCGAAAGTGTTATATATCTTACCAACCGATTCGTTTATGCGAAAAAATCTAAATAAACGACACATAGCGTAGTATTGCTGCGTCAATTATAAATCACACGTGTCTAACCCGTGTCGCAGTACTCGTATACATTGTATAAATTATACAGAAGTGAGGTGTACGCGAGTTTATGCGAAAAAAAGTGGTCTTTTCAAAGCGTTGACACATTGCAACGGAAATAGACCCGAAAGCATAAATGCGCGTGTGTCACGTATCCACGTGACACACGGGCAGTCTTTCCCCATGCGTTTGTAATGCCGTATTCCAGAGGACGGGCACTCGACTTGAACAACAGTAGCGGTGTAAATCAAGCGGCTTAATCGCTTCTTATCGCCGGTGCCTCCGGCGTTGTCCTGTTTGCCGGCCCTCGTCTTGTCCGTTAAGACGTTCGGAGCCCCGCGCGAGAATGTCTTTTCGTCGCTTGTTCGCGAATCCGCGAGCCGCACAACCGGCAAAGTAAGTACAATAGGCGACGGACACAAATTGCTCAACGGCTCGCGATGGAACGAAGCGACATTCTCGTAATCGGGGAGACTCCGTCTCTTGATTCTCAAACGAGCGTCTCTAATGAGCTAATAACCGACGAGCTCCACTTGCAAATGCATAGAACTCGCCTCGTAGTACGAGCAAACGAGCCGGAAAACTTTGACGCGATTAACACGCAAACTCAGTCCTTTTCTACTACTCCGACCCCAATTATCTTTAAACCATCGTTCGCTCGCTCGATTTTCCACTTACTCGGGTGCCACACACACACGCATCGCCCCTTTTCCATTCGATGAGATTCATCGAATCTACACTTTTTCTGATATACCGTTTATCCCCGTGCGTTAGCTAACTATATTGCCATTTACATAATTGCCTGTATATTCGATATTCCGTAATCGTCTTTTAATCCGCTTTAACTAGAATACACATAAAAAAAATAAAAAAAATGATCGATCGCTTTCTCGTGTTTGAGTAAAAAATCATCATTCATAATTATTTATTATTTAATGCGGTATATTATATAAACGAGTTATAGAGTAATCGGAAAATTGTAGTTGAATAACGGTGCTTCGAACGTGGGGTTGGAAGGGGGGAAAAGGAAGGTTTATTTTTACATGAGAAAATATAAGAAATTAAGTATCCCTCTGCGTTATCCTCGAGGCGACTTCTTTCTTACTTCGATCTTTCTCGCTTGTCTCGGGTGTGTAAGAGAAGTTATAAAGCCCGAACTCGAGAGCGACGTACACTCGACGCGGCCCATTACGTTGCTCAGCACCGACGGTAATGGAGAAGTTTGCATATTATGCAGGCCGCGTACGATTCTCTATGCATAATGAGGTGAGCCTCGTAGCTCGACCGAGAATAAAGTATCGCGATCGTTCGGCTATATATACACGCGCTGCTGTCATTCATCCTTCTCGAATAAGTAAGTTCTTCCTGCATCGGTATATCTAATCCATACTTATATAGTCGTACAAAACAGTTCGCGCGCTTGAAAATTCGATGATTCGACCGTTAATGGGGCGGTAGGGGTTATTTTTCCGATTCCAAGCAAAAAAACGCGATTTATTTTTTTTTGTGGACGAAAAAAAAATCGTATCATTAATTTAAGGGATTTTTTTTTTTTTATCGTTTGAAAAAAAATCTCAGCTCCAAACATTAACGATTGTGGGAGAAATGTAATTTTTGAAAAATAGAACGAATTTTGAAATTTATATACATTTTGATGTTATTGTTATTATATTGAGTTTATTAATAATAATAAATTTATTTTTATTTTTAAAATTGATGAAATTGAATGATACATTTACGATTTTTGATAAGATTTTGTTTTACCGATATGAAAAAAATAAAACAGACTTTTTCGAAAAATTCTCAATATCCAGATAAATAATTATTATTTTTGTTTCTATTACTATTTTTTAAATGAATTTATTGTCGGACGAATGTTTTAAAATAAAAAAACAATATTCTTTTCCATCAACCGCTGAGATTAACTCATCAACAATTAAACGAATGAACGTGAATTTTTTTTACGGTCAGTGGAAGAATACCAAATCCGTTGATAAATCCCGTGCGCGTCGTCGCGAAGGAGGTTTTCGTATATAGTACATTATAGATGTATGTATATACATAGCGTACGCATAGACCGGAGTATAGATAGTTCTGTTTTCTCGTCACGATCTACGACCGTCACTGTCACTGCTTCCCCTGCATATAATGTTTGTTACGCGCGCGAGAGACCCGTACACCTTCGATGGCGATTCAGGGAGAAAGAACGAGAGAGCTGCACGAGTGATACCGCGTGCGACGCCATGCGTGGATAAGCTGTGTCGCGAATTGTACGACGGCATCGTTAAAATCCCCGCGACGTGTCTAAAACTCTCTATAGAATTTGCCGACTGTGATAGTGTTCGCTACTGTGCGGCTATGGGAATCGAAGCGATAAACGCAATCGCCATTGCCACTGTATATAAATATGTATATATATATCTACAGTATAGCTGTAGGGCGTAGGTATTTCTATAGATAAAAATCCATAGAGTACAGTATCATTCGATCGAATTCTCGGGGCTAAAAAAAACATACAAAGAATCCGTCGAAATGAAACCCGTGAGGGAGGAACTTGTCAACCCCTGCGAGCAATTTCTCGATACTTTGCCGAGCGACGGGGACGAACGATCGGTTTCGTTCGTCGCGGCAATACGATATATAGGGATACATATACAACGTGAAATCCGTACAATATCATATCGATGACATATATATATATAAAAGCGAACGATAAAGCGAAATCGTTCGCACGAGGCACCTCGGCGTTATTAACGCTCGGAGGATCGAAAAATAATATCGAAAGTTTATTTAGTGAACGACGAACGGGACAGTCTATCGACGGGGGATTAAAAATAATGTTTCAAGCGTGACCGTCGAGCCTTCGGGGGACTAAGCGACGGATCGTCATCCCTCGACGTTTATTATCCGCGCGGGGAAGAAAAAAAAAATGGCTCGTCGAACGTACTTTTTTTTTTCGTTCCGTCGCCTTTTTCTCGTTCGAATTTTGCGTGGTGAAATAAAATAAAAAAAAAAAATCGTGAGGTGATCAAACTTGTAACATCGATGAATAAAGACAAAAATACATTTCTCGCTCGTCGAATTTTTTTTTTTTTCTATTGCCGAATTTTCGTCAGAATTTTTCCCGGCGAAATAGAATTTAGAAAAAAATAAAATAAAACGAGAGGAGATTGAACTTGTAATGTCGGAGTATAAAGACCAAAGAGTTTTGCTCTCCCCGCTCTCCGCAGCGATATTAATTTCCATTAGCGAATATCCAATTTCCTGCGGCAGTAAAAACTGCGAGGCAAGCCAATGGTCTCGAGGAGCGACGGGAGCGGTAGAGCGGCGGGTGGCGACGATAAACGTAATTATATTTAACAGAGGACGTAAAAAGCTTCGGTTGAATCGAGAGTACGGCCATTTCTCGGGGTACATTATACGGGCGAATTGCTGCTACGTCTGTTTTCTCGGGGTGAGGTTACGTCGATACGATAAACTCCGGTTCGCGATCACACGACGGCGGGGGCACACGCTTTACCGACCGGTAATTAGAATATTAATTAACGATCGGCATTAATAGATTCCACATTTATCAATGTGTTCAGCGAACTTGCGAGTCTAATCGCTTCCGTCTTTTTTTTTTCTCTCATACATATATGCCTTTCGTATGTTCGTATTACCGAACCGGTCGAATTTTTAATATCGCGACGATTTATTAATTAATTCTTCGTTACCATACCGACCTTCCGATAATCTCATTGCGCCCCTCTATTTATATTTAATTAGTTGCCCCGACAGCTCTTATCGGCACGAGTTTCTTTGATTTCGTATATCAAAGCCTATGCGACGACGAGTTATCGAGCGCAGCATAGAATCTCTATGGTCACCGGGGGTATATACTAACGAGAGTCCAACAGTCGTTTTTTGATCCCGTTTTCTGATAATCTTGTGCGGTTGTTTCTCCACTTGACCGGCTGTATATACCTCTCGATCCTTTTCGCGTATAAATTTATATATATATATATATATATATATACACGCCGCGTATGTACAGACGTAGGTGAAGCCCCCCGTGGTTACGCGAATCGAACGACAGCACGCAGCTTACAAACGCCGTCGGACTGTCACACTCGCGGTTTACGTATAAGGTGTTTGCCTGTCACTTATGCGCGTTACCAGAAGCGCCTTCAATTATCCGGATAGCCGACCTTCCGACGCGGTGCCCAACTCCCCAACGCGACTCCATTTCTTCTCGTTCGATACCTCTCTGCGTATCGAGCTTCGCGTGTACATCGACTGCACACCCGACTTTTACTCGACTCTTCGGTGGGCCTTTCTTCTCTGACTCTTCCTGTGCCGCTTGTCTATCACGAAGCGTGTTTTCTCGTCAACCATCTGGACTTCGAGACAATCAGTGGAACACCGCGGCATAGTTCATTCGTTCGATACGCAGTCGGGTCAAAGAAGAAACGCTCGCCGAACAAGGTAGAGGCAAATTAACTCGGTGTGTACAGCGGGCAGAGAAAAAAAATCGGTTAAATCGACTGAATCGGCGCGTAAAAGTGTTGAAACACATATGTGATTCATTGAACGATATAACTGTCGTAGTAAAAGAAAGTGAACGGTCGAGTTAACTTTAAACAGTTAGTTTATCGTATTAAATATGGCGGCTTTCAACGAAATGTACATTATAAGCCGCGAACACCGATTTTAGTGGATGCGAACGATTTTTTTTGCTTATCGTAGCTCCGTCGTGTTATGGTCGATTTTTTAATTACACATGATACCGAAATTTCATAAAACGAGAGACATGGATTCTTAAAACCTTCGAAAGTGAACGTGAATTTCATTCGTGTCGAATTAAAAAAAAAATATTATTTGTGCTCAAAATTTGGAATATTTTTGTCTATTTCTTCTGTGATTTCATCGATTTTCGAATTTTTATGTTTCCGGATTTTTATACGCAGGCGTCGTTTTTTCTGCGCTACGAAAACCCGCGATCTTTCGCTGCCATATGTAAAGAAAAATCACGAATTTTATTATCCGTGACAATGTCGTTCGCATCGCTCAAATCGTCGAATCATAGTCGTTGTTCCCAATGAATCTTCCGTGAATTCATGGGGAAGAAGCGACGAGGGGTGAAAAAGGTTGGGGGTATAACCGTAGTTCAATCCTGAAACATTCTCGTGCCCGGGGGAGCCGACGTTATAGTCGCAGATACGGGACGAACTTGCGCCGGGTTGGCGCAAGTTCTGCGTACAGCCTCCGAGGGTGCGAGACTCGTAGCCAATGGGAGAGCGTCTAGCAGGGGTCGCTGCCATGGCAACCCCTCGTCCGGAGGGTGATTACCAAATGGGGGTAACTTCGATTATGCCTCGGAGAGAGTCGCGCACCGGAAAGTACGTGTGTGTGTGTGCGTTTCTGTCTGTGTGTTAGCGGATTGCAGGCAGAGGAGGGAACGTTACGATAGCTCAATGCTTGTTCGCCGGTTACGCGGTGATACATAATATAACGGCGAAGGGGGTGCGGGAGCCCAACGAAAGTGGGTACGAGTTCTCGACCCACGAGAGGGTTTGATACATATGGCGGAGTACACGAAGCATAGACGTGAGGGGGGGAAGGGAAGTTCTATATTTGCTCTCTTAATCGCCCGATAAGTGTCTCAGCCATTTTCGTCTTACGCGCGAGTAGACGGAGAACGAGAGCTGTTCTCGTTGTCTTGTAGATTTAGCGCGTAACGTCGTTTGCTTATAATACAATCAGGAAACTGACAATAGGATCGTTATAATTGATAATTATGAACCGGAAGTTCACGATTCTCGATTTCTATACGTAATGTATAGAACTTAATGCTATAATTACGAAATTACTTTCACAAGTTTCCCGAGCTATTGTCATATTTACTTATGGTAATAAAATGTTATCGGGAATTATACGAATTTTTTTAATTTTTGTTTTTGCCGTAAGAAGACAAAAGAAACAAAATATACAAATAACAGTTAGTAAATCGGTTCTAATTTTTTCAAATGTAATGATATTCATGTAAAAGACGCGCGGGAATCCATATCCAAGGCTCGTTTGATCAAAAAATAGATACGGCATTATTATGCGCCTCGCGTGATGCAGAAAAAAAGCTTATTAAATTTTTCTCCCTAAATACTGATAAAGATCCGGGGCTCGTAAGAGCTCAGCCTCTTATTTTTTATGATATGACAAAGAGAGTCTTAGTTCGCCGGAGAATATATTTTACACAGTCGTTTGGACAACTTCTGTGTACAACAATAACAGCTACAGATGCAGTGTCGCACGCATACGCGACGTTTCAGTTAATAGTCGCGAGATGATACTAATCCGGGACTTGTCAAAACCACGTTCCGCTTTTCGCTCAACGATTTTCGGTAGCATCAACAACAGCAGTTAGCCAAACATCGCAGCACCCTTTCGTTGCGACCCTTTCCACTTTTGCTTCCCCTGCCGGAGCCGCTATGAAGCTTCTTTCCTCTTCTATCAAACCCCTCGCCATTGTCGCTTCACGATACCGCGTGAAATAGGAGTACAATAGCGATTTTACGCGTCGATAGATTCAAAATGGTGCGCCAGCACATTCGTTCTCGTGTATAATACACAGCGATAACCCTCTGTACACAATACTATAGGGGAGAGTGGGAAAAAGCGGGACGGCGCGCAAAATCGACATGTAAAAACAGAGAATATTAAAATAAATGAAAGTAAAATGATAAAAAATTGCGATAAAATCCGAAAAAAATTGAGATAAAATTAGAAAAAAATTTGAGCCAAAATTACAAAAAAATTTCAATGTCATTAAAAAAAAATATAATTCAAATGCGAAAAAAATGCAATGTAATGTCATTTACATTCAGTTTCTTCCAAATTTCATTCAAATAAAAAAAAAATCATTAATTAAATCAAAATGTAATTTTCTTAAAAAAATTTCCGTTTTAACCCGTTCTCCGCAACAAATTTTTCTGTCCTCGAACCGCAATTTCTCTGAACATCGATGCTATACCATTGGCAGTAATAGTCGACAGCGCCGGGAACGGCGTCGAGGATTATTATCATTTCGTTGCGAAAACGCGCACCAACTCCGGTCTCATCGGAGTCAATTCGGAGGACAATGGGGTCGTCCTGAGTTTACCGTTGGGACGTTGAAAGTGAGCAAAAGATAGCACCCCTTCCAAACTCTTGAGGCGCACGAGTGCAGAGGGGTGAAACGCGTTGGGCCATTGTAAACGAATACAACGCTTGATTCGGGGGGTAGTTTCGCAGTAGGGAAGCCACAAGGGATCCTCGAGGGGGATCACCGACTAGTTGCCACTTAATTTGCTCACTGCTCATCCCGAGTCAGCACTCGGCGTTCCCGACCTTCATTGCTATGATAGCTGAATTGGCGCGGATTGGTCTCAATGGGGAGAAGAGAAAAAAAGCAAAAGGGCGGATCGATTATCGCGGGCCGATTCGCTCGAACCGTAATAATGGTGGAATTCTTCCCCCAGTCGCTACACAACTTACATTCCTCATTCAACCCAATTATCTCAGCCTCTCTCTCCAACCCCCATCTTTCCGTCACAATTGCGGCGATAACTGACGAAAGTATGTTGAATTTAATGTTTCAGGTGAAAGTTTGGTTCCAAAATCGTCGAACGAAACACAAGAGAATGCAACAAGAGGAGGAGGCAAAAGCGCAACAGCAATCGGGCGGTAATGGTAACAGCAACGGCAACAACAACAAAAATACGCATCACGTTAGCAAATGGCAACAAGAAACGGGTGACTATCATCACGAGGACGACGAGGACGAGGAGGGTGGTGAGCACATCGATCCCGAAGCCGAAGACTGCTCCAGCGGCTCCGAGGCGTAGCTGGTGGACGTCACGTGTCTCGATTGAGACGCGATAATCTGCAATACTCGTCGGCTTCGATAATACGCCGATCGAGCGAAACTTGTTGCAAATACGCAACGGACGCGTTGGACGCGTCGAAAATGGTTCTCGCGATGCGAAATCTCTGAGGTTTCCGAGAATATAAAAGAAACGGTTGTATAAAAAAAAAAAAAAAAAATACGAAAGAAGGAGAAGAATAAGAAAAGTACAATCGCATCGTTCTCTGCCGATTTTTGGACGATGAAACACCGTTGTTGGGTCCTCGATATCCTCGAGTCTGCGCAACAATTTGGAGTTATCGTAAGAATCATCGGGGATTATATGTTTCGGTGGAAAGAGAGATTGCAGCGTCGCCGAGAAAACCTGATGAATTGTCGCGATGCCAAGAAAATGTCCGAAGACTCGTCTCCCTCCCGGTGCTGCGACTCCAAACGTGACACGGAAAAATGCTTTCGATCGGAAGTCCGTGTAATGGAGCCATTGTCTGCGAGGGACTCGGCAGACGAGACGACTAAATGGCCAACGTACGTTCCGCCGGAAGTGGATTGCCAGGGGGGGCGAACGGCGAACGAGAAGGTCATTCGAACTCGTCGCTGGATGCGGACTCGTTACGAAAAAAAAAAAAAAAACGGGTCTGGAGAGGATGAATCCACTTTCTCGTCGCAACTCAATCTTTTTCTGTGCTTTAAAAAAAAAAACGAAAAAAGGATATCATTAAAGAGAAAAGTCCCGATTCGGATTGTTTAACTTCCGAAGAAAGTTTCAAACGAATCCACGAGAAAAAAAATAAAAGATCGCATACACACGAAAAAAAAAAAAAAGAAAAATGAGACATCACGTAAAAAAACAAAAAACGCAGAAACCTGCGTTCGTGGTATTTTCTTCTTGCCATATGTAATTCGCCATAACCGTCGGAGCATTTGAGAATAAGAAAAAAAAAAATAAAAAATAAAAAAAAATAGGTATGCATCCCGAGGTAACCCTCCCTTATGTAAATACGCGAGATAGAGACTAAATACCGTGAGTCAGCGGTTTCGTGGCCGCACGCGAGATATAGATAACAAACGAGACAAAAAAACGAATGAAGAAAAAAAAAACGAAAAAAAAAAAAAAAAAAAAGCAAACAAGAAACAATGGCGTCTCGTCAAAATGTACATAAAACGAGAGTCGAATGGTGGACAAAAAATAAAAATAAAAATAACGTCGACGTTTCGGTATTTAAATTAAGAGAATGACGAGCGAATGAGTTAAAAGAGAGCGAATTAAAAAAAAAAAAAACGCAAAAACGTGAATGAAAGACGAGAATAAAAAAAAAAAAGGAAAAAAATTGTATGAACGTTGATAACGCTGAACGAGCGAACAACGAGTGCCAAACTTGATTTACCTTAAAGAAAAAAGAAAACAAAAATCCCAGTGTAATAAAATGAAGGAAAGTGAAAAAAGAAAAAAAAAAAAAATGAAAGAAAGAAAAATGGAAAAATTATGTAAGATGTATTTACCGGATTAAGTCGTTGTTTATTCGACGAGCAGTATTCCTTTTATCGATCGTTGTACGCGATTTAACGACAATTTAAATTATTATATACATATAGATAGGCGGTGGGCGTCGTAGCGCGTTGCGGAGGATGTTGCGCGACGGATTATTCAGCGCAACTCGATCTCTTCGTCTTCTTTACCTCTCGTGATTCGTCGCGCACTTTGCGTCGATCGTTTCGCGCTGATTCTGAAAATATCCTCTTCGATGCGCGACGTCTACCCCGTTATTTTACATCTGTAAATAAGCGTGTAAATAAGAAATTGTGATTAAAAGAAAAAAAAAAAAAGAAAGAAAGAATCTTGCGAGTGCGAGGCATAGAATTGTACCGCGCGAGAGAAAATATCCGAAGAGATATATCCTAAGTTCGTGTTTCAAAACGATATAGCGAAATAAATTATATCACCCAATCCAACGATAATTCTTGTCTTTTATTTTATTTTTATCCCCTTAATTTTTTTATTTTTTTATTTCTGTTATATAACTCCACGGAAATAAAATATTTGTCAAAATATATAAAAAATATATTTTTATATATAATGGCAAAAAAGTTTTATATTTCTTCTATTAGATATATATCGCAGATATATCACAGATATATGTGACATATATGTCGCATACATAGAATATATATGTAAAAAAAAATGCTATATAAATTCTATATCTGTCGACCAAATATCTATATTATCCGTATATACGATATATATAGTATATATACCCGCTACATACTTTATTTTCACGGGGGCGATCGTTAAAAATAACGAATTGGAATTGTAGATTGTCGTTTGCGAGAAATTGGAACAAAATCTCTACGCCAATGCGAATTTGCGCCCAGTTTAGCTCGAGTCGGAGCGCTCCAGTGTTATGGAAGAAGGGAATCGTTCGAAGGAAGGAACATCGAAGCGAACACGATCTCGGCTGGTGGAGCAGAAGGCCGAGTTGGCCGATGCAGGGGTACGACGAGGTGGGGAAAGGGGGGGGGGGAGGGAGGAGGACGAAGGGAAAAGAGAGGCCGACGCAGCGGGGCCGCAGGTTCGGAACTGCTAATTATGTAAATTGCCGGTGTTGCAAATTACCCTCCCAGTTTGCGTTCATTCTGCACACAATCCACACTCCTTGGGTCCTCGCACACCTCGCGCGCCCCCGGAATCCATTGGAGCCAAGCGCATAGCCTCCTCGACGAAGGATACTGTTACGCGCGCGGTATCGCGCTTGTTCCTTCATCTCGTCTTCGAGAGAAGAGGACCGTTCTCCGGAGCGCACGATCCGCGTACATTCATTCATCGTAACGAGAAGCAAACAAAAAAATTCAATGCGCGCTCCACAAATTTTTCCTTGCCTCGGGGAAACGGCAAATTGTATTATAATATCAGGAGTTCGTATAAATAAATGTATATATCAATTATCCGATAAAAAAAAAAAAAAACAAAACAAAACAAAACAAAAAATTACGAGCCGCAGAATGTATTACTAATGACGACTCGGGAGATAATGATCCTCGAATATGACTTCCATCCTTTCGTCGAATGAAGAGTTTATCGAGCGTGAATATCAGGCGCGATAATAAAATAGATCGAAGCCCGAGTCTTTGTTCTTTTATTTTTTATTTTTCGGACTATGTTTCGTTTTTTTTTTTTTTTTTTTGGATCCTCGAATCTCTCGAGCGCGAGAGGGGCCCCGAAAACAAATCGTTTAATCCTACTCGAACGATCGAGGTAATGACGGCCATAAAGTGTAACAGAGCACACAACGTCCAGGGCCCAACAAATTGGGCCTGACAGGCGAAATGGGCGGGAAGTGAGAGGGACGCGACGAGAGCGCGGAGCCCCCCGAGGGAAGGAGGACGTACGAACGGTACGAAAGAAGAGAGAACGATAGGAACCGGTGAGACCCAGAGATCTCTCTATGTATGTAGACAGAAACGCGTCTCCTATCCGTGTGTACGCGCCTATGATACACGTATAATAATACGCGCACGTGGACGTGTTGTATGCCTACCTGAGCCCAACTAGCGCTCTTCGAATGCCGGTGGTGAGGCCCCGAGGACGAGCCAGCCGTTCGCGGAGAGCGAAGGGGGAGCGAGAAAGAGACCCCGCTTCCAGGAATCAAGCGTGTAAAACACCAGTTAAATCGTGCTTTCTAGTCGGAATGGAGAGGAAAACAATGCGGGCCCCGGGGACCCTAAAGTTTCTGACAAATGTTTCGTGCCTTCGATCGCGATCCGCGTGGCTCTACGGACCTCTCTTCTCGGCCAAAAGCGTTTCTTTTCTTTTTTTTCTTTTTTTTTTTTTTAACATTTCTATATAGCACGTCTTGGAATCTACGGCGATGGGATTGCCGGAGATATTATAATAACGTCGTCATTCGGGACTGGTGCGTTAAGAAATTAATGAGACGA
Organism: Buathra laborator; assembly: GCA_934046635.1. NCBI lineage: Eukaryota > Metazoa > Arthropoda > Insecta > Hymenoptera > Ichneumonidae > Buathra > Buathra laborator. The sequence continues at coordinate 18,631,269 of OW203893.1, read as the reverse complement.
TGTTATCATTTGTGATTTTTTTGGTTTTTTTTTTTTTTTTTTTTCGTTTTTTATTCGACATTATTGAAATTCGTATCGCTTACAATCCTCTTCCGATGTTCGGTAGGTGCTAAATACGCGAAGCTGAGAATTAAACGAACGAGAGATCAGCGTGGGGTACGAAAAAAAAAAAAAAAAAAAAACGAGAGAAATGGAGAACCTCCGCGAAATTACGGGCTTCGAGCTAATAAGTCAGGTTTTCGTGGTGAAACGACGAGGAGAACGTAGTGGTGAAACGAGTCATCGTTGTTAAATTTAAATAACACGAGGACGACACGGCCTACCACTCGAATGTGCGCGCCGAGCTAAATAAATCGGCAATGTCGAGGGGAAAGGGAGAGAAAACAAAAAAATGATCAGCCGGACCACCTATTCGGGGCTCCGAGATCTTTGTGTGTGCTGTTCGGCTCGTTCCATCGAGAGCATCGTAAAGTTTAAATCGATGTTTGAACGATTCGCGAATGCTCTTTCCTCACAGAAACAAATCATCGGTTCAACGAGGTTTACCTCTGTGCAAACCGATCATTGCCGATTTAATTACACGAACGATTCAACAATCGAGAATTGAGCTCCGCAGTCGAAACCGCACGAGAATCCATGAGGAACGTTAATGTTGCAGGAACGTATACACGAGGAAAGTCGAATCCTACTCGACCCGCGAATTGACCCGAAACGGGAAATCCACGGATGAAATCACGACGATCATCGGATATTTGCAGAAGGAAAGGAGAGGTTTAAGCGTCGATGATATCGAGAGAGTCAGTCAATAAGTACGCCTAACTTAAGATGGGAATTACAGAAACTCCGGAAAGAAATAAAATGGAAGAAATAAAAATGGCATAAAACTTTCCACGGCGAGATGAGTCTGTTAACAGTTACGATTAATTATGGTATCGTCGGGACACACCGTTTATATGGCTGTGGATGGCAATATATATATAATTACAACTCCTATACGTATTACGGCGGTTTAAAAAGACTTTTTTGATTTTTCAGAAATTAATTGCTCGTGCGTAGTGCCGTTATATATAAAAAAAATTGTAAATAATGATAAAATTGATTAATTTAATAATAAAATAATTAAAAATATATTGAATAATGAAATAATAAGAATTAGAATTTTACATTACATTTTTTTTAATAAATTAATGACGCCATTCTAAATATAGTCCGACTGATCTTCGCTTTTACGAAAATATTTTTCAAACCCACTTTTTTGATTGTCAGTACGTTGTCCGAGTCGGCGAAAAGAAAGTGTTTGATTTTTCGAAGCGAACATTGGAGGCAAGAAAAGGGGAAACGGTTAAACGCGAAGAAAAAAAGAAAAAAATGAAGAAAGGAAGAAATGCACGTAGCTACGGGGGGGTAAGAGAATTCTGCGATTCCCCTTGAGGCTGAGAAGAGTCCGCGCGCTGTGTGTGGGTTCGAGGACTCGAGGGTGTCGGGTTACCAATGAAATAGTGATACCATTTTGTTTACAATATTGTCGGTTGGGTATTTGCGGGGTGAGAGAGAGAAGAGGCGCGGGCGTGTCGCGCGGTCGCAGCAAAACGTCTCGAGGGGTCCGGAGCGCGCATATAACGAGGAGGAAGAGAGGCGAAAAGGTGCGAAGGAACCGGAGAAAAGCGGAGAGAAAGAGGTCCTTTCTGCGCGTGTATTCTTCGCGGTCGCGAGACTTCGGAACTCTTCCGAAGGATCCCGTAGCAGAGAGTCATGCGTACAAGGGTTCCCTTCGTCGACGAGACTTATCTCTCGAGACCGGCCGCTTGCTCACCGCGCGATTCGAGTAAATTTAAATCCTTCTTCGATACGGTTTCGCACAATGCTGTTCCGGTAACGAGTACCTTTTTATTACGATTCAACGGTTAGGAATCGCATACGCGAAAATATCTTCGATGATCGATTGAACGAAAAAAAAAAAAAATCTCATTTCAAAAAGTTATCGAAATTGAAAATAACTATTGCAAAATATCCTTATCATAGAAAAATTAATTTGTCTAATATGTTGTACCCGTAATTATTTTATTTATTTATGTAATTATATTATTAATACATTATAATTTCATCACGCTAATCTTTCAAAGTTATCATTAACTGAAATAAATCTTTCGTGTTAACGTTCCTTTTGAAACACACAGCCTTTTTTTTAATGTAATTTCCACATGTTTCGGAACATTCCGAACACGTGAACATAAAAATCTCGAATTTTTAAAAATTTCGTTCAAAAAAACAAAGCCACTTCTACAAGAACGCCAATAATCTTCTACACGACCATTCAATATTTTCGGGATGTTACAAGTTAATAATATTCCAAGAAATCGTAGATATTTATCATTTAACTGCGTAGAATTGTATACAGTTTTCTGAGGATCTGTGAATTCTGGTAAATTACACCGAACAATATCTCGAGATCGCGTATACCGACCGACCGATAGGGAGGAAACTTGAGATTATTTTTTTGTTTTTTTTTGGACGGAAGCTCTTTTGGAAGGGCGGATCGTATATTATATGGTATACTGGAAGTACCGAAGGATCGACCAGTGGATAAGATTTTATGGCACAGAAATGACCGCATCGTCTGGTTCGTATCCTGGTTTTATACTTATCCCTGTATGATAGTTTCTCCGTTGTTTTTTTTTTTTTCGCATTTTTTTTAACTCTCGCATTTACATGAACTCGGTATATGAAACGAAGGGGGATGGTGCCCGAGCGGTCATTCCGTGTTAGTAGCGGGACAGTAGTACTCTACGGCGTTAAACCAACGAAAGGGGAGGGTATTATACGGAACGGGAGCGCGCGAGTTCCACTGGTAGAAATGCAAATAGGTAGCGGAGGGAGGCGAAGAAGGAAATCGGATGCCGCGGAAGGGAAAGAGACAGACGCGGGAGAGAGAGTTACCTGGGCAAACATGTGATTAGAGACCCCGGCGTTGGCCCACGTTATGATAGGTTCGCGTGGTTGGCCCACATTAGATCCCACGGAGATGTTGCCGCGCGGGGTGCATCTCACAACGAGATCTCCAATCGTAGAAATTCTTTTTCGCCTCATGTTGCGATCGCCCCGTTGCCAATGTACACGGATATACATAGGTGTATAAACCATACAGCTTTACCCCCCATACCTTCCCCAACCCCCTCACCCCTTTTCCTCCCCCTCCCCCTGGCTGCCGGATGATACGCGGTTATTAACTCCGGTTACACTCCGTGGAACTGCGAAGCAATTCTTTATTTTGGTATTATAGCACAGCAATAGCCAAGTCGCTTGCGCTCGACGACTACCCGGTTGATGCACGAGTTCGCATATACAGAACAGATTCTCAATGCTACAGCAGTTACACGAAGATACGATATATAACGCAGGCATCGGTAGAAAGGAGGCTCTCTGCGAACGTTTTCCGCATCGACGTTGATACTTCGAGAATTCCGTTTTGCACGACTTCGATGCACCGGTCCGAGTGAATATATCATGGGCTCTCGTCTCTCGCGATGCATCTCTCGTGATACTTAACGCGCAGGCGAAACTCGCCACATAGAAGAGATGAATACGCCAAACTACCGAAGGCGAAATCGTCGAAGATTATCCGCGAAGACGAAACTTTCCACGCTTCTGGCCGCAAAAGTTCCCATCGTGTTGGGTGAATTCCGGAGCTCATCTTCGGGAATTCTCAGTTTTTTTTACCACAAATTCTGAGACAATGCGCACTTAAAATGCTGTTATCTCGGGTTGTATGTATATTGGCTACTTTTTTATTTTGAGTACTTTGACTCGCGGTAACTGTTGAAAGTTTTTCGTGTGGAAGGAAAAAACGGAGTCGGTTGTGATGTACCGTATATCGGTATGTGGTTTTTTTTTTCTTTATATATATTGTAACAACCGAGCGAATGAATAACACGCGAATTTGGTTTTGGGGCGAATATTATTAATAATTAGAAACATTAATTATCCCGATCACGAAATGTCACACGTCTGCTCGCTTTTAAAGTCCCATCCAGATCTCTCTTGTCGTGACGATCGATGTCGTATCGATCGCCCGTACGTTCGTCTATTGTCAATCTAACTAATATCGTCAGTCTTAATAAATAGTCAGCTATATTCGTTATTATATATATATACGAACGTCGAAGAAGCTCGGGCGATCACGCCTTGCGTCTTTTCGTTTAGTGCCGCGTCGACTGAGACGAAACGGAAGGGTACGAACGTGAGGGACTCTTGTGTGGGTTAATTCAGTCCGGCAATCACACGGAGAATTTCGCGGGTCACTCGTCTCGATTCCCCCTAACCGCTAGGCGAGAGGGATCGAATTAAGGGGAGGCCTCTCGATTTACTTTATTCGATTGCCACGTACGGCGTCACGTGCACAAGTTACTTCTCGGCTTGCAGCTGCGGACTGTTGCGCAAAAAAGAATAGCGAGTCTGGAACACACCGGTCATTTGTGCGCTCATTTTTCTTATTGCCTCGTAGCTTTGTATTGCATCGAATGGAGATTAATTCGCGATTGTCGCCCATAAGAAAAACATAAAATCATGAAGAATTTTTTTCGATCGGAAATTATCGAGGAATTTATTGGGTCGTTATTTACGATTTATTACCAAAAAATCGACTCGAAATCGGAATTATCGGAATTATTGTCGATTCCAAATTGAGTAGATGCGCCAAATGTAATTTTCATATCGCTATTATTATTTCACACGCGTCTGCGCGGAGCTAATCTCGAATCTTGTCTCAGTAACGCCAATCATTCGAGTCCCTTTTCCCCCTTCCTTTTGATGTGGTGAACGAACGATCACTAAACCTGTGTCTGCGGCTGCTGCTGTTGCTGGCGGTCTCACCGTAATTACGTAGAGCGACTATTCATTAAACTGATTACACCTTATTTTTTTCCCTTCTCTTTCTCGCTCTCTTCATTCCAGTTCTCCCTTTCGAACCGTACATCGACTTTATTCCATCGCTGCCGCGCGATACTCAGAGTCCTCTACCCTCTTCCATGTGCGAGATCCGCTCCCTTCCTTTCGTGTTAAATTTTTTTTTTTTTTTCATTTTTCTTATTTTTCTCATCGATTTTTATTTTTTATCGCGAACGTGTCAGAGACGGTGTCATGTCTCAAGAACAAGACGCTGGTATCCCGTGTACCTCGGAGCGTCTACCAGGAAACAGGTTCATTGGCGATAAAAGATATAGAAAGTTGAATTCGCAGCCGAACCGGATGGAGATTAACCCTTTGTACCAAAGCTGTTCTTCGCAGCGGAGAAAATCTCCACATCGAGCACCGGGGAAGAGTCTTATACTATTAATAATATTATTGCGAGTACTTCACGTCAACTCGTCGGATACTTCGGACTATGAAAACGCGCGGCGTCGAGAGATTATTAAATCGCTGTTGTACCATTAAGGTTTACGGTGCAATAAGAGAGTTATCCTCGGGCGCGAGAAGCTTCCTCCTCGTTCCGGTCGAGTTTATAGGCTGTTGAGGCGGGGGTGTTGGGCTCGGAATACCGGTGGAATTCAGTATATCTCCGTGATCCGTTGATCAACGCCCACGATATCATTACGATCTGAGCAAAAGCTCCTGACTGCTCGTACGCAATCGCATAAACTGAACGTAATTTTTCGATAAATAAAAAAATTATAATTTTCCGATATTTTAATAAAAATGTGTTTAAAATGTTCGAATATTAAAAACGAATTATCCAACCGAAATTTGTCACGTATATTGAGATGCCAATATTGATTATTAGTTTTAAATTTCAATGAATAAAGTGCAGTTGTTTTTTTTTTGTTTCCTTTGTAATTTTAGTGCAATACATGTAGTCATTTCTTTTTCTATCTTTCATTTAAAAACATTGAATTTTCTGAAATTTTTTTTAATTCCTGACAATCTTTGCAATTTTTTAAATTACTTTGACGATTGTATCGAGAAATAAAAAAAAATCCGAAATTAAATTGGCGCGTATCTTCTGTGTTTCTATGTTTAAAAATCGATATTTCCCAAGGTCCCTTCGCAAGCGATTCAAACATCAGTTTTCAAACATTTTCATACAGAATTCATAAACGACGATACAAAAAAAGAAGCGACGTGCAAATTTAATGTGCATTTTTTTTTTTTTTTCGTAATTCTCGCGATGATACCGCGATAAAGAGTCGCGATATTATGCGCAACTGTGATTTTCCTCAATAGACGATGCAAGTAGGCGTGTAATAACTGTTGTTGCACAGTAGTGACGGATACTCGATTGCATTTGCAACGAAACGATGGGTAATAAGGTGTACGCGCGTATACATTCTATCTAATGGCTTGTGTATCACAGTCGACTTGGCAATTCGAATACCGTAATCACTGCGATGGATAAGCAATATCTGTGAGCCGTGACTGATTATCCATCCGCTGTAAATATGTATAGTAAACAAAAAAAAAACAAGAAGAAGAAAAGTTAATAAAAAAACAGCTTGTTACGAAGGGATGCAACAACGTCGCATAGAAAAGTATAACTGGTTAACTGCGACCGCGAACTGCTGCAGGAAAAGGGGTGAGAGGGACGGGAGGAGGGGGGGGGGGCTTCACGTTTCACAGCTCGTCTACAAAGCTGAGAGTTCTAGAATATATATATAGGAGACGGGCGGGTTATCGCTCGGGTGAAGTTGAACACAACGTGGCAATTATCAGCCATTCCTTGCAAATAGCTGATGGTTAGTGATAATTATCTACCGGGAACGTCGAGGGCATCGTTGCGCCTGAGCCCAGTGCAGCAGAAATGCAACAGCAGCAGCAGCAGCAACAGCAGCAGCAGCAGTCGCTCCTCTGCAGCTTTGCCCTGCACCGTAGGCGATCCATATACCGGGTGCGACGAAACGATTCAAATCGAATAAACTAACAACTGTTACGAATGTGTAAACCAGAGACGCGAGTTTAACGTATATTGTAGATCTGCCGGGACGTTCGCTAGCGCAGGACACAGACATAGCAAACGCAATCATTCAGGTATGTAAACACCGTTCCCACGAATCGTTAAAAGTTAATCATTCCCCTCTTTCTATCTCGCGGACCCGTATATCTTCTCAGCGCTAAATTATTGCGTACGGTATCTGAAGGAGAAAAAAATGTTGGAAAGTCTAATTGGTAGATCTATGATTTCCTGCGCGAATCAGAAAATCATTTGTCCTGTTATCTCCTACTTATTTGCAAGGAACACCGGTGAATCAGCATAGATTTGTGTGGTATCGTTCACTCTGTTAGAAAGGTGAGATGAGATAAAAAAGAAAAAAAATAAACTTGTTGGAAAGTCTAATTGCTCAGACATGTATGTTTTTTTTATCTCGAATCAGAAAATCATTGTAGCGAGGAAAATTTGTTAATCACGATGTTAAGATCTAAAAAAAAAGTTGAACAGTTTAATTGCTCGAAAACCTATGATTTTTCTTCTCAAAACAGAAAATCATTTTTTCAAGGAAAATCAGTGAATCACGATACTACGACCTAAAAAAAAAAAAAACATCGAAAAATCTAATTTGCTCGGCAATCTATTATTTTTCATCTCGATTCAGAAAATCATTATTGCGAAGAAAATTGATCAATCACGACGCTACGATCGAAAAAAAAAATTGAAAAGTCTAATTGCTCGGAGATCTATGATTTTCTTCGCGAATCAGAAAATCATTTATCCTCTGCTATCCTCTGCTTATTGCCAGGAACATCGGTGAATCAGAATAGTTTTCTGTGGAAACATCGAGTCCGTTATAAAGGGGGAGCTAAGATCTAAGAAAAAAAAAAAAAAAAAACAGCTCATCTTCTTGGTTGTTGCTTATCTTTGTCTCGCTGATGGCTCTGTCGTGACGAATAGATCGAACGGCCCGCTCGTCGTTGAAAGTGGTGGGGGAGTTAACAAAACGCTCGCGGACAAATAAAAGAACACTCGAAGGAATACGTACGCGTTGCCAACAGAGTGTTAAGTACTGGCATTAGGGTAATAAGCGTGCAAAGAGTCGAACGTGGGCCCTATCGGGGAGTTTTGCGCGGCTACGATATAGCGTAAAATCGAGCGAACCGACTGCCGAGAGAGTTCGCCAAGGTAATACATTGGAGAAAAGTGGTTTTGCGCACGGATTCATGATACTGCTAAGGCGTCTCGGGGTAAAACTGTGAAAGGAGCTCGGGAGTGGGAGGGGCCGCGGTAGCGCTTTTCCACAGCGTCTATGCTTATTTTCGCAAGTTTGCAACGCGCGCGAATAACAGGATGCAGGGAGAGGTGTGTGCATTCGGTGTACGCGGGTTCTCTTAACCCGACTATACTTGCCGTGGCAATCTTCACCAGAATGTGAGAAATTTTTTAGGCGATACTGCAGGGTCTATTGGACGAGTCGGTGCATCCCGAGGCTACCGGTGTTCGCAATAATTATAAGGACGTACAGCATCAACATGCGACTGGTTGTTTAAAGCGCATCATTCAAAGTACACGTTATATCTTTGGTAACGCATACGCAATTCGCCACGAGAATTTTCGCTGCAACTCTGTATGGATCATCTATTATCTTACAAACAGGTTATTCAGTCCCTCGAGGATTATTCAGTCGACTCGATTTTTGTAATATTATAAAATATATAAAAAATCCCAATTTGTTAGATCGAAAATTTTCAAAATTTAGAAATTCATACTTTCGTTTAAATTGAATAAAATTTCGAAACGTTCTTCAGTAAACTGAACCGAAAGTCCTCGAATAGAATCCTGAAAACATCACTGGACAGAGTAAATCCTTAAATTGTGAACATTTTCATTTTCTCCGTCAGGTTTTTTCTTTTATCTTAGCGTAGATACACCGATTATTGCCATTTTCACTACAAATTTTTGTGAAATCCTTGTTTGCCCACATTTCAATGTTAATACTTGAAATATATTCACATAAATCTATAAAATTATCAACACGCCATTAATTTAATTTCGACTTCACAAATTTCGAGTATAGTGGCCAAAAGTCGAGTAAATGTGGTAAAAACCGGTCCCCTATATTATTCCTCATAATTTTAGTGCCCTGGTAATAATTAAGTCGCGATCGCGATCAGTATGAATTTAATGACTTAAAATCGATATACTTTATCATTTCGATCTTTTGAATAATACGCAACTCCATTCCTAGTTGCAAACTTCGCGACTTCCATGATAATCATACGACCGCATAAACCCATTTATGCGCCCCTTTTGCCTGAACACTTCGGATATATTTTCGTTGCTTAAATCCGCAGTCGGAAAGGAAACGAGGCAAAGGTATCGTATGTGTCCGGTAAGCCCCATAGCGAGAGAATGGAGAGACGCGAAAGAGGCAGGAGGTTGCCGGGAGTCCGCGAGATCGGATCTCGCCGACCAAATTGTTTCGGATTGTCGGTTAATTGGAAGCTCGTTTTGGGCAGAGGTGCGTGGAACATCGGTGGCGTCCCTCTCGTTTCCCCCCCAAGCTAAAGGGAGAAGAGTTTTAGTCGAGCCATTGGGAGAAGAGGGTGCGTCAAAAGGAGTCAGCGCAGGTGAAACGTGTGCTGCTGGGGAAGAGGAGACCGTACGAGAGAGGAGTAGAAAGGAGGGTGAGAGCGGAATAAGCACGGAAGGTTCTTTGCACATCTCGAGTGTGTGGTGCACATGTATGCTCGTTGCACTCGCGGGCATTCCCCGCTCGTGTGTGCCGGGGACTTGGTTCGCCTCGCCCACCACCCCGCGAAGGGCCAATAATCGCCGGACAAAACTCTCGTGCCCGACGGTTCGGCATCCAATCGTCGTTCCCTCAACCTCCTGTGCGTTGCTACTTCTCCTCGATACTGATGCTGATGCTGACGCCTGGACCTACTCTTTCGATGTTTTTTTTTCATTTTTTTTTCCTTTTTTACATTAACGCTTCTCATTTATCGCACTCCTTCTCGTCTCCGGTACGACACACATCGTGTCGTAAAGGCACTGCGCGAATCTCGCAAACTACACGATTTATCAGAGTCCAACTTCCAACCCCTTGTTCTCTTGCCAATTTATCTCTAATTTTATTATAATTGTATAATCAGTGGTAATCATCTCGCAATGCTTAATGTTCATCGCGTTACGGCTCAATTATTCATCGGCGATTAGTTAACTCGAGCCAATGCAGTCGGGAATTATTAGCAGATTCTCGAACGTTGCATTTATACGGTTTGGCAAAATTAAAGTGTTGTTGAAAATCTTTTTTTAATTAGATTATTCTATAGGATTTATTAGATTCATTTATATTTATTTATACTGTGAATATTTCGGATTCAAAAGACATATTCTTTCTGGAAAATTTTATCGAACCGGAAACCGAATTTTCTGGAGTAATTTTTTAATTTATTTATTTATTTTTTTTTACTGATTTTTTCGGAGTTTACCAATTTGGATAAAATTTTATTACGTTTTCGGAAGCTGATAATTTTCTCACGATAAATAATTAAATTGAAGAAAATTATCTTCAAAAATGGTTTAGTCATTACTTTCGTTCGTATTGTTTTTACTTTCGTACTTTATTTTATAATTCTTGTAATTTGCATTAATGCGAGATGGTAATCATGCTATAAAGTCATGTAATGCTTCAAGATTCACTAAACTGTATGTGTTAATTTATAATCATCAAATTTTGATATATTGTATCACAGAATCAACGCACTTCTAATTTGTTATGTTTATTCGTAAAAGAGCTTTTGCTTCGTGAATAAATAAATGGTTAACTAAATCCATGCACTGTTTCAAGAAAGATGCCGTGATTTGTAAGCACAGTGTAAGCAACAGTGGTATGACTGCTTGGAAACCCGGCTAATTGTTTCATCGAGCGAGAATAATAGCTCGTCGTCACGCGCGATGCGCGGCACATCTCCTCGAGCATTCAAGCACCACAAACTCGCATAGTTTGTTTGTTACGTGCTCCGCACACATATATCTCGTTCCTCCGAGTGCAAACTATTTTTCTTCTTCGAATGATAGTAGAAATGCTTTCTCGGGCAATTTCTAAATCGTTAACCAAGGCTGATGATTCTCCGCGTGTGCGAATAATTTCAACGAACAAACAACCCGTCCATTTCTCTCGGTTAATAAATGTCGAGGAATAAATCGATATGTTTGCCCGAGTTAGTTCGGCGCATTCCATAAATTTGAAATACGCAGGTAGGCCTTCGGCAGCGCAAAAGTTGCATCTCATTCTTCATACCGTAGAATCATTCACAGCACAAGTACATTCGTTATTGTGTTACCTTTGCCTCGAACAGTTGGGCCTCAATCTCTCGTCCGACGGATACGCGCGCGCGACGCGCGCGTAAGCGCAGTTCGCCTCGCGTTCACACACACAAACAACAATACATCGATACGAGATAGCGGGGCAAAACGGGCACTAGAGACGATATAATCGCGCGGGGCAAAATGGATACAAAGAAACAAAAGTACTTAAAATAAAAAAAATTGCAACAAAATTTGAAACAAAATTGAGAATAAAATGTTCAACTTTTTTTTCGGAGCGATAAAATTTTAAACAAAATTAAGATGAAATTTGAAAAGTAAGTTACAATAAATAAATAAAAATGAGTTATAATTTGCTTAAAAAAATTTTATGAAATTTGAATTAAAAAAAAAAAAGTTTCTAAATTCGCAATTTCAAAAAAATTCAATTAGAATTCGAATAAAAAAAAAAAATTCTCAAATTTCACGTAAAATTTTTTAAACATCGAGAAAAATTGGTAAAAAGTAATTTTTATCGTTTTGTCCCGATTGCCACATGTGCCATTTTGCCCCGCTGTCCATATTGCCCCGCTCTGCCCTGTACTTATCGGGAAATATTTATTCTCACCGGTTGAAAATTCAGCGAGGTTTTACGAGCAATAACCGGAGCGCCTTGGTCCCGGTGCACAGGCCGAGAGTCTCGTCTCGCGCTTCTCTGCCCATCACCTTTGCCGAGAGGCTCGCCTCTCGTTTCTATAACGCTTGGCGCTGCCCCACAAGCTAGAGCTCCTTCGCCTTTCTGGATCGTCGAGTTTCTCGTTCGCGCGCCTCACCGTGGATCGTCAGTTCCTCTGGTGGATTGTTGATTTAACCGTCGGTGGGTTTTAGTCGACGAAACGTTCGGAGCGACGGTTAAGTGTCCGGAGTTACGAGCGGTACACGTCCCGACTTTCTTGCGCCTTCGCTGCTTATATCCCCCGTAAGCCAAGAGTCTCGAGTCAAGAAAAGAGAGAGAGAGAGAGACAGGAGCCCCTCCTTGCTTTCCTTATTCTCTCAATTCTCCGTCTTTCTCTCGCGTCTCTCACCGCACGTCCGCCCCTCGGTCATTATCTCCTTATTACTAGTTATCTCGTTACTTGTTACTCACTCTCGGAACTATTATCTATTCTCTTTCCCGCCGTGTATATACAGTACAATCCCGCATAATAGATGTACACGCATACATATATATATTCCGCGGCGTTGTGTCTACACATCGTGTAATAAACGCGTGCAATAATTTCCTCGGTTCGTAAACGATCCGCCAATCTCTCGGGCGTTTCTATTGGGGCACCGAACGAATTTTCGTTGCACGCGAGAAGTCATACACGCCGAGGCAGCCGTCATCATTTCATACCGTAATAATTCAACGTGTCAATTAATACACTGGCAGTCGGTCGGGAAGGGAAGGTCTAAAAAGCATATATAGGTGACTTACATTATCCAACGGCAGCTAGAAACCTATATAACAGTTTACATAGGTCTCTCCATTATGTATAGAGGAAAATTCAACGAAGTCAGAGAGATCAGATCAGTCTTAGAGGATCCGCAACGCGCGTGTTGGGTAGAAGGGGTTTTGGAGTCGAGTGCGCGCAGCGCGAACAAGACGACGGGACCGGTGAACAGGCAAGCAAAGCCAGGAGACTCGGGCTGAATCGCCAGCGGGGGAAGCCTCCACCGTGCCGGCTAACTATGTCCGTCAGTGATAATGGTGATGAATCGGCTTACTTACAACGGAGCGGCGCGAGGGCGAGCCTAGCAGTTCGCGAAGTACGAAGTGGATATCGAGGCGCGTAGAGTAGCTCGAGGCGCACTCGAGATGTCGTATATATAGATATATACATATATATATATAAACACGCGGGTTATATATACCCTTCCAATGTGCATGCACTCGTATATGCTGTAAGCGAGAATTTGTACGCGAGTGCGCACTTGCGCACGAACGAGCACGCATTCACGAGATCCATGTATATTTTATATGGACGAAGCATACAGTAAAAAGTCTCGAGAATCAACGACTGCGAATTCAATAACAAAGTTTTTCTTCATCTCGTCGCCATTCCGTTGTATTAATAAAAATAATCATTCGAAAAAGTTTTTTATAGATTGTATATAATTTATATATATAATTAAAAATATATAATTAATATATAGCGTATTTATAGGTTATAAATACGTTATATATTAATTATATACTATTATTTAATTTTTTTAATATACAATACTTTTTTTATGTTATAATTATTAAATATTGTTATTATTATTAATTATTTTTGCTCAATTCTATATATATATAGTTATATATAGTCGTCACGATGTATAATTTCGCGTTTCGGTTATTAATTTGCGTTGAGGAAAGGTACCGGAAGTTTGGAAAGATCGAAGGTTATGTGAGGGTGGAACTGTTGAGATATCGAACTGTAGGTACTCAGTGGCTACAGTAAATTCTGTGGAAGAGAAGCGAGCGAACGTGAGAGTAGCGTGAGCTCAGAAAATTGAGGGTATGCGAGAGAGCTTACGCGAGTCAGCGAGCGTTAGTAAAATACTCGGAGCAAACTACGAGAGTTCCGATTCTCGTTGTGCACATAGCGAGAGAGTGGTGTGTGTTTGTGTGTTTGTGTGAAGAATCGCCCGTACAAAATGATCGTGTAAGTATGAGAGACGAGAGTTTGGCTCCCTTGCTCCCTACCTGCTCGCCTCCGGTTCGCTTTACACATATATATGCTCACCCGGTGAGCGATCACTTTTGCTCTCCACCCACTCCGCCTGACAACATAATCATCGGCTTTAACTTGCGCTAAACTATAGTTAACCGCGCATTGCGGTTACACTACCTAAAATGTGTGTTTAAACGTACATATATGCATATATATGTATATAAATGCATATCGTGTGTGTATACATATATATATTTTCTCTATATATCTTTTGTCTCGTTCGCAACCCCTCTCAGTCTCGAAAACTTTTACCCACATACTCAATCTCTTTTGCTTATAGCAACGAGAAGTATGTAAGAACAGTCTGAAGATTTCCGTTTCGAATTATCCGTACGGAGTGAATCCGTGACGCGATATCTCGCATGAAAAAAAACGTATATACAATAGATGTATCACAAAACATCGTGACGTATCGTATTGTATGTGCAAAATATATAAAATTTGGCTTTTTAATATAATAAATATATCAATCACAAAATTTTTTAAATACTTCGTAAGATACTACATCTGCAGAAATATATTCTAAAATATGAAATAATTAGAAAAAAAAAAATCTATAGAGTTGAATTGAATAACTTTGTAAAAAAAAAAATATCCACGATAGATTTTCATGCAAACGAGAATCCAATAAGTAATTATTATTGTTATTGTTATTATTATTATACATCCGTCAAATATAATTTTTCGACGAAAATAAATTATAAATATTGTCGAAATATGTGAAATTTGGGGTTATTATATAATTAAATATACGAATCGTATAATTTCTTTCATATTTCTTGATATGTAAATTTTTTTTTACGAAAATATATTCGAAATATCATAGATGTATCTTCCGATATATTTTTTTTTCTGAGGATGATATCGCCCCGTGAATTTTCATTGTCGACGACGCTGCGCACCACCTCGTAGATATTTATGCAGTCTATTTCAATATCCGAACATAATTCCGGTACAACCTCCTTGCCGCTGTAGCTTTGCACTCGACAGTGAGTTGGTATTGTCTATCGGTGTGTATACACGGCAAAGGTGTGGACTAACCATCGGTGGTGGTTGGGTAGTGAAGCACTCTCAGAGCGAGTGGAGGGTATATAGGATTACCCGGGAGGCAATATCTCCGCGCGAGCGCGGGGCGCTCTTGCAGTTACGGTCGACGTGTGCCGGGGGGTTTCAGCGACGACTCTCTTCGGGATGATGGTGATAGTCTCTCACACTCGTGTACTTATCCCCCGCCTCGTACCGCGCTTAGTCACTTCGTCTCGCTTCCCTCGTGTGTGTATTTAAATAAGGGATAAAACGTTTATGGGATATCCACGAGGCTGTATGGTGTATAAGGCCATCGGAGGCTGTATGGACCATCGGAGAGGACGAGAGATAGAGTATAGATGGAGGGGGGAGGGTGGTATAACATGTTCGATATCCACTTGCCTTATACGACTGTCTGAAAGTCTCGGGCCAAAGGTAGAGGCGCTCGGTTGCTCGGGTTTAGCGTGCACGTGTAAACGAGAATTGCTTTGTACCGAAACCCCCATTGTCCGCACGTTTCAGTGTACACGCGCGCGCCCGCGCGTTATATGTGGGTGAAAATCATTGCGGTAATACTATTGCACGCGGGAGAAGATGCAAACTTAGCAAGAGATCAGTCAGTCAGCCACGGAAAAACGAGGATATGGGAGAGGCGGACTGAACGTTATATGGATACAACACACCCAATAGAGTCGTCATGTTGCCTCTCACCGTATAATCAGGGGCTCTCAATTGACGAGAAAGCAAAATGCTATGAGGGCGTTAACCGAAACTCGGTCAATGGGTGACTAACGATGATGATAAAGGAAAGCGCGGGGTAGAGAAAAAATCAGTAACGTTGAACGATTGAGTATCGAGGGAGATCGATCGATCTCTTCGACAATCAAACGATACATTTTCGCGAATCCATGGACTCTCTTGTTAATCAAGGAATGGAAAAGATCGATCAATGGGAGATATAATGGGCAATTAGCTGCAAAGTAGAAACGGATACGAACGAAATTTGTACAACGTAATAATTATTATAATAATAATAAATTTCTCTATACAATTCTTTTACGCAAACGTATAATATATAAAGAGGATTATAAAATAAAACCTGAAACATTGCTTCCTCATTTTTTTTTTTTCCCCCTTTTGCCGATGTCAAACGAGAAAGTCCAACATTGCCAAAATTGATTATCACACTTTCTCATGCAGGGAGCTTTGTGAAAGGTGAAAAATAATCAGGAAACCGATATGGAGGGTTCCACTTTAAGATCTTTCATTTTTATTTTTTTATTTTAATTTTTCAAGAGACACGCGCAAATGGTTTCTCGGTGTGTCTGACCAGCATTGAGAAAGAGACACGGTATAATAAACGTAGAGACGGAAGTATAACGTAGGCTAATGAATCGTCTTGCGATCTCCCCGTTGGCTCTCCTTTGCCTGGTGAATCTCCTTGGCCTGTGGGTGAAATCACTCTCGAGACGTGCGTGCGTCCGCGTTCCACCTCTCTTATTTTCGTAGCATAGCATATATAACGCAGTATAAGGATTCTTTTCCTCTCTCTTCATCGAACGCGCCCGGCGAGGCACCTTAAACTCTAAAGGGGGTTAGTTAGCGTATTGGCCGAGTCACGGCGTCATTAACGAGTCCAGCAAGCGCCGATAGTCATTAATCATCGCGGCGCTCGAATGAGGTTCGGTATAAGCCAAACGGAGGGGATGGGACATTGTGGCGCGAACGTGGCGCATCCGTGCGTGTGCTTCTTCGATCTTCTCTTCATCTCCGATCGCGTACCCAGCAAACATCGAATACAAGCATCGAGTCTGCAGGTATGTGCCTCCGTAACGCTTCTGATTCTCACACCGTTCTCGGCTTTCCATAATGTTTGAGAGACCCAACAGCCTTTGAGAACGAGTGTTAGTAGTCGAAGAAATACACAGAGGCGAAACCATTATTATATCGCGTTGGAGACGATTTTGCGTCAAATGAATTTTAATGGAGAAGATGAAATTGAAGACTCCGCGCGAGACCCTCCTCCCCCTTCCCGATCTTCGCGCGATTATTTTCTCGGACGTTTTACCACGAGAGTATTATAATATTATACAACATAATCTATTCGCGCATTTCGTATCGTTGATCTCTAAATTAGCCTCTCAACATGCGCGTGAATATATGCATTCTTAAGTATAAATATATTAGTAACGTGAAATCGTGAAAGGCTCGATTGATCGTCAACGGACGCGAAGGCGTGAGAAAACACATACGATTCACTGTTATAAGATGGGAGAACATTATCTACGGGGGATTGAATGACCGGTTCACAAATTGGTGAAAACACATTATCATACGTCGTCTCGTCGTATTCCTCTCGGTTCCTTTCGTGAGGAATCATCGTGTTACTGAGCTCAGACTAATCTATTACAGTCTTCTAATCTTGTCAGTCGAAATTGATGAGAGATTCGTGGATTCTTCAAAATACAGGTATAACGAGATTGCTCACGAGAGTGTGGGGGGTACAAACGGCAGAAAGAGAAGAGCTGAAAACAGAGTGGGACACGAAAGGCTGAAGTCACGACCCACGTGGAAAAGTGATGATATGGACGGTAGATATCGGAATATCGTTATTTCACTGCATGAAAAAAGCTGTAAAAATATTGTCGTCGTCGCTTCCACCGCCGCCATACACAAGAATCGAAAAGCGGCTAATTTCACGTTGATGCTAACTTCACATCGCTGGTAACTTTACATCGTTGCTAACTTCACATCGTTGCTAACTTTACATCATTGATAATTTCACATCGTTACTGACTTCGCATCGTCACTAATTTCACACCGTTACTAACTTCGCATCGTCACTAATTTCACATCAGTGCTATCTCACCATCGTTGTCAACTTCACACCGTTTTTAACTTTACATTGTTGCTAATGACACCGTCGCTAACTTCACATCGACGCTAACTTCACATTGTTGCTAATTTCACATCGTCGCTAACTTCACATTGTTGCTAATTTCACATCGTCGCTAACTTCACATTGTTGCTAATTTCGCATCGTCGCTAACTTCACATTGTTGCTAATTACACATCGTCGCTAACTTCACATTGTTGCTAACTTCACATCAGTGCTAATTTCACGACGTCGCCGAGTTAACGACGTTGTCGACTTCAAACTTCTGCCAACTTCATGTCGTTGCCACTTTAAATCGCTGACAAATTCAGGTCGATTCAAATCGTTGTGAACTTCATATCGTAGGTCTGGTCTAAGTGAGATAGAAATGAACTTACACCATACTTGATTTAAATCCGATCTAACGTAGACGAGATCTAACTTAGTTCCAACCTAATTTAGACCAAACCTAACATACGCCGTCATGTTGACAACAACTTGAAGTTAGCAGCGTTGTGAAGTTAGCCACTTCTTAATTCTTGTACAAACCAGCGGCAAAATCTTTTTATATATAGAGAGAGATAAAGAGATCATAAAGGTTTTGAAGTCCCTCATGCGAGTTATAAATAGCCTATACATAACTTTCCCGCTTGGTTACGGTCTTTACTACATTCAAGAGTCTTTGGAAGGTCGCGAGAGCTCGAGAGTTGCGTGCGATAGGCCTGGTCCTCGTCGACCGGACGTTGAATTCACCATCTGCATACAATGAATGAGACACACCGGTAGCGTGCACGCGATCCTGCGAAGTATTCGCGCCATTCTTCTCTTTTCTCCGATTCTCCGATTCCCTTCCCCAGCCTTTCATCTTCTTATTTCTTCATCTCCCGTTGGCCGTACCTTGTTCCCAACCAGGTG
This sequence comes from Buathra laborator, assembly GCA_934046635.1. NCBI lineage: Eukaryota > Metazoa > Arthropoda > Insecta > Hymenoptera > Ichneumonidae > Buathra > Buathra laborator. The sequence goes on along the minus strand of OW203893.1, from coordinate 18,612,464 downwards.
ACTCGACTCTTTGAGTCTTCTCGCTCTCTCTCGAGGGCTTTGCGTGGATAAGAAAGTGCCTACAGCGCAACACATGCCCGTGGGGCCACGGAGCACGACTTGTACCCGGCCTATCCCTCGGGGCCCCGCGGGGGGTAAATTAAGTTGTGATTATCTGTCGATGTGATTTAGACCGGGTCTCGCGCGACGAGATCTCCTGCGGACTCTTTCTCGCTCTGCACAGGCTTCAGGTTTCACAAGCTCCGCGAGGAAGACATACCCGAGTGAGGCATGCATGCTGTATGCGGGGGCATACATATGCGGAGAAAGAAACAGTGGAGGAAGTGAGATACGACAGTCGCGCAAGTACGGTCCATGAGGAAGGACAACAGAGAGAAAGGATGCGGGAGAGCGGGGGGCAAGAAACAAATAGCCATTGTCCGTGGCAGAGGCCCGACAGTGGGGCCCCAAAGGGCATCTATCACCTGCTTATCACGATTATACCACTTGTGCTTCTTTCCTCCCTCTACGATCCTTATACCTCGAGAAGGAAAGGGTCGGGTTGGACACTGCCTACACATATATATTCCCACAGCTTAGGCCTCCTTCGGGGCAACGCGATTCCTCTCATCCACTTCCTTCCTCTCTCTCTCTGGTTCATTGCATCGCGTCGGATGCGTCTCTGTTACTTCGCAGCATCCTTCCCTCACTCCATGGATACGTATATCTCTACGTATCCCCACCATTCAGACTCGAGACTCGCACTCGGTCGAGTGAGACGTCTTCCCGACGCGTTTTTTACTCATCCCTTTCCAGCACTCTCCCACTCCGACCCTTGTATCCATTCAATTAGTACCGCATAAGAGTATTTCTCTACAGTCTGTTACTCCTACTCGATTCTTTTTCTGATTTTTTTGTTCTTTGAATTGGATGGAGTCATGGATACAAATTCATTGTTTTCTCAAATAAGTCGTTCTATTTCTGTATTCAAAGGATCCCAAAAAAATGTTTTGGCGTAAGTATTTTTCTGTACTTCTTCGCGTTAAATACGTAATATATACGGATTTCATTCACGAAAAACTGATAATTGCGAAAAAAAAATATAATTTTTCAATTTTTACAAAGTCGAAAGAGTAAAAACATTTAGCGATCTTCGTGAGCAAAAATGTTGTTAAAAGTACAACATTTTTTTTTTTACGATTACGAAATTTTGTGGAAAATTTTTCTCAGCACTGAATTTTTCTTTAAATCCAAATATTAAAATGGATTTAGACATAAATACGATATATTGTCTTTGTAGCATAGGATTTTCGTTATTTTTTCGTATTTAATCAAATTTTTTGTTGAGGCGAAGTCTCTCGCTGATTAGCCGCGAATTTCCTCGAACACGAAGCACTGAAAAACTCGCGCATATTGCTCTTCGTGTTTTTAGCCGGTGTGCTCTTGGTAATCCGATCGCGGGAGATCGCACGAGCTGTGTGTCTCCCGGTGCGAGAACGTAGGCGCGCGCGCGCGCGCGAGTCCACGAGCCGTACGAGGGGGTTGGAACTGAAAGAATTGGATGTCCGTGCTCTCCTCCACCTCTTTTCGTTCTCCTCTTGTTCCAGAGAGAAAGAGAGAGAAAAATACGGAGAGAGCGCGTGTTCGAGGGGGCTTCGAGCCTCGTTTTCTCGGTAGGTAGATTACCTACGCGAGCTTCACATAAATATACCACTCCTAAGATAAGGATCTTGTACTGGCAAGACCATTTGTTGGCCGTGTCCGTCCGTCCGTCTCGCGAGCGACTCCACCGTTGCGCTGCTGAGCCGAGCTCTGAGCTGGACTCGTCGCGTACGTCCCCGTACCCGCAGCCCCATCAGAGTATCTTCCCGAAAAAAAAAAAAAAAAAAAAAAAAAATGAAATTTTCTCTCGCGCGCGTGTGTGTGCGCGCATGCTGACCAGGCAAAGCCCAAGCGCACGTCCTTCGAATCGGCTAGCCGCAAACGTCGCGGACCCGATCATGCCTGAGGAGAAAGAGACACATAGTAACCTGCACCTAACGGCAATCAATTAACCCACATCGGACATATCCCACGACCATCATTCGCCTTCCCGTACGTCCTCGTCGGACGTCGTTCAGTCACGAGATATTCAATAACTCACTGAACGACTGAATTCATTAAGGAAATCTTGATCTTTTTTCCCCCTTTTCCCTCCCCCCTATGCTCCCCCATACTTGTGTGTCTCACGCAACTGTAACGCAGTGTATGTACCTACATCAATTTTCAGCTCATTCATTAATCAGACAGTGTAATTTCTATTAGATGCGAATGATTTGTCGACTTTAAAAAAAAAATAATAGCGGCGTGTATGCGATATTGCGTAGTTATTATTTCTTGTGAAATAGGATTCTCGTGAGCTGTAATTTCATTTATGCGTATAATTTTGCTGGAGTGAAAAAAAAAACGAAGAAATTAGAGAGGCAATGATGGCGAGAGATATGATTCCTGGTCTTGCGACTCGTTGTTGGGAAAGGCGGGACCGCTACGGCGAGTTCCAAAATATATGCATATATATATATATCTACACAGACGCACACACTAGTATACTTTTTCACCGTTCCGGTGCAGCATCCACAGATGTCTCCGACGAGATACGTTTCTAGGAATCCGTCGGATCGTCGGACACAACACCGTAGCGAGAGTAGGAGCAGCGCATCTCTCCTTGAGCCGAGAAGAGACGAATCTCGATGTTCTTCTACGCGACGAGATTTTGGCCGAAGGCGAAGAGAGGAGCTTTCTCGTTGAGAAAATACGCGTTACCAAGAGAGACCGTTCGTATCCCGAGGGAGATCTCGCGGTACCGTTGGCGATCCCTTGCGGGGATGCTGCGCCCCTCTTTTCTCCGCTCCTCTCTCTATTGCCATCATTTCGCCTCTCATCCGCTGCCACGTTTCGTCTCAACGAAATATATCTACGTCCGCGACGAAGGTGGATACGTGTTCGGCGAACAAATTACCTTTTGTTTTCGGAACTTAACGGTGTATACCGGGATAGCGAGGTCAAGATGATTTGGCCGCTTGGTCATTCGTCCTGCGCGCACATATTTCTTGTTTTTTTTTTTTTTGTTTTCTCGTCTTTTCTACGTCTTTCAGTATATATCACCATTTTGGTAGCTCTTCGACCCGAACGAAAGATTTCTGATCTAACGTTACACCCCGTGGAATGTTGATGAAGAGAGTTCCGAACTTTCTTCCGAAACTATACGAGATGTGGGAGTAGAAAAAAAAATAAAAAGAAAAAAACAAAAGGGCGTTAGGTTTAGTCAGTTCAGAATCTACAAGAGAGATAATTAAGTTTCGTGTTCACGTTTTCCTTTATTTTTTTGATTTTTTTTTTTTTTTTTTTCGTGAAACGTGTTACAAGTCGATCAGCACCTGTACTCCCGATGAGCCTCGGACGGAGTCGAGGCCGCAGCGCTGCAGGGGATCGAAAGAAAGTCGTTGCAATTGGAAGAATCGTCAAGACAAACTCCCTTTCCCCGGCAGAAACGATCAGATTAGTCCAACATCAATGATTCTCATCTGTTTCCATTTTTTTCCCCGTTACTCGACAGCAAAAGATCGCGCATCGAATGAAAATTACTGAGAATCGGGTATAAGAAGAATGGTGAAAAAAAAAAGAAATGTAACACCCGAGAGGATTTCACGAAGTTAAAGAGAGAAACATAGGGTAACCACGAGACGATGGAAAAGATGAAGATAAGAATGAGGTAGAAATAAGAAAGGCGAAGAGATGCATGTATGCACCCGGGGGGAGAGAGGAGGCGACGAGGTGTGGAGCACACAGCGCTACGCTGCTGCATCGTAGCAATGCACTGTGCGAGAAGTGGTCGGGAAGGGAGGTATGAGGAGGCGCTCGAGTCATTATTTTTAATAAACACAGTGTCAGAGAGCCAAGATAAATGCGTTTCTGGTCGAAGCTCCACCGTAGCTCGGGCGCACCGAGTGCCTCGGAATATATCCACCGTGTAAAACGAAGGGACTACGGGACAAGAGTTTGCCTTAGCGCAATATACACACATTCACGTGGCAACACAATGAATCTGATTATTTATTTATCCCGTGGTGTGCTTATGGTGGCCCATTAAGTCCCGTCCACACGTGCTGGGATACACGCGGGTATTAGGTCGCAATTATAGGGCGTATACGAGGTATTATGTTAATATTACGGATCTTAAAATACGAGCCGTTTTATTAACCGGACCCGAGCGGGATACTCGCGTATATATATGCATCTTTGAGACTCTATCTTCTCTGCGAAACAAATTTTTCTTCTCGTCCGCTTAAAAAACCATTTTGAGAAGATTCTATGGTCAGTTTCACCAAAATGTATTTCTCGGATTACGAAGAAACGGTATAAAATTATTTTGCGAAATATTTTAAACCGACATTATCATCGGAACTAACGGAAGACATCGAAACATATGACATCAAATTTACATTCATTCATTTTATTTTCCCGAGGAGAACGGGAAATACGAGGAAATTATTGCGATTTTTTAATTTATTTTACGTAAAATTCAGAAAACATTGAAAAAATAAATATATTTTGGTTCTTTTTTTTTTTCAAATTTTTATAAACTGTTTAAAAATGTTGTTTCATTTTTTTTTTTTAATTATATCTCAGTTTTTCACAAATTTTGTATCTTTTTTTTTAATTTTGTCTCAATTTTTTTCATTGTATTCTATTGGCCCGTTTTTCCTCGCTTCCCCCTTGCAGGTTCCAAAAATTCCATACTCGTAACTTTGATTTGTCCGCATCATCAACCTTCGTTAAGCAGTTTCTCACTTTCGCTCTTATTCCTCGGTCTTTCGATAGTTTCTATCGCGTTTGATTTTAGTCACGCCGAAGGAGCACAGAAAACAGAGCGAGTCGACAAATTGTATTCGCGCGCTTGTCTGTGGCGACAGGACCCAAGAGAGCAAAATCTCAGGCAAGTTAGAGTACAGAGAAGAAGAGCTTTGCTCTTGACCGGACGATTCTTATTGGCTTGACGTTTACTGCGAGGAAATTGGAGAAGCGCCGCTCGTTCGGCGTACACGTTTCGTTCTCCCTCCCGCCAGCGTATAGCTGGTGGAATTTATGCGGAACGTTAAAGCGACGCCTCGTACGACACCCACGCATAGCCCGAGCGCTCCATCCTCGCGCGCGAGAGCCGCGATAGAATATAACGGTTCGAAGCGTTATTATGGAGGTATACGTACGAGATGTCGACGAGTGTGCGCTATGGAGCAGCAAGTTCTATTGCGACCGGTACCATGTACCATCCTACCTACGATCTGTTGCGATCTCGATATTTTTCCTCGGTGCTGCAGTAACGACACCGACGAGTCAACCAGGCAATATCGATTATAGGGTATAATGTTCCGAGTAACGACCGCGCGAACGGCCGACCTTAGACTCTGCATGGACTCTATGGAGAGTCTCTGCGCAATAAAAAGGCCTTAAGTCCGTAGTACTTCGCACAAGACTTCGGTACAACAACAAGCCGCTCCCACATACAAAAATACAAATATTTAAATTATTAACGGTCGAAAAGAATTATTTTTCGATTAACAAAGGCTTAACGTCAATACGTTTATACAACTAAAGGATTCATTTGTTTAATAACGATTAATCGCATCGGACTATCAAAATATATTTCAGATACACAAAATATTTCTTTGCCGTAAAAAATTACTCTAAATTTAATTAAATAATTTAATTTACCAATCCGGAATCTTGATATTTAATAATAATAATAATTATTATTATAAAATATTAGTAATAATATAATTTTAATTAATTATTAATTATTTGAAAAAAATTACTTCATAATAATACTAATAAATTTTGATATCAATTTATTTGTATAACAAAATATTTGTTTCTAGAACATTATTGTAATAAAAATTATTTTATTTAAATTTCTCTTTAACGTGTTAAATTAATTAAATATTTGACTGATTCTATTTGTCAGAATATTTGTCAATTAAGAAGATTTTTTCCCATTTCACAACGAACTCGTTAAAACATCCCTACGAGTATCTGTTATCAATATCTTCCTTGTAGAACAAGATTGGTTCTCTATTAAATCACTCCCAGCTAAGGCATCACACTCTCAGTGATTTCTTAATGAATTCGTTCTCGTAAAATCCCAGAACATCAACTGTTATTCTCGCACTTATCCGTCTCTCTCTTACTTATTCTATTATATATATATATATAGATATTAATTTTTTTGTTCTCGGTATTAAAGAGAACGCGCGCATCTCCTGTATCTTTCTCGCGAGAAAAGGTTTGATCCTCGATCACTGTTTGCTGCTGTTACCGGAGTTGCTGCTGCTGTTGCTGCGGCTGCTGCTGGGATCGCGACTCCTTTCTCGTTAATAAAAGCCAAGATGGCGAACAGCGGGGAGTCCCGCGAGGTACCCGTGGCCCTCCTGGGGCTTTGACGGCTCTATCCCCGCGAAGTCTTGTTAGGATGAAGGATAGAGAGAGAAGGAAGAAACAAGCCAGTCAGAGGAACGAAGGGTACGAAGGTACCCAACAAGGTATATATATGCACCACAACTATACTCTCTCTCGTCTCTTCTATTTCGTTCCACGTTCACGAATCGTGAAAGCGAGAAAGCAAAGCCCGCGAGAATAAGAAAGATGAAGAAACGGGTCCAGCGCGTCTCTCGAAAAACGGCTCCCGTCGCGCTTGACTCTCGCTGTGTCGGGAGAGCGCGTCACTATCGCGCGCCTAAACACACCTCGTGTATCATCCATTCGGCGATTCTTTCGACTTTGGTGTTTTTTTCGTACGCGCAATCTCGCCACAGCCTTCGCCCGCGGGAATCCATCGAGGAACGTTCGAGATATCGAAAGAGGAGTTGGTCGGGCGTTCGAGAAGTCAGTTCCAGGCGAAGCGTGAAACGTTCTCGCGCGACATCTTTCCAACCCGCGACAACGCGGAGGCGAGGAGACCGCGCGCACACGTTATAAATATATTATAATATTGTGCGCGCGGTACTTCGGAGTGCCTTTATCCTGATAAATGTCATCGACGTGCTAAGTCATGATGGTACAGTGGGGAGAGAAGAAACTATGTGACCGAGCAGAATATCTTTTTCCGGTGGTACGAAGCGGAAGAAAGTCTGCCGGAAAAAAAAATGTATGGCACTGCAGCAATAATTTTTTTTCTTTTTTTTTTACATCTGTCTGCCTACAGTTGTGCACGAAGTTTTAACTCGATAACTCATACGACGCAATAATAAAAAAAAGTTATTTTAGAAACGGTCCATTTTGCCCCCAAACTGTATTTTTTTGCTCAGAAGCCCGTAATATTTGTTATATACTTCAGTTTTTGGTTTTAAACGGTTAATTTTTATTTATTCGTCATTGACTGTGTCATTCGTCAATTATTCGTTATTTCACCCCTATTTCGTTAATACTATTAGTTATCTCACACTTTTTTATCAACACAATTTCTTTATTACAAATCCTTTCGACATTCAGAATTTTCGCATTTTTTGTAAAATTGTATTTACAATAATTCGATTATATATTTCCATGTCCCGTGATCGGTAGAAATATTGTCTCGTGTGCATGGAAAGAAGGGTGAAAGTAAGATTCCGCAAACGCGAGAGAGCGAAAGATGAAAATTTATAGGAGTATTAATTGCCCGTAAGGCGCGCCTCCCTCGCGGGCTAATACCCTGTCGCGCTGTGGGGGTTTGGCTTCTCTTCTTGTATTCGCAAAGACGCTTATAAACTCGACCCGCAGATTTTTCGTCGTTTGCCAGTCGTCTGACCATAGAATACAAGGATTCAAGACTCGTTAGCGCCGAAGTTGCTTACAGTTTATCCAGCTTGATGCCAAGACATGTAGAGCTAAACTTTGTAAATCAAAATCTTTGCATCGCCAGAGATTTCTGATTAAACGACATCATTTCCAACTCGCATAACCCGGTATATCTACTCCCATCTACGGTGTTACGTTTACTCGGATTCTTCGTTTTCGCACCTCATTTTATTTCCAAATAAACGCGCGCATTACGAGGAAGCTGGCGAAGAAAATAGCAAGTCGAAAGAGAAAGAGAGTTGCAGGTAGTAATTCTCGAGGATATATTTTTCGTATTCGCGATGCACCAGCCTGTTACGCGCTGTACTCACGTACTCATCAGTGTAAGTACCCCGTACGTGGATCTCTCCGTGGCCGGGAGAGCGAAAGAAGAGAAGAGAAGCGGTAAGAAGAAGGAGGAGGGTATATAAAGTGGCGAAGAAGAAGCAAAGTGAAGAGAAGGGTACGCGAGAGGGCACAAAGGGGAATCGCCTTCCCCTCCCCCGTCCGTCCTATCGCGAATGAGATCTCTCTCCCGGATATATCTCGCTCGCACTTTCGTGAGAGTTTAAACGTGGAAGGCAAAGGAGCGAGGAGCACGGTCGCATGTTGGTATAGCAAAACACTGTCGGGTGATGAGCGTCATTACCCCCACTCGTTGAAGGCCTCGGGGGCCGCGCTGTCGGCCATCTTGGTTCCACCTGAGCGCGTCAAAACCGCTGACCACTGGTGCTCCCTGCTGCAGCTTCTGCGTTGCTGCCGCTGATGCTGGTACACTCGTCCACAGTGAGCAGCCCCTCTTACTGATTCTATGGAGCAGAGCTGTCCCCCCCTTATACGCATCGCGTGCCGATGAGCTCCTCTAACGGTTAATTAATTAACGGATTATCAGCGTCTCTTAGCCCTTCTCTTTCTCCCGAGAGAAAGAGAGGCGAGTTCGGTGACGTTCACCGGCAAAGGTGAACTATTCTCGATCGGCCCAAAGCTTCCTTCAGCTTACGAAGTACAACGGAAAAAAATGGATGTTACTGATCGGTATCTGTATGTTTCGTAGAGGGATAGGACTGATTCTATGCATGAATTCTATGATTCTAGTGCTGTATCTCACTAGTTACGTAGAATCCTACAAGGTATTCTATGATAGTCTTATATCCTACTACAGCCCAAGCTCCGTATTCTTAACTCCTCTTAACTTAACCTCTCCCTTATTTTAACTCGTTACCATGGCAACGATTTCCCTTAACAGTATTACCCCTGAGTCCGTTCTCCCCACTCCAAGCCGTATCTACGGACGCGTATACCCCTCATTACCCCTTCTCGCAGCAACTGATCGGGAATAAGGACGATACGGGAACATGCAGAAACGGGAGCGTATCCGGTCCCATCGAGTTAACAATACGGAGCTTGTACTGTAGTTTGGTAGAATCCAACAAGGTATCCTTCATTCATTCATTTTTCCTAATGAACTCGTAATTTCCTCGTTAATTTGCCAAAGACAAAGATTGCACTGATTACGGAAACAGATTCATGTCGTTAGTTGCGAAGGTGTTTAAGTAGTCAATGTCCTTTATGGCATCTATTATTATCCTTCGCAAGCCTCGTACCATGGGTCTAGTCGATGGAATTATAGTACGAAGATAACTTGACCTTTCGAAGGGGGTTTCCGGACGCGAGAAAGCAGAGGCGAATGCCCATTGGTTACCCTGGCAACGGCGTAAGTAAAGTCGTAACCCGCTTTCAACACGTGGTAGCAGCCACGTTAAGTTTGTTTTACCCCCGTTCAATGCTTCCGCCATTATCGTTCCTCTCCTCTACGCGATCCTTTCTCATCTTCTTCTTCTTCGTCTTCTTGTTCTTTTTCTTTTCCTGAGCTTTGCTTCACTCGGCTTCGTATACGTCTTCGCTTCCTCCGGGGCAAGCCAAACGTACCCGAAGCCGATGCCGGTTACTTTACTCCTCGCGCCTCTTCGTACCCCCGCCTACCCCGGGAGACCGCGGGGCCTCTCTCGCGCGCTCCTTCATTTGTTTATCGGCCCACTTTATTACCTGCAATTTGGCGCTCGCTCGCGCGAGGGTAATTTCATATTGGTTTTCTGCTTCCTCTCACGACTCTCTTCGTTGGCCCTCCCCATTCCCCTGTCCTCATCTCTCTTTTCTCTCACCACGGCTAGGCATCATCGCCAACGACGTTCGAGGAAAAGCACCTTCAGCTTCGAGTGTACCACCGTCATCAACTCACTCTCTTACATGTGTAACTTCGCTTGGAATATAAATATGTTCGCGACTGGTGCAATCATCGATTGAGTGGAAAGACGCGAGAGAGTAGAGAAGATGGAAAGTTTAGTAATGATTCATGGTGTATCATTTTTTACTCGCGAGCATTTTTGCACTGTATTAATTGACGTAACCTTTTGACCTAAATTCGTCATTTTTCGAATTAAAAAAAACCGTACGGAATGCATTTTCTAACTTGACGACAGGACTCCGATTTCTAAAAAGGCTGATCGATAAATGAATGTAATTTGTTCCATTTTTCAGTTCAGTAGGTATTTCATTTCATTTTAGTATTAAAAAAAAAAATTACAAATTTTGGTCTCTTTATAATTACTGTGTAAAAATATGCCGTGAATTGAAAATTGTAAATTGAATTAATGTTTATTTTATTTGGAATTTTTACTATGACAATAATACTGCTTTAAAATTTCCGAGAAATACAAAAAAAAAAAAATTGTTTCAATGTACGAAGTACTTAGCGATTTTCAAGGTTCGATCACTTGTTTATATGGTCGATAACGTCTTTCAAAATGATGCAGAAGTAAAATTCAATAGATAAATTACATTTTAAAAAGTCAAAAGTTCACGCAAATGGAATCGTGTTGCCTTCACATAACCTTAACTTGTATTTCCGGCACGAATGACGAAAGACAGAGGCGCGTAGAACGGAGCCAATAAATTTGTTGCAATTCGTTTCGCTTCCAGTATACCACAGTTATCCATCTATAGGTGGTTAAGTCGGCGTGGGTGCGATGAGAGCAGAAAGGGTAGAAGTTAAAAAAAAATAAAAAAAAATAAACGAACTAAAGGATCCGAGTCAGAAGGAATCGGTAGGTATATATATGGGTATATAGCTACGAGAAAGGTGGCTCGCTGAGCACATACGCTCGGGGTGAAGGTGATTTAAAACACTGACCGGTACCACGCCCCCGCTACGGCCTCGCGAATCCTCGCGGCCAAACGTTGTTCCTCCTCGCGTATAGTAATGTATATCGAGAGAGCCTGTGCGCCGGAGTTTGCACTACGGACAACCGTACCGAGAGAGACCCCGAGGCGCCCGAAAAGGCGGACGCGCGCTCGTCTCGAGTCGAAAAATCGCCCGGTGTTTGGCTTGTACGTTGAAAACAACGGGTCCGAGAACCGAAGTCAGCGAGCGTATAGCCCATACAGAGTCGGGCGGAGTAAATGAAGACGCGAGTAATCGGGGTCCCGTCCGCGAAAATAATTATCCGCTCTGGGGCCCTCGCGCGCGTGAGCGCGAGGATTTCGAGAGAGAAACTGCAGCCACATGCAGGAGGCCCGACTCTCGCGCCTGTGTTGTTTGTTGAAACGTCGAGAAGACTCAAACATCGCATATCCAGCACCCTCGCCTTCGCTTCTTCTTCGGCGAATTATTATTCTCATTGTTGTTATCCTTCTTTTTTTTTTTCTCGCCTCTCTCTGGCACCTTAGTTTCTGCACGGCGCTTTTTTTTCAATTTTATAAAGTTGGGTACAATTATACGCGGATACGCTGATCGCATAGTAAACCACCGTTTTTCAGATACTGGGGAAATTTTGTTAAATGTTCGGTGATTACGTCTAATCTCATATGTTACGGATAAACAATTTTCATATTTTCGTGAAATGGATTTTTTAAAAATATTTTAATATATACTAATTAAACATATAAATAAATGTATATATTGTTTATTGTTTTTTTATAAAATTTAAAAAATTTTATGTACGAAAATAAAAAATAAAAATATTACCGATAATATAAATTTTATGGGATATATTTCGGCTTTTGGGCGGTTGAAATGAACGAAATTTATCTGAGACACTTCTACAACTTAAATAATTACTGGAAAATAACGGTAATTTATCAATAAACTATTTGACACTTTTCGTTTTCATAGTTTACATTTTTATTTATACAATATGAAAAATGGTAATTAAAAAAATGTAATTTTTATTGTTTTGCTTCGTCCCAACGATAATATGTTGTATACAAAAAATAGTTGTAAATAGGCTCTCTTACCGTTTTTTTGTGACAAAAATCCGTTTTTGAAATCACCGACCACCGAATCTGAATTGTATGTACTGTAAAAAAAAAATTGTAAATTTAATATATTGTTACTGCAAGTTTTTCGGCATAATTGGTACATTAGAATTGATGTAGAATGGCAATGAAAAGTCAATGTACTTTTACAGTTAAATAAACGTGAATTATTATATTCAAAGTATTTATATAGTAAAATTAATGGGAATTATTTTAAAAAATAGAGTATCTCTGCGGTTTTTCATATACCGTACATAGATTTTTCGGCACTATACTACATTTGATTTAATGTACCAGTTTACGTATAAAAACTTCCAGTACCAGTGCCTTAAATGGACACGTAAAGGATATGGCAAGCTTTTCGGCCTTAAAATAGTAGACGATTTCGATGTAAACACATGAAACACGAAATGTTTATTCAAAAAACGAATTAAAAATTGCATACGAGTTTTTCAATGAAAATTTTTACTGAATTTTAATCAATTAACGATCATCCGAGAGACCGTTAGGAGTGAATTTCGGATATCGCTCGCACGCTTTGAATAATACCTCGTCAACACATAGACGAAGAGAAGGCCGAGTGACGATGATCATCGGTTGGGTTTAACGAGGAGAGGACAGGAGTAGTGTGGGCGGGCAAGTGATAATCTGCAGGTGACTGCCAACAATCGGGTTGTAGAGTAGAAACGAGTCGGAACGGTCGCGTGAACAAACAGCTTAACGTTCAAAGCCGCAAGTTTGTAAACGCGTGTATCGGTCAAAGGGAGAGACGGAGCCGGTACCGCAGTGTACAAATCCCAAAAATTATCCAGTTAACTTTGTGCTCTGAGAATTTGCGCGGATCTGACCTTTCGTCTCTCTCATTCTCGCATGCCGTAGGCGCGCGCGCTCGGGAATGGGGCGTTCGACGATTTTAACGAGGGTGCATGGACCCGCTTAACCGTTCGTACGGTCGGAGAGGCAATTCTCGACAACTAGCGAACGGGCGACCAAACACCAAAGTCAGTTAGCCTCGGCACCGGTTAATTTTAATGCTTTCTTAATACCCCGACGAGCAAATGAAAAGTTACTTTACAGTTAAATCTCTCTAATCCGTCGGGGGAGAGGGGGTAGTGAGATGAAAGAAGAGACGAAGAGACGGAAGCGTCGTCTATACATTTGCCGATGAAACGAAAAATCCCGTTGGGACTGAAAAATAGCGACATTAGTGTTCGAAAAAATTGATGGACAATCATCGAACGCGAGAGCGCCTCTTCGAAAAAGAGGTCCCGAACGCTGTACCTTCCGTATCCATCATCCAAATATATAAATATATTTTTTTTTCATCGTTCGAGGTTCTCCGACCGGCGTCCAACACACTCGGATTTTAAAATGTTTTTTTTTTTATTTTTTAAATTTTTTCCTCGTATACTGACGAGTACCGCTCGCGCATAATTGTCACATACCTCTTCGGCGTAAGTATATGATATCGACATGCAGAGCGTGGCTCATGCTCCGGTGGATTGCAACGCGGTGAAACACACGCATGCACTTTGGAGAGGAGATCTTTCGCTCGTGTGGCCGACGAGCTTGTGGCTCGACAACGAGACGACGAGAGAAAGAAAGAAGGAGGTGGAGAGACGAGGTGCTTACGTAGGTAATATTGATGTCTCGCGGGGATCCTTTACAACCTCATACCCATCAGTCGCACGCACCATCGCTCCCTAACCAAGTTAAATGATACCCCTTCGCGCACGCCAGTGTTTCTCATGCGGCCAATTGACTCGCGAGAAATTATCGAAGAATAAATTCTTCGGCAGACGACCCAAATCATTCACTGCTGAATCGATCGGAGCCGAAAAAAATTGTCTCGTGCGTAAAAAAAAAAAAAAAAAAAAAAAAAAACCAATTGTATCTACTTGAGGAAACGACAGGTGGAACTTGATAAGGGGAATGTTCGAGGCGAAAAGGGTAGAAGCTTCTCATGTTCTCTGGTTATAATACAGTCGAGAGAGCGTTATAATTTTCGGGGATATGAGCACCGTTAAGACTCGGGAGGGGAACCTCGCCGCCAGGGCCTCATGAATCACACCCTCGTTAACCCACACACTCTCCTATCGTTCGCCTCTGCACCTTCGGTACAACCGTGGCAAAGCCGATTTCCAATCGCTCTTTCCCCTCCCCCTCGTTCGTTTCTCCATCTTTCTTGTTTCTTGCCCCCGGTAACTCTTCCTGACTCTCTCTCTCTCGCTTTGCTACAAACTCGCGAGATCTTTGGACTTCTCTCGCGCTCTTCCCCGAGGAAGTACAACTTCGCGTCTCGATCTCGACGTATTTCCAACACCTCGCGAGATCTCGAGAGCCTTCGAGATTTTTGATAAATTTTTCTTGCCATTAGGCGATGAAATAATCCACGAAATCGGGTAATTCATTTGCATTAACCGGATGAATAGCGATGATATTCCGTAAGAGGTGCAGTCGAGTTTACGGAAGAGAAAGTAGTGCGTTTGGTCCCGGAGAGAGAATAATTTAGTACTCCGCGTTGAGTCGACGCGGCTAATACGCGCTATGACGTGAGTTAGTATGTTATAGACGGGGAGAGGGACCGACGAATTAGTTTTGGTAGGCGATTGAAAAGCGTCAGGGGTCCCCCGAGAGGGAGAACGGGGGGCTTGACTAATGGAGCTGAGCTAATTGCCAACAAAGCCAAATCAATCTCACGGGGCCATAGTTAAGTTGTTAATATGAGGATTCTGGAGTGTTCTAAACACCTATCTCCGTCCTGCTCGTTCCCTTTCGCGTTACGGATGCTGCGTATATGGACCGTTGAGTGCCGACAGGTATATGAAAGCCGAAAGGGGAGGACGGTGAGGTGGAAGGTCGAGAGGTATCATACAGAGGGATTGGATGTGTTCAGAGAAGAGTAAACTTTTCGACATATATTTCTCAAGCTGACGAAATAAATGAGAGTTTTGAAAAAAAAAAAAAAAATTAAAAAATAGAGGGTGAAATGTGCGCGAGAATAATGGAAACTTATCATTCCGAGGCGTGTTCACGAGCGAAACAGGGAGGAGTGCGGATAGCGCATGGGAGAGGATACAGTTGCTCAGGTATACACACAGCAGAACGGTGAGATCGAAGAGACGGTTAAAGTCGACTCGACCAGAGTTAGGGAGGGGTAGTTGGAAGGTGGAGAGAAGAGAGGATGCTTCTCTCCTCAACCGATGAGTTTACTTTTTGCCGGACTCTAATTAGAGACCAATTATATCGAGCAGGCGTTCGGCCTCCGACACACAATGAAACTAACCGCGCGCGAGCGCGTTTAGTATCGATGTGGAGAGTCGATTAAACTCCTTATTTGTTGCACGTTTTGTTTGGTCTCTACCCGGCGCGCCGGAGAACTCCGCGCGATCTGTCTCTCCCGCGTGTAGCTCGTTGAATAAATATGGGTTAAGGGGCTCTCACAACGTGATGAATATAAATTATCTTCTGAGGGTGTCGATGCATTAATAGGGGAAAGCGGGGCAAAACGGGCACATGAAAACGGAAATAATTTAAAAAATGGACATGCAATGCAAAAAAAAATCGATAAAATAAACAAAAAAAATTGAGATTTAAAAAAATCAGATTAAATTTGAAATAAAAGATAATTTGAAATTTTGAAAAATAGTTAATTGAATTTTATCATTTTTTTAAATCAAATATCACGTCGAATTAAAAAAAAAAAAGTCTCAACTGTTACTCCGCTTACGACATATGTGTTCATTTTGCCCCTCACACCCATTCTGTCCCGATCTCCTCTACAGGCCTCTAACAATTCAATAATATATATATTCATTAATTTAGTATATACTTTATCTACTATGAATCAATTTATTTCGCTGGCCACCATTCAACTGTTGAATTAATTGAAACATTTGTAGAGCCGTTTGTTGTGGTTACGTGAGATTGTATAATTCGATGAAGAGTACGTAGACGCGGCTCTATGGTGTCCCGTCAGATCGTTACAATACAATCGAGCGGTCACGACCCTATACCGGCCAATTATACCGAGTCAGACAAATTCGTGCTACTAATCAGCTTACGACTGGCTATAATGACGAAGCTTCGCTTAGCTGCGGGGGTCCGCGTGGGATCTGATAAAGCAGTATCCTCTCTTATTTATCATTTACAACTTCTGTGTATTATAGCGACGTATCAAACGCCGTTCTCGCGTCGCATACGCACCGGTTACGTGGACGATCTTCGAGCTCCTGTGTGCGTATGTATCCGCGCGGAACGGATACGAGTAGTATTCATACACGCATAATACGCGTATACCGAACATCGGAGAGCCTCTCCGTCGCGAGTATTGTGACGTGGGTATGGCTCGATGCGCATTCGTATAATACAGATTTCATATGCTAATTCTTTGATTAACAATGCCGGAGATAGAGAGGAGACTCGCGTGTGGAGTTTCGTAGCCTAACCAAACGCAGAGAAGCGAAAATAAAACGAAAGAGTTGACTTCGACGTCAGCATCGCTGTAGCAACAAAACTTCATCGGGACGGAGACGTCTCAATAATACGCCTCCACGACTGTCCGGATCTAATCTCGCGGGATTATAGTGAAGATACGGTAACGATACTAATAATATCGTTGTCGCGTATATGCAGTTGAGAGGAAACTCGAAGTAGAAAGCTTTTAAAAGAGGATTATCGATAATAAAATCGACAATGACAATTGCTCGGCAACGCCGTCATTATAGACGTTATTTATTTTTTTCCCCGTCTGATCCTTGTGGATCAGACGGGAATCCTTGTGGGAGTTATGAGTTTCACTGAGGTACCGGGACAACGAAAATAGGATAATATCCCATACCCCTCCCATTTGCCTTTAAGAATGACGTAAAAAAAATAATATTACAGAATTTCATAAATTATCGATTGAGAAAAAAGTGTAATAAAAAAATTGTCTTATGAAAAAAAATATTAAATAACTAATAATTATAATAATTTTAATTTTTTGGAAAATATTTAAATGTTAAATTATTATTATCACTGTTTATTATTATTTAGTTTTTTATTCATTTTTTTCGAGAAATAACGTTATCCTATGGCAATAATCGTTGATTCATCGAATATCTTCAATCGATGATCGGGCGGATGACGAGATTTTTTTTTAGGAGACGAGAAGGCGCGAGACAAGTGCACCTACGGCGAGACTCTATTTCTCTAGTTATAATGTAGATACAACTACGCCAGATAAGTATCTGATATACAATGGTAGATGAAGGAATAAGGCGGGGTTCACGCTGAGCGGATTCGATCACACCTCACCTCGCGACGGGATATCGGAGCCTTTTGATTCAATTATATGGCATCGCGGTCCACAAACCAGTCCGGGATCTGTTCAGCTCGATCTCCTTTCGTCCGATGACTTAGTCTTTCTTCCTACACAACTTATATATATATTTTTTTTAATCCTTTTTTTTTGTCTATTAGTACCTATTTATTTCTGTATCTAACGCAACGGTGCGTTTTAGACGATAACATACAATACCAAAATGGCGTATTTTCTGATGCAAGAAATGTATTTGCTTCGACATATCTTTGCACGGTGACGGAATAGAGGATCTGCGGGAGTCCGAGAGAGAGTTCAATTTCATACGAGGAGCAAAAGTTCGAATAAAGGAACGAAAGAGGGAATAAAGAAAGGTGCGAGTGACACACAAGTCCGTGTGTATGTGTGTTCGCGCGCGGAAGAGCGAGACGATCGCGAGGGGGCCTAGTCGTGTCGCTGGCACAGTATGATGCCGATCCTATCTGAAGCGGCTAATATAGTTGTCGTGAATATCTTAAGGCCCCCATAGCGTTGCATTCCACTAGCTGTCTCTCGCGGTGTGTGCCCCGTGCGCTCCGCGCGTGAGGTGCCTCGAGGGGCCCTCCGCGGGGCGTCCATTCGATCTGGCGAAAGCATCTGCTAATTCGGAATCATGGGAATTTGATTGGGTCTCGCTACGTTACTCGGAGAGCTCTCGGAAGCTCCCCCCCCCCCCTTCCCCCCCGCTTTACAGGAAACTTATCGCGACGAGTTCCAAATTTCTACCGATATTCTCTTCGCGTACCTCAATAACTTAAATCCTCGCGCCTTTTTGTCGTGTGTTGATATTGATACATATTTTTCGTCGCCAAAAAAAATATCGGCACGCAAAAAGTTGACTGCGATGCATTAATAAAATTATAGACGTTTCGATATTCATATTAATGACGATTTATTCGTTTTTATTGCTTTCGACATTTATATCGTTGTCGATTTATCCGTGTGAAATTTTTTCGTTGGTCGAATTTTTTTCTCTTTTTTTTTGTTCCCTTAAACTTTCGATTTTTGATACAGTCTCCCGCCATATGTCCGATCTTACGACAACGATGATATTTGTATCCGAAATTTCCACTTTACTGCACATTTCTACTTTTTTGCTTTTCCCATTTTTCTCGCTTTTCCATTCGATTGCACAACGGGAATTTTCGGAACTCGGTGGAAGATTTTACGGTGGAAAGTATTACGGTTAAGAGATCCCTGTTGATCTCGATTTCCATTTCGCTCGACTTATCGATGTTATCGAAAAAAAATTCGAGATATTTTTTTTATGTCCTCGCGATGGTTTATCATGGGAATAATACGCATACGCACACCAAAATACGCAGCAATAATAACAAATCAGTATATATCGACAGTAGAATCGATGTTATAGTTATTAACTGAAGAGTTTTACTAGTGGGGGAGCAAAGGACACAAGGAAAGGATGAACGATCGGCAGTGCGGAGCGCGCGGCTCCCGACTGACGATCTCAATTAATTCGGGGGACTCTCATTAGGGGCCAAAATCGCCACGTAATTAAGAGTCGTTCCTGTATCACGCTTCGGTCAGATTCGAGTTATCAAGGTGCTTCTGGTAATAGGGTCGTCCGACACCGGTCTATATACGGGAACCGTGTAGCAAGAGTTCTCTCTACTCTTCTCCGTGTTTCTCGGCTTGTATAGGTCTCTGCACCGGCGTTAGCGAAAGATAAGAACCACTCAATGACACAAACCAATTAGTCCCGATAAAAATATATCGAGAATAATTCAATGCGGTGACAGTAACGTTTTCTTGACTCTGATTGAAAAAGTCATTTACGAAACAATTTTGCACCTCTTTATGGTGATGTGTTGAATAAAAATAAAAAAATAAAAAGAAAATAATCGAACGCAAATATTCCGCATAATATCAACGGAGCAATAAGTCAAGTCGATTTATTTATTTTTTTTTTGCTCACAGTCAGGGAACGGACCGATGAATCATTTGGAGCGATCGATCATCCTTGTGCGCCTTTTGCTCGTTCTCGCCGGATCCTCGAGTACGACAGAGCGAGAGCAGAGGCTTATAATACTACTATACGTATATTTTGTAGACGCTATATTTCGCTGTTGCTTTATAAGAAGATAGGACGCGGGGATCCGGCCGAGAAGTTCGCAACGCGCGACGCGTTTCTCGTCCCGTTGGCGGCGCGAACGAGATCGGCCCTCGGAGATATTCGTAGGATCCCGCGGTCACACATTTTTCGCATTTCACACAAAAAATCCCCCCGAGGACACGTGTTGCTGACGCCCCGGGTCCCCTGTTGGTTTTATTGGAATTCATAGGATTTCTTTGGTTTAACGTGCGCTCGCGACACGCTAGAGTCCCAAATATTCGCGTGACCGGTGTGCTCCGTAGTCGCGCGATCCGCGGGAAGATGAGACCATCGGAAAAAATGCGAATAACACGTACCAAGCTAAGCTGAAACGAGGCGTTTTATCAGATGAACGAGAGGATAGAGTCGGAACGTGGCAAATAACGTAATCTCTCGAGAAGCGTGAAAGAAGAATATTATTCTCGTGCCCTCGGAAAGATTCAAACTGGTGCACGAAAACGTGACAAATAAACGAAGTGAAGCGCAAAACCTAAACGGGAGGAATCATTACTCAAAGAAATCGATTATAACTTGAGACCTATGAAGTAATCATGTGTTATTAAGGGGATACATCTACCGGGCGGTGCCAAAAACGAGTCAATTTTTTTTCTCATAAAATAAGATTTTTATTAATAATAATGCAAAATTACTATTTTTTTAACCAAAAATATATTTTTTCCAAAAAAAAAATATCGAAAAGTAATGAAAAAAAAAAAAACAAATGTCGGATCTCCAAAAGAGTACATTATTCGACGATCGCCGATTTATTGTACAATTTTTATACATTTTTGAAAAAATAAGATCGCGAAGGCCCCTCGATCGTTATTGACTTAGATAATCCGTTTTATTTTTTTTATTATAGCATTGCCATCACTCGAGTGTCGGCCACCGAACGTCGTGAATGACAAAAAAAACAAATTACTTTCCCAGCGGCCGTATATTTTTTTTTTTCGACATTCTTTTTTAATTTGTAAAACTCCTATTATACCCATAGATGTATCTCTTTAAAGAATTTACGTAAACTCGTAATCGTCCAATGAGAAAAAAAGAGTACAAACATCTGCACATTTTTCGTTCGTCCAAAGTTACTTAGTTGTACCTACAACTTTGCTTAAAGCCCTCGGGGGGCTATGTGCTTCAGTATAAGCGCGAGATATTGAGAATCACTGGTCCGTATATTACAGAGAGTGGAGAGATAGAGAAAGAGAGAGAGTACGGAAAGCGGCGGCGTTAACGAGATTCAAATGCCAGTTCGAGTCCCTATAACTGATCCCATTCGTTACCGTAGTTAGGCGAAAGTAAGACCCCCTGCCAATTACCGGTTCTCAACGCTCCGGCTTACTGCTGGAGATAATCGCGGCTCTCTCGCGGGAGCGTGTCGCTGTATCCTTGCCAACGCCGCGGCCGCTTTCCCGATTCGTTGGCCCAATTTTATAGTATGTATACCTATCAAGCAGCGCTCCTCATCCCTTCTTTAGCCTTACGATACGATACGTTCTATTTATCGGGGGTTTTATATCAATCCGCAGACTTGCACACGACTGCACGTCAGCGGAAGTTATACACAATTGTGTTATACACACTGAAAAAAAAAAAAAAAAAAAAAAAAAAAAAATCGGTTGAATCGACTAAATCGGCGCTTGCGAGTGGCAAAGCGAGTATTTCATTCATTGAAAGATAATAGCAAATTGCTTGCAATAACTGTTAACTGAATTAACTACTTCTTCTCTTACTGTGATAATTATTGCGATTAGTTAACAGTATATTTATTTTGTCACTCGCCGATTTCTCGATTCAACCGATTTTTTTCCTCTGAATGGCAGATGACTATTCACTACTGATGAACTCGACACGAAACGCGGTAACGTGAAGCTCTTTCGTGTATCGTTAATATTTCCCATCGGTGCTATTTACCTAATTAATCGGTTGCCCGCAGCGTCGCGATGACGTGGAGACAGCAGCGCAATCGCAGCGGTAGTTTTAAAGCGAAGGCAGTATATATTTCTAGCGATACTTCCGCCTTCGGGCGCGTCTTTGCCTCGTCTTCTTCGTTCATTCTTCTTTTTCTTATTCTTATCTTTTCGTCTCTTCCCGTCTCTCACTACCTTTACGTTCTCTCGTATTTCCTGCGCACTCGTGTATGTGTCGTCCGATGAAATCCTCGTACACGTTGTATACGCGAACGATTTTGATATTCCACACGCGCGATGCGCAGGTTTTAAACGATGCAGACAGTGTCAACCGGTAAATGGTTATGACTTATGGGACGCGTTGCATCTTTGATTTCCTCGTAGCGACCCACACCGTCGTGTAGGTAAATTCTCGTCGTATAGACAAATTCTCGTCGTGTAGACAAAGTTTCTTATTTTCCTCGTTATACGCGCCATAACGCGAGAGACAAGTGAGAATGTGAAGTTTCGAATTCTTGGCAATGAAAATTCCTCGTGAATTAATTAAGATACTTAGTTTGTTATCTAAACTGAAACCTTATCTCGGAATCCGGCATTCAGCTCCGTGGCATCTCGTCGTTCGATAGCGTATAATCTTAAATACTAATACAGCTGTTAAAGAAATTCGAAGCTTCACGCGGTAATTGTGACAGTTTAAGGAATTAGTTACCATAGTATGGTATGTATCGTGGAATGCATTCTAATTTCCCAGAGTGCCTACTCACCGCGAGAAAACTCCAATTTTTTTTACCGCGTGGTCCCTATCGATACGGTGAAATCCATTTTGTCATATTTTCTTCCCAATTTTGATTAATAGCGAATGTCTTTTCAAAAAATAA
The DNA here is from genome assembly GCA_934046635.1 of Buathra laborator. Taxonomy (NCBI): domain Eukaryota; kingdom Metazoa; phylum Arthropoda; class Insecta; order Hymenoptera; family Ichneumonidae; genus Buathra; species Buathra laborator. Next base: position 18,590,081 of record OW203893.1, on the reverse strand, counting down.
GATTGAGTACAAAGCTTTTGGTTCTTTCGTATGGATATAGAACACCATAACGATACCATATCATATTTTCACGTTTTCGCGTCATAATCAGTGACTGACTTCAGACTGCGGATACGATACATCGACTCCGTTTTCTCGAATCACCGATATTTTCGATTTTACATTAAAAAATTGAAATTTTACATAACAAAAAAAAAATTCGTTAAAAAGTGAGACAAAAATACAAAATTGACAAAAAATGATAAAAATATAATCGAGAAATTTTCGCAGTCAATGACAAATAAATTCAATAATAATGAATAACTTTACAAAAACCTATTTGTTTCTTATTTGAAAAATAATTAATAATTTCACTCTTTTTTGTCAATAGATGTATTTTATTATACTCCGTTTTGATTCGGCAGTTTTTTTTATTTTCGTGAAATAATTTTTCAGCCTGTCTACTTGTCCCGTGTTCCAACATGCCCCGGTCTCTCCAAAATTGCATATACGTCGAATAATATAAGAATGAACAACGCGGATTATATTCGCCTCGTTTCGTTCGCGAGTGATTATCCAAAGTACACGGCTATAGTCCGTCTATAACCGTAGCGGTGGGAGAGAGTGAGCGCGAGGCGTACGATACGAGACGCGCCGCTAATAGACTATTAATTACGAGATAATAGGATCGAGATAGCGAGTTGGTCGTTCGACGATTTCGCACGCGAGCCGATTACACCCGAGAGCCGAGGTTCGCTGGTTCTACGAGGTTTTGTTTTCTTTCTCTCTCTCGGGATCTCTCGTGCGCGCGCGTGGGCGGTTGAGCGAGTTCTACGAGTTCCCCGAGCACCCGCTTGGATTGCGCCGCGAATAAACCGCGACGTTCCCTACCGGGGGAAAGGGGAAAAATCGAGATCGTCGAGAGAATGAGAGAATCCAAGTCCGGTGCGGGAAAAGATAAACACGCGAAACCAAACAAGACGAGCGAAACGTTTCTGCCCGGTGGAGAAAGGGGTAAAGGGTGCGAAACAAGTGAAGCGGAATGTTGGCGAATTACACAGGTTGGATGTACGCGCTGCTGGCGTGTTTCGCAAACCGTCAACTCTTTCCTTGGAATTATGATATTTAATCCGTTGAATGAAAATTATTGAGGAGAGATACAATGTTTTGAGCGAAGAAACTCGCTGTGTGTATGCAAAAAGCTCCGGGGGTTATCTTGCTCCTTGGTTCCTCGGTACATCGAGCTCCGCTGAGCTCATTGCACGTACGAGAACTAACGTCGTATAGCTGTAACGGCGGACACTCGCACGTGACCATCATAACGCTGTAGTCGCACTATAATACATAGATATATGTGGACATTGAGGGAGAAGCAACCGAGAAATTAGTTGGATAGTTACTTCAACCATTTAATGATATCAGCCACAATGCCGTGTAATATGTAACTAACAGAGATATAATCTACCGTCCCAACACACGATGATTATTACTCTCCAACGCTTCTATTTTTTTTTTTTTTTTTTTTTTTTTTTTTTTTCGTCTCGAGGCCACTAGGTAGATACTCGGTGTGCGAGACTTAAAAATATATGAGATGTTGTTGGGAACAGGTTTTTAGTATAAAATGCATGCGATTTACGCCGTGAATTGAAAGGTTCACCGAGACTATTAAACTCATTTACATTGTAAATCGATCTATTGGACGAACGTTTTGACCGGCATAATGTTTTTTATTTTATTTTTTTTTATTTATGGGGAATTAAAAAATGATCGTTTTGAACCGTAAAATGCGTGTACGGGAAGTCACGCGTAGTTTGTCCGATGAGTTAATTAAACGGGTTTCGAAATGGTATTATCGGCATCGCGCCAGATGGGACGCGTCGGTGAATTACAGCCTGACGAGGACTTTATTCACAGCTTCGTTAGAATGATACCGCGGGCACACCGTGAGCCTTCTGTGATCGGGCATTTGTTACGGAGTATCTGTAGCGGTAAAGTCGAGTGCGGTTGACCGAGTACGGCGTGTACGTCGAGTCTCGTGATTTAAGGGTGTATCGAGTTTGTGCTCCGATTAGTCGCGCACCCAACCCTCGAAGATCGATCGTTCGCGTTAGTTCGCATTAGCGCCGGCATACAGAATTCATCCTATATTTGCTTTGGTTTCTCTGGTTCTATGTTTGATAACGTATTTCTTCTGATAATTGGCATTTTCATACACGAAATATCGTCAATATATAATACAACAATGTTTTACTTTTATTGACGAACAGATAAAGACGAAAAAAAATAAAAAAATTTTATTCGAATTTATTTATTTCAGTTACTCAATTTTTTTTGTAAATCGTTCAAAATACACGTACTTCTCAGTGAAAAAAAGACCGTTAATTATTTTCAATAATGTTTGAGAAAAAAAAAAAAAATCGAACATCAGCGAAAGATAAAAAGGCAAAGTATCCGGGAATACATAAAAAACGATGTTTTTTTCAATCGAACGGTTTCCACTCCGAATTCCTCCGAAAATCATGAACCCCGTAGTAATTTACGCTCGTCGTGACTGGCGTTACGTGTGTAATACTCACGCGTGGTGCCACACGCGCAATAAACTTGGATATATCCGCACCAAGTAAACCGATCACGCGCTAAAAATTCGTCGCGTTTATAGCCGCAACAAGGATTCTTCGCACGGGTCGATACACGGTGGGAGACATTCGCTATGTATCCCGTACATAATAATACTCGCGGTTCAGTACCAAACGATCGTTGCCGATTACCGAGAAAAGATCACGATGTTCACACATGTAGAAGCGTATTCTCGAGTGCATACGATGATAGAATTCGAGAACAGGAGAATCGTTCGACGAGAGGATGGTCGATGACTCCGTGTATTATATAGACTCTTCGTTCAACGATAAAGAACCGCGCGATGAAGCGCACCTGCTAGTAACAACGTTGTTGTTTTGTTTTTTATATTTATTTTCTTCAACCGAAGGTAACAATGCGCACGAGGGTAACCCGTCGTAAGAATACGATGGTACTCTTTGAATACGGGTCGTTGAATATTCATAGTGTCGGGAAGTGTCCCCAACAGCCAAATTGACAGAAAACTCGTTAACTCTTATGCTAAATTTAATAGTCAAAACTATTATACGAAACATTGCGTACTTGCAAGCTGGTAGTCACAATGTAACGAATATAATCAGCATATTCAAAACAGCGGTAATTGCACTGTTGAGAAACATTCACATGATGCCGAAAAAAAAAAAAAAAAAAAAAAAAAAAAAATTTAATATATGTATATATATAGTATGCAACTAGACAGCGATGTACTATTAACGCTTATCAAATTCATCAAGGAAGCCGCCTCGCGTCTATTTCTCCCCCAACCAACTCGGAACAATATCTCTTGTTTATCGAATAAACAACCGGGTGGTTACCGGGAAAAGCGTCGGCCGGTATACCGAGACGATGATCGAATCCAAGAACAGGTGCGGGCAGACGGTGTCGTTGCGGCTGTCGCGAAGAAAACGTATGCGAAGACACAGCGAGAGAAAAAAAAATGAAGAAGGAGGCATCTCGGTAGTTGTCTCTTCGTGGTGGTTAGCAGCGAAGCCGAGAGAGTTTTACGCTCGAGGTAGTCTCGCTTTTACGAATGGCTTATTAATCACGAGGACAATGGACACGAGTTATTGCGCGGATAGTCGCGCCACCGGGTTTAGACGAGGGAACGACGAGGACGACAGAACCGGCTACCGGGAAGCTGTCGATTGATCATCGAACGTGAGCGCTCGCGTATTACCCGACGTGAACTTCGCCTATGTAGGTCCGAGGACCCGGGTACTCGCCTCGCGATGCACCCAACGAGCATATCGTAAACAATGCTTGGCGCAGACACGCACCAAGCGTTTGTGAAATACGTTCGAGGTGTGACCAACGTCGCTAATGGCCAGTGGTCGACGGTGAGGACTCTGAAGACAGGAAGGAACTGAGGAAGTACCGCAGACCCGTTGGTCTCGGGGTTCTCCAGGTGCGCGAGGGTAAAACACCACGTATAGTTGAAAAGATCGAGGAAAGGTTTACTATACGAAAAATATGATGAAGAAGATACCGTGTTGCGGTTGGACGCTCGAGTGATTGAACAATAGCGAGGGCCACGGATTTTGTGTTGCTTCGAGTTCGGAACAGAGGCTTGAAAATTCATTGGTATCTAGCGAACGTTTGATATTCAACGTGAAAGGTACACGTGTCGGTCGAACGATCGAGTAGTGAAGGAGGCGCTTGAGTCAGACTGTGGTAAACGGCAGCTCGATTACCAACCAGTAGTAGTCACCACTATACGATATAAAGTCCCTGGACAGACTTATTGGAAGGCAACGCTCGTGCCCATGAGCAAGTTGTATTACCATTCCAGGTAGCCACCTTCGAGTCTGTCAAATCATCGCGAGATCGTGACTCTTTCTCCGCGCTACAATATAAATTCTAATACCTGCGGCTACGACCTTCGATGTTGTCAGATCCGGAAGGATGCTTATGATATTCGTATTAAAAAACAAATTATGTTAATTAGATTTGCAGAAGACTTCCTCATTTTGATTGTAAGACTATTTATAATGTTACTTAATTAATGTTGCATTTTTTTATAGAGGAACGTTTGTAGAGAACGTTAAAAACAAAATGAGGGAACGATCGATACACATCTAATTTACATGATTTTTTTTATTGGTCAGTTTAATTTTAAATGCAACCGAATAACCAATGGCAATCATCGAACAGTCGGAAAGTCCGTGTTCTCAAAAAATGATGAGAGTTATCGTGTTAACGGACATTCTTGGAAAACTTGTGAGTGTCGTATGATTTAAACGGTTCGATCCATTATCGACATATTTAAGATCGAAAAAATTAAATTATTTGAGATAAGAATTTATTTTTATTTACAAAAATGTAGTTTTTTGGGTGAATACCAATAATCGGATTTTCAGAAAAAAAAATTGAATCTCATATCATTGGAACAGCTCGTTCGATTTTCATAATGTCACCATCGGATGGTTAAAAAATTGTGATGGTTATCGATTTATCAAAAAAGAAAAAAAATCACAGTCTAATCAAATTTAAACGGTTCGTTCGCTTCTCACCAAATTCAATACCCAAAAAAAATTCAAAATTTTGTCAAATCTTAATGACCCCGAAATCTTAATCTCGTAAATTGCAGTTACAATACTAAAGACGTTTTTCAGTTATAGAAAAATAAATAAGATTAAAAAAAAATCACAAATTAAAAAATTGAACCAAAAACACAGCATTTTTTTCTTAGCTTGATTTTCCGACATCTCGGAACATTCTAAATACGTTTCCGTTACAGGAAGCATAACAACCTCTGTGTCACTATCCCAGTAAATGAATAGCTCTTTTCATCTAAACGGTATTCCACAGTGACGCAATATCCGTTTCTACTCTTGCAAGACAAGCTTCCGGGATGGGAAAACGCAAACAAAAAGAACCTGCAAATGTATTCCGACAAACAAAACTAAATGAACCCGCGAAAGAATTGACGAGGTGATAATTACGACTCGCTTGTCGCGATTCGAATATCGATGCCGTACGAGAGGCGATATAAAATCAGAGAGACTAAGAAAGTTTAGCCATTCGAGAAAAGAAGACGCGAGTGGGATTTGTCGATCGGGAGGAGAACCGAGTGAGTCTCCGCGAGATCGCGGTTGCAAATGAATAATCCCGGTAGATCGTATCGTTAATTATATAGGTACCAGGGGAGCGCGCGCGCGCGTTCTCGCGGCAACAATGGTGCGATTGTCCGGGACGATAGCCTTTCCGTTTTCTTCTCCTCCTATTCCATCGCGAAGGAGCAATTCTCGCGAACTGAGCGCCAGAGAGACCAATAACGTTTGCAACTTCTCGCGCATTGCCAAGACTATCCTCGTGTCGAACTATACATAACGCTTGAACTTCTCGTGCCGTGCAGCTTGTACTCGGGGTACTAGAGGAGTTGAAATACGGATATACAGATGGGATCGAAGGCGCGCAATGGTCTTTGTGTAGGTGCCATTATGATGGCCTCGCGCGCGGGCGCGCGCGTGAGTATCCCCGCGCGAAACTGTTAAACGACGAAGGGGAGGCAAGAGGTAACGCCAAAGTTTTAACCGACGCCTCCGCAATCAAATTACAGCGCGAGACACACGAGAGGCCCATGAATTATTTATGGATAAAAAAAAATGCCGCGTGCTCGGGGTCTCTTGTACCTACGCGAAGCCTCACGACAATGTCTGCATTGAAGGCTCCGTGATTGAGATTCGTTTCGCTTTCGCGTTAAAGTATCTATTTACCTCCGAGTTAGCGAACTAGTCGTTAACTCAATGATTTGGTAATCCGCACGAAAATTTCGATATTAACTCGTAACCCGCTGCCTTTATAGCAGTTATTGTGGTAACGAGACAATTTTCGGTATTATAGACTCCTCCATAATTCATTGTGTCGTCTGCAAATTGATTCCTTTTGCACAGAATACACCGGAAGTCCTTACCGCTGGCCGGTGAAGGAGTGCGCGCGCGTATGCATGCATGTGTGCGTGGAACACCCTGCAGTTAATAACAGCCAAGAGTGCGGGACGCGGGGCTCGATGTCGAGAAGTCTCCTCGTCGATGGGTCTCGAAGTAACGAGGTAGACGTCACGTACCGATGGTTAGGCATGTTTAACTTTTATTACCAAGACTCACATGACGGGAATAATTGTCGAGTGCCACCCATGACGGTGAAAACTTTGTAGTTTTTTTTTTTTTTTTCTTATTTTCGACTCTTTGAGGAATATCATTTCGCGTTCGTAAACTTGATGCAATACCGCATGCTAGCAGATGCAGCTGCGGAAACATCGAATTCTTTTGTCGAATACGAACAAAGTGGGATCAATTTCTCTGGGAGCCTCTAATTTGCGCGTCATCGACTGATTGTCCGTTTCGAAGAGTGTTTCACTCTTAGATACTGATGGGGTGTGTTATTAGAAAAATTTGAAAGCGATAATAGCTATGATTTCTTTTAAGCCTCAGGGACACGAGTCGATTCCTCTTTTCTGCTCGTCAGCTGCTGCTGAATGGCTATAGTTTCGTATTATTTAGTATATACGATATTAGGTATAAGTGTGCGTTGGTTTGATCGAACGAAACCTAAGAGAATAAGATAAAGTTTTGCACCACTCTCTTTATTCGGTCCGCGAGCATTCGCATAGGCCGCTCTTCTAACCATTCCTGGTTCGACCGTCCAGGGAATATCAAGATGCACGCACGCAAGCGCATCAAAAGCGGTGAAACGCTCGTAATGCACGCTGCGGTCGGTCTTCGGCGACCGTAGTTCTATCTCTCCCTTTGCTACTACCGCTGTCTCACTCCTGTGCAACTCAACACACATTATCTTGGATGCCTGCACGCTTCGCTGGCATCATAACCGATTCACGGAAGGCTACTGGTTATGCTACATCGCCTGCTTCTGCTATTACTACTTTTCCTCCTGTCGTGCTAATGACGGTGACTCGCGCCAAAATATAATAATAATCCAATTATTCAAACAATGAACTCACGAGGTTGAGGACAGCCGATTGTATCGAAAATTCGGCTAAGGAATTTAAAAATGGGTGGACATTTTTTCGTCACTGAGAAAACATATATAGCATCGCCTCGATGTGAGCGAAAAAAAAAATTGAATTCTAAGTCACTTTGGGACAGTGGACATTTTTGGCATTTTTAAACAGCGACTTCCTTAAGGAAAAACATAATATACGAAATGTACTCGAAAATTAGAAATTAACAAACATCGTACATTCATCGGAAATTGAATTACATTCAATAAATTTACACAAAAAAAATGCCATTAAAAAAAGAAATTCACAGCACAACGCAACCGCAGTTTCGATCTGAACTTCAAATTGAACATTGGCAATTGCAAAAATCAATTTTTTCGTTGATATTGCGAGTTTTAACGCGGAGTCCTAGTCATGCCGCTAATCGTAGCGCAAATCCAGGATGAGATCGTTTTCGGAGAAGTTCGATCGGCCGGAAAATATGCGGCGGGGTGTCTTCCTCGTCAGATCGGAACGCATTCGACCGGTTGGTCGCAGGTAAATAGTGAAAGGCGCAAGCTGCGTTGCCTCGATGCCAAATCAGAAAATTAAATCTACGAAGAGCGAAGCATGGAAAGGAGCGTAAGAGACGATTTTTTTCTACGACGAAAGAAAGAAAAAGAAAGGATCGACGAGGATAGGAAGACCGTCACGCGGGAATGAAAAATAAAAACGAATTGAAGCGGGGAAAGGGACGGTCGTGAAAGTCGAACGACAGGAAGGAATCACTGAAGTATATAGTCAGAGGCAGAAGAGATCTAGGAACTCACCCTCTCGGCTCTGATGAAAGCGGGCGACTTCTTAACTTTGGAGTCAAACCGCATTTCGTAGACCCATTGTCGCGGTTAACGAGATTACCGTAGCCATTCACGCTGACCATCCGCCCGGATGCTTCGATCACAACGGGGAAAATAAATATTATGAGAGCGCATTGTCGCACGCTGTAGTCCCTCCCCCTCCCCTCCCCCCACAAGCCGAGCTGCAGATGCCCTTCTTCGATCTTTGATTCACGACTCACAAATCCGCCGACCGAGAGATAAACACGCTGTTGCACCTCGGCGTTGACTCTTGTCGCGACGAGGAACAAGGCGCCCGCGCCATTTCGCTATTCAAGCTAAAGTCAACCTTTAAATATTTTTTCAAAACGAAACTTTGCAAATAATGAAAGATTCCGGGATGACCCGAAGCCGGGGAGTCTGAGGTTTTTTTCAGGAAGTCGGAAGAACCCAATGAATATCCCCTCTTTTCTTTATGGTCAGATAAGTGCGATTGAAATGTCAACCGGATGCCCGCCCATCCGAAACGTGTCGCATTGTGTCGCCTACCGTTGATTTTATGAAGACTTTATGACCTTTTCTCATCTCAAATGCCGAACCCAACAACATACGGACAATAGCCGAATTATTTTTTTACATCTCTGGCCACTGGTTTGATTTTCATCGTTGTTGAAGGGACAAACGACGCTAAGAAGAGTCGAGGAATGCTGGCCGCCAAAAGAAAAACTTAACTATCTTAGTTACGAAAAAAAGTTTCGATAAAAATCACGAATACGCAAAATTATTTCATTTTATATGAAAAACAAAAAAAAAATATTAAATGTCTCGCAATCGTTTTGTTTCAATGTAAAAAACACGATAAGTAAAGATTTATCGTCATATCACTGTTCGATTCTTTAAAATAAACCTGACCGGTACTACCCACCGACCGGTATTTACCCGCTTTCCCTTAGGCACCCTAGTCGACGGTAATCGTTTGGGTAACAGAAAGTCCGCACTGCGAAAAGTCAAAAGCGGCCGCTGTGGTCAAAAACGAATGGAGTACCAGCAGAGTCAACGTTCCCCGTATCGGTTGAGGCTTGTAGTTGGTAATTAGTGGATAAGATACGGAGGACACGAAGGACTTGACTTCTTTTCGGGTAAAAATATTGTTGGTAGAGATAAGAGGTTTTTCGAAGGAAAGAGAGAGCGGAAGGACGACAAGGGAAGACACTGGAAGAGTCGAAACAAGGATCGGTTACCTCAGGCAGGTCTGTACTGATACCTGGTGGTCCTGGTCCCTCCGCAGAGGCTAATCTAATCCGACAGGTCACCGATATCCCGAGCGACTTCGGATTAACCGCCGTTTTGTTAACTCGCTGTAGCCTACCGATAAGTCTCCAACGATCCCCTCGCATTCCGTGTTTTCCCCCGCGTCTGTCCCCTGTCTTCTCCTATTATTTAAATTGCTAATATAATCATATTAATTTGAAATCCAGTCATTCTCTAATGGTCTGTAATGGACTAACAAGTGTATATGCGGGCAATTATAAACTTGTATGTTACGTGTTTGACGTCTCTACCGACCCTCATAACTCTGAAGGCAATGTACTTAAACGATGGAGGTGGTTAAAGGCGAGTTTACGAAAAAAAATAGTGAGAAACCCGATAGAATTCAGATTCCAAGCCGGTCTCTCTAACCCGTGAGGTATGTAAACAAGAGCCGACCAACGTGATCGCCATGAGAGATCGATCGAAGGCCCGGGACTCGACGCTGGTTCAACCGATCTCGTAGGTATATTATACACACCAACGGCGATCGGTTTCGTGGAACGATCAACGAAAGCAATGACCCGAGAGCGCATAATTACAGTCACGCTACCGATATCTCTTCGTTGGACGAACTCGTAAAGTTCGATTGGTCCATTTGCTGAGCAAAAGGGGGTTCCCCGTCATTTTATGTCGAAGTATTTCGCTAGAGGACATCGCGAAGAGACGGATGAAGTAAGAAAAATATATATAATAACTCCGACAGTGAGTTTCTGAAAAAAAAGTGGTATCCAGAAGTTGGAAAAAGGCGAAAAGATGATCCGGCTGAAGGATACTCTTCTATAGACGATCACAGAGCAAAGGATGAGTTCGGAGAGTCAGAAGATTTTCCGGACGACCGCAACAGTCCCGGCGACACGCTCCCCCACTGCCATATAACTTCTCTGTATAACTCCTTAATGGGTTTTTCATTCGTCGAAAGAGCGACTTTCTGTCGCTTCTAGAAAAAAAAGCTATACTTTGATCCGTACCTTTTTCTCGAGTGGCTCGTCGCCGTTCATCGCCGTTCAGGCTGAAGAGCCCAACGGAGAAGGCGCTTTTTCACGGTCGTGTCTCCTCTCTTTTACTCTCGGAGGATTCGGTCAACGGTTGGTGGCACTCGTAGTCGTTCAGCTCAGCAACGACTTTTTACGGTCGTTCGGTACTCATAAACAGCGGGGGGCTTACACGCTTACCGCTGAGAATTTCTGGAGGTTCCATTCGAGGTCCTCTGGTTGCGTGTAACTATGGACTCTCCGCGGGCCGAAGCCGAAGGTATATGCAAGGCGCGAACAACTAACCAGCGGCGTTGGAGACTTCAGGACGCTTACCATTCTACCTTTCTTAGCGCCCGAAAGAGCGATTTACAGGACGAAAAATTCGCGAAGAGAATGAGACACTTCAGGCTGACAAAAGAATGTAACGATCGCGGGTACGATAAATTGTGTTGAAATAAAGTATCGATTCGAGCGTCGCTCGCGATAACCATCAGGACATTTCACACGCTCGACTCTGAACTCTCCGTATTTATAACATAATTCTCCTGGATGACGCGCGCGCGCGTCTATTCCATGCTTCCGACGTGGCAATTAAACGGTGTTCTGGAAATGCCCGCATAACTGAGCTTAAATAATTATTTACTTTACACCTCCCGTGGTCCTGGTTCACGTGTATTCCAATCGTTCTATCGGCTATTCAATGGAATGTTCCCGTTGCGTAACGATCTAAACGAGACGTTAACACGAATGTATTCATTCTAACGAGGTATATGACTCTCACTTCATTCGAGGATCAGCCTTAGAAGCGGTTCGTTCATTAGCCAGATCGAGACTTCGATCATTTGGTTCCGTGACTCGACTATATGTCGTCTTGGCTTCTCGGCTTATTTCTCTCCATAGCACGAACGACGAGACCCTACCACCGCCGATTCCGCGGCAGCGAGGAACTCTATTCAAATGGCAATGAGTTACTTCTGCAGGATTTACCGATAACGAAAGAATGCTCAGTCATTCTAAGTCGCGTAGTTTTATTTACCCGCGAAATAACGACATTGTGCCATTGTTAAGCGTTTTATTTTTTTATAGGAGAATGAAAAATCGTATAATTAATCCCTTGGTATTGTCTGTCGGTAACAGTGGTCTGATCATGTAAAAAAAATTAAAGATTTAAATATTAAAAAAAAAATAAATAAAAAAAATTGTTTTGAAAAAAATTACAGTTCTTCCACACGTTATATTTGAATTTGGAATGTTTTTTTTAAGTTCGGGACTCCAATATGAACAATCAATCGCATGGAATTTTTTATAAGATTTTTTTTCACCGATAAGGAAATATAAAACACGCTTAACAGAGTCTGTCTTATCATGAATCGTGAGAGGTAGCTTCGCGAGTCTAATAACCGAATGAATTATTACCTATAAAAAAAAGAACGAACGACGGTGCTCCCGCGGCTGTCCGCCCTTAAAGTGACCACTAGCGCGCGTTCACCGTTACGGTAGGTAATATTACCGCAGTAATAAAGGGCCATTTATGGTACAGTACCACAGTGAGCAGTGTGCTCGAGGCCAGAAAACGGGTCACATGGCAAAAGGCGGTCTCGGGATAATAAAGCCAAACAGTCCCACTCCGTCCGGTTATACCGTCTCTCGTCTCTCGGCTCTCGTTTCCACGAATTTCCAACTACAACTTTTATGACTCTGCTTGCTTTTTTTTCCGTCTCTAGGAGCGTTGCAAAATCGTCCAATGGACCAATCGTTTAGACACGCGATCTTCGTAAATTCAATATCGCAATAATCTCTAACGAGTTGAAAGAAAAATGTGCAGCACGAATTCTTGTCAGTGCATCTCGAGTTATAAGATTTCTGGCAGCGCAATGGAAGGCGTAGAAACCGGCGAAAAGAAAGAACAATCCCGAGACCCGCTTCGCTCTCGAAGCTATCGCGTTGCTCTGGTGCGCTCTCTGTTCGGCAGTAAATCAGCTCGTCGAACATTTACGGGGGCTTTTTCGGGAATGTTGAACAAACGATTGACGACTAATAAACCCGGCGTGGCGGCGCGACACTGCGGGATGCCCGCGTGGGAAGGAAAAGTCACAGGGAAGGGCGAAAGGGAGAGCCCTGTTTGTCGGATTATATGTATCGAAATAATGATTGCGATACCCCGAGCAATTTTTTTTTTATGAATTAAGAGGGTAGTTCAACAATTCTGCATCAAAAAGCGTCATTTTTTTGTTTTTTCTGTACAAAAAAAGTTATTAAATGCTCAGGTCTGAGTATTACAACGTGTGAAACCAGTTTTCTATCGATCATTATTTCAATTTTTTTATTAAAAAAAAATGAATCTTTAGTACTTTAATCTGGCGATTATTTTGTATGATTAGAACACACAAACAATCGCATGGGATCAGTGATACCATCGTTTTTCGCCTATAAAAAAAAATAAAGCGCTCTTTTTTCCGTGAAATAGCTGAAACCCCCATGAAAACGGCGCTTCCACTCATTGGAATGAATTTTTAGTCAGTAAGACTAAATGATTCGTTTCTTCAATAATTGTTAGCATAGAAAGCTTATAAATCTACTTGTAAACTTGTAAAATCTACTATACTATTTTTTACCAATACAATTCTTGCATTTTTCAAAATTTATTGTGGTGTCCCAACTAAAAATTCATTGGAATGCATAGGAACTCCGATTCAGTCGAACCCATTTTTTTCAATGTATCAGTCTCTAACCCTTCGTAAAATTTTACATCAAGTTTCGGATAGATTTCGCGTATTATATTTCGTATATGCGGACTAAGGTATATCGGGGACTTGCTATGCGTATCTTTCCTCGTCGTAAAGTCATTCGGAATGATCATTACGAACGTTCCGGAGATACGGTCGCGAAGGAACGGAGAAGAATTCGACGACGAGTCACGGATGAGCATCGGTGTGTTATAAAAAAAAAAAAAAAAAAATATTCACTGTTCTCTCGGGGTCGTTCGCGCGCGCGAGTTGTACGATCTTCTCCGGGGTGATAAAGAGTCTATCGACGCTATATTGCACGGCAGCAAATTTCGCGACAGTATAATATAAACGTGTACGAGAAACTGATGGCCGCTCGCGGGACTTATCTTTTTCCTCTGTCAGTCTCGTGCGCCTGCGATGAGGCCGATGTGCGTTGCGCCAACCGACGAACCAGTTTTGCTTGCCGAATCTGTTCGATGTTCTCATCCCCGCTCTGCGCCACGAGAATATCGCCAGGGCCTTCGGGGCCTCTAGGTGTCGGCTATGGGATATTGACGGCGGGCATAAAACGTCAGGTTCATTAAATGCCCGGACAAGATTGTCATAATTTATAATTTAATAACGGTGTAAGAGGCCCATTAAAAGGCGGACGCTTTCCGAAAATATGCCTCTATATTTATTGCGACCAGTTTTTTAGTTTTGTCGGTGATAGCGCGAGGCGCCCGTTCGTCTCTTTACTACCGTAGAAGAACAAAGCTTGGAAAAAATAAAAAAACACTGCAAAATTTTGTGCGCCTGCGCCTCGAATTCTTATCGTGAAATAAATATATATATATATTTTTTTAAACGCAATATCACATCCTCGATAATTGTACTCGTGACTCTCGTTATGTACGCGTGTACTATAAATATATCGACAATGTAAAAAAAAATTAAGAATTTTTTTCGAAATTTTAAGTATTTTAATGAGAAACAGTGATACTCCATTGTTTTTTGATTTTTTTTCTTCTTTTTTCATCCTGATCGCGGCAACGTTTATCGGCCGCGGTCTTCGTGTATCCGCGATATAGTCGAACGCGCCGATGCCCATTAGTTGGATTATTAAATTTCTCGGTTGTGGGGAGCGTTGCGGGCCCGTAGAGCCAGCAGGTTTCGCGTTTAGGCAGCCATTAGTCCGAGATTTACGACGAGCCGTAACTCATCGAACTCATTTGTTCCTCCTCTACCTCCGCGCTCTCCTCGAGCTTCTTTCTCGATGTGGTATTACACGTATACAAGGCAAGAGAGGTATTGGTTACATTGGTTAGAGTTAAAAGTTTGCAGCGTCGCGCTTGGCCGTCGGTCGAGCGCGACGCTTGTGTTACAGCTACGAAATACACACTTCTACTTCGGTTTCATCGATGTATTGGTTGTGCGCGCCTTGTAACCCTTTCGCGGCTCATTCGCCTTCTCGTTTTCTCTTCATTCAGATACGGTTCCTTCTTCTCTCGACGGGTGCCTCGGTAAACTATCGATTCTACCAGTCGATACTCGTAACTCACTCGGCGCTCGGACTTGTTACCCAAAAATTCTCTTCGCCTTATTATTTTTTCTTATTTTACGTTTTCCCGAAAAATCACGAATTATTTATTTTTATATATCCGAATACCCATTTGTTAACTATAAATAAACTAAATAATGATATAATCATAAATAGAAATAAGTATTTTCAAAAGTTGTTTCAAAATCCGCTCTATCAATTGTCAAGAATCAGAACGTCGTATCTCGAACCATCCCGCGTGTTGAACGTCGCCAAAGACGCCCCTACGTTTTTATCAAGCGCCATTAGTATGCATTCATACAATGTCGACAATGCGACAAAAAAATTAACGAGACGGTAGGCTAATTCCCAATTAGTCGGGCGTGCGACTCGCCTGTTAAAATGAACTTTTTTTCTTTCCGTTTAGTGCCGCGGATCGAGCATCTCGATATCGGCCGATAAGATACCGCCCGGTATACGCGAGGGGAAGAAATAAAAAAGTGTTGGAACGCTTTCGCTCGCGTTGGCGAGCATAGAGCGCGGAGTGCGCACCGACGCAGGTGTACTGGATAATAAAAGTTTCGTATATGAGGCCGGTGAGGATTCGAGGGAAAAGTTACCTCGTATTCGCGCGAAGGAGTAATTCGCGATTATCCCCCGAAGCCGAGAGACTAACGAGCTGACGTTTTAACGTCGACAAAACGAGTAAACTCCGTCCGTACGTTACTTCTGTTATTCGAGAACACTTATCCGACTTGGTAAATGAACGTTTCGGCTTCCTGCGGGGTTTTTTCAAGTACGACGTAGAATTTTTAACCGCAAAAAAAAAAAAAAAATTCCTAAAACGGCAGAGTCAAGTCCATCGTCCCGGGCCTCGTTTGGCCCGCGCCGCGTTTCTCAAAACGCGATAAAAGTCAGTTAGTAACGACACGGTTTAGTGGGGGCGACGAAGTTCGTTCGGAAAGATTCTCGACAGCACTCTGCTAAAATTTCGTAGGGTTCCCCGGTGCGGGATGCATACGTAGGCAATGGTATGGCGTACGTGTACGCAGTGCGGAGGGGTGTATTATTCGCGGATAGTTGTTGCATGAACGTTTGACGGATGGCACGTAATATCGTGCCCGCGGCGAGTCCGTGGGCGCCAAACAAGAGTGCGGATGGTCCACGAGCGAGAAAATATCACTGAGGGCATCGACTTAATGGCACTGGCCATTATATACTATATAACGCTGCGTACACGTATATATATACCTTCATATATATGTGAGCTTATAATACACAGTATATATATATGTATATATATAGATTCTTGTACCCATAGCCGTGTACACAGGCGAACGTGAGGGAAGATACAAACACGAGAGATGTTCGAACATCGAGCATAAATAATCGCGATAATTGACGTGAGGAGTAAACCCTCTCATTCTCTCTCGTCATCGACCTTCTCTTCTCGCGACTCGCCAAGTTGCGGATGTGCACTATCAAATTTCGGCAACTTTTATCCTTCATGCAATCACATATCGTTTGGTTCTTATTTCTTATTTTTTTTTTTTTTTTTTTCACCGCAGTCGATATGTGCCATTCGTTTTTACCGCGATACCTTCGAGACACATTTTTTTTTATGCTTCCCGCGACTTTTGGAGAGCTCTCTCGTAGGCGGAGCCGGAGGCCGAACTCCGGCAAACTAATCGATTAATTTTTCAAGCGAAAGGTCGAGACGAGGAGGCGCGAGAGACATACTTTATTAAACTCTGCCGTATGTGAAAATACATCGAGTGTATAACTATAATGATAGCGAATATGAGTCCCTCTTGAGAAGCGATCTGTCGTATCGATTTATTGTTTTCTATATTTCGAAGGTTGAGTCTAGCTGCAGGGGGGGGGGGGGGAGGGGGATCGGTAAAAAAAAAGGTAAGGGAGTGGAGATGTCTGTTATATTTCGTTTTTTTTTTACCATCGGTGGCCAGAATAACTTTCGAATTTCGTTCGTGTAACTCTCCTGTTGCCCCTATACACTTCGGGTCTCGCGAGGCGACCGGATGTTCGATTTTACTACTACTTATTTGTATAATTGTAATCCACAGTCTCTACCACATTGACGCGATGTTTATGGCGCTCCGGGCAATTGTTTAACTTAATTGCACGCTGTTGCACGCCGGCGTCAAGCAGCGGACCTTCTCGTTTGGCGAAACCCAACGAGATTTTACTTTCCCATATAACAGATCGGTCGGAGCGCCGGTGAGCAACCGGTGTAACAAGCCTTGCAAAGCCCTCTACTCCATGGCAATAGAGTTATTACCCGTCCGAGACTTTTAGAGCCCGTGAGCCACGGCACGCCCTTCCGATGTACACGTTATTGGTAATACTGACTATTAGGATTTTTATTCGTTACACGAATGTAGTCGGGGGTACTGCAAACCGATATGTTCACTTATACAACAAATACTCGAGGTTTCTTGGGAATTGCTTTTATTATAGTTGAATCGGTGATTCGACTTTAAACTCTCGCAATGGCGAAAGAATTTAACCCGAGAGAAACGCATAATAGAGAGGCAAACGTTGATAAAAAGATATAAAGCGAACGAATCGATTAATCGCGATTGAATTTCACGGTAAAATTTTTAACTTTCAGAAACCGGGAAATGAATCATTTTGCCATTGATGCCAATTCTCCTTATTGGTAATATTGATTATTAGTATTTTTAATGACTGCATATGCATCTGGCGAACGATTTGCTTGATGCGTTCAATTATTAATATGATATATGATACATTTATTCGACACTGTAATGCATTCTGTAAGTGGCTAAGCGGATACAGAGTTGCAACACTTAAACTGAGAATAGATTTAGTACAGTACGAAGAAAAATCACTTGAAGAAGATATATGATGACTAATTTATAAAAAGATTATATTATAGCAAAACCGCGACTATCCGCGTGACTCAGATCGTAGCGCTCATATATAACTGATGGAAATTAGTGATGAGACCGCGGATTACCCAGCAAACGACTCAAACGCGAGGGTATTGTGCACAATACAAGAAAAAAATCAACAAATAGTAAAATAAATTATCGTTTAATGAAGTTTTCAACGCTAAAAAGATCGTTTCGTAAAAAAGCTTTTTATTTTTAATTCTTTAAAAAAAAAATGTAGAAAATTTGAAAAATAAAAGTTTATATTAAATTTACTTTTCAATCGTCTTGAGATCGTTTTCTAAAAAATGTCAAGTTGCTTTTGGTTATTTTTTAAATTCGATATTGGAATGATCGATCTATAGAATTTAAAGCGATTCGCCATATTTTTCGATTGACCGATGTGTAATTTTCATAAGTTAAATCAGTCGCATGCGAAAGAAAAAGTGAAGATCATTTGAACTGTACGCAAATAACAGTGCGGAAGTTTAGATGCAAAGAGTAACACGTATGGATAAAATAGATGCTAATCGATGCTATGGTCGATCGCCAGGTGTAGAGAAAGTGAACCCAGTCTAATAACAGATAATTAATAGAATGTTTTGAAAAAAAGTCACAATATCCCATATGAAAAATTATAAATTGAAAATATATGCAAATATAGGCAATTAATTACATTTTATACGGTATAAATCAACTCAGGCGATAAGTTGGATATTCAATATCGATATGATTTCCATACGTAATGATTTATGCGTACTAAATGTATTATGAGTACTGCATATATGGAACATACATAAAAACACATCCAAAACATTGGAAAAAACTATTCCACTATCATTATAGGCGATAGAATGGAGCACCTTAAATTTTTTAAAAGCATCTCATTTTTTTTTTCGCCATTTTGCAGCCTATTTATTCTTGTCGTAGAGCCCATTCTATTTTTATTTTTACATTTTATATACAATCGCGATATAGTCATTAGAACGTATATATAGTTATAAAAAAATAATAAAAAAAAGTTTAAAATATATTTATACAAAAACAAAAACAATATTGTCCAATGTCGAATATATATCATATGAATTTCTTGCATATAATTTCGACAGAAAAATTTCCTTGGAGGAAGCGTAACATCAGAAGGTGAGCGGAACTCATACTGTACTGCAAACCCCGTAATTATTTCGATCGTGAGACGATGACTTGTCACTAAATTCCCGATAAAAAAAATAAAAATGCAGCATAAAAGTAACGCACAGTAGAGATGCGGCATTGTGAAGAGGCACAACGTATACGAATCGGTTCATCGCGGTTGAATTCACTGTGAAATTTCGAAGGCGGAAAAAAAAAGGACATCGCTTTGTCATACGTTCCCATTCGTCCTGACTGGTTGCGCCGATGCGCCACGTCATAAAGTCCATAGAAAAGCTCGTTTTCATGCATGGGGCACGAGCTCGTTCTTCACGCGCGACGCGTCGCTCGGGGAACACATCAGGACGCGCCTCTACGAATCCTCGTGGCATGTTGGTGTTCGATCTCACTGTCGGCGCACAGCCTCGCGTCGCGTTATTCGTCCGAGTCATACTTTATTGAGCAGAAAATTCTCCTATAAAAGCGAACTTTGTTCGGTGGGCCACTGCCTTTGTGCCGCCGGGTGGACGCGGGCCAAGCGAGAATTTCACAAGCGACGACGATGGACTGAAACCAGAAGCTCGCGGAGATTTATGCCTTTTTACTTCGCTGGTATGTGCGTACGAGCGAAGTGTCCATATAGTCTCGCGATTGGATAGAATGAAAAAAAAAAAAAAAAAAAAAAACCAAGTGAAGAGAAAAAACAGAGTAAATGAAAATCATCGAAGTACTTTTACGGCAGTGCGGCCAATTAAATGCGACAACTTCGCGTCCACTTCTTCGTCTCGGCCGCGGCGATTTCTCTTCATCGCTAATAATCGCCACCCACCCATATCCATCTGGAATAATTATACCAGTATCTCGTTTCGCCTCTCGTCATTATAACTGGGTCCGCAACAGTCGCAAATAATCAATTAAACGTATACCCGAGTGGCTACCAGAACAGCCGGAACGTCGGAGGCTTAAAGCCCCTCTCGCTGGTGTGTACATAACTTTCTTGTCTGATGAAGAAAATTGAACGGCTGTCTTGTCCACTGCGTTTATTATTATGGCGCACCTCTATCTCACTGTGTTCACTGCTACCACGTTTCGCGGAAGAATCGTTAGAAAGGTTGTTCTCAGTTGAAAACTGTTGCGTTTAAATGAATGCCGTGAGTTTTCGCATTTCAATGTACATTGTAAGAGTCGTGAAGTGTATTATGATATATATTCTCAAGAAACGCATGAGAGCCGTGTAGCCAATGGAGGGACTCAAATAATAGATTTATCGTTTCGGTCGTAGAGACCGCGTGACGAAAAAATATGAGTACCCCAACCATCTATTGCCCAGCGTGTCGAACACACTTTCCAAATGAATTGCTCGCCCCGCTTGACGTCTCAATCACTTACTATGCTGCGCACTATACAAACTACATAACGTCTACATTATAACGCGTCTCTATAACACCGCCTGCGAAAAGGCGGCGCTTGAACGTCCATTTTACTTTTTTTTTTCTTCTTCATCTCGCCTCTGTCCGCTATGAAGAAAATTAGATTCTTATTGGTGCCAACCGAGTGGTCCATAGAAAATTTGTTTGCATTCAAGTAAAAGGGGCGCCAGGTGAGACCCAAGTGGCCGGCTATGAGAAACACGAAGAGGACAGTTCCTCGCCCCAGCAACGTGTCCGTAGATCTCTCTATTGGCTTCTTCGCTATACTGTAATAATTCCTCTCACACTTTTTCCTCTCGCGTGTCTTTTTTTTTCTTCGTTTCGTAGTATTCGGCATAAGGTCGAAAACACCGAAGGAGTCAACCTGCGAATTTCCGCGTGGCTAAGACTATTGTCCTTTCGCTTGTGTATCCCGTGCCTTTCTATCTTTCCCGTTGGCTTTTGTCGCCAGCACGAGAAAACGACGGGGGCTGTTCTTCGCCGCACGGCCACAGGGTGCAAGCCAAAGGTAGGCATCGAGTCCTGGTGCTTGTGTCAGTGTGCGATTGTGTCGTACGTATTACCTACGAATTTTAGCCTTCGTCGATCTCGAGTGTGGATTTCAGGACCATTGTCGAGGCTAAGGACCTCTTTTAAGCGAAGCGTTCCGAGAGGATCCCCGCGGGAAGCTGCAGAAGAACTGCGTATGCTTCCCACCCCAATGCCACTCGAGTCACCGGCTCGCAACCATTGTCACCGGTCAATCTTTGCCTCGTTAAGAGCTTATTTTGCGCACTTGTTGTGTCGCGAGCATCCCGCAGGAACAGCCCACAACGGCACTTCGTATTATTTCATTGTGTCCAAAAACTCGTCGACTATTATATGGTTAATAGAAAACGAGATCCCGACTTCCATATACTCCCGGGAATGACTCGATCGACAAGTACCCACGCGTGACTTCTATATCCCTCCCCCTGCAACGGTCAAAGTTAGGTCGACTGATTTTTAAGGAATATGCACCTCGCTGAGACGCTGTAGGTGTGACTGCAGCATGAAAGAGGTTTCCTCTTTGTCATTTTATTCAATGTGAAATAAGATCCGTGATGAAATTCGCACTTATACTTGTGAAAACGACACTTTTTGAAAGGCAATGGAATTATCTGGTTGAAGTGCCCGTGTCCGATGATAAACAATTTCACTCTTTATAGGGCTTTGGGAATAGGATTTCCCACTTACAGCCAAACCGCGAGCTATTTTTTGGATAATTCTCTATGCAAAAATTGTCACGTGATGTGACAATTTTTTCTTCAGCTTTCACAAAAGCTGAAAAAAAATAAACCCGTAAATTTGATGGCATAAACTCAGTTTTTTTCAGTAAAATCAATGGACTACTTTTGTTTTACATAAAGTGAACTCTTCAATACAGATCCACTTTGGTTCAAATGTGACTAAATCATTAACTCATTTGTAACTTGCAATTGACTTGATTATGCCGCAAAAACCACTTTTAAAAGCGCTGAAGACTGAAAACATGCGCAGATTCTTCAACGAAGTTGAGTTGAGTGAGAAAACTGATAGAGCTCTCAAACGTTTCCATGGGTATAAGTACGGGTTTTGACCATTTTTTTGATCACATATTTTTGATCACATATATATAATAAATTGTATGTAACTTGAGTGAACAATTCAATTATTTAATGAACTAGAAAGTTGTATTTGCTCCCGCGCTGGCTGTGATTTTTTAAAATAGTCTTGTATTTCTTTTCGAATCACATCGATTTAAACCGAAGCTTTGGGGTTTATTCCCCAATGGAACAAGCTAGGTTCTTGCAGAAGGATCGGGGAGTTTGTGTACCTCAATATTGCATTGACAAATCCAGTTGGTTAAATTAACAATAAAATTGGTTGACTATCCTATACATTATTTTAGTAGTTAGATCAACCAAGCGAATTTGTTGTGAGGACTATTCACCTCAACCAATTATAAATGGTAGAATTAACTAATGGTAGATTGTTAAACCAACGAAGCAGATAGTTCTGGCAACCAATTTATGCCCAATTTATGCCCAATTAATGAATGCTTAGTTGGGCCAACCAAGCCTTTTTTTCCGTGCAGCGTTGGTCGCAAAAAGAAGCGAGTTAGACGATCAATAGATTGCGATAATCGTTTGCCCCGTTACCGTTCAAACAAGGAATCGTGGGTAACCTTCAACATCCAAGCAGATCCGTCGACGAGTTGGCTGTTACGACGATCCTCTGTATACTTCAAGACTTCCAAAGATGACCGAATTGTCTCTTCTATCTTGTTGGTAAAAAAAGAATATTTTATTATCCGAATTTTTTCGTCGCTTTATCACAATAAAACGGAGATTTTTCATATCCGCAGATCTGCAACTGCGAACGAGTTGCGAGATGGATTTCACGTTGCTGGAACCATGCGTTTCGGCAATGCAGAGTCTGATGGTATCATCGGAGGATCATCGCGTCGACTCATCTCGTCCGCCAAATTAACCGTCGAGGAGCGCGACGTTGAATACAAAGCTGGCGGTTTGATCGTGACGACCTCGGGACTTGTATTAACCGGCGACAAGATACAATGGCTTTTGCCGGGAAGCAACGAGAGTGCCATCATTGCGACGGAACCGTCTATGATAAATTTGATCGACGTGGTAAAACATTCTACGAAAAAACTATCGCTCGCATCCTGAATCATGAATTACTCTCTTTTTCGCATGACAACATACAAGCCTTGCGCAGGCTTAAGAGTAACTGCCGTGTACATCTTGACGGTTTCATGATTATCGATGCTTTTAACATTGAACTTTCTCAGAACTTGCACAACTGCGAGTTTAACCGCGAGGATCGCGTATTTTTGTCCTATACAGCTTCTCGATCCTGCGCTAAACGGTATGTACGCGTACGGATGCCTGTTTTTCATGTTCTCTGGGAGAAATCTATCCGGATCAAAGCGCAGAGGATCCGGCCACACTAGGGGATCTCTGTGGAGATTAAGTATGTTCACAAACAGACTTGTATCCTTTGGAATAGTATGGTCCACTGGCAATCGGAAAAATCATATTGTATAGACGAATGCAAATAATAAGTTCGACAAGACAATGAAGGAGGCCTCACCAATCTGAATATCATTCATTACTTGTCTGTCCAATATCGGTGCAGTGGGATACATCCGGAGGACTTCTTTGATCACTCTATCGAGGTATTTGAGTTTCGGTAACAGCTTTAGGGTCGCCCACTCGTCGGAATCGCCGAGAACCTCGTCGAGCTCTGCGTGTAATCTTTTCTGCACGGCTAACTCGACACCGATGGCAAAAAGCGTGAAACTAATCAGACCACCGCTCGTATCGTATCCCTGAAAAAAATGGAGCGTACGATTTTTGTGGCTGATTGCATTCGTTTGCGGTTTTGGCGATGAAAAGAATGGTACGAACTGGGTACGAGTTTGGAGGAAAAAACTCACCGCGATGACGATCGTAGTAGTGTGATCGATAATTTCCTTCAATGACAGAGGATTGTCATCTTTTTCGTTTGCATCCAACAGCAGGTCCAAGAACGATTTTTTATTGCGCTTACCTGGCAACGTTCAATTCTCATTGGTTACATGTATTTTGTATGACAATATTTGTCCGATTATTAGAGAAGATCGGGGTGAATTTTGGACGCAATGCAAATAATGTTACTGGAACATTGCCGAATGCGTACATGTATTGCTTGGCAAAAAAATTAAACCATCACAGGTTTTACAGCAAGTTAAAAAAAAACCGGGTTTTGGGCGACAGGTAAGAAAAACGGGTTTTTGTTCACACGTGAAAAAAAATAGTATCACTAATCCCATGTGATTGATCGTTCGTAATGGTGGTCAGATCATTAAAAACCACTAGCACCAAATATAAAAAGTTGTAAGAGAAGAAAAAAACATAGGATTTTTCTTAAACAAAACACAGTTAAAAATGTATTGGAACAATTAAACTCTTGTTAAAAGTTCTTACATTCGAAGTTAGGATTTTTTTTCAAGACGGACACGAAAGGGACAAACCAAATCAAAATAAAACATGCCGCTTTATCTTATGTTACCAAACTATTTCCTAAAGTTTTTTCACCTCTATAATATCGATAGTGCTGTCAATGATTGATACGCAAAGCACCAGCCTCACCGCATAGCATCATGATATCTAACATGGTTACCCCATTTTGCCCCGATCTACGTAATTATGTAGTATGTAATTTCATCAAAGTTGTGGAAAAAAATGATGCCATACATTCATACGTTTTATTTTTTAGTAAATAATTGTCAAAATCACCCGCCGCTTGCCCATTCCAATCATCCCTCTGGTCCGAGCTGAATTTTCGTTGTTCCTGCTTTGTTACAATTACCTGGAGGGTTAAATTCACCTATGATTTCGTTAATCCTTTACCGTAATATATTTTATCGAATTTTTTAAGACTATTGGGACTTACGCGGGTGATGAAATCGTTAACGATTTTCAGTGCAGGCTGCACGACTTTACCCAACGTAGTTCTCCTAAAAATCCAATCCGGAGCGAGCCAAGGTTGCAAAATTCGCGCGGGTATGCTTCTGCTAACTCTGTAAACAATTGTGTTGGCAGAGAGAACCAATAAAATAAATTATTCATTTTAAATAACACATAGACAAAAAGACTTTTTTCACGGTGTACTTGCATTTCAACAGCATTTATGTATTCATTGTTGGAATCGCCATCCTGCGCGTGGATATTTACTCCCATTGCCGTTTCTAATTGCAAAATAATTCAATCAAGATTTGAACAATCACGCGTCTGTGTGCTGTGTGTGGAAAAAGTTCGAACGATAAGGATAGACGGCAAAGTATTTCGGAATTGGAAACTCTTTTTTTTCACATGACTAAGGTAATTTTGTTGATTTGCTTCAAAGTTCGCGAAACTCAAATTGTAACATGCAGAATGAACTGAAAAAATAGCAGTATACAAGTTCTCTCGAGTATAGAATTATTATAAGAACGGTATATTTGTTGTATATTATTGCATATTGCTACTAATTCGTAGGGGCCTCAACCGCGAGGAAAATAACAAGCTTTCTATCGCTATATATTTGTCGCTTGAATTATGGATTCGCTAAAAATTACCGCATATTATGTCCAGTGTGCATCTTAGAGCCATGGGAAAAATATCGAACGGTTTGTCACCGTGGATGTTGATATTGTTTTCAATGCAGGTATTGAATATTATCGCTTTTTTCAACATAACATCGGTAAATTCGTGCATGACCTGGGAATAAAACGTCGGAGTTATCAGCTTTCTGTCGTGGGAATGCTGAGGGCCTGAGAAAAAAAATGTTAATGAAAAATGTTGCACGAAACAAAATAATAACATAATTTCAATGAATGTGATTCACAACCCATAGTACAAGGAGGAAAATGCAACGGTGTTTTAACCAATTGCATGGTTGGATGCGTTCTAATCAATTAATTTATTCGTTGAACAGTCTGCAACGACCCAAAAAGTCTTGAAAGTTCTTAAATATTGTACATTTTAATTCAACTACTTGTTAACGGGCCCTTCTCGTATTTAGTTGCAACCCAGAATTACTATCCATTACACTCGGTGCCATTTAATCGCAGGCCAAAAAAGCCACATGAGTAACCGAAATGTTATTAAATTCTTCGTGTAGAAAAAAAATCATGAATATTTGTAGCGTAACGTGACACTTCTGATATCATCATCCTGAGATCTGTAATATTTTGTTGCTAGCTAACTATTAAATAAAAAGCGATGCATTAAAGTTTGAATCTCTTGATGCAGAAAGTACTTTCTCATATAAGTAAAGTTTAAATCTATTCGATGACACCGAGGTCATTTCTGTCCAGCCATGATTTTGTTTTTAATAAAAGTCTGTTCAAAAATGTTTTTTAAATTGAAACAAAATATAATTATGTAGTACATAATTCAACTGCAGTTGTACGAGTTTTCCGAAATTGTTGAAGCTTTTAAAAAATTCGATCCCGAGTTAGGTACTCTTCAGACGTAAATGGCCGAATTACAAGGTTCATTGTTTCCATTCCTTTTCATTTTGGGATGAAAAATAATCATTATGAACCACAAACCATATGAAGCCATAATGTATTAATGAAGAAATTTATATTTCGTGGCTGACAACACCTAAAATGTCATGGATTTTTATGTGCCTTCGTTGTTATTAAACACTCTGGCTGAATTAACTGAATAGGTTATGCCCGATTGATTGTTCGCCTAAGTTGAATACCAACCAATCAATTGGTTTGAGCATATTAACCATTCGTTTGGATAAGCAAACAAGTTATTTTTCTCCGTGTACATGTTAATCAATGCGTTCATTTAACACGGATAAGACATCGAAATCGAACGTACCCGTGGACGTTACAAGTCCCTGTCCTAAGTATGGAATCAAATATTGGGACCCCGTTGACTTTGTGATTAGATCGTTGGTGCGAAGTATAGCCTAATAAAGAAATTCATCGTTGCAAGAGTTTGATAAGTTTAAGTCTCATGAGGATCCATCGTATTGAAGATATGCCTTCCAATTTTTATCAAATGCGGCTGAACACCGCCAAAGAATCCACGAAAATACCTCTACATGTTCTGGTTTACTAACGATCACCGCTCCATCAAAAAATAGCCAGAATCGTAACAATCTGTCCTCACATTCAAGAGACGCTGCTCTCATCAGGTTGACGTGATCTAAACGAGAAATTAGATCGTTTTACTTAGTCAGATCGTATTAATTGAATATTTGCTTGTTATATGTCATTGTTTCTTCAAAATCCGATGGATTCAACGACGCAACATTCTTTACTTGCCTTCCCGTCGCTTCGTAATAAACGTATATGGAACGCCGATAAAAGGTAGTAACTTAGGACCGGGTATTTTATTCAGCCGCCGAAAGTACACGCAGAATCTGTAGAATCTTCCTCCACACATGTAGATCAATAATGCAGCAATGGACGCAATTGCGAATATGGTAATATTCATCATTTAAACGTTTTTATATGTGCTGTTAGAATTATTATTATTAAAATTGAGATTAATGTATAAGAAACGAGTTATGTTGGCGAACTGAACAATAACACAACGCACACAATAAATCAAATACACGTAGATGAAACAATTGCTTGACGAATTATATGTTGTTAACAACTTTCTCCGATCGGTTTTCGATAAAATAGACTCTGATTAGTACTTGTTCTACCTTTCGATGGACCGATATTTTTCGTGTGCACTCCTGTACACATTTCCCGTTCGGCTTTCTGTTGCCGCCGGTCGTACTGGATTAAGTGAAATGAGACACTGACGCCGTCTTTTAACAACCTGCGACACAGTGACTCAATAGTACTCGTGGCGTCGTGTGAAGTGTATCGTACGCTCTTAAGAGTAAATTACCCGGATCTGAAGAAAAATTTATTACCGATAATGATCCATAATTCTATGGGCATGACTCCGAATTAATTTTCTGTGTACGTGTCATCGAAACGCTAACTACTTGAAACGCTGTCTCTTAAAAAAGACGAAAAAAAAACCAAGAAGATCTTGGGTCACCCAATTATTAACACTACTCGGGAAACGATGATTATACATAATGAGATATCATTAAATGCGATTTACTTATACTGAATATATTTTTTTTATCATAATATATCATGTGATTGTACAGCAAAACGGTGTACGACACATTTTTTTTGAAAAATCGAGTTAAATTTATATTCGAAGTCAGTAGGATCGGCTGCCACTATTCTGATCATTGGACGCCTGAGAAAAAATTATTCGGTCACTGGACAGCCAACAGTTACAATATCTACAGCAATTTTGGCGGTTCTTCCAACAAATGCCCACTGAACTGAACCTTATTCTTTTACTTAGGGGTGTTAAATAATCGTCCGGTCATCGGGAGATTAAAAAAATGACTATTCTACTCTCGACTATAAATGAAATACGTCGTATCAGACTCGGATACCATGATAATCAATGTGTTCGGAACCGTGTATTTTTATCAAAATACCACTCGACGAGACAAGAAAAATTTGTAAACTCTACAGGGTCTATTTGTACCTCTAGTAGGGTCGACCGGCCAACGAACGAATGGTTAACCTGTCGCTGTATTTATATTGGAGTAACGTGATGATCGAGCGATTTATTGCGCGTATTCTAGTGTTGCCGAATAACTTGGATCCGTAGTGATTACTTGCAACAGTGTTAGGTACAAAACGTGGAACCCAAATTTCACACATGTTCCGATGTGTGCCTAATGTCAAGACGAAACTTTCAATTTTGAAGGACTCCGCTCTTTCCTTAAACGGCGCTAAAGACTAAAACAACATCGACAGATGAGCGTCTAAGGGAGGTATCCCAGTAAGATTATTGTTCGCCGTGAAACGTGCGCTTAATTTTGCCATCAGTCATTCCGAATTCCAGGAAGGCGTTTCGGGAACGAGCGATTTAAGTACACACCATCGTCGATGCCATAGCAGTCGGAGAGAGTTGCTCTCTCGCTGCATGTCGTGTACTCCTCTTCAGGCCTTTCCGAGGTCGCGCACGAATCTCATCAGAGTTAGTGCCGCTTTAACGTGAGGAACAATAGACAAGTCGGACTCGGTCTTTCGTGTCTCTGGGAGCCTTCCTACTGAAGCTGGTGGCGCACGGCGGTGACAGGGTTTCTTCTAGCCCTTGTCTCTCGAGAGACTCCCGCTGCTCGGTCGCACGCGCCTTTTTTTCGTATCCAAAAGGAAAACGCTTATTCCTCGACGTCGTGTCTCCCTCGTCGAGGGTTCCTGCCCGTAGGGGGTTCCGAAAAGGACTCGACTACGGTGTGGCCTTTCTAGTTTTCTACCTCAGTCCCATCTTATTTCCGTAGGTGCGAAGACCGACACCAGCCAAAAATTGTATTACCCGAGGTAAAGACAAGAAAAACTCGCCGCACGAACGATACTACAAGTTTCAGGCTCGTCCTATACAATCGCTCCCGTTTCCAGACTTCGAAAATCTCAAAAAAAAAACGTCTATTTATAGTTCTTGATCAACGACGAGGATTTCAGTGATGGTCTGACAGTCGAGAGATTCATCGCTCGGATATAGGAATTAATTTAATTTATTTTTATCACAGCCAGCGCGTTACCGAGTCACGACGTAGTCGTATACCACAAACTGGTTGTTCGACCAATTTGTGCAGCAAAAACCGAGGGATCACGTTCCACACCAGCGAGTCGAAGAAACCGAGAAGCGCGCGCGCGCGTCCAACTCGCGCCTTAATTTGCATCCTACGCGCGACTGCATCAACGGTGGCGCGTCCACGCGCGACCGTTCTCTTCATTTATTTATTTGCGTAATTATTTATCGGTAGCGACCACAGCCGTCTTTTGGCTTATCTCGCGGCAAGGTGGTCGTTTTACGATCGAAGGGGATGGGTACGGGGTGCGATAGAATATACGCACCAAAGTGCCAAAGCCGCCGTTCCTCATCAGGCTGCGCGGCGACGTTCTGAATTTCGCGTACGTCTTTTCCCTCTCGCGGTTGTAGCAATTTCGCTCGAGCCTCGGCTTTTATTCGGCATTTCATTTTAACGCCGTTTTCATAGCGATTTTCGTTTTCGCTGGCAGAAGTTTTATATGCATATTCTTATCCGTCGAGGCAGAGTCATAGTTTCATTACGATCGTAACGTTCGCCAACGAAGGCAACGAGGGGGAAGAGGAGAGCCGCGAGTTAGCCGAAGCGAAATGGTCAGGGAATATATATATGTATATATACGAGTCGCGGCCAGGAGAAGGGGTTGGGGTCGGGGATGAGAAGCGAGAACGAAGAAAGAGAGTAGCTAGTGAACTCTCGCGCGCGAGCTAAGGGAGCAGAAACGAAGCGCCCGCGGGATGTTCTCACTAATATACGTACGGTCCATAAACAATCATCATAAATATTTCGGTCGACACATTAGCCGACCGGTCTGCCAACACGGGCAGCCGAGACCCCCTTTTTTTTACAGCTCGCCTTTCCTCGGTGAGTTTCGCTCGTACCCAACCGAATGACCGGGCATATGCGAACGAATAATTTCGAGCTGCACACCTCTCTGTATATAAACGCGAGTAATAATTTCATTTTGATACACAATTCTCTGTAAATGAAGAAAAAAAAACCATCGTATATTACGAATATCGTTTCAACCCCTTCTCAATTAACGGAAGTTGAATTGTTGCGATTAATTGATCGTATTGGTTCGCTCTTAATTGCGAACGATGTCGTTTCGTCGGACTAATTATTGTAAAATATCGTTTTCAACGGTTTCGAGACGAGAGTCGGGGCTTTCACCTCGTCGGTCTTTTGCCTGCAGCGACCACGAGACAAGATCGTATAAACGCGCGAGCCCCACAGTTTTCGACGTAGAAAAGAGCGAGCTAATGATATTGAAATGGATGCGAGTTATGCACCGGCTCTCGTTTCGGCTCTCCCGTGGAGAGTTTGCCGTGGACCGAGCGCTCTGCTCGCTCGGCCCAAGGGAGGACGACGTCGTCTACCCGTAGTAACTGTGCGCGCGCTGCTGGATCCTCTGGGGTCAAGTTACCTTGTTAGTTCTCGCTGCGCCTTCGCCAGGTCCGTTGCTTGCTCGGCGAATGCCCCCCGGCATTGCCAGAGCCAAGCAACGACGACAAGGCCCACGTTATATTACCCTCCTCCTCATTCTACTCGAGCTTATGGGGGATGGAGAAACACACCGAACCTCCGACTCGCTCATCTCCACCTATTGTAAATAACCATTCGACACTCTACTAGTCACGCTTCATAAAATTGCTTCGGGCGGTACTAATAGACAAGTCGCGAAAATTCATGAGGTGAGAAAGAATTCGTTGAGACTCCGCGTATTAATAAAAAAAAAAATGGCCAACACCTCGCCGAATTATAGACATCATTTCGTTGAGTATCCGGTAGTTTCGTATGTTTCTTACAAAAAAAAAACACTCGTGATAATGTTTGAAAACCAATAAAACTGGTGGCGAGCCAGCAGCAGCGTCGGAGACGCGAGAAAAATAAACGAATAGGAAGTAAAGAACGGGGAAAGCGAAGAAGAGGGACGGCAGGATTGGGACGAGGAAGAAAAAAAAAAGGGAAACGAATTGGGGAAGGAAGGAAGAAGGTGCATAATTCAAACTTCGTACCTCATTAAAGTAGGCTGCATGCCTCGGTGTATATATCCTTCTCGCCTCCCCCTCTGCGGCCTCTCGTTTTGTTCGTGTACGTTGCAACGGAGCGCAAGAGGAGAGAGAGTTTCTCCACCGGAGGGATTAAATGGCGAACGGATACCTACGACCACCGGTCAAATTTGTAGCCACTAAACCAGCCGATTTTATGACCCAAAATTTACAGCGTTTTCACGCTAAAGTAACAAAGTTAACTCTGAGATTCAGGGGGACTCTCGCGCGTGTACATCCTCTCTCGTTCTACGGGGGATACGACAGGATAGCGTCGTTGTTTCCTTGTCTACTCTCTCCTGTCTCCAACGAAATATCTGTTCTCTCTTCGGTTTTTCTCGGGAGACGATTCGATTCAGTCATTCTTCGTTTATCCTTTTGTCTCTCAGAGTTGAGACACCCTTAAGCGAATCTAATTTTTATTTGACGATCGGCTGAGCTTCGATTACTTTCACTTTTTCGGTACTAAAAATCGAGAAAGAAAAAGAAAAGATTGTTTCTGACTGCGAAGAACTAATTCGTCAGGAAATTAAAATCTTGTGAAACTAAGTGACTCTAAAAAGAATCAAATAATGTATTGTTTAGTCATTCATAGCAGTTTTATTCTATTGAATTTCCTTCGGTTTTATAGGTTTTCATTTCCTTGACAACAAATACGATATTTCTTCAAGTTATCGAAAAAACTTCGAAGGAAATGACTCTCGGCTGTAATAACAATAATCGGAGAATTTTATAATTATTAATTAACAATATTAACTATTATTATTTAACGAATTATTTCGATCTATTTAAAGTCCCTTAAATTTATTGATTTTTATTTCCTTTCGATTTAAGTTTTCACAGTTTATATTACAAAGAAATGTTATTCTGTTTTTAATTAATACTTTGTAAACTTCGCTGTTATAGGTATCTTTTATTGCGCATACAAGTGACTTTCACTTGTGTGCCGTTGTTCGTTAATAACGATCATTTGAATAACAGGAGGTATACATTTTCGCGTTAAATTATCGCAGTATCTCCTATAAAAATCTATGGTAAAAAAAAAGTACATCACAA
Source organism: Buathra laborator (assembly GCA_934046635.1). NCBI lineage: Eukaryota > Metazoa > Arthropoda > Insecta > Hymenoptera > Ichneumonidae > Buathra > Buathra laborator. The sequence continues at coordinate 18,557,448 of OW203893.1, read as the reverse complement.
TTTATGACACGTTCGATATATACGAAGAGCTATTTCGTAAAATAAATTTATCTCTACAAGTATTTATCTCATTTTAATTATTCATTGAAAAATTCAATGAATTGTCTTGTTTTTCGAGAAAATACCGTACAAAGAAATCGCTCATCTCCGCGAAACGCATAACTCCTGTCTTCTCACCTCGGTGCAGTAGTCGGAAGTTAAAAATGCAAATTATTTCCAATATCGGTACGATGACAAATACAACAATTATAGGTATCGTACAGTGGACGGTCTATAATTACTAATAAGTCACGAGATTAATTACAGTCTCTGTGGTATATTCAACGAAGAGGCAAAGTTAATTAGAGCCATTAAAATGGTAATAGGCGTCAGCGGCTCGTCGATGTACGGATAAAATAATGTAATAAGCAGCGAAGCGCTAGGATCGGAAAGATCTCTTTGAAACTCGGATCACTTCTCGTTCTCAACTCAATCAAAGGAACTTCTCAGATCGCGCTGTACCACGGAGAGCGAAGAGAATAATAAAAATTAAAAAAAAAAAAGAAGAAACAGAGAATCCTCGATGGGGCGAAAGGTTTTCGAACGCGCGGAGAGAGGAAGCAGCCGAAGTGCTTGAAGCCAACTGGCGGGTCCCAGTGGCTTTCGAATTCACGCGGCCTACCGAAATCCCCGTGGCGCGATCATTCGTCATGCTTAAGTGTACTAATGCAAGCATAACGTATTAATAAACCGTGGTGCCTCGGCTGTACCCAGAGCCCCGGCATCATAAATATCTGCGGCGGGAGTATAGAGAGCGTTGTCAGAGCGAGAAGAACCGAACGGACTGGTGCGTATCCACATACTTATGCTAATGCTACGCCCGAATGTCCGCGAGTTTGGCTCCGGCATAGAAAGGTGTGTAAGCCTTTTTCCACCTGCCAACGTGAACGGAGCCCCAACTCTCGCGCGACCCCTACGGTGAGCGACGGGAATATTCGTCGTCGCCCGGGTCCATCCCGTACAATCTATACACCTCCATTACTCTCAAGAGACCTCTATGTACCTCTCGTCTCTTTCCACTGTAGTGAAGACCCATACGTGAGAATATTTTTCTCGAAAGCTCCGTAATCTTTTCGACAATAATCGCGCGAGAATATATTATTTAATAAGCATCAGCACACAGCCGAAAAAAAGGGGTAAACGAGCGGCCGTAATGCAGAAATATAAGCATCGAAAAATGCCGGAGAACTCGAGAGATAAAAATAATTGAAATAATAAACGAGAAGGAAAATTGGTGTTGGCTTATTAAAAAAAAAAAAAAAAAAAAAAAAAAAAAAAATGGAAAAGGAAAAAAATTGCGTTATACGCCACTGGTCCAGCTTCTCGCGTCCTGCATACGTATATATATATGTATGTGTATCCAAGCATCGTCTGCACCCTGGTATACCGTGGCTAACACGTACAGAAGTGATAATTTCGTGATTGAATATATCGAAGTGGGCCCCATGCTGTGTCGAACTCGTCCGAGGCGTCCGGCGCGAGAAGGACTCTTCTCGCTCTTTTTTTTTTTTTTTCGTCTATCTCGATCTCTCTCGCTCGGCGCAGTGTGCTTTCGGGCAGAAAGAATAAGAAGAGGAGTCCAAGGCGTTCCCGTCCGATCGGTGGTGGTAAAACATACATACATTATAACACCATTAAAAAAATATCCCGTGCGAAACACCAACGTCGGACTCGGACCACTATTTTACATAGTCACACATGTATTAGCCGAAAGCACATGAGTGCGCGCGTGAGTTCGCACGCATACCACAAAGAAATAATGAAGCACACAGGCATAGGTGGAGAGCTATAATATCGGGCGGCACGTCGTTAAACGTTGTAATTTTATTTAATGCGAGGTCGAACCGGCCAAAACGAGGGTTTTGCCGCCGCTCTCCTTATTTTTCCTTCCTCGCCACGGCGCGTCGTCGTGCTTTGCGAAATTCGCGTTTCCACACCGCGGCGTAATCGTCGCGTGTGCATTATTTATTTTATTTTTCTATCGATTTTTACGATAAACATTTTTCTACGCACGTACACGTGACAAGAGAATATCTTGTAGCGAGTTTTTGATAAACGAAAAAAAAAAAATTAATGGAAAAGAACAATGTGTGAGGAGAGAAATTTACGATCGCCGAGTGTGGCAGTGCGAGATGAGGGGTTAGTTTGAATCGGTGCTCGATTATTCAGTGAGGATAGTGGGTATTTCAGGCCAAGCAAGATGGAGAAATAGAAGGCGAGGTTCAAACACGCATCCTCGGCGTGAGCGTCATTAGATTCCTTTTAGGATACGATATCTCACTCGTAATGCCCTACCGAGCGTTCCTCATATCGTATACGAGGTGATAAGTATCTTCACGATATATCAACTAAACAAACAGTTTGTAGGAACGCTGGCGCGAGCGCGCGCGCGCGCTCGCGCGTATGTAAACGTAAAAGGGAAGAAGGAAGGGTAGTAGAAGATTGTGGGGCCGCGAGGGTCGAGGCTCTTTCGCTGTCCCATACGACTCCGGTACGAATACCTAACGCGCCTCGGTGAACGAACGGGAGAGAGACGGAACAGGGATGTGAGATGGTAGGAACGCAGAACCCGAGAGCCATTCAAAGTAGTAGTAGTAAGTACGCTATGCCGAGAACCGACAGGGAGAAGAGCCAAGAGAGACATCCATCCCTGCCGCGGGGGGTCCCTCGAGTAATTGTCTGCCAAACACCGGCCGATCCAGTCGAGATCTCTTTCTCCTTTTCACTCGCTTGTACCACTCTCTCGCTCTTGCCTTCGGGTTAACGCCAAACTAAATTCGGCACGACGGTTCTCATTCACTTTCATATATTATCCCTTAACCTGCATGTTTAATATTTCAGTTGTGTTGATTAAACTTTTTTTTCAATATTTGCCATTCATTATGGCAACACAGTAGCAATATATTGGTAAATTTAATGTACTCGGGAATTAAAAATTGGCAATCATCGCACATTGATTGAAAATCAAAATACCATCGCCCGTAAGTTTACAAAATATTCGTAAATTGAAAAAAAAAAAAAATTATCTATGAAGTCGCAAAAATAATGAATTTTGAAAACATCAACCAAAAATGTATTCATTAAAAAGTGTTCAGTGTTTTTTAAATTCATGTATTTTTTATTTATTTTTATTTAATTAAATTATTAAATCATTTATCGATTCACTTTTAAAATTTTTTAAATTTATTTTTCTTGTCTAGCTTATCGTATAATAAATCTTAAATGCAAGGGACTTTATTTGCGAGAATTTGTTCAAAACAAAAACTAATTGTGTTCCGTTTCTTTTTAACTTTGAAAATGACGAAAAAAACAGATAATCATACAGATTGTTATAATCGGAAAATTTCAATCCTCAATGTTCATAAAATTTCATCGTTAGCACTGCAGTTGAGAGTTGTCTAATCTTAAATAAAAAAAATGTTGCTTTATTTTCGTAAAAAAAAAAAAAAAACATATTATCCTTACAGCTGCAGTAAACGCATTGCACAGAGTATAACCGCTAAGACATTAAAATTGATTGAGAATTTGTTTAGAATCGATCATTGAGCACCGCGAGACGAAACGTCGAAACGATCGGTCATGCGATTTAAAACGGACAAATAATATTGTAAGGCCCCGTGCTAACACCAAGGAATATTACCATAAGACACGCGTTCGGAAACGATTGGCCTCTGCATATATGTATACGCAATATAATATACAGTAACAAGTATGCGAGTACGTCGCTTCTCGCGCTTCGTTGCTCGCATGCGCCTTCTTCTGTACCCTCATGCTGTACCGAAGTTCTGATACCGCTGAGGCATCCAGTACCGTAGTGGAGAAGGTGAGCGACGATGATATTTATGCGTTTATGTATTCACGCGTGTGCTGCTGCCGCTCGGTGTCCCGCCGAGTGTTGGTATTTATGTATTTACCTCTCCCGTTCTATGTACCAATGTATATGCTATACGCGGTAAACGCATACGTTTATGTACGTATCTGTGTTAGAAAACGTGAAGCGCAAGTGTGTGCCCACTGGCGCACAATTAAGCTACCATTATAAGCCATAACCAATGCGTAAAACTTATTACTCAAGATTTATGAAATCCGATGGTATTAATGAGGGTGATTTTTATAGCCGGATTCCATCGGTGTTCTTCTTCATATACTGTATATACAACTACGAATACGGTAATGCCTCGTGGACCGGCGGTTTCGTATTGCCGTAAATAAATATAAATGGCCCCGGAGATAAACTCGCGACCGAAAGATTCTTTCAATCTCTCATTTTATATTAGTATATATCTTCGAAATCTTTCGATACCATCGCCGATTCGGCGATACAGACGTTTTCAAGTGCCGAATAAACGGGTTTTTGTGTATTTTTTTATTTTTTTTTTTTTTTTTACCGAGCTGTGAAAATCCTGGATGAATATACATAATCGTTAATAACACGTAGCCGAAGCGCTAAGTTCGTGGCTATACGGTGTGTTATTAATAAGTAAAGCGGAGCACACTCGGGCAGCTCGTATTTTATTGTGGTCTATAAAATTGTTTATCTACAAGGTGTAATTTCCGTCTGTATGCAAGGCGGGCTCGGCGCACTGCCTCATTGTAACGAAGATTAAAATTATAACGTCGCGAAGCGAGTGGTGAAGGTATTATACCACGCGTCGGGGCGATAACGGGATCGGTAGCTGGCCTGCAAAACCCGAGAATGGAGCGTTGCAAACGGTTACCTACTCTCGTTGAACAGTCTCTCTATGCTTGCGCATGCTGGCTGCTGTTCCCGCGTGTACATAGCCAACGGGGGCCCCGGGAACGACGTTACTTATTTTCCCGGAACGGGAATGGTCTTTTGCCACGGTTATCCACGATCGTTGTAACTCGCAAATTTTGTGAGCATTGCACGGTGAAAGAGCGAGAGAGAGAGAGAGAGAGAGAGGACGATGATGCGCTCGTGTTGGAGTTAAGTGCAAATTGCAAGTTGAGAAAGAGACGAAGAGAAAGAGGATCAGAGATATCCCGAGGGGCAGAGAAAACTATATGCCCAGAACTGCAGTCGTACAATAACAGAAACGTTGAATATTTTGCATAAAATTAAAATACTGCGGTGGTTACGATCGGCAGCACGTACTTTCACACCGATGCAAATGACGTTCTCTATTATTTAATGCGACGCTACTTCATTCTCTATTCGCGAACTCAGCGGGTTATCATTTATTCGGTTTTTTTCTTTTACAATTACTATAACCATTTGTTATTCTTGCACCTTTATTCGAATGAGATTTCTGCTCCTTGTAAAGATTTTGTCTAATTGGACGATAGTTTCGAAGTATTTAAAGCGTGTTGCGCACTACAGATTCTGAATAGAATAGTCGTAATAGACTAAAAACACTATGGAAGAAAGACGAAACTATTGAAAATATATTAATTTATGTATTTTCACGATTACTAACCTGAAAAGTATTGTCATTGTAGGAGGAGTAGGCGCCGCGTCGCGTTCGGAGTAAAAATATCGCTTCGCTTTCATTAGTTAAATGCATCGTCATTGATTAATATTAGTAAAGATAAGCGATCGGTATTACTCGAGTGCGTTGTGTAATAGCTGTAAGTTCAGCTCTTTCCCTCACTGATAAAAGTAATTAGTTGCTGTCCATTTTACGCCATGAAAGGCTAATATGTCGTAATCGTTTTACCAAAGTTTTCATCTATCTATGATTTTCATCGAAATTTTAGTTTTTGGAACTAAATTATTAAGATATTAAGGTTTTCCCGTAAGTGGCCGGCATCATCATCACCTACTCCTCCTAAATCAATCGATCTCCGTGAGACTCATCGAAACAATACGAACCGATTACCAGTCGATAATTACCTACCCTATGAAGGGTGGGTTCGTCCCGAACGAAAGAAGAACCTTTTCAGGCATCAACGACCGGCAACTATACGAAGGCAAAGATAGATAGAAGAAGAGTTCCAAAAGGAAAGAACAGCTGGATTAGCCGCTAATTGTTGGCTAAGGAATTGGATTAGTCCCCGCAGCGAGGATTTTCGTTAAGCCAATTTGACGGAGGATTCCCCGCACAAACCTCCGAGACTCTTTCTCCCCCGCAGTAGTCAGAAACGATAGGATAATTGTCAAAAGGTTAACGCATCGCTGAATAACCAAAAGTTCCTCCATTGTTCCGATGCTTTGGACACCAATCTCGTTAAGCAAAAACGTCAGAGATCCTCTTGCGGTTCGTTGCAAAAGCTAAAAGTCGTCTATTTTTCCTCAACGATTTTGTGGAAAGAGCCTAAGGTCGATCCGACTTCGTACCTTTTGTACCAGAAACGCTGGCGGATTAAGAAAGATGGTATTTGTCCCGAATGGTCAATTTATTAGACGCTTATTATTGTGAGTGCGTGAATGCATTAATTAGCCGCGGGAGGATTCGTCTCTTTCGAATATTCACTGCTGAGAGAAATTTTTCTATACCTGAGATGCGCGCATCGGCCGTATTCATCAGGATAGAGAGATGGAAGGACGAAGATAGCCCGAAGAAAGATACAGGGCGTGTACGGAGCTCGTTACAAAAAGGGATACCTGCCGAATCCCGTGAACGAGAGATTTCACCTCGGCTTACGACGGGGCCACGAGAGTGCGTGTCGTCGATATCTAATCCGGCTAATCTTTGGCACGTCGCAGTAACAGAGGAATCGAGAGAAGCGGCAACGTTCTCTATCCTGCGGTATATCTTCAGAACGGTTTGTTTGGCAAAGGCTACTTACGGAGGTGCAGTCAAAGCCGCGCGAATCCGAAACACAAGCGAATAACACACCAGTCGATGACCGTGAATAGGCCTTTCCCCCGATCGGACAGGACTAGGATAACCGCTTAACCGCGATTAATTTTGCATCGATATCGGTTGCATCGGTATCGGTCGGGAAAGAGGAGAAACCGGAGTACACACCAGATTCCCGCTGACTCCGTCTCACTCCGCTTGCCGGTTATCCTAAACCGGTTTTAATCTACCGATCCAGCTGGGTTAGTTGGCCACTGTCTACTAATTGAACCGGTCCTTGGAATTAGCCGGCGCGTAAACTCGGCCTCCAAATATTTTGGCATTAAGAACGAATAAATCACCGGTGTCATATCGGCCTATATTCGACCGTTCGGACACCTTAAACTCTTCGATACAAATGCGCGAGAAACAACAACAGTGCGACGGATGAATGCGCTTAAACACGAACGAAGTCGATAATACCCGATATAATATCGATGCAATACATCCGATCTTTTTAACGAAAAGTAATGAGCTTTGGTTTGTTGGACGGGCTTCATGCATCTGACGAATTAGGAGTGGTTATAACGCGAGGATGAATCTACAAGATTCTAGATATACGATATAGGATATAATTACGCGCTCGTAACGTGTTCACGATAATTGGAAACAATTTATAATTTTATGCATACCTAGATGCCCCGCGCGCGTTTCGAGCACCGAAACTTATATCCTATTCGTCAATCTGACATGCAGAGTGATTCAAGAGGAAAAAAAAAAAATACACGATAATCTTTCAACACGATATATCCTCCACGTCGGTCGACAACATAATCACGTAATGTAGGTGAAAAAAAAGACCGTAAAAAAAAAAAAAAAAAAAAAAAAAAAAACCTCGGCCACTCCTCTGGTTGTAGAGTGTCTGTTTAAATACGAATTATACATTGGTGGAAAGATATCATTACTTGTTTGACGTGAATAAGGCTCGTATGAAGGCTTTCATCACTCGAAACCGGCTAAACGGGCTAATCACCGCGATGAAGAGACGCTCCGACCAATTTTCGTGCGGCACCAATTATATCATGTGTTTAAAATTAATTACCAGATCGGGCGCAGATAGGAGGACCCTTGCGAGAGTCGCTCCGGGAGAAAGATCGAGAGTTGGACGCGCCAGTGACGAGGGACGTCCTGCGCTCGGAAATTCTCGCTCTCGTCTCCGATGATCTCCTCTCGGCGTCTCTTTCCCCCCGCGCGGTCCTGAAACTCGCGCGAGTTCGAGCTCTCGGCCCGTTATCTTTTCGGAGTATCGACGAAACGTCGATCGCCAATCATTATTATTCTCACAAATTAATCCTCCACCCCGGGGTCTCGTCGTCCCCGCTGACACGAAACCTTCTGCACTTATTACGACGCTCCGTGACTCATTATTCAGGTTTCGCTCTACGAAATGCTCGTTACTCGTATGATACATAGTACCACACTGCACGGTAATCGGATTAATCGAACAGGAATCACTAATCCGTTACGACGATATCACTGTGCATAACTCATCGAGATAATGACTTTTCGATTCGATCATTATACATTTTTTTAAATTGATATTGAGATGACTGTAGTTACACATACTGGAGAGGATAACATACTGAGTTAAACATCGGTATATCTACATAATAATTAAGTTTGTGTTGGTCGTTCGTCACTCACAAACACTAACGGACATTCATACCGACACTCTCACAGCGTTTTCTGTATTTGTTGTTCGGGCGTTTGACATCATCGGAAACAATTCTCATCAAAAGAGTTAAATGGAATTATAATTTAATTCCAGAGTTTTACAGATATTCAAAGGTGATATTGTTTACTTGACTACTGAAATGAAGAACCAGTAGAAAATGAAAGGGTAATTAGATTAGAAAATACTCACTACTTTATATGGTGGCCATTATAATAATGTAAATGATTTTTTGCACGGAGAGAAAAATATAGAAACAATGTCTATACTTTTGTGAGTACATTTCGGCATTTTTCGACTTTTCTTATACTTGTGTCAATATGTGACTAAAAATCTATCGTATATAACGATAAGTATGCGATAAATCGCAAAAAAGCCGAAATATACGCATGATGCCACACAAGAGATTATTCCCATATTTTTCTCTTCGTGTGTGAAAACATTATCTTACAAAAATAGTCATTGTATCTATGGCGGCAACGTTCGTTTAAATTGAAACGTTGATGTTGTAGAAGTTCGTGTTACTTGACAAATAATCATAAGCGTTGTTTGGATCGATGTCGGAAAAGTTCGTGTTACTTGACAAATGATCATAAGTAATGTTTACGTATGAAACGATTCAATTTTACAGTAACTTGGTAGGGGGTATAATTAAAATGCAATGGAAACTGGTTATATCGGCAGTGACCTCACCACCGCACACGACCGGCATGTAAGTAACTTCGGTGGTAGAATCCCGAAGGCAACAAAAGCCGCGCGTGCCATCTTATAATTCATAGATAATTAACAGCGCGTATAGTCGAAGTTAGTTGATCCAACGTTTAAGATTTGCATGACATATCTCGGTATATGATTAACGTGTAGTTTCGCTCGCGTGGTAAGTCGCTAAGAAATCCACGCGGAGCTAACGGATCAGGAGCGGCGATGTCTCAATCTCCCAACGTTCGGGAAAGTACGTGTGGCTGTTACACCCAATCCGCGTGTAGGTGCACTTACATAGTTGCAATTTTATATTACAATCGCGAGAATGGCCGTTGCAGTAGCACTAATGTCCGAAGAAATAACTCGAAACGCACCAATCGTCGTGATATGCGAACTATAATTTGCCGTATGTCTCCTCGATGGGTTGTGCCGCGACAGGCTTACTTGGCGCCGATTATTTTTTTGTTCGAGAATCACGCACGCGCGCTGTGCGCACGTAGCTGAATACGGAATGCCCAGCGCTTGACTGTTGTGTACCATTACACGGAATCGACGACACGTGAACGAACACGTGAAATGTACCGGCATTACATGATCGAGTCTCCCCTCCCACCTGTCTAAATTACAATGTACCAACGTTTCTAACTCTTGTTAACCGAAGCGATTTGCCAAACCGTATAGAACTCTGGCAATTCAACAGCTTCGATAATTGTAAACATAAATCGGTTTAACCAGAAACGATTTTTTGTTCGGTATCTCATGCGTTCTATTTGTGATAATAATCGTATCAAGAGACCCGGTAGCGTCTCGACGCCAAGTACCAGTAAAAAATATTGGGTATCCAATATTGGGAACCCTCATGTTCCAACGTTTTGCTCTCGTGAATTACTAAATTAATTTAAAAAATAATAGATCTCTTACCATATAAATCGACTAGTAGCTTTTACACGGGTCCTTCAGCAACCCTATGCGTTTATGCGTTTTCGAGATATGATCGTATGGCCCGAAAAATCCACACATTCACGACGTTTCCTTCAGACTATCCCGTGTCCCATGTCCTATCCTGTGACGTCACGGCCACCGCTGTGTTGTGTCGATGTGCTCGTGTGTGAGCGGTCATCGTCGGGAACGGTCTCCCAATGAAAGATGCGAGTCCTCTAGATCTTCAGTGTACAGATGTTTTTTTATCGGTAAAGAGAACGCGAGTCCATCCTAACGCAGCATCCCCGAAAAGTCTCCGACCGCGCCAATAGAAATACTATTATGGGACTTTACGAATGCGTCTTCGGATGCGTTTCTATCGGAGGATTTATATTTTATCCCGGGATAACAGCCCTTTATCAGACCGTTTTCAATCCAATGCACTTTTTATACAGGAAACTCGGAGGGCTGCGCGCGCCCGTAGCCTCCTTTCAAATCTCGACCAATCACGGCACGAATATAGCGACAATAGTTTCGATATAAAATCCTCGCAATTCGAGATATTTCGATATAAAATCCTCGCAATTCGATATATTTCGATATAAAATCCTCGCAATTCGATATATTTCGATATAAAATCCTCGCAATTCGATATATTTCGATATAAAATCCTCGCAATTCGATATATTTCGATATAAAATCCTCGCAATTCGATATATTTCGATATAAAATCCTCGCAATTTGATATATTTCGATATAAAATCCTCGCAATTCGATATATTTCGATATAAAATCTTGCAATTCGATATATTCCGAAATAAAACCTTACACACCAACTTTTTAAGAGCGGAATGTACTTTAATCTGAAATATTATTTCCTGATTATAAACATCAGCGTTGTTTATCTTTCGGAAATTCTTATCTTGACGTTGTCTATGAGCTTTAGCGTAAAATCTGTTCTCAATTTGACGTTCCCTATATCCAAGAAATCGTCTTTTCGCAGAATGTAGCGTCGTAAAACTGTTGCGCAGATAATTTTCATAGACATCATTGCGTAATTTAATGCTGCAAATGAAATCGTAGTTATACTGCTTCGTGCAGCTTTCGAAGATTTGCATAATTATTAATACCTATGCAATTTCTTGGTCCACCACTAAACGGTAAGTAGCAGTAGGGATGACGCTTCGCAACTTCTTCCGGTAGAAATCGATTTGGGTCGAATTTTAATGGATCTGACCAATACTTTTCAGATCGGTGGAGTTCAAAAATTAATGGACACACCGAGCATCCCTTTGGCAGAATGACGTTCCCTTCGAGACAAGCGTGTCGAATAAATATTAAATTCACACACAATTTTATAAATATGCGATAACATTAGTCGAACCTATATCGAGATCTTCACTAACGCGATGTGAGATGATCCAAACGATAGGAAAAAGTCTCATAGTCTCTTTTATTACTCTCTCCAAATATTCCATCCGTTCAAGTTCATTTTCTGTTATCGGCTCGTCAGAAGACACTTTTTCACCGAAGATTTCGCGAAGTTCTCGATACGCAAACTCCTGGAAAGTCGAATCTCGGTAATACAATGTTTTCAAGTAATTCGTGTGAAACGATCGTGTCGTCGTGTGTTACTAACTTGGACTTCAGGATAACTCGCGAGCATTAGAAAAACGTTACAGATGACGGATGTGACGGTTTCGTAGCCCTAAAAGTATATATTACAAAATATCCACACGTGCATAATTTGTTTCTCACCGTTATCATCAACGTGTCGACTTCTTGGTGAAAATCTTTGTCCGAAAGTGTTTGATCGTCGTTCATTTTATCTATCATATAATCCATGAAACCTTTTCTCGTGTCCGGTCGATTATCTGTGAAATTATTCGTAGTCCCCTTTAAATACCATCCGTAAAGTTTACACTCGTCGTGACAAAAAAAACAATTGTTATTTGCACAATTTACATTTATTCTCGTTTTTTATATGACTGACATCGTAGGAAGCGCTTTTCTTCGCCCGAATTAAATTACTCGCAAAATCATGCATGTCCCTTACGCATTGTTGGAAATCTTTTCCTATTTTGGTGCGATTGAAGATGAAATCTGGGTACAGCCAAATTTTAAATAGTCTTAAACCCATAATTTCCGCCGCGCTACCAAAAAAAAAACCATCGCATTTATACAGTTACATCACGTAACCGACATGTACCGTCGACGAATCGGATGTTGCAGTATTCATTACCGTTCTGCTGATTTTATATACCGACGGGTCTCTTCCGCATTTCCGTTAACAGTACTCATCACAGTTTCTGGAAGCATAGTGCAACACGACTAGGATACAACGAAACTTTTTCGAAGTTCATTACTATGGTTGATTTAGTTTTCGCGTACGATAACGTCGTTCAGAAAATAGGAGAAATTAAGATATTATTCAATATTATGCTTACCGCACATAATAGTCATAAACCGAAATCCTACGTAATGTCGTATTTCAAATTCACCGTTTTGTAACTCTTTCTTCATCTCGGTCGTCATAGTTTCCGCCTCCTTAGCGATTACTCCTACGAATGATCTCAGAACAGACATATTGAATGATGGCGCGATTAGCCTTCGATGAACTCGCCATTTCTTTTCTACAAGATGGTGTACAGCAGTTTTTTAAGATACAAAATAGCTTGAGGGTTCTATCGACTGCAAATGATACTCGCGAAGATACATTTTATTGCACAAGGAATGCAATGCATATTCGTATTTTCGTAATTACGCAAATAGTAATTGAAAGAAAGTCACCTGGAGCCGTTATCAATCCTTTTCCCAACCAAGGTTCAGTAAACTTTGTCACAAATCCTTTCGAGATCGTTTTCGGACTGTTTAAAATAATCTATGAAGTAAAAATCTGATGTTGAGTAATGTATCAAAGGTGATTGAAATTCATAAAATATATAAAACACGAAGCGTTCGACGCGACAGGATGACTTTGCAGCGGCAAAAGTGATGCTATTTTGAAAGCAACCAATATTACGAAAGTAGCATTCGACAGAGTTTTTATTAGGGTTGCCCGATGTTTTGTCGATTGTTCAAACAGTGACGGTTTTCTTCGATTTTTGTTTCCTCGCATATACATAGTATGTAAAGAAAGGTTGCATTTTAAGTCAACAAAAAAAATCTGTTCTCGGTTTCCAGATATGAGAAACATTTTCAGCGAGATTACCTTCAGTCACTAGTAGATAAGAATTTTCATTTAATTTTACGTACCTGTAGTTGATCGGCGTCGTATACCAAAACGATTAGATCATGACCGATCCATAACCGGAAGAGTGAGGGATACATTTTCGCTGCTTCCATTGTTGTCTTCGTTGTCACTGCTTACAGTGACCGGCGAATAATCGGTATGAGTTGTTTTGCCCAATCGCTTTGCTCGGATACGGCCTCATTAATATTATGATACTTACGCGTGTGTTTGCCTATGAAATTATTAACGTTACCAATAATTGGAAAAGCTGGTGGGCCTGGAATTTTTGCAGCTGCTGTGTAGAAACTTCGATTTTTGAAGAATAATAATAAAACGACGATTCCGCACAAAGCAGTGGTTATGAACATTACTTCCGTCACTGAGACAGCCATTACAGGAGAAGCGGATAACTCTGACGAAGGGAACGATTGACACACTTTATTGTTCGGTAACATTTACGGTATAAACTACACTAACAATAGAAATTGTGCGACAAGTACCCAAAGTTCTATTCGGCGCGATCTGTCATTAGCCGGTCAATTTACTTCAGAAGTAATTATTATGGTCAAAAAAAGAATAGCGTGCCTGGGAAAATCTATTTAATGAAGAAAAATTAATTACTTGATTACTCATCGTCATCGTATAATTTATTATTATGCAATGATATGAATTTGATCAAATGACTAGTGCTTTCAATTTGTCATAATTTAATGAGAGTGCTACTTTAATTCCGCACAAAAAACTTGATGATTCGTGTTCCGAAAAAAGTGTTGACGAAATTTCTATAAATTTCCGAAAAAAAGGGCTTATGTAGCATGTTTTTTTTTTCTTTTAATTACTTGATAATTCAGACCAATGCTTCTGCCACTTGTCAGCTGCCATTCGTATATATGATATTTTTTTTATATCACGAGATTTCCTTGAGGATTTTCAGCTCGTGTCATTCCGCTCATGCGTGTGCATGAAAACGAGAAGAAAAGAGAGGCAGAATTGCGCGCGTACAGGGCAAAAACCACCCAACAATGTCCAAGGCCAGCAGCTATTGCATCGAAACCTCATCCACTCCCGGGCTATCCGTTATTTATCGCTAAGTCGGAACTCTTCGGCTTGAACTGTTGCTGATGCTATTGTCCGTGGAATAAGCAAAGGGCCTCAACGTGCACTGTAATGAGTCCGATGATCCACGAATTCTTACCAAGGGTAAACGATCGAACGACGAAATAATTGTATACAGTACAACTCCTCTTATTTCAAGTCGACGGGACCGGACGCTTTCGCTATTTTGTATTTCCCCTACAGTCCCCACTCTCGGTCAGTTGCTGCGAGTAGGGGCAATGAGGGGCATGCGCGCCCCTCCACGACGTGACTCTGCGCGTGCGCAGTGTACATTTTGCGCTCATAGTGGGGCGAACGGACTCAGGGGAAAGACAGTGAAGCGGAAGCGTGGCTATGGTAACGAGTTAAAATAAGCGAGAAGTTAATGTAAGTAAAGTTAAGAATAGAGGGGTTCCACTGTATATATAAACGAGAGTCCCTAAAACAATATGTCTGACTGCGCACTCACAGACACTCTCGTCGACGCTCATAGACACTCACAGTTAATCATGAACACTCACAGATGCTCCCATAGACACTCACGGACACTTACAGTCACACATAGACGCTCACAGACACTCACTCATTTAGTCTAAGTCCCTTAGACTAACACTCCATTCGACAGACTCCGATTACTCAGATCAGTGCCTCTGGATCCCGAAAATAAGACCTGCCCAGGAATATTTGTAGTGATTAACCGTTAACCATTCGTTAAAATGGTTGAAAACGTAATGCGAGTGCGCGAAGCGCGCGAGCCACAATAACCTGCTAGTAATTGTATATATAACGCGATTAAATTACAAAGTAATGGGAAACGCGAGAGAACGAAATGCCAATGTATTCATGAATTACATTGTCCGTTTGCGGAACACGGATTTGTTTCGCATCTCTTTTCGCCATCTCGCTGGCTTCGGGAAAGAAACGAAAAAAAAAATTCGAACCTGAGAATTCCAAGTGATTCCAGAGTATTTCTCTTCTCCTCGATCCCGCGTGAGATCCCGACGAAACGCGCGGCTTCTTTCGATCTCCGCGTATACTCTCCTGCGATCCGGAGTTTAGTTTGTTAAATTTTTTTATTCATCTTGCTTTCTCATTGATTCCTTCTTCTCTCGCTGGTCGCAGACTGCTGGTCGCCAATCGGCGAGGAATCCACGGTTGTTTAGCTCAACTCTCTCTCGTGTTCTCCTCAAACCATTGATGATCGGAGAGTTTGTGTGCATTAAAAATGTATCAATCCTCGATGTTCACGATCAGCGTTTTTTTTTTCATTCGCCTCGTGAGATACGCGGAGGCAACATTACGGAATGTTCTTTAGGTGTCGTAAAGAACAAAGTTTGACGCGAAACGTCAGCCATGCCGTCATAGAAACGTTTTCCGCGGGACGAAAGTCACGATCGCGTGCGCGAACGATCCGAAGAATCCGTGTCCTCTTACTTTTTTACATAGATTTGAGGACTACGAAGCGAAATCGTCGTTGATTTACCGTCCGACGGAAGAACAAAAAAAATGCTTCGAACTCTCCGGAGAGATACGGAGCCTCTCGATGCTCTCGATAACTCCCAACCGATAGGAACCACGACCGGTCGTTCGTCTCAATAACGAATACTTCGGGGCACCTCTTTCGCGATGAATGAAAATTCAAGTCCGGCATTCCTGTACGCGCAGCTGCAAGATTGTGAATCGACGAGATCGTCGCGCTTCGCAAAGAAATTCATGTATCTCCGTGCAACAATGAAAACCCCGCCGGATATCTGCGAAATATATCGGGGTTGTTGGGGGGGTTTTTACTCGCGAGACTTTTGCGAATTATACGAAGAATCCTCCAAATTCCATTTCGCGAACTGTTAAGGACTCTTTCGCCCGAGTTTAACCGTGAAATTTGAAGCGAAATCTTTCGTTCCCTTTTGTCGAATGAGGGATTGAGGTGCGGAAGGGAGCCTATCTCTCCCTCCGCGGATGCGTAAAGGCCGAATATGGGGTTGAGGTTAGTTCTCCCCACAGAATGGACCGTGATGCGTCCTGCATCTCCGAAATCGTCTGGTCATCTCATCCTCCGTGGTGAAACGGTCGCGCGAGAGCGCTCTCTCGGAGGGAACATCACTAAAGTGTCAGCCAGAATCAGAATTCAGAGGGGCCCCGCGCTTGTTAGCGGGCCGTGCCCCGGCAAAAAAACGAGCCGCTCGAGTGCGAGAATACGGATGGATAAAAAGGGCAGGAATCGCGAGACGAATGAAAAGAGAAGAGAGACGGGCGAAGGAAGTTGCAACGACGAGAAGGATTGAATCACGTGTAGTAAGTGTGTCGGTGCGTAGAGAGGATACCGATCCGAAGAGAGTGAAAAGATCGCGGGAGAGCTGCGAAGAGAGGAGAGTTTCTTCGCCACACTCGACTCTTGTCCTCTTGTCCCTGAGACAAAAGCCGCGAGACTCATTTCTCTCTCTCCCCCCGCTCTGCGGACCATTCTATTTCTTTAACCATCTTCTTTTGCTTCGAAGTCACTCCGCAGCAGTTTTCTCTTCAACCGGATGGATGCCCTCATGTTCACAGTGGACGTGCCGTGCGTGTACTTCGGGATGTTTTATATCTTTCATTCATTTTTTATCCACTTTTTCCTACCGTTTCTCGTGTGCGTCTCTTGGAGAGAAGCTCGTTCGCCCTCCCTGGTTTCTCATTGTTTTGCTTCACGAATTGCGATAGGTTCTTTGGTCTCATCCGCGTTAGGGAGAGTAAGAGAGGCAGAGAGTTAGCGGATCGCCGTCAGGAACGGCTCACAGCTTCTCTCGTATTCTCTTCTTCTCATTCGCCGCGATGTTTTCGATACAAATTACATGAAGAGGACACGGCTGAACGCGATCCTCTTCGACTCGGGGTATGAGAGAAAGGGTAACGAAACGACGAGCGAGAGCCCGCGGACGTCTCTTTGGCGTTTCGTTCACCATGCACGCGCTCTCGCGCCCGCGCGCGCGCGAGAGAACGCGTCAGACGGAGACAGGGAAAGACTGATGTTATCATCAGCGTTGCTACCCGCGCTTTTTGCCGGTAATACGGCCATTTTTTTGCTCAAACCTTGTCCTCTCTCGATCTCGCCCTCTTCTCGCGTAACCATTTTCGTACACCGGCGAGGGAGAACCCTCACTGCGTGGCCCAGAATGCGAATAAGCTTCGCGGAGGGATATAACCACACTACGCTCGGCGATCGTAGCATCGGATCCCACCGCACACGCTACTCTTTTCTCCTCTGCTCTTCCACCTTTTTCTGATTCCGTTCTCTCTGGTTCAACGACTATTCCATTCTGTTCTCTCTACGGACTCCTCGTTAGGAGTCTCCCGGCTTTTTCATACCGGATAGAAGTTTACTGAAAACTCTTTCTAGCGAGAAGCAACAATGACCGGGAATATCACTGATAATACGCGAAGTACTCTCTCCTTCTTCAAGTTCAATGCAAAGTTTTCACTATATATGAAAATGAAGTGTCTACCATCTCGTATGGAGCACAGAGATGCGCGCAAAGCGATAGAGATTATGCGCTGCAACCTACAAAGGCGAAAATTGCTAGTCGGCTTTTACGACTTTTCTACCTCACGCCCCGCCCTTCTTGACGAGCTAACAAGCCACTGACGGAGCTAATGGCGAACTCCGGCTTCGTGTTTTCTAGTTTGAAACTATGTACGAGACCTCATAATCGCTATAAGATACCCGCTTGTCTCCTTATGGTAATTCAGTGATCACTTCATCGTCGACTTTCCCTCACCTTGCTTCGCAAAACGATTCAACGTCGTAGTGAGTAATATAAAGAAAATCACCGGAGCTCAACCGGCATCGAGTATGAATATAGTAGTTTTAAACGCTTGCCTCGTTCACGCTTGAAAAAGGCTTAAACTTCGCGCGCGCGCGCGAGAGAAGACCATTGGGAAGTCACGATGCTCAGCAACGAGGAACACGCGAGCCTAATCCAGCAAATTGGATGGGGACTTTTGCACGGTAATAATGAATGCTGTCGGCATGAAGGCGCGTCGAATTCCTCCGTGTGGAGTTTTACTCCCCGTTTGAACGAGTCACCGAACGGGTCTGGCAAACGAGAGGTGAAAAGACTCTACAATTTAAATCCCGTATGTAATAAAGAGAGTCCCTCTCCCGCGCGGTAGCGTTTCTCACTTCTGCGTCAAGTATATAAAAGTATAACTATAATCTCTTTCGAAATTGGCAATTAATATCGGCTTAGGGGAATTCTGTATCCCGCAAAATCGTGAGATTAAAAATTCAGATTATTCGGATATAAGATGACTTGGGTGTTGGTTTTTTTTTTTTTTTTCGTAATCAGAAAGTTTAGCGTTAGAAAAGTGAAATAGATGTCTCGAAAGATACTGGACGAAGGTGTAAATTCCGGAACATTCTTACTTTCATCGGAATTGCTCTGTTTCGATATCGAGATTATTCTTCCTTGAAGAGAAAGAAACCGCGTTATCGAAGGCTGGTATAGTGCCGAATGCTACGCGTGATGCCGGGAGAGGTAATAGCGGCTAAACGGTGGCGGTGCCTTGATATGCAAAGGTTGGAATTTCCGTGCAACGGTCAGCTCCGCGCACCGGTGTTGCTACTCGCGCTCTCTCTTCCTCTCGGAGCAGCTGAGAGTACGCAGGTATTTTGTACGCGAGCTATTTCAGTAATAGCGTCCGTTTACATTCGTTCTTAACGTCCGCGATCCGAACGGCATTCGTCTTCGGAACTCTTGATGCTTCGGCGGTGGGAAAACCGGATGGGAATACTGAAACCCGCGGATTCGCACTCACGGTAATCGGAAATATCTCTTATCGTAGACAGCGTTCTCGTAAAATCGTACGGTTCTACTAACGGAGCGCGATAGCGATGTTTCTTACAAATCGCTCTGTTTAAACATTCTGAAGATTACCGTTTTTCGCCAAATGGGTAAAAGATCGATCGTCCAAATAAAATCAGTGTGTAAAATCTCTCGCGTTATCTAATTATATTGTTATGATGGTGTTGTTTCCCCACAGGAATGAAAATGATGAGTAAATTTAACTGCGCAGAAAATTACAAAAAAAATGTGTTCCTTACCTTTTTCGATGGCTTCTTTTACTCATTGTTTATGCTTCCGTAACGGTCCGAAAAAATGACTTGCAACTCCTGCAAGTATCCTTGAATTTTATTTCCGTGAGATCACGCGATTCGTGAGATCACCATGTCGATATTTTTCGGTAATTCATCGGGAAGCCATTTTACATGCCGTATCTGTTTGAAAACCCAAAATATTGAAATTTTTCTCGAAATGGGTCACTTAAATAAAATGATTCCAGTTAGTCTTAATAAATAAATATGAAAATCTGGTGTCGACGTTAAAAAATGTTTTTATATACCCGCCGGCCTGTTCGACGAATTTTATAACAATAAAAAAAAAATATATAATAAACTTCACCCCAAAAAAAATGTTATTTTAATGAGACAATTCGCTGTTACCTCAGTATATATTTATATTCGAAAGGTTTTGCGAGATAATAAATAAAAATAGAAATTAATAATACATTATGTATAAAAAAAAAATATTTTTATAAATTATCATTTTTTAAACCGTACTGGAGCCCGCTAAACGCACACAAACCAGTAGTAGCGAATAACGAAAAAAACTGAAAAGTGCTGATTCACGTCAGTGAGAATCGCGTGAGAGCTGTGCAGCAGTCACGCGACACATCCCGTAAATCGAGACGAACTAATTGTCTCTTCCCTGTGGTGATCTCAAGAGTCTCCGATAAAAAGGATCGCAGAGTGGTCGCTCGACGAACGAAATATATGAGTGCCGATGTTCTCTCTGTTCTTCACTGAAGCTTAAAACCCACAGAAAAGAACCCCGCGAGAAAGTTCACCGAGGGGGGAAAAAGCGCTGCGGAGTGTTCTTTCGCTCTTGGGAAGTTCCCTTCGGAATGTTGGTAGCCGAGGGTCTCCGCGCCTCGTAACGCATTCAAATCGACGCTGGACCGCTTCGTTTTGGCGTGGTTCACTGCTGCGAGCTGAAGGAGAGTAGCTTGCGGTTCCCGGATTGACGTTGAGGGATGACGCGCGTATCTCGGGAGCTCTCGTCGCTCTCCGGTGAATCGAGAGAAGCCGCGAGCTGTCGCATCGTGAGATCCTCACCGGGGCTTCAACGTCGAAACAACAACGCCAATGGCAAGAGCCCCACGGATTTTAAAGGGGGAAAGACGGAGGGGGAGGGTGATAGAGCGAGAGAGAGAAAGTGAGATCGACCATAGGCCGGGAATCGGAGAGAACGAAAGAGACGAAACGACGAAGATAGAGAAACGGTAGAAAACGGAGATAAAGAGCGAAAGCGGGAGAGAAATGAGGTTGGAACGGATCCGGAGAATTTTTGCCGCGAGCAACGTTTTCGGTCGGTTTTACGAATCATTCGGCAAACGTGCTGAGAATGACATCCACCGGAAGATGCGAGACTTCTCGTTTTACAGGACACGAACAAGGGAACCCGCTACTGCTGGTCGTTGGTGTAAGAGTTTGTAAGGCATTCGCGTGGAATTCGTCCGGGTGCTCGCGAGAACCGCGCTTTTGACGGTGAATACAGAATTTCGCTAGGATGAGACCCATCGATCGTCACGTCGAGTCAATTATTAAAAAAAAAAAATAAAAAAAAATACGAGTCACAATTTCACGTCCTAATTCATCCGTCAATTTATTTTCTTTCACAAACCGTCCTCGACTCGTATAGTTACGCAAAATTGTGCCTCATTAGTTCTCACTAATGGCTAAAGATGTCGAAAAGAAGGCGGGAACGCTAAAGACCATTGGAGACTCGAAAGAGCAGAAAGCATGGAGAGATAGAAACTGCACATAGTGATGAAAGAGACCAACTTATGCATACCGTGTAAGTGACGCGCATGAATAATTCACTCTAATAAAATAATGCAGCGAGTGAGGCGAAGCAAGCGAGCGGAAACACAGCGAAAGCGTATAGAGAACGAAGGTTCGAGATACGCTTTGGTGGTTCAAGCAAAAAAGCGATCGGCTTCGTCGAAACCGCCGAGAACGGTACATTGTCGGTGGTATATACTTTTTTTATTCCACCATCTTACATGCAGTTGACGAAATTTCTGTTTGGTCACCGACATCATTCACAAACAGCTCGTAGGGGAGACCGGGGTCAGACGAAACAGACGCAATAAAAAAAATGCATACAACATATGATTCCATTTGCTCTTTGTTACAACTTGCCCCGGTGTCCTCACCGCGCGATGTAATGCAAAAACTGGAATCTGCCTTCGTCCACCTGAATCGAATGAATTTTCAAGAGCTTTCATTCTATACGTATCTTAAACCCGACGAAAGTGGAAATGAAGAAGAAACCCTCTTCAAGGAAAGAAGAACCCGTCGAACGATCGACGGCAGCTTACCGGAGAAAAAAAGAAGCCATTCACTTCGGAATATAAAAACCCATCGAATCCCCGAGAGTGAGAGATCGAGAAAAAGCGCGGAACCTCCGTCGATCAATTTCATGACGTAATCGAGCGTACAAAAGCCCGCGAGGGACCTCTTCATTTGCATTTAACATTTTGCCGATGTGGAGACGCCTGTGGCTTTTTATGATTATTGATCATTTTATCATCGACTTTATTACCGATGCCAATGCGATCGGTTTTGTATTTATCATTTTCTTTAAAGATTTCCCCACTGCCAAGACAGATATTACGTCGAGCGCCGCGTGACAATTGCGCGAAATGGATCGTCGGGACTCGACGAGCGTTCTCCGGTACATAAAGACGATCGTCGACGAATGCGAGTCGAAAGAGAAGCAGAAAAAAAGAAGAAGGCTTCCCGAAGTCGGGAAAGGGGAGCTCGATATTTTCCATGGAACGAAATTTTATGACCACTCCACGGCGAAGAAAACGTCAAGGATTTTAACGAAATATGATATTTAGCCGATAAAATTTTATGCTTTCGTGTCTCTCGGGCGCGTATTTCTTCGACCCCGAAGCGTTTGCTATATATGCACAGTGTGATGGCAGTGCCACAATATACATAGTATAGACAAACCCCCGGTGTTTTCTCGACGGGGTCGTTTTAAATCCGTTGAAATTGCCGGTCCCAGTTGACTGGTACCATCAACATCGCCATAGAATCACTGTGTCGCGTACGCTATAATACCTTTACCCACCGTCGTTTACATTCAAAGTTACAAAACGCGAATCCAATCGAAACCCCCTCTTCGAAGTAGACGCGTCTCGATTCGAGAGACCATTACGCGTCTACCCGAGATCGCGCAACCCTATTCCTTGTCAGTTAGCCGATATAGAGCGGATATACATATCACCGTTTTTCAACGGCAACGTCTCCAGAGACTTCGACAAAAGGTTTGGCGACCAAGATAAGTACAAATTGAAAGGAGAGAATGTTATATAGATAAATTCCTTCGAAGCGATTTGGTGGAAAATTCTCTTCTCTGCTCGTCGTTGAGGGAAAACTCCGTCGAATATAATGGGGGAGACCGGGGCTACTTGCAACACGAGAAAAGACGGAAAGTACGATGTGAAAAAATTGGAGACTTCACAGATTGTGTAGAGCGCTGTAAGGAATTACTTACTGTGCCCTCATAGATAGAAAGTATATGTAAGAATACATAAAAGATATTTAAGGGCGGACACCCCCGTAATTGTCAATCGTGTGCCTTGAATATAGATTTTCGTAGATTCAAAGCATCCATTAGCGATTACTGGTACACCAGGGATTACTGGGACATCCACCATCCACCGTATATATATAACGGTAAAAAAAATGCTTTATCTCGTATATATCTTACATATATCTCCTGGATAAATCTTGGAAAATATATCCCAAATTAATGAGATATTTATTGAATATATGGAACGTCGGCGTAAAAAAAATAATATATTATTTATTTATCTTACGGCAAACATTTTTATATTTTGTACATATATCAGTATGTATTTCATTTCCATGGGACTACTATGTACTCCAATTCCATAGATCGCCGTACTCGCCAGATAGATTTTTTTATTTTTCTACTACGTATCTTCCGATTTTTCCAGTGTTTCAACTCACCCCGGTCTCCTCCACTGGCAAAGGTGCAACGAGTATTCGCTTGTGTTACATCTCGATATCGTGAACAGTAGAAACGATATCCCCTCGTAAGGGATAAAATCCCATTTCCCAAGACTCGATGTTGTCGCGTATCGTTCAGCCATTTCGTTTCGAAGGACTATAAACGGTTTTATTTATCCGTTGACCCGCGGGGGGAGCAAGCGAGTCGGACCGATCTCGCTGGTCTCGGTGTGTGACGGTGGTCCACACCCAGTGCGCCACCATGAGGAGAAAATAGAATCGCGTGGAGTTTTCGATTGACCCGATCGAGATCGCTTTCGAGAGAACGTAGGAGAGAGCCTTTCAATTCCCGAGCGTTCGACAATCGAAAAGAATAAAAAAAAAAAGGAAAAAAAAAAACGAAAAGTTAAGTTGAAAGAGAGGAAGCCGAGCGGTGCGAGAAAGAAGGTAAACGAGTCGCGGATTGTGTGTTGCTACTGCTCGGTAGCGAAACGATGCCCGTCGAGGGAGACATTCAATCGCGTTCGACCGCCCGACTCTTGCTCCGGTCCACGTCGACTCTTATATCGCTTCCCCCGTTCGCAAAGATGGCGAAACCATTCGTTCTCCCCGCACGCTGAGTTTCTCCTAATCGCGAAACCGAGAACCTTTGGCCAAACAGGATTTATCGATTCCACGGGAATACGTGTCGCGAAATTGTCTTGTTTATCGTTTGGCGGCAAGGTTTTTCGGGTTTTACGATTTCCCCGAGCGCTCACGGCGTGAATCTCGCGTGGGCAACGCCTTGTATACCCCGAGCGTTATATATTATGAAAGCGAATCCTCCACCCCTCTCGACTACGAGTCTGTCGCTTTCTGTCTTTTGTCGTCGTTCGATTGATCGGAAAATCCTCAATTTCTCACCGACTTTTGCCATCCCTTAAACCCGAAACGATTCTCAAATTTTGGCTTCTGTATCGTGGATCTTTTTCCTTGTAACGTATCGTCGCGTATCCTGCATTCCGAAAAATCGGGATGTAGTAACATTCTCATCGGGCAATCGCTCGGTAACTGATGATGCATCATATCGTATGGAGAAAAACATTTTCGCAGCATCATCCTTTTTCACGCCACTACCCGGTCAAAATGTAATCTCAGCTGCAACCCGAATGGCCCAGTTATTGGCACGTTTCTTGCTATTTTCAGTCAATCGATTTCTTAGAGGTGACCGGGGCTATTTGGAACACTTATTCACGTGTTCTATAGAGTGCTACACTCGTTGGGTGGAGCCTACGATTTATTTTACGGCATGATTTCAGACTTGCCTCGTGTTGCAAATGACCCCGGTCTCCCCCTATCATATTTGTCGACGATACTTGTTGGATGAAATGGTCTATTTTTTGGTGACTTCCAATTTGTTACGTGTTTCGATTAGCCCCGGTCTCTTACATGCTAATCACTGCAAACTGCCGATAACTGCGCCGCCGACGCTCTGCATAGAAATATCGTTTCTCGCTCGATGCATAGCAACTGAATACGGAAAAATATCTGCATCGAGAACGCGCGACATGCAGACCCGGGGATGTTGCGAGAGAAAGTCCGCGATAAATCAGGACAAAAGCGAGGGCAACGAGAGAAAAATAAGTAATGGGGTAAAGGATAGGTGGCACGATAGGTCGGTACAGTAGTGGTGAATGTAAAATTGCCGGAACCGATCTGGTTCGCCGTCTATGCGTCTACAACTCGCGTGGATGTATACCGTAATAACAGCGTATATTCCTCCGCCGGGTAACGTCGAACGAGGCGAACGAGGGTGTAGGAAGGGGGATGAAAAGTAGATAAATATATAACAACAACGCGGTGATTCGAACGTTCGTTGTTCCGGTCATAGAGGAGGACAGCGCCAGCGGCAGAGAAGACGGGAGCGAGGAAAGAGAGAAAAAAAAAGGGTAGACAGGCCATTGTGAGAGTTATTTGTCATGCTGCCTTCGAGTCTACGGGGTTCCGGAGATGAACGTAAGCGAGAGCGGGAACAAGAAAGTATCTCTCTCCCTGTTCTACGCTCGTGTTCCTCTCTCGTCTATCTCGCTCTCCTGCCGTTAACAATGTTCGACTCGCTCGACGAGAACGACCTATCGTTCCATTATCGATTGTCATAGCTACGCTGTCTCGAACTAAGCGCCACTGAAGTTCCGCGTATAGGTATACAACATCGAACCATTGGAATTGTGTAAGAATAGTGTACGGGAAATTCAACACCGCTTACGGCGCCCTTTACCACGGGTCGCGTCCCTTATTCGATATGTTACATTACGGCAATAAACACATCGTTATCATCGACTACCGAAATTGCAGACTGATTTTATATATACTGCAGGAAGCCTGTCAATCCGGAGGAAAATTATGATTAAATTACAAAAATCACTCAGGGAGACCGGGATTCGTTGAAACACGAAGTCGGAATACACGCTGAGAAAAAAAAATCGAAAATTTCACGAAGTGAATGTCGCACTCTCGAGACTTATTGACTATAGTATGCACTCTCATTCCGTAAACGTCATACTCGATGGATGTAATATTCGATATTTTTACGACGTGTGTTTCAACGCGCCCCGTATTTCGATTAGCCCCGGTCTCCCCCACTCGCAAATAACACGAACAGTCGCCGAATTCGATTTCATCGTTCGCGGATTCGATTCAGCGCGGAGAGCCGAAAGTCCCGCACCTCCCCACGATTCAGAAAAATCCTCGACAAATATCCAATTCACCTGTTTGTTTTAAGTTTCGTACGCTTCTCTTTTGTTTGTTATTTCGCGCATACCGGATTAACAAACTCGATCGTCACGGTTCGATCTTTCGCCGGGTTCCATCCGCCGCGATTTTTTTTTTTTATTTGTTATCAAATAACTCCGAGTTTCGCTCGGGTATACAGGGATAAAAAAAAATTGCGGCTCGAAACTCGAATGTTTTCCGCTTAAATTGATATTCATGCGTCGTATGCGATGTACCGAGAGTCGATGAAAAATAGCATTGGTATAATTAATACACGTCTATTGTAATTACAAGAATGTGTAAATCGAGATTTATGAATGAAAAAAAAAAATGAGTAATAACGATTGGAAGTATAGCGTTCTCACTCGCGCCCGCAGTTGGCGATGGTTCGCAAGCGGCCAGGAAATTACGGAAGAAAAATGGGACAGCGCGAGTATAATAATGAACGCGTGATTTTTCGACGGGGGAGACGCGGAGGAAGGGAAACTCGAGGAGAATATTGTGTCGTTGTATAAGTACCGACGGTATTTTACTACTATAACTATAGCGGTATACAGTAATGCTTTTGGATCGTCGTTGAGGAGAGTGGCGCGTCTCCGCCTCTTCAATCATCTGTCGTTGGGCCGTAGCGAGGTCCAAGAGCCGACACCGATTAACATGAAATCTCAATAAACACCTTGCATTCTCCGGTGATTCAATTTGCCTGGTGCGTCTTGGGGGCTTCGCGGCCTCAGCCGCGGCATCTCCACCATGAGAGAGAGAGACTCAGCTATGTCTGCCAGAGCTGATATCCATATAGATGCGATGCAATGCCCGGGTCTTCTCGTGAATGTATGCTCGCGCGTTGCGCGCAGCTTCTGCTCTTCTCTCGGCGAGTGTAGAAAACCGCGGTGCCGAGCTTTCATCAGAATTTAAATTGACGGTAGTCGAGTCCAGTTAATGGAAACACGACGTAGTTATTCTTTCGTTCTTTAGACCCTAAAACTTTTCTATTTTTACATACGAATTTTCCATCCGTGACTCAGTGAGTCGAGGTCTTTATACGTGTGTCCCGAGTGCCTCCGTAAAATTTGTCTATTCGAGGTGAGGAATGGATACGGAAAGACAAGAAGAAGATTTGTTTCTCGTTATAGTACCGAAGAGTTGTGAATGGAAGGGAGAAAGAGTTCTCTCGCCCAGGGCGACCCTCGGGACGTCTTGTTAAAATTCTCCAAAGCATAACAGAGAAGCGAATAGAGGGCTAACACCTCGCAACGTTGAAATGCACCCAGCCTCGCGCGCTCCGCGACTCGTATTCTTTATTTATTTATTTTTTTCTCATTTTACAACCGCTGACCATTCTGACGGTACACAAGACATCACCTATTCCGAAGAGCCTATAAAACTGACACCTCGATTTCGAGGAGCGCGCACGCTCGACGTCGAGCCAACGGCGAGCTTGCGGACTCACGCGATGAACATGCTGGACTATTGTGGACACAAACGCGCGAGCGAGAGGCGGATCGGCGAAGAATATTAAGTGCATATACTTTCAACAGCTCCCGTAAATGTTAGTGATAAACGTACGTACCCTCGATGTATATGATAAGCGGTCTGAATTTACCATCATTTTTTAATTATCCCAGAAAAATAATGTATTGTACCATTTTTCGGGCAGAAAACAGAGTTTCCTTAAATTCGGTAAAATTTTACGGACTATTTTCTCTCAATACAAATCAATATTTCTGGCAAAAAAATTCCCAAAATCGAGAAAACGTATTGAAACAAAACATTTTTTCTGCTCTTCCCACTCACACTCTTTACTTTTTTTTTTATACTCACACTTTTATCTGTAACGAGTATTGCTTGACATTCATTTTTGTAGTAAAATAATTGCAGATTTTGGGTTATTAAAAAAAAAAAATGGATGCGCAGCTGCCGTCGTGCAGGTACTCTATTTACGTCATGTGACAACTTTTGTACTCAAAACTGCCGGAGAAATCGTTCGGTACTTAACTATAGATGGGGTGGGAAATCCTATTCCCAGAAACCTGTAAAGAGTTAGAGGTCGGAAAGGATACAATGTAGAAAGGAGAATGAGAAAGAAAATGGGAAGCCCTCGAAGCTTTTGTAATCGATCAATTATAAATCCGCAAGAGCTCGCGCCGACGCGTACCGACCCAGAGGCCCGCGGCGCACGTCGCCTCGGAATCATCCCCTAATCGTTGAGCCAATCGGAGAGTGGAACAGTCGGTCTGGGTTTCCCGTGGGTTATATATCCCCCTACTTTGTTCCATGCATGGAGAGGGAGAAACGGGGGGGAGGGGAGAGCGAGTTACTAGGCAGGGGAGGGAAAAGGGAGGGCGGGGGTCGGAAGCTCGCGGTAGCGGCGAGTTGCGAACGACTAGGGGTATAGTTTGTGTCCGCGCAAGGGTGGGGAAAACGAGTCGACTACCGGCGCAAATTGGTCTTCCCTGCAGGAAGGGAGACCAGCTCCACTTCAGCATCCTGTCTCCCTCTTTTGGTCTTTGGCTACGCGCTCGTTCGCTCGCTCCGTCGTTCCAGCACCCGCCATAGGATTTTATCGAGCGGAAGAGCCCCGTGATACGCTTTCGACGAATTGCCTCTCCCGCGCGCGGGATAGGAGGACAGAGAGCAAGGGATCTCACACAACGGCACATGGGGACAAAGATACCCCATCGACAATTCGACAGTCAGCCGCGATGTCATCGTTTGTCAAGCCAGAACGAGGAAAACGATCTCTCGATCTCAAAACGCTGAGTTAAGTATATCTGTATCTGTGCCATGCGCGATATAATGCACGAGAAACGATCCTTAAAACCCACTCGAGAAACTCTGCATCAAGATAAACCCCAATCATTTCCGTCCCTCGTTATTCTAATGAATGGTAGTTATATCTAGATAAAAAAAACGGATGCACTACAGTCGAGCCTTGCCTGTCGCGTTATCCGATCGAATATTGATTAAAATAAAATGTACGATTTATAATTTGTATCAGCATTTGTTGGCTTTTGTGGCGCTAAAATCTCAAATGGAAACCGTCGACCGAAGCGAGTGTGCGGAACGACCGCCATGACGGTTTTCCTCTCTCACATCGTTCGCGACTTTTGCTCGAAGGGTATCCGCGAACAAGGCGGCGAGGAGATCGGGGAATTTCCCGGTGGGATGATGGTTTCATAAGTTATTGATTGGCGGGGTTCAGCGTGGGAGGTTGGCAGCGCGAGTCGCCATGGTAACGGAACCTGCGCGTTTCCCAGGGACGTTTACCTTAATGCCCGGGAATTACGGGACGTGATTTCACCCCCTCTGGCATGGAGGACGCTTTAGCGCGATAATGTAATTTCGTCTAGCGATTTCCGCGTCGCCCATCCCTACCCATTGGTCCTTTCGCGTATAAAACACATCTACCTACCCTGCGCATCCTCGGCACAACTATGACCGTTCCCATTTATGAAAAGAGCAATCGCAGCAGTGGCCGACATCCCTAACTACCCTTGTGGACCTTGATGTCGTTTCTGCACCGTTTACGATCCTCCTTCCGTTTATTCTCGAATGGTTATTCAGCATTATAAGACAAACACCCTTAATTCGTTCGTCCGCATTCCATAAAACGGTATTATACCAAAAAAGAACAAATCGGAAGTCACTCGATAGCGAAATAACTGTTGAAATAAATTTAGCCATGACAACTCTGATTACTTCCATCAATTGGGAGTGTAATGGTGCCGATGGAAGTTCGGATAAGGAAATAAGGGTACGCGGGTGGCGATATGAGACGCGCATACGTAAATACGTTTGAGATTATACTCCGACGACGCCCGGGTAAGTGTCGAGGGTTGAGAGGACGATAGGGAGGAGAAAGGGAACTAGTTCTGGCAAATTATCGTGGTCCCCGGCACGTTCCACGCGCATCCCTGTTCGGGGTAACAGCGCCGATGGGGTTGATGGAGAGAGAGCGAGAGAAAGGGCGAGTGAGTGAGAGACGGAAAGTACAGCGTGAGCCACCCCCATGGGGGCCGTACCTTCGCGTCCCGCATTAGCTAACTGCGCCCTGATTCGCCGCCGCATCGATCCGGAAAACGAGGAAACTTTCCGGGCATTAGGCCGGCAAACAGTTCTCCCCCTAGCATCAGATATACTACACCACTATATTATCTACCCTTCTCTGTAGAAACGAAGACGAGGATCAAGATTACACCTTGGAAATTCACATTCTAAAACTACTGGCGAACCTTCGTAGCCTGTAAATTGTTGAAATAATATGGTCACTATAAAAAAATGAGTTTTGGCCAATTTGCCACTTTTGCTCTGAACGAGCTTCGCGCTCGTATCCATTTTCTCATCCACCCCTGCATGGCTAGCCGAGCGAGCTTTGCGCAAGATAATATGTAAATCTCCACGGGATTACGTGACGCTGTAAATTGGGTAGTCCCGGAAAAAATGAGAGCAACGCCGTTGCGCGCGTCATCCCACACAACTTTATCCAGAATGGCGCTGGATTATACGCGCGCATACAGTTACTTCAGGATAGCATGGTACGGCGCGTGTAAGCGAGTTCGATACAGTCAGGCTGAATGCTTTCGCCTCGTCGAGCGCTGAAAGTGTCGCTGAAAGAAAATATAGCATAGCCCGGGAATGAGGGTAAGGTCGATGGAGTCCCAATCCCCATCGGGTAACGACAAACTCCACGCTCCAGGGGCTTTAGCTAAGAGGGGTAGAGGCACAAGCATGTATCTAACGGAGTGACGACGGCGCCTGAATCTTCCCGAGGGACACGTTACTCGCATTAGCTAAACGACATTGCTGATTGGCTGAATCTGACACAACGACACGGAAAGCATAAACTATATAGCATTGTTCAGCAGTTCAGATTTCGATGTGGGGGATCGGATCACATACAAGCAGAAGTATCATCAGTTCATTATTATCAGATTTCGGCGAAGTATCCTAAGTACCCCAAGAACTTGCAGTGCCAAGTATTGTTGCGCTCTGATTATTATCCTTAAAGACAGAAAAAAACGAAGGCATCGATTCGGTGTCCGTCAACTTAGTCAATATAGGTTAGTTAACGTCATCCACGTAATCGACATAGGCGTAACAAGGGTTAGAGATATTACTAGAGATAATAGAAAAAAAATCGTGAAGAAAAAAAATGAAATCAATGTCGATGATTCTTCCCCCGGAGGAAGCAGGAAGGGATGTCGTGACGCTCGACGACGTTCTTCTCTATCTCGGTAAATAATCGTAGTCGCAGCTTTCGACAGAAATAATGTTCTCTCGATAACCTCGAACCGATTTCTTTCAGGGGAATTTGGACTTTATCAGAAAGGACTTTTTATGATGCTCATGCCTTTCTGTTTCTTTCTCTCATTCGTATATTTCACGCAAATATTCATAACTATCGTTCCTGAGGAGCATTGGTGCAAAGTGCCAGAAGTCGGAAATATGTCCGCCGAAAAGTTGAGACAATTCGCTATTCCGAGAGCCGATCTCGTTAAGGGAAAAGAATCGGCGCATGGTCTTCCGTACTCACGTTGCTGGATGTACGACGTACCCATGGAAAATATCGTCGCTGCTGGCAAACCTAATGACGATTGGCCGATCAAACGTTGCGAGCATTGGAATTACAATTTCACCAAACAGGACGTTCCCTATTCGACAATTGCGACCGAACTGGATTGGGTCAGTATAGGCGAATTTTTTATCTTTCTCGATATAAAGTATCGTTGCGATTTTTTTTAGCGCAGGTTTGCGAAAACGCCTACCTGATGAATTTAGCGCAAAGTATATTCTTCGTTGGTGCAATATGCGGTGGTCTTCTGTTCGGCTGGCTGGCCGACAAATACGGACGCATCCCGGTTCTCATGGGAACGAATCTGATGGCATTCGTCGGTGGTTTAGGCACTGTATTCGCCACAAGCTTCTGGGAGTTCAGTTTGTGTCGTTTCATCGTTGGTTTCGCCTTCGATAATACATTCGTCATAATGTACATACTGTGTCTCGAGTACGTGGGTCCGAAATGGCGAACATTCGTCGCAAATGTCGGCTACGGAGTTTTCTACACAATGGGATGCATGATAATGCCGTGGATGGCGTATTTCATATCCGATTGGAAATTATTCGCTGTCGCGACCTCGGTTCCCCTTGCCTCAGTGATACTTACGCCTTGGATACTTCCGGAAAGCGTACGGTAAGCGAGATTAATAATAAAAGGTCGCCATTTCGTGCCGGAAACGATTTTTCCATAAGCTCATCAGGTGGCTGATAACCGAGGGAAAGATCGAAAAAGCCGTGAAGATCATGACGAGGATCGAGAAGGTCAACGGCAGTGACGTACCTCAACAAGTATTCGAGGAATTTATCGACGATTGTATGGACAACGCTGAGAATAGTCCTGCCGAAGATACCAGTGTTGCCGATCTCTTCAAGACTCCGCGACTACGAATGATCAGTATAATTCTACTCGTCGCTTGGAGCATAATGGCAATGGCTTACGATGGTCACATCCGTTGTCTGGATCAATTGGGTCTCGATATCTTTACGACATTCACAATCGGCGCATCCACGGAATTACCGGCGGTTCTATTGATAATGTATACGCTTGACGAATGGGGAAGGAAATGGACCCTTTTTGGAGCGGTCATGATATCCGGTATTGCAAGTTACGGCGCTTGCTGCGTTCCGGTTGGCATATATTTCGCAACATTCGCGATGGTTGGCCGACTTTTCATCAATTCGGCGACTAACATAGCTCTGCAGTATGCCGCAGAATTGCTTCCTACAGTCGTTCGTGGCAAAGGCGTTGCTTTCATTCACATAATGGGATACGTCTCATCAATATTGAGTCCATTCGTCGCTTATAGCGCGAATATTCACAGATTGTTGCCAATGATTATTCTCGGAACTTCGTCGATTATCTGCGGTTTTCTTGGACTCTTCGTACCTGAGACTCTGAGGGAACAGTTGCCTCAGACATTGATGGTGGGTCTTTGGTGACATAATTCGATCTGTTAATTTTTTACCGGCGCAAAACAAAAACCAATCGTTTCCCTCAGGACGGCGAGTTGTTTGGCATTGATCAGAACTTCTGGGATTGTCCGTGTATAAAGAAGAGAGGGTCGCTGGGTGAACTGACTTCAAGAAGCGCTATGGATCTCGGGTCAAACAAACACTATCTTCATGCCAAAGTCCCTTCCCAAAGGGCTGCCGTGTTGCGCAGCAGCATGGTTTCCGGTCTCACCGGCAATCAGAGACGAGTTAACGCCGTTAGGCGACACATCAGTCGGGAGGGCATAAGACCCCGAAAAAGTACTCTAGCGATATCCACGACACCCATGGAGTACGTCGAACACTTGAGAAAGGGTTACCGCGATAGAAGAGAACAATTGGCGAGACTCGAGGAAGAAATGCCCGAAACTCAATCGGCGACATCCAGAGATTCAAAGAAGAAAAAAGTCCGAGTTAAATTGAACGACGAACCCGGAACACCGTGATCCTAATTGTATAAATACCGTTATTTACGACGTTTACACTCCCCAATATATATCTGTTTTCTTCTTTGCTTTTTTTCATTACACAATAAGCACATTATCTCGTCTGACAGTCGACAAGAAAAGTGCGCAACGAGATAAATGATTCTTGAGGGACGTGGATATTTATTTTGATGTCGAAAAGTCCAAACACCCTCGTCTCACGCTCGTGCTGAGTACACGAACGCACGATGGAAGAAATTTCGAACGAACGATATAGCGTTTGTAGGGGGAATCTCACTCGACCTCGTAGGTCGTCGAAGGCGTTCCCAAAATATCTGTTCAATTACTGGAATTAGTGACAACAGCCCGAGAGTGAGAGCGGGAGAATGAGAATATCCCCGGTGCGACATGTGGCTGACTTTGGAGGTGTAAAGAACTCTCGGGGACTGAAGCGTTCTGGGAAAAAGCGTAAACTCGCGTCCCGGCACGATTTTCGATCCGGTGACACCGGGGCGTGGCACTCTATACACTCGCAGCGGCATCGTGTTGGGTGGTTTGCGTGAGACTCTCCCGCGAAATTCATCCGGAAAATTCTTTTTTATCAATATTTTATAAATAGACAAATAAATCCCTATTTTTATAGATATCTCGTCAATTAGAAATTAACACCGAATGGCGCTCTCTACGGCAAATATCTAATATAACGTCCGGTCACTTAGGCTCAGGTCAATAACGAGAAAGATTTTAGTGCCGAGAAATTCCGTGACAAACGGCAACCGGTAGGATTCTTTTTTCTTTCGAGACCCTTGACCGTTCCTCGTTCGAGGATGTAAGAGGATACGTGGTCAAAGCTCCCAAATCTTGAAAACCGAGTGAATTGGGTGGAAAAAGAAAAAGTCGGCTCCGTCACTCGACACGACTAATGGCCTCGTAATGACCGGTGGACGTTCTCATAGTTACCACGCCCCACACGAGTTCAGCCAGAAAATCTGCCTCTATGTTTAAACCGAGAAACGGCGTCCCATTGCAAGCGCTTTGAAACAGTCGAGGACACCCACGCGTTGTATTCTACCTATCACCCCCTCCCTTCCCTGCGTATGTACACTACTACCCTTGTGTCGTTGAAACTTGTAAATCCGCGCGTTGAGCGAATGTGTCTTCAAAAAAGCATATAACCAGATCCATAGAAAAAAAGCCTTTCTCTCCTCGACCGCCCCGAGTCCCGAGAATTTGTGGCGCGAGCTCGTAAAAGCCGATACCGCTCTCGACTTTTACGACTTTTCTCTCGCAATCGCGGCTTTCGGGATATATTATTTTACTTTTTTTTTTTTTTTTTTCGAGAAAAATTGGAATCTCGTGTGCATGCGGCGACAAGAGTGTAGATGGCTAACCGAAGTACGTATGGCTGAGTGCTCTGTGGGGAAAAACCATGCGGCGAGGAAAGCAACCCCTCGAGACCGCGAGGGCAAACTATTGCGTCGAAAACTCTAAAACGCAAACCAGCTGGAAAATCGTAAAAGCGAAAATTGTTACAAATGTAATACGCGCAGCCGTTCCCCGCCTTTCTTTTCTCGTTTTCTTCGCGAGATACGATGATGCGAGTGGGCGGAACCGGCGGAGAGGCTGCAACGCAATGAAAAAAAAAGGAAAAATATTCAGTGATATATATACCCGCACGAGACGAAGGGTAGTGACGATAACATTCCTGGTGAACACGAGAGGTGCGCGCGGGTTGCGACGCATTCGTCAAGCATTTTATTGCATCCCAGGATACTATCGGCAAAGGGACCGCTGCCGAAAAATAAAAAATAATCTCGAGTGGGCACTCCGAGGGAAAGCGTAAAGGGAGAAAAAGTAACAAATATGATATTATATACTTTGTCGTTAAACGGGTGCGGGGGATCGTCATTGATGACTTCACTGCCAATGAAACGGCGAGAGGTCGAATTTAACACTTATCTGACTTCCTGTAAATTTCTTTTATTTTTTACTGCAGCACTAAAATATTAATGGTACCCAGTAAAGAAATTTCTCAGAGCATACAAAGTAAAAGAAGTTCGACATATGTCCACTTTTTGGATTTTATTCACACGCAGCGTTGCCCTGCAAATAATATCATTGCGCGTATGGAATACGACGCGAGCTATTCATAAACCATTCTCGCGGGTGTTCATTGAGGGTCGAGTGGGGAAATGGTAACGAGGCGCGTTACGCGTGTGATTTAGGATTGATTGCATTTGAGAGTACAGAGCCCGGACGTGCGCGAGAGGAGGCGGCAGAGATTGGAACCGTGGTGGCCGGACACGATCGGGCGAATCGGAGCAAACGTCGTAAATTCATTAATAAATTACGCCGAGCCAATTATAATTCTGTCCAATTCCGTGAGCGGGCGTGCAGCCAATAAATCTCGTGCAAAACAACCCGAGAGCTCTCCGTTGTGTGTCTCGGGCGATTATATACCCCAAGCACCTCTATAGCAAAGTCACGCACGCAACAAACCAACCGAACCCGCCCGTTCCTCGCCACTTTTCTTTTCTTCCTTCCTTCCTTCCTTTACCGCCCTTCGTAGCATCCGAAACATTCGCGTGGTCGGTGCATTGGGCCCCCGTAAGTGCCCCGTTGCAGTGGGCAAAATATGCTTCACCGATTATTATAAAATCCCTTGAACGCCCGTGTCTCAAGTATCAATTAAAAAATATATTTCGAGATATATAGAGACGAACAAAAGTGACGGGCGGAACCGCGTCTTCGTCTCACAGCGGCGTATATCTAAGAACGCAAACTCCAGGCTGTTCGGAAACTGACACACGAATTAATAACTTTCATACACGCGTTCGCAATCCACGACGTGCTTTAACGATCTCTACGTTCTCGATAGGAGGACTAATGAATTCGTTACCTCGTACACCGATTAGAACGAATCATTGAACAATCGAACTATCGAATTTATCCAACAAATCACTCTCGCGTTTTCAATCGAGAAGAATTAGCCGGGCGCGGCGGCGAAGCGAGACCAATCGAAGAGAACCTTGAAATCCATTTGGTCACAAAAAGCTCGAAGGTCCGAGATGGTGAAAAAGGTTCTCGGTGGTGTGGAATTATTGGCGAACGCGCGCCATCCGCTCCGAACCGGAGAACCTCATTCAGTGAGAGGCCTATATACCTTTTTGCTCGAAATCAATTTGTAGAGCACAGTCGATTAATTTCGAGACTAGTCCAGGTGGTTGGTGGGCTTCTGAGAGCGGAATTAAAAAAAAAAAAAAGAATGACCAGTTAGCCGGACGCGAGTATCATGGCCTGCAAAATTCGAATCGGCAAGCGGCTAAGGCGTTCGGAGATTGCGGGTTACGCGAGCCATCAGGTAATCGGGGTCATCGGAGGTCAGACGACCGTCTATGCGCTCGATATGATCCCCCGATACAAAACGACGTTGAAAATCGAAGATTAATTTCATAATTCATCGTAGGGGAGAGTTGGCGAATTCATGTGAAGCTGATTTTAACCCTTCATAATTCTCCAGCAATGGGATTTCAACCGCCAAATGGTGAATAATTTCTCACAGCTTTCGGCAGCTTTGGGTGGAAAAGTATAGCGATCTAATTTTACAAAATTTTTAAGAAATCTCTAAATAAATATCGATTTATAGAGTTATTATTACATTAATGATTTGATGGATACATCGATCACTATCATTGTTTAATATTTAAAAAAATATATAGCCGGCATTGTTCGAGTGCATTGAGTAATACCGGTCAGTTCAGCTTTACCTCTCACTATTAAAAATAATCAGAGGTCCTTTTTATAACGGAGACGGCCAATATATATCCTCATCGTTGTAAAAATTTTTGTATCAATTCACATATTTCATAGAAACTTTAGTTTGTAATTAGGATATTAAGGATTTTCCTTAAGTAGCCGGTATTCGCCAATTCTCCCCTATCGCAGTCCCTACTGCATTTGTCTAACGCCGGAGGGTAAGGGCAACGCAGCACTGTACTATAGCGCATAATCAAATAATAGTGTATCTTTTGAAACACTTCGTGAGCCAAAAGCGTGGGTAAATCGCGTGGAATGGAATTCACCGCTGGGTGGACTCTCGTACAGCGGAAGTCGTAAGGCTGTTACAACAGTGAATTTTCCTCGCAAGTGATGCAAAAGGTATATCGCCGCGGCGTTTACCGATCGTTACACAGATTCAAGATAGCGAAGATGAGAAAAAGGGATACCAATATCGTTCTCACTTTTTCTCACCTATATTCATACAACGCGAATAAGAAGTGGACGAACACGATTCTCTCTCAGTTGCCAGTGCGGTTCTTTTCAAGAGCACTACTGGGTAACACTCGAAAGTGCAGGGATAA
The DNA here is from genome assembly GCA_934046635.1 of Buathra laborator. Lineage (NCBI taxonomy): Eukaryota > Metazoa > Arthropoda > Insecta > Hymenoptera > Ichneumonidae > Buathra > Buathra laborator. The sequence continues at coordinate 18,519,318 of OW203893.1, read as the reverse complement.
CCGAGAGCGAGAGAGCCCCAGTAAATCGGGGTAATTCCAGCCTCGTTATACCCGTGCTGCGCATACTACTCGCGAGAACTAACCGGCAACGAGAAACATCGGATCGGCCTCACTTATTCTCATCCTTCGACGGACTTCTGACTTTGGAAACTGATCGCGGTTATGTTAGCCTCAACCCGTCGGTGAAGAGTCTCTCCGAGAAAAATTGGCGTGAATAAGGGAAGCCACCGATGTATAACGTGAAGAAAGTACAACAGAGAAACGGAGGAGAGAAAAGGACGACGAAGGAGCCAAAGAAAATAAAGAAAAGTGCACACCTCTGGCTTCAAGGAGGAATACCACAGCGAAAAGCAAAACGTTTTGTTGGGCGGAGTCGCGGGCGCACTCACCGTCTGCCCTAAGCAAACAGTAGTTGCAAACCGTAATTTTCGTACGTATAGGGAAGCGATCGTTTCACGGTGGCTATGGGGTACGGGGACTGCCGGTTCGAGGATAGTTTGCCTCCAGGTCCGGCGCGCACACCGAGGTTGCTAACATCATCGACGAGAGCTATATATCTATGACGAATAGACGATGACGACGAGAGAAAAGCTCGTGCGCATAGGATATATAGTATACGCGGCTCTCGTACACGCGGAGAGGCTCAGGTGAAAATTGCCCGGTTGTTTCGTGCCGAGAGGCTGCCGATGCTCACGCCGAGGCCGCGCGGCGCGAATCCAAGGAGCATACAACACACTGAGTAGGTACCGGCTAAAGGCGGAATGAACTTCGCTACTTCGCTATTCCGACGGCTGGTTTTATCGGCTCAAATTGCTCGGAAAGTATCGACGGCCGATGCTCGCCTCTCGCCGGAGCGCGGAATACTCTCCCGGGGCTTGATCCCGGAGCGCGATGCTCCGGCCTCCCAAACGATTCCACCACGTTTTCGATGCCCGATGGAAGGCCCCAACTTCGTCCCGACTATCGTGGATACCTCGCTTAGCCGTGACGATAAATCAGGAATTCATCGCTCGTCGGAAAGAGTGTGATGAATCGTTTGGGATAAAAAAAAAATAAAAATAAAAAAAAATGCATGAAATTAAGGACGAGTCGATTGAAGCGGATAGAGTAGATTACGAAGATTTGTTTCGAAAGAGACAGTTGGCAATTTATAAATATGTCATACTCGATACTCATAAGTATACACGTGTAACGTAATAATCGATGGATACATAAATAACATAAGTATAGACGAGAGTTACGATGTAAAAAGTTTGTGTATATATTTCGCGAGGTGTATATATTTCGTGTAACATTGGCGGGCTAATAAACTCAAATCGCCGATCAATCAATCAAAAAGTTAACGAGAGGCGTGCCAACATCGGTACTTCGATTCTCGATACTCTTAAACCATCGCCTATGCCTATCGAACTCTAGACGAATGTCGATAATTCATTTTTTCGATCGAGACGCCCGTTCGCCCAATTAAGGATACATGTCATGTAGATGATTTTCTACTTTTGTTTCTGAAGATATTATTTTTTATAAAATAATGAATAAGACTTTTATTTACGAATTTTTAGCAACTTTTTTTTCTACATCGATTCGCGATCTATGAGCATAAAATTGAGTCATTTAGAGAGCCCTTATAGTATAAACTAGTTAATCGAGTACTCATTTTTACAAAATAATTTTTATGCGTTCTAAACCGAAACTTCTGGGAAATAAGGTTAATCTGTTATTGTCGTAAATTATGTTACTTTGTTGTAAATTTATTGATGGCATTTTTTTTTTTTTAATAAAATATGAACATTTTATCCAAATTTACTAAATTTAATTCCAAATAATTATTTTTTGTAAATTTTGCATTAGCCGATTTAAGACGCGTTGAATTAAAGGGGCTAACAAGGGGGGCAACACAATTAAACCATTTTAAGTATATAATGATATCAGGTCACCCAAAAAATAAAAATAAATAATTTCTTGCAGATAAAAATATTTTTTTACTTACAACAATAAATATGCAATGACTCACGAGAAGGTGACAAATATTTATAAAATCCCGCAAATTGGTAAAGAAAAAATTAAAATTATACAATTTTAATGTAATCAGTACGACCCACAAATTATATCGGCGAGATCGCGGCCGATAATTAATTGAGGGAAAAGCAAAAAGGCAAATTGCAAGGGCGCATAGAGAGAAGATGTTCGCGAATGCTACGGGAGACGCGCGCGGCAAAACGGATAACGGGCATCGGAGGCGTGAGAAAGCGACGCCGTGAGAAACGTTCGTTGGCGCGATATCGACGAGATAGAGACGCCCGCGCGCGCGTTGTCGAAGAGAACAGACGAGAAGACGACTGTAATACATACTATATATATAGAAGCAAGGAGTATCAGCGCCTGTTGCCAGTTCTCGCGATACATGGACCCAATTGCGATCGCTATGCAAATCGATTACAGAAATTTACGAGACAAATATGAATATAATAAATATCGAAGTTAACGGGCGCGTCGTAGCCGAAACGTCGTATCGACTCAATGTTTCGCTCCCAAAGTTTTGCTCGGCTTGTTATTTTGTAAATAATATTAAATTAAATAAATTTACGAGCCTAAGGCCGTTAACGTTATTCCACGGTGAGGCGCGATAAGATGCGAGAACTCGAGGGTTTTGCGACTCGTCTCATTCACGTCAACATTATCGTGTCGCGTACACGCCGTACGACAATAATAATACCTATACTCGCTTTCGTCGACGAGCTTCCTTCGTCGAAACGAATCGGTCTCGATATCGAAACGAGTACCCGCAGCACGTAAGCACCTAAGTAATTAGATATGCGGGTGTATAGACGTGTCCATTACCTTGACGATAACTCACATTGAGCATTGAATACAAGTCGTATATATAAAGATTTTTCATATATAAACTGCCAGCGTCCCATTAACCAATAGTAATCATAAATCGTGAGTTCGTTAACCCTTTTTAAGACAAATTCACAGAACGCCTAAAATTCGATAAAACTGTATGGGATACTTTCTGACCATTTAAAATGAACATTTCAGGCACCGGAATTCCGAAAATCACGAAAAAATTCTTGGAGTTTTTTTTTAATATTTTTTTTCATAATAATATTAATACGCTGAAAGAAATCGTAACCGACAAAAATTCGGAAACAACTATAAGTTGTAAGCACATGTAACAATTATTACATTTACATTAAATTGTGTTAATTGTAATTATTATAATTAATTTATTGTAACTCTCGTTGGCGTCGCTATTATGTACAGTTGTATTGAATATCTTCAATCAGTGCAATTAACAAGATATTCTCACATTTCACCGAAACAATCGCTTTTTTAAGTTAATTCGTGTATTGCAGATCGACAAAGAACGACTTGTAATAACGGAAACTAAAAAAAAACTGTTTTAGAAAATGGATTTCCGGTAACGCATACTGGGAAACCGTATTCCCCCGTAACTACTATTTCTTATGCAAAAATTGAATAAAAAACCCTTAAATACATAAACTCTTCATGCAGATAGGCTATTTACATTGCGAAGCAACTTTTGCACTCAAAACTGACCGGAAAATCATTCATAGATCGTCTGTAAATGGGGTGGAAATTCCTCTTCCCGGAGACCTATAAAGGGTTAACTTGCAAATGATATATTTACATTAGACGCATCGCCTATTGAATCTATGTAATGAAGAATTTATCTAATACTGATGATCGAACGTACCAAGATCATCAGAATCCAGGAAAAACATTCTAGAAAACTACTGTATCGGTATATATCATAATGTACATAAAGTACAAGCTGTAGACCCGATTGGCCCCGGTTATCCGACCGAATAGTGATGTATCTTGCGGCTAGAATAACAAGGCGAGACGAAGTGACGCGAAACGGAGCAGTTCCAACCCCCATAGAAATCGTGCCGGGGGTCGTGCGTTACATCGCGCGTTATATTGCATTGTGCTCTCAACGAGCTTATATCGGGGTCGCCCGGTACATGTATATACCCCATAGTGGCATATATAACGTATAAACTATCATCCCCGGCAGTTAACTCAAATTGCATTAGGAGGGTTGGATAGGGCAGCGGGTGAACAGCTCGTTCACCGATCCACACCGGGATGGGCGTATTGTGTCGTCGAGGGTGCGCGAAGAACGGAGGAACCCCTCGGTTTCCACACACTTCATTGTCGGACAGTGTATGTGTGTGTATACATGTACACAGAGGATACGATAAACTGCATTGGAGACCACGGGACACTCGTCGACATTAGTATACACGAGTTTCACCCACACAATAATAGGCCTCGGAGCTTAGCAGGGAAGTGCGTAATTCAGGGTAGATACTCAAACGATCGTTCGACTATTTGTTTAATAGAGGGGGAAGGGGGGAAGAGGGGGTTATTGTGTTAGCCAATGGCGGATGAAAGCTTCTTCGAATTGAAATCAAATGACGCGTGACGCCCTTTGCCCACAGCGGGGTAGAGAACGTGATGTACACTTTTTTTTTTTGTTTGACCAACTCTTCGTTTTTAGCTCTCAATCTCGTGTGGGCGAATGGAAGAATTACATATCGAGAATTGCTCCGGTCAAATCGAAATTCGGACCCGTATTGGAACCTGCGAGTCGATAAATCTTGATCCTTCGGTCCCTACTGGATCGAAATCAATGCATAACGTTTTCTCGTTGCCGATCGATATAGCGATCGCCCGACATTTTTACTGTGACGAAATCGTGACGAATTCGACGCGACGAATTTGATGATGAAATGAAAACGATTGTTTTTCAAATTTTTTTTTTTTATATAAAATTATTCCGAAATTTTTTTATATTTTTGGTATGAAATAACTTTCGCGATCTATTCCCGTGATGAGAAAATATCGATGATGAATCGGGATGACGAATTTGGTAATGAAAGGGCAGCGATTAGTTTGCCTTTTTTTATATTGAATTTGTTATTAAAAACGTTATCAGTAAAAAAAAAACGTTAATGGCCGATTGAGTTAATGTAAAGAAATCGCTAATGAATCGAAATTACGAAAATGATGATGAAACAACGACAATTATTTTGTAATTTTTTTAATAGCAAATTAATTTAAAAAATATTATATTATCCTTTCAAAAATAAGATTAAGCAACCGATTGACCTGATGCAAAAATGATCGACAATAAATCGAGACAACGAATTTGATGATGAAACGACAACAATTATTTAGCCATTTTTTTTTTAATATCAAATTATTCAGAAAAACATTATATTATCGGCACAAAAATAACGCTAATGACCAGTTGAGCTGATGCAAAAAAATCGTGTTCTTGCGACAATGTAAGTCCTTCCACAATCGTGTAATTCGACTTTAATGTCTGCTATAAATTAATTACGTGATAAGATTGCAAAACAAGACGAGCTCCGAAGTTTAAAGTTCATACTCGTCGACCCAGAAACGAGCGATAGCTTAATTAATCGGGAATCGAGCAACGTCTGGTCGTTATTTCATCACTTCATTCACAAGCTCTTCGTATCTATTTTTTTAGGTCTATCTATTCATGAAAACAGGAAACCTGCAGGAAACATGTCGCAGCAAAATCATGACGAAAATAGCTTATAATAAAAAAAACGAAAAACGGTAAAATAGGGATACGGTTGATATGTAAATTCGCGGTCTAAAGGCATCGTTTATTCATCCCGATAAAAGGAGCAATAAAAAGTGCGGTGACAAGAGTAGAGGCTGGACGGACCTCGGCGACGTCGCTTTTCCTATACACGCGATCATCTTGCTTTTCTTTATATCCCAAGCGTTCTTCCCTTCGTCATCCCATCTCGCGGGCAACCCACCACCCTCCGGAAAAATGACAGTGCATAAATCGTAACCCCCGGAATAAAGAACCGGAGTGGAGGAGAATTGGAAGAGGAGAAGAGACAAGAGAGAACCGTTATTTCTGCATTCTCCTTCGAATTTCCTCCGCCTCCCCCAACCCACCCCTCGCTTACTTCCTCGCACTACCACCCTCCAACGTATTTCCCTTTTTCTTGTTACCCCCGGAGACGCGACCTTACGGAAACAGAAGAATATAACGCGCACACAAACCCGAGAGGGACTCCCGGAGAGAAATCGTTCTGCATATTGTGTGAAATGGATCTTTCTTTTACTTTTCGTTTTTTTTCTTTTTCTTATATATATCTCTGCGCTATTCTACCCTCGGTTATTCAGCACCTATAAGACAACACGCGCCCACTCTATTACCCTACAACAACGCCGGAGACTTCAACCGTTGATCTACGATCTTTGTGATTGTCTAAATTTCAGGAATATTAGAAGTCCCCGAGCGGAGAGGAACCGTTGTCAAAAATAAACCTTCACGAGAAGCCGAGTATATATTTTATTTTTTGACTGTTTTCCACGAGGAAATAGCGAGAACACGTCACCGGATTGTCGCATACGATTGATCGCCCATTTTTTTTTCTTTTTTTTTGTTTCCGTGATATTTCGTTTGCCGCACGTGTTTTGTCCGTTTGAGAGTTTCTCGTTGTACAAACGTAGTAATGATTTTTTTTTTTTTTTTTTTTTCAAATCCGATCGAGCAGAGAGCGAATAAGGGCGTAGAATTTCGTTGCGCTACGAGAGGGATGAAAGTTCTGGATACGAGAATCGTGCCGAGTTGGTCCATGGAACAGGAACGTCGCATTTCGCTCCCTAATCTCGCGGAGGCTCAACGTTTGCACTGTAAACACGAGGTCGCGCGAGCTGTCGGGAGATATGTTATTTCAAGGGGTTCGAAGCGTGCACTCTCTTCGAAAGCGATATCCCCAATGTATATATATCTATACTGGCATACAACGCGTACAGAGTAACGACGGTAGCGGATATACCAGTTATATGTCTCTCGATCGATCACCGGAGTTCATTTATCCATCCAGGTGCGAACGTTTGAAAATAATATTAAAAAGCGATAAAGCAAACACCGGCTCTCTGGATATACAGCGTTAAAATCGAACGAGTGACGATGCGTTATATAGAAATGCGAATGGCCAACTATGGAGAATAATATCGATAGTCGAAACTTCAAAAGAATAACCGACTATATGCGGAGATTAGAAATATGTGGAGAAAGGAAGAGATTTTAACAGATGTTAGCTAAGACCTTTCCAAGTAGTTTTCACTCGCATCGTTCTTTTTTTTGTTTTTTTTTTTTTTTACGCATTACTTACGAGAGCGGCACGCGTAGCCCTCGCATGTTCTTCTAATTCGAAACAGATTTCGCACCAGACTTTCCTCTCCAGAATCGAATAAATTTTCTACCACTTAGTCTGGAAACATTGACGCGGCAGTTTTTTTGTCTTTGACTTTCTCCGCGCTGTTAGCACTTGTTACGAAATGGGCTTTTCCTTCTTTATCGATATGTATCTGAATATCGCATCTGCGCGTTTTGTGCGACAATCTTGTCAGCCGTTAATTCATTTATGACCCCAACTTTTGACGCCTCTCCAGCCACACCTCCGTGAAATACGATGGAAAGCATGTGATGCCACCCGCGATGAATAGGGCTTAGATGTTGACAAAAAACATTCCGTTGCGTGTCGAAAAACGTAGAATTGTGGATATTAACGTAAAATATCGAACAAAAAATATCTCACGCAAGAAAACATATTTTTGAACTAAATATAAATGTGGTTAGTTAAGGGAGTACATTTAACTGGCGGTAGAAAAATCGAATGGATTTCATGTTTTTTCAAAAACTGTAGAAAAAAATAAAATGAATTTTTAAAAATTAATATTACCTGTTTTCAGAGTCTTACAAACGAAAAAATGTCAAAACATATTTTTTAAAATAGATTGCCCCTTGAAAGAGATGTTTTTCGCATTAAAAAAAAATATCTATATATTCAAGTTAATAACGATGCCGAGTCATTAGCGATTTTACATTTTTTAATAATTGCGGAAAAATTTCGACGTTTTTTCATAGATTTCCGATTACTCATGCCTCCGGTTTTAATTCGACACTATTGTGTAAAAAAATGTATAGAATAAATTGTCACCATCAACGATTCATCATTATTATTACCTTCAATAATCTTTATTTTTTTTTTTTTCATTTTAGTTACACCTTTTTTAATAAACGTCTAATTGAAAACCAATTTACACTTCCGGTGGTCTACATAGATTCTTTAATATTTTTTGTTCATTTTTTTATTATAAATGCCGTAATAGATGTACTTTTCCATAAAAAAGTTTTAAAAAATCCAATCAAAAAAGTTTCTAGTACGACTCCAAAACGAAAAAAACGTGTGAGATAACTCATCATCACTCACAGTATACCGTCAATGAACTACCGGTTAGAGAGAGTGTACAAAAAAAATCCACAACAATCGAGTTTTCTCGTTCTCCGGAGTTAAACCCTTCGCGTTCGAAGATAAACGACGACTCGAATGACCGAAAAAAAAAAAAAAAAAAAAAAAAAAAGAAATTCTCTCGCTGAACAAACAAACGAGAAATTGCGAGATAAAACGGCAAAACTAACTCTTGAAAAGTTAAACTCCGAACGAGAGTCGAGGGATGTAAAGAAAAGCGCGCGTCGATGCTCATCGACGAATTCATAAAGCGCCCCGGTCTCCCAAAGTGCCCACTTACATCGCTCGGACACGAGCAACGTCAAGGGAAAAGATCGTAACCCAAGAAACGTTTCGGTCGACGGTACGTTGATGCTGTGTACAGAGTGGAATCGGTAAAGCAACGTCGATAGGTATATCCCGCTATGGTGGAAGCTTTGGACTCGTGCGGGCGAAACGGCCTCCTCGCGGTCGTTCGGACTCTTCCTTTGCTCCATTCCATAGCGCAGAAACGTTCGGTAGGCGAGCAAGTAGTATTATTTTCGTGCCCATCGTAGCACGCTCGGCGTAAGTGGAAGTCTCGACACGTCGTAGCGTCGGAGTAGCAGCTTCCAACATCGGGCAACAGCTCGTGAAGGAAGACGCCTCCGATGACTGACGCCACATATTTTTTATCACAGCTATCCACCGCGCAACCCGTTACGGATGTGGCTCTGTGGTAGCGGATCTATAGCCATCGGGCTGCTACCTAGAGCTGCTGGGCATTATACCATTTAACCGACATGAGGTACAGCTCACTGGAAGGCAACAACCACAAATCCGTAATACTTCTCCACCGCTCGGACGGATAGTTTGTTTACACGGCTACCGGTAAAAAGCCTCGTTATCTTTGAAAGCGCCAGTCTCTCTCGCCAAGTAAATTTGCTCTCTCGCCTCTCACGTGCCTCACTTTCAAGAATGGGCGTTAAAGACGGCTCTGCGCGCATTCGACGCGCCGAACGTGGTTTTCCAGAATAATCATCCGCGAATTTATATCCACCGGATGGCTTCGGCAACTCTTCTCGAATGGTAGGCTTACCGTTTTTTTTTTCTTTTTTTTTTCGTAATTTTTCACGACGTTTTTACATTTTAAACTTTATGATGGCTGATTCAATGACTGAAGGCAAGTGCCTCCTTTTTTTCTCGATCTTTTTAGCTGTACGGTTGGAGAGCTGTCTTCCATAATGTTTCGTCTCGTGTGTTGTATATCTTTCGCGGCTTTATGCGGCTACAGAACGTCTCCTCGATCTTGGTGTTGATTGCCTAGCTGATTGCTGTGCTACTTGGGTTATAACTCGCAGGTTCTTCGCGGTTCAAGTGGTCTCTTTGCCGTCTCCTTTGGGAGAGAGAACGAGAAGCACCTTCGAGGAGATTCGAAGCGGCAAATATTTACCGATTGTCCGAAGTGACCCGAGGGAGTCAGAGGACGAGTGCAACCCTCCCAGTGCTTTCGGGTGCCGAATCGCTGGACAAATAGTCGCGTGGACCACGGTAGCGATGGGCTCGAGTTGCATTAGAAAGTGAACAACAATACTTTTATTACGCCACCGCGCAATCGCCTTAAGAAAAACCAATCTTCGATCATCGATCATCAAATTCTCGTACTTTCTTTTCCTCTATTTTATTCACGAAATCCTAAGCAATCCTATATAATTTCATTGAGAACATTTCCCACAATTGTTCGTGCGAAAAAAATACATCGCTCTCGGCCTATGAAGCGAGGCGCATTTCGGTTAAAGTGCGGCGCGCACCTCCCCCTCGTATGAGTTCTTGCGCCGAGAGTGGTCCAATCGTCTTGGCATCTGTAACTCGTGAAGGAAAGCGCAAATGCGCGATGCGAACGAGTGGGAGAGCGCCTTGACAAAAGTGTATGTGTTAAAGCGTAGAAAGATATATTCTAATACGGGGCGCGTTCGCTCGGTGGTATACGGTCGTTCGGGCCAAATCCATACACGTGCATATGTATAGCGCGCACTGTATATTCACGAAGAAGAGACTAACGCGTGTGTGAGCGCGCGAGATTTAACAAGGGTCTGACAGCCTCGTTGCCGTTGTTATTTATCGGTTATGTCGGCGCATCTCTCCCATCTCTCCCCCACTCCCCCAACGAGAAAGAGAAGCTCTCGCTCCGGTGTGCGCCGCGTTTGCATTGCCTTCTTCCTGCTGCAAGTCCTGACTCCATTCTCGGTTTCCTCCCAACCTCCGCTCTTCTCTGTTTCTCTCACCATTCTCTATCCTCCCCGTTGCCCTCGTATACGCGAGAAATATAAAGTGAGTCGGACACTACGTACACGTGAGCGTTACACCGGTGAGTCCGGAGAACGCTGGTGAACGATGCCGAAGAGCCACGAACGTGGATAACTACAAACGCCGGGGATAGAAAGAGGAACGAAGTCGTACCGCGGTGTGCAGTATGCGCGCTCCGAACAAGTGTGTTCATGAAAGGCGGGGGAAGAAAACGCGTTCACTATCACAACGAGTTGACGGGGTGACTAGTCTCTCGTTATGGTGTTATTATAGTTGTAGTAGTGGTTTTGCGGCTGTGTTGCGATACGGGGACGATGGCGTTGATGGTAATAGTTATAATGGTCACTGTCGTGTATGGAGTCGAATATATGTAGTTACGCGGTCATGTATGTGACTAAAGTAAGAGTGGGGATCGTAGGTGATGACTGTGATGGTATGGTAGCTGACGACTGGTGTCTCGGATTCACGTACCATGTAGACATGTATGCTGTATATATATATACATATAGGGTCTCTATGGTTAACAGCGATCGTACACTCGCCGCTCTTATACTTACCAGCCGGGGTGTTCGCTTAGCGCTACCACGTGTTAAAAACATAACCACTTACTCGAGTGGGCTTAGGGTCGAGAAAGGGGGATTTTATTTATCGCGAAGCTCCTCCTACACGAGCCGAGTGAGAGTACGAAGGGGGAGGGGGCAAAAGGCGAAGAGAATCGGATGGATAAGTTCTCCCGTACGTGATATGCTCTACTAGAAGGCTCTAAGGGAAACCGGGGCTATTTGAAACACGAGGCAAATCGGAGGAAAGACCGTAAAAAAAAAATCGCCGATTTCACTGAGGAGAGCGATCTATGAAATCGGATTTCAGGCGAAAAATTTTAGATTAAGTACAGTGAAACCGCGATTAGCGGGCATTTTAACCGCGCAGAGGATTAACCGTGTTGCATTTTTTTTATGCTTCGAACGATTACAGCAATTGCGAATTTCGCGGCCAACGGGTCGTTAATTTTGAAAAAATGGAGCGGCGATACAATTTTATGATTTTTTGTAGCCTCTCCTCCGACTAACCCCGCGTTTCAACTAACCCCGGTCTCCTACATGGTCAACCAAATCGCAGTTAGACATCGTCTACTTTTCTACGGCTCTCAACGGCTGACCATTATTTCTATGTTTTCGGCGGCACTAAAACAATGATAACATGTAACTATTCCCCGCTGCGCTCGGTCAACATCGCTTAACCGGTGAACCGGCGTTATACATATAGTAAGACTCGTTTGCTTATCTCTCACGGGGCAAATCTATTCAGCATCTAACCCGTCGTCCATACGTAATATTATATCTGCGTGTTTCGTACTCCGCGCGGATAGTTTACCAGATATACACTGTACACGACGGCGCCCACACCCCCTTCGCTCCCGCAGCGCTGAAGTTTAATCTCAGCAAAGCTTCGGAAAGGCGAAATCGATTTCGAGCGAAAAGCCGAGACGAGTCACGAGATACTTGACTTACGGTCGCTAATGAGCTTTTGATTTACTTCGCAATTGCTCCGCGTATCGTAATTGTTATACACTGTGCACAACAATGTTATGCCGGTGGAACGTTGTAATCAACATTGCCGTTTATCGCACGCCATGGTGCTTCATCGGGCACTCTAACGTTTCCACGATCCCAATAATAATCTCGCGTAAGGTTCAAAGCTCCGACGTCAGGAAACAAAGGCTAAGTAACTCGCTTCTCAGTTGAGCTGTAATATTTTCAATGTTCTTGTGCCACAAGCTTGTGGGTCTGTAACACAGGGTATTATCGAGAGTGCCGGATAGTAGCTCGAGGCCCGGAGCAGCACTCGACGCACAGTTATTTGTCCGGTATGCTAAGTCAACCGTTCAACTTCTCGGGACTTTAAAATCCCCCGGAGTTGTTTAGTCACGAGTAGTTTCCCCGGTGTATACACGGGCGACTTAAACTACCGGTATTACACTTCGAACATATCGTTAATACAGTCGCGAACTTTGCTCGTCGTAATGTCGCAATTTTTCATTCCTAGCGATTTTTTTTTTCCTCTTTAATCGATATCGCCGCGATACCGCCGGTAAATGGCTATTAATTAATTATTTATCTCAGGTAACGACGAAAAATATATACTTTCGCTCGGCTTACCGAGGAAAAAGATACGATGTTATTCTTGGTAAACGTGGGGGACACGCGTGTACCGCGCGAGTTGCGGGTAACGAAGAGAGAAAGAAATACCCACACCGGTCTCGTTTCGCCGAGACTCGACCCTCCAAATTGCAGTTAACGCCACGAGGACAGATTTACCACGGGGGTAGCAGTCCGCGGGGACCTGTCCCCGTGACTGAGCGATCCCTCGGGTGCGCGTACGTTCATACATGCGAATTGAGAAAATTTACCAGCTCTGTCTCTGCTTGTACTACACCCTCTCCCACCCCTCGTAGCGTCCGCAGACGCTTACGAACGTAGAAGAGGATATAGTCGGGGGTCTGTTGGGTGGACCGGAGGGATGCTGCTGTGCTGTGCGTAGAAGGGATGCTCCGTTGTTCGGGTAGTAACGAGAGCCATCATCGGACCTCGTACCTCGTACCCCGACACAGAGTCCTCGTTACGCTTTTAATCGTTTCCATCAACTTGTTGTCATCGCTCTCAACGTTAATTCCCACAGGAAAATTCGCGTGTGGACTCATCAAAACCGATCGTTCATGTTGGACGCGCAGAAACGTTAAACCGATGACAAACGATCGGGCAAAATGAACGAATTCGAAAAATAGATTTAATTAATGGATGGAAATATACGCGATCAGTTTATGGTGCATATGAGATATATATGTATAGAGTATGGGATTCGGTTCGAGTTGTGATCGATTGCCGAAGGAATTTATCACGAGAGCGTATCGAAGAGAGGAAAAAAGATCCGAACCAATTCGGGACTCGAATTTCTGGGAAAGTTGCGATTGGGTACCCATTTCTAGTTAACATTCGAAGGAGCGCGTCTTTGAATGCGACGAGAAGTTTGGGTTAAAGAGAGGAATACATATGCGGAGAAACACACAGTCGTGTCTCTCGTAAAAATGGTTAACAAGAGAAGAGAAGGTATGGGAGATATTTATCTTTTTAGAATTATGTCTTTATTAGGTGGGATCTGTGCCCCGATGACTGTAACGGTTTACCTCGCGCGCGCGCGCGACGACGACGAGAACCGCAGGTGTCCTCCCCCCGAAGGGATGGATATCTTCCCTTTCCCTGTGTTACCAACGAAATGGAAAAGGAAGAAGTATCCTCTCGAAGGAACAAAGGACCAAAGGGGGGCCGAGAGTATTATGTACGTTAGCCATTCGAAAAACTGTACGTTCGAGAGATTCTCTCATTATTCACGGCTGGTCGTCGTGTGACCTCCTCTTCCCTCTCTGCGCGAGTTTTCTCGTTTCTTCTTCTCTCGCAACGAGAAGAAGATCCTCGGTGAAGATCACGATCGAGCGATTGGAAGAACGAAACGGAGCAGAATGCACCAGAAAGAGAGAGAAGAAAAGATCCCGTTGTCTCTCGAAGCTCGTGCTCCGTAACACTCCGGATTTGCCTCGCGTCTCATCCCCACCGATACTTTGACCGTAAATCTTATGGTAGCCTTTTTGCGCGTACCGTTAAGTTTTCGTGCCTCCGGATGGGACTTCCAAATGCTTGTGTTACCCGGGGTAACTATAAAACACACGAGCGCCACTGAGCCTTTCCCGGAATGGTTTTTACTCGTGACATCGAGTTGTGGAAAAACTCGAGATAAATTAGTGATAAACACGACAGCGTATAGAGGAGGAAGCAGATGAGATTATCGAAGGATATAGCGGAGGGATGAAACCGGACGCGATACTAAGAACTCAAAATATCATTAATTAAACAACCTTTTTTTTGTTTTTTTTTTTTTTCATAAAAAAAAATTACTATCTGATTTAAAAGTGAAAAATTATAGACTATCGAGTAAATGCGTTATCCCAAAACTACTTTTTTCCCATAAAATTTTACAAAAACGTACGCCAAGTAATAAATTAGTTATTTCCAAAAAAATCCGTTAACAAGATATACACAGATATTTATATACAAAATGCAATGCAAAATTAACAATGAAAAAGTGTATGTCAATGTATTAAAAAATAAAAATTAAAAATACATGTCATATCCTTCCTTTTGAAGTTTTATTATTTTTAATTAGTATTCTTTTTTTAACTATCCCGAATTGTTTTTTATAGTTATCATTGATTATATTTCTTCCGATTAAGAATCTGAACGAAAACAAATTATTCAGCGAATTCGTTAAAAATGATTCCAACAAATATAAAAGTCAAAATCCAACGAAAATTACGCTTTATCTTTCCAAAAACGGCGTAAAAAAATGCCTTTCGATTTATTGGTATAAACTGAGTTATTTTTCAGTAAATTGAATATCAAACTTTTTTTAACATAAAATCGACTCTCTTTTATATTATATATAATAATTAATTGACACAATTTAATCTTTTAAAACGTATGCAAAATATTTACGAAACATTAATATTCGATTTACTTAACTGTATTTCATTTTTTTTTACTTTTTTGCAAATAAAAAATAGATTTGCAGAGATTTCACTGATTTTTAATCAAACGAATGCTCCAATCTCTAAAGGACCCCAAGAGCCGTCGTAAGGTAACAATACATTTGAAATGAAACACCGATAGACTATCGAGTAAAAGCGTAAAACTCCTCTTGCTACCACGCAGTATTCATTTTCTGAAATTTTCTTCCTCAGTTGAGATACTTGACGAATGACACCCGTAATGTCCCGAAAAATAGGGTCCTATTGACGCCAAGCATTGTCGTAAGGGTAGCGAAGCAAGCGGTGCGAGCCTTGCGGGTGGTGACCGGTACACTCGGCGTGGCGCTCTTTATCTTTCTTCGGCTTCACCATTGTATTGTGCGGGTGAAAATTTTTCAAGTATTACCGTGTGGTTCGTCGAGTTTCGACTCGGGATACACGTTTTCAACGCTTCCGCGCAGCGAGAGACGAAAAAATGCCGGGTAAGAGGTCTCGTTAGGGAGAAAAATGCACTCGAAGAATTCGGGTCAAAGTCTCGAACCGAATTCTTCGACTTCACGTTAGTCCTGCGGCTTTTACAATTTGTATTCACGCCTTCACCTCGCGTATATATCTGTATATGTATATGAATAGGATGACGAGATCTACCCCGCGGTGAGACGATCTTTTTGTTTTCGATATGTTCTTTTTTTTTTTCATTATTACTATCGAACGTCGAACGGGTTATATCCGAAACGAGAGCTTCAGGCATCAATATATTGGAGTTGGTCGATACATCGATTGCTCCGGTAACGCTTACGTGTCTCTCTGCTCGTATGGTATTTATCGTTGGTGGAGCATAAGCACGAAAGTAAGACAGAGGGAAAAGGAGAGTAATGGCTCCTGCCAACGCGTATAGCAGCGTCCCAACACGCCTGGGCGCGTTAAAGAATAAAGTATCGAATCACCTCCGGCTAATAACCGAATACGGGACCTAATCGAAATCGTTCCCGTTTTCGTCCGGTATCGCGAAGCTGTATCGCGCCACGAAATAATGAACGAAATTTAAGTATCGTCCTCATTGGGAATCAAACAAAATCTGCAGGGAGTTTTAAGTCACGAAGTTTCGAAGGACAAATATCGTCCCTCATCGACATCCGTTTAGGTCCCATTGTTCGCGGCAGTTAAGAGGGAAACGGACCGTCACGACTAACCATATGTACTACCGACCGAATAGCCACATGTTACAGGCATTACAGGCTTATGCCACCCCCGCCATGAAATTCCGTTCTCCATTATTATATTCTTAATTTGCCGCTACGCAACAATCCGCTACTGCCGCCATAGGATAAGTGATTTGATAATTTAGAGTTATTAACTGTTCGTTTCAATTTCGTTCGTAAAGAAAATTGATAACGTTTTTGTTAACACTCTCGGCGAGTATTGCAGTTTATTTGCCCGAGTTTATGGTTATTCCGTTTCGTATTACATGCTAACTGCGCGTAAACCAAGCGGGTCAGAGGCGGAAAAAAAAGCTCGCGTTATGTTTAACGGTGGCGCGTCGCGATATCTAAATTAATATAAATCATCATTTGTCGGATGGATACAATCCCAACGAGGGGGGATTATAACGTCGCGATGTTTCTTAATGGAAAAGAAGATAAGATCACCCCCTATGAGCGAACGAGCGCTAACGCCTCTCTGTGCACTCCGCGCAAGCCATGTAGAGTCGTGCGTGACACTGTCGTACTACTACGCGAGTATGTTTTTCCTTTTTTTTTTTTCGGAATGTACAGCAATACATTTCGTTGGCAATAAATCTCGCGATAACGAAACCCGATGTCGTCGAAAGTCTCACGCACGCGCTTCGCGCATCATTTTCACTCGGCGTTTATTTACGCTACTTTAATCCAATCCGTATAGATGGAATAATTACGAAACGTCGTAATCAATTTTTTTTTTAATTTATATCAAAACAAATGCTCAGAAATCTGACAACATGGCAAAGTTATGTACAAACTAAACATAATATACCGGAAACTCTATTTCACATAGTGTAATCGCATGTTATTTGATTAAAATAATAAATTTCATGAAAATTATTTTTTTTTGCAGAGAGAATGGTACGCAGGCGAAAACGTGTTATATAGATTATCCATTACGTATTATTATTTTATTATTATTTGTTATATGCTATACATACTCCATACATAGATATATTTGTCCAATTATATATATAAATAATATGTCTACATAAAACATTTCAGCCCGATACCATAACCACAGCTTTTTTTTGTTAATGTTTTTAATGAATTCAATAATTTTAATCAAACATAATGCGACTATACTCCGTGATATAGAGTTTCCGGTACGAAAAGAAGTCTTAGTTACCCGTACGGTAATGGCCGTTCAAAAATGCTTACTGAAAAAAACGGAGTTTCGAAACTCTCGACAAAGGTCGAGAGGAAACCAGACGCGCATACACACGCATAGAGAAAGAGCGATTATTATTATTCATAAGCAGTCCATTCACACCCTAATCGAAATCATGGGCGCCATTAAATTCGGGCCGCGCCTTAATAGTCGGGAACAATGTTTCGGCCGCTATTTGTCATCCCGGAATTGAGTCGCATGGCGAATAGATCGCCCGTCCCATCTGTATAACATAGCTACCCTACGGTTCCATTACATCCCTATACTATTCGTGGAAAGAGAGAAGAGGGGGAAAGGCTATTGTCAATGGGCATTACGGATACGACACCCGAGTCAGTTCGACTGCGCGCCCGTGTGCGCACGAGAATCTCTCTATATATGTATATACCACGTGTGTATAGAGCAAATGGAGACTGCGATCTCGTCCCGCAACGTTTCCCGCCGGTCATGCTTCTAATCATTAATATATGGCTGAAGGAGCCATTGTTGCGAATTAGGTACCATTGAACGGCTCCATTGTCGCGAACAACGGGAGGCCGGCGTACTTTCGGTAGCTACGGGACCGTCGCATGTCGCTCGGCTATGCCAACCACGTTTTAATGAACTTGTGTGTATACGACCACTCACCCCACTTCGCCGACAAAACTCTTCCTCGCTGTTCCCGTCAACTTTCGCGGGTCACGCTGCTTCTCCTTCGGGAAATCGACCGCGTATCGCGTCGTTCAAACGAAACTCTTTTATATTTCAGCTTTTATCACGTTTTAACTGTGTTATTTATTTGAACTATTAGTTATCAAAGTAGAGATTGATGAGCGGGAGAGCGAGACACTCGTCCCCGAAGCGGATCGACGTTCGATATGTTGAAAAAAAAAAAACAAAATCTTGCAAAAAAACATCGAACGCATATATCACGAAAGTAGATCACATTCAAGACGATTCATTGATGGAAAGAATTGAGGAATTCATTATAAAACGCCGGCCGAAAGAAAACACTGTGTACGAGAAACAGTGGACGTTCGAATCGCACCGATAAATCGCGGACATCTTGCCATTCGCGCGGAATACGAGACACTAACGGCATCTAACGGAATTCAATCGAATTCACTAGTACTGCGCAGGTGATAATTCCATACTCTGCCATTCTGCGCAGCGCACCCTGACGAGGTATCGTTGAACTATCGAAATTGAAATATTTTATCGAACATAGATACATATATATATAGACAGAGGTTTGAAAAAAGGATTAACAGGTCACACAGTTTATAATACAATGTACAGATTATTAAATTCTCGACGAATAATGTATCATAGTTTATTTATCGCAGTGAACGCTTCTTCACCGTAGAACAATTCTTATTTAATACCAAACTAGTTAATATTCTATTGTTGTGTATACAATATAACTCGCGACGACTCAATCATCCAATCGATTAAAACTTATCAGCATATCACCGAGTATTAAAAAACATCGTACGAACAAATATCATATTCATACAAAGACAAAATCAGCACATTTGCATAAGATTATTGTCAGATTCTTATTTTTTTTTCCCCTTTTTTTGTTCTAAAGAAAACATATACGAGACAATTATACTGATTTTGGCACTGGACGTTTTCGCGGAGATTCGTCTTACAATCGAGTCGAATTGATATATATATATATTTTTTTTTCCGAATGTTAACATAATAATTAACCGGATTGTAATTGAATATAACGGATAAAAATGGAGTCATGCTATTCTCTACACAATCACTTATAGCGTATGTATAGTCTATCAATTATTTGTTTTTTTTTTTTTTTTTTTTTCTTCTGCTTTTATATACATATTATCGTTATTTGCATAAAAGAAGCATGCAATTTACGATTATAGTGCGTTTAAGCACGTACCATGCAGCACGCACGGTGCGACAAGATATCGTTTATTTTTGTTTTTTACTTTTTTTTTTTTTTTTCTTATTTTGAAAACCTGGATGATTACCAAAATTAGTATCTGATATAAATGACTCTGAATTTATATATGTAAGAAGGTTTACAGAGTTAGTCCACTTTCTTCGAGAAACTTTGGCCATCGCTTATCATTAGAGAGTGCGAAATGGAGCCTTAAATGCTAATTCATTGAACCACCTTGACAATCGTCTTTCTACGTGACTCCTGACTGAGCTAATATCAACGTGAGTACAACAGGACACGGCTGTTAAAGCTGTGTGCGTGATTTCTTTTTTTTTTTGTCGGTGCACTTAATTTTACATCATATGAACATTGAATGGCTTCCGCAGTCAAAGACATACCTCTAACGCGCGTGGAATTCTCTCGCAATATCATTTCGAATGTTATATGTATAAGGGAATTGGAGCGTTCGCAACATTTGTGTGTTTTTTTCTTCTTTTTTTATCACCTAGAAAAATATCTACACATCCAATAATACGTGAATTAATAGATGGCAGGTTCTGTACGTTGGTCACGCCGGGAGTCTTCGAAAAACATCGAATACTGATTATCGAGAAATAATTGACGTTAAAAAAAAAAAAAGTCATATATCGAGTAACTTAACAATATTAATAAACTTATCGTTGTAAAATAATATCAAATAGATGATCTATAATAATAAAAAAAAAGACAACGTATCTCGAAAATTAATTCTTCGATAATTTGTTTTCGCTCTATTCTATTACTTTGTTCGAAGCTATTCTAACGAAACCACAGATTGATAAGTATGGATTTATCCATTTCGAAGTTTATAATCGATCGGTATGGATATGCGCGTGTCTAACGCTGAGGCGCGTAACACATTTTTTTTTTTTTTTTTTTAATGTATATAAATGCATACGAAATAAAATGGCGACGATAATCGTATTTTCTCTCAAACGTCAGACGGAGATTAAAAAAGAAAAAAAGTATATATAGTATGTTTTTTTTTTTTAAGAAAGACGGATGGAGGGATAAAAGAGGTGACCCAATGTTTCAGATAATATTATTCACGAGTACGTGGCAATGAGTTATGTACTCTACGAAATAATGGAAGTGTAGGGATTTAACCAGTGCCAATATACATGTGAAAGTAGTTCCTGAAATACAGGGCGAGCCTAATCAGAGATAGAATGCACAGGACGTACAGGGCGATCGCAAGTAAGACCAGCAATGCCATACGGGCATTGGCACTGGTTTCGGCTTCTTGACCGCGAGTTCGACCATTGGCCACCTGCCTGCCAGCGGGAGATTCTATTTGATAGCGGTAGGAGGTGGCCTGAGGTCAACCTCAGGATCGCCAACGCGCCCTCTGCATTTCAATCTGTCCCTCGAGGGTCTTAGCGAGATATATTACAAAAAGTTGACTAAGCGCTATGCCTAATGCGATACCGGCTATCGTATAGAGATTTCGTTCAGCCCAACTACGTACGATTTCGATACAACCGCTCGTCCATACCTTCTTACTTGCCTCGGATACCGGAAGCATTTGCACTTGATAACCGCACATTATATTTACAAGTCCGCTCTGCAATAAAATTCGAAATTAAACGTCATTGCAATGGTTTTTAAATTCATTTTTTCAGAAGAATAACTTTGTTTTTTGATTACTTACGGAAATATCCGTTGTGTTTATGCAACAGGAGAACGGTACTCCGCAACTTTCTCTGCCGGGACTCGAGCAATTGAAGTACTCGTTTTTTCCCCAATCCATATATCCTCCTTGACTCAATCCGCAGCACTTGAACTGGCGATTGACAAATTGGTTTTACATTATCGTGGATGTTATGAATTCTTGTGGGTTTTTGAATGCGAAATATGAACGCTTTAGGGTCTTTGCATACTTACTTCTTGTTGACCGAAATCAATGAAATTCTGCAGATCGGGATCTTCTCTGTACGTTTGAATTATCTTATCTGTAAATGATTCCTCCAATAGAGATTGCAGCGTGTGCGGAAATACGAATCCTACTATGGCGACTCCCATCTCGAGCAGAAAGAACCCCAAAAGACACCACGAGTACTGCAACAATCGTATTTTATTAATCACCATTCGGATGTAGAATTGTGGATATGGAATCGCGAGTAATTTTACATATCGTCGATTATCCGGGAAAAACGAGACGGTGGCGCCCACGGATGAGTCCAAATCGGTGTTAAGGCAAATTTTTTTGCATAATAGAGGAAAAGACCCGGCGAGCAGAAAGGTAAAAAAAATTATCGGTTAATCAAGATTTCAGAGATACAGAGGCCGTTTGCCAAAAGAATCCTTTGCTTTGATTTGTTTTTTTATAATGTTTAAAAAGAAAAAAATCATTGGTGAACTTTTCAACGGTATTAAGATCGTTTTTCAAAACCTCTTAACTTTTGCCTGTTTTTTTAACAAAATCCAAACACAAATAAATCATCTCAGTTGAAGTTTTTAATGGTAATCACGCTTTTTTCAAAGAGTTCTTTGTTTCATCATTCTTCAATAATTTTGCTTTTTTTTTTTACGAACTGAAAAAAGAACTAATAAAAAAGTCCTTTGCTTTAGCTTCTGTTTTTTTTTTTACTGCTTTCTTGTTTTGGTTAAAACAAGAATCATCTTAGATGAAGTTTCCAACGGTACAGAGATCGTTCCCTAAATGAGTCCTTTAATTTTGCTTTTTTTTTTTAAACTTAAAAAAGGAAAAATTATCGTTATTTTTTTTTTTACCTGAAAAAAAAAATGTTAATAAACTTCAAATCACATAAAGGTTTTCCGGGTATTAATGTAATTTCTTAAAAGTATTCTTTGCTTTTTCTTGTTTTCTAAACAAACTTACGAAAGAAAAAAAAAATTATCGTTCACAAAATTCCCATATATATAACGGTCATTGCCCAAATGAGTCCTTTACTTTTATTGTATTTTTCTACTCAATTTTCAAGTGATCATTTTTTCATCTTTCTTTTTGCATATATCAATGAAAATCGCTTCTCTTGCATTGTTCTCAATAATTCAATAAGATTCAAATAAATTTTCCATCTTTTTGGATTATCGGTTTATCGGACGTAAAATTTTTATGAACCTTCTGACGGTATGCATTGAAATCGGCGAAAAAATGTTGTGTTTTTAATTCACTACCCAATTAAAGGGCTCTGTATTTACCGAGTCGTTGTTATACTTACAAATTTAAGGAGACAAGTATTCTCCCGAAGAGCTCCGACGCAACCGGCAAAACTGACGATGAAGACGACTCCTCCCGCTATCACCATTACCAGCGATATGTTGAGCACAACATCGTAAACATTTTCCACCCTCACAGATCCGGTCGCTTGCCATTTGTCGTAAAAAGCATAGAGGCCGACGCCAATGAGCAAACCTCCGAATAGCTGTATTGAAATATGGAAACAAAGTATACAAGCATTTGCTGAAGCGAGTTTCAGTGTGAAACGTATATATAAAAATAATCGTCGGATTTCGGGTTCGTCGTTCGCTCTGTCAAAATCTATTTATATCGACGACGATCGGTTTCAAAGAATCCCCACGAGTACGAGTCATAGGGGACATGAATACTTACCCAGAAAATAAAATTCAGCAGAAATATCATGTACTTTACGCACGAACTGACGTACGTAAAGTTATTTGTGCGTCTACGATTGTTGTACATTGTTGTTTTTGGCGTTACGAACGATATTCAGTGCCGATAACTCTCGTTACGTACGACGAACTCGTTTTTCGTTATATTTACGGTTAAGAACGAACCAACACATATAGAACGTTAGTAACAAGTGTGAAACACAACGGGGCAGTGTTTGAGATTCAAGTCAAGCCGTACACAGTCGCGAACACACTGTGACTTTCTTTTCGCTACTCTACATAATGAGAATCCGTTCTTCTTGCGATAATCGCGCTTGTCGTTTGTCTTGATAAAATTGTTTCGATTAATTTTTGTGAATTGAACGCGTTTGTGTTCTGGAATTGAACATTTCTTTGACAGCTTGTTACCACGGTGTAAGATAGAAAGGTGATGGGGGCCCTGCGGCTTGTGATAATTCAAAAGTCTACCGACTACAGCGCTCGTGCGTCACGCAGCACGGGTAAAGTAGAAAAAATTGATGCCAATAGAATGTACTCACCAGAGGCCGCGATAGCCAAAAAACTAAGAAATTACATTTTTTTTGGGTACCGGTTCATGTGTTTACGTTTCAACCAGTGGTTTCGACGAAATTGATGTGATTGATGTGGGCGCCGAGAATGCAATTAAATGCATATCGGCTTTGACAAAGGCGTATGAAACCGATGTACCGTGCTGATTAGTTGTGTGGTAAAGTGTAAATCGTTTTTATAGACTGTTGAATTTTAATCAGACTACTTAGTGACTAATATCGTGATATTTAGAGCCTATATAACCCAAGTTTCGGCACTACGGTTTCGATGAGCTCGGTGAGTACACGTAACCTACGTTCTATCATTAAATTTCTTATTTGTTTACATTTCTATTTATTCTTCATAGCCCTCCATCAAGATGCGCAAAAATTCAAAATGCATCGTTCCCTATTGCGGGTATCGTCAGCAAAGGGTGAAAGACTGTATTTATGCAAATTTTCCAAAGGATCCCGAATGGTGAGTACTAATGTTGTACTGTATACATTGTTGTATGATTAAAAAAATGTTTAAAACATTTTTTTTCGCAAATAATGAAAAAAACGGCACCAAGTTAATTTAAACTGTTTTTCAAAAATATATACAAAAAAAATTCTAAGAACTTTTTTAAAAAATGCAATACATCATGTTAGCCAAGTAAAATAAAAAAAAAACTTCATGCTTATTTTTTTTTTATGGAATTACATCAATTTGCATTATAGGACTCGCGAATTTTTTTTTTTTTCTTGGTACGTGATTAAAATTTTTTTTTTATTGCTGTAACAATTAATTTAATAAGTTTAATATTTAATTTTTTTTTTAACGCAGACGATATTTTCCTCCATTAACAGACCGATAAGTCTGTTACTTGTTCAGCGTGCTATCAAATGGAAGAGCATATAGAACAGTTTGTGTTGAAAGGTAATAAACAATATAATATCCTATATCTCATCAATTCTTCAATTTCATAATTTGTTGTACTCTTCTTTAGGCAAAGGTAGTAATATGCCCCACTAAACAGATCAATGTGATTGCAACCGTCTTTGTCAACTGCTGAAATGGAACAGTGTGTGAGGAAAGGTAAAATTTACTATATCAATTTTTATGCATTGAGATGCAACAAAAACAACAAACCCAACAAAACTCGTGTATTTATACAAAAATATTTGAAACCACAGAAAATACAATGCAACTGTGCAGTGAGAGATGGAAGAAGAAAAGTTATATAGATGGTGAGAGAATATTCGTAATAGTTACATAATGTATTGTTTTCCATAAGTGAACCTCAGAGTTTGTTGTTTTCGAAAACTTTTTAATTAAATTGATTGAACATTTTTTGGTAATCGAAAACTTGTATGATAATATTTGCTTTCGTATAATTTCACGAAAAAACGCGTTATTAAAAGGTTTCAGACTCTTGCAGCATCTTTCTCTTTCTCATAGATAAACATAGATAAATAATAGAAAACATATATTTTTGAAGACTTATCATTAACTGAGAAATTAATCATCACAGTTCCGGAAGAATCAGAAAAATTGTCCACTTGTCACTGAAATTATCAGTCCACCTTGGGATTTGCATCGTTGCCCCGTACCAAAACGGATTACTTTTTTTTGGAAACTTTTACGGTTCAATTTCGATCGCTTTTTAATAATTTGTAAATCTAATACATAATACAGAAATGCCTGATATTTTTTAATTTTCATCTCTGATATTTCTAATTTCATATAAAAAATCCTTTTTTTTTTTGGGGAATTATATATATCGATAATTTAACACCAGAATAGCGAATACGGGGTGAGCTATCAATCCATATTAATTAGGTCATTAGAATTTTTTCGTATATTGCTACCCGTTAATATTATCACAGCAATGGATGAGAGGCGCAGTCGATTAATGAATTTCTCAAATCATTAATATTGATTTTACGTCATCATATTAACGACTTACAAATAAAAACGCTGTCCTGCTGCGGATACGCAACATTATGTAATTCAAACTCTACTGCCAATCTTATAATATAACCTTATTGAATGTACTTTATACTTTTTATTTGTAATTACCTTTGTTTTTCCTCTTTTTTTTCAGATTCTGCTCATTGAGAAAAGCGTGTCGTCTGATGGAAATAAAATACGAAAATACAGTAACGAATGGTTACTCTTTCTGTTACTTTGCATTCGTAGTTCATCAACGTAAGAATTTTTGTAAAATAATAACATTCTTCCACTATCCTCGCGGACAACAATCTACAAATATCTTCATCGTTCCAATGCGGGAATTGGTTGTGGTAAGAAGTTTTTTGCTTTGCTGCGAAATAAACTGCACGTATTTTCACAGTTTCTAAGTACCTAAATGCTGAAATTTTAGCATTCGATGGTCTAAGTGACTTCGGAGATGAAAAAAGTGATATCCTAATCAAAAGATTCACTCGTCACGCATTAGTATTGATGTTTTCATCTCTAAAAAAAAACGAGAAAACAAAGTGCAAATATAATTTCTTTTCTACAACCAGTTTTTCAACAATAAATATTTTTCAGCAGATCGTTGGAGTAATTCGGAATAATGGGTATTAAAACGATCGTTCTGCAGAACCACCATTCCTGCAGCTGTATTATTAGCTCTTTATATACATCGTCATCAAGCGACCTGCATTCGGTAACTATAAAGTCACGAAATCATAAGAAGTACAGCTAAAATTACACTGGAAGACTTCAAGTCGGCGTTTCAAGGCACCAAGAAATCGTAAGTTTTCGATGTCGCGACGAAATTAAATAAATAAAAAAAGACAAATCATTCAGTCTTCAGTCGTTGATTGCGTCGTATGATACGTTACAGAATTTAATAACGAAAAATTTCTGAACAAATCGCAAAACAGCCGCAAAGCATCAATCAGCGAACAATCCAAAGCTCTACTTCTACATGAATAGAGCAAAAATGTTGAGATTACCGATTACGAATTATACGGAAAAATTCCAAAATAATTTTCAAGTATCTCTACAAATTAAAAAAAATAATTACTAGTTAACGAAACACAGTTATCTGCGTAATAAAAAAAATATATCGATATATATTGATGTATAAAATTGAAAACCGAAAACCCGCCGATCAGTCGTCGCATACATAAGTATTTCTACACTGATGGGACACGAGTGCACCGTGCGTACGTCGTGGTATAACTGAATAGTATAAATAGAACGATGTCCTGCGCACTTCATTGTTGGTTGTCGCTTGATAATGATGTCAGTCGATAGTTTCTATGTTTATACTATTATAGTGGAGTAAAGAGAGAAAAAAAGAATTTCACATGTCCGGCGAAGAGCGCAGACACGTCAATCCATGGAATAATCTACTTTGGCGATACAGAAACTGTACAGTCGCACGTCGGAGCCGCCGATGCTGCACTGCTACAGGTCAGAGACGACTGACGCGACCATGAAGAGTAGGGATGTGTATACAAACTCGAGGCTGCGAGTTCCACTCTCCAAATCCCCTCTTCGATGTTTATTTTATTCGCGTTATTATACTGCGTGCTATCAACGATGATAAGGAAATAACGTTAATACATATAGGTAAGTAAATCCTTTTTTTTTTTTTAATCCTTCGCTCGATCCTCATTTTCGCTCATCAGCACAGCTGCGTATCGTAAGCTTTGGTGTTTATCGATAATCTCGTATCACGGATACGATACAAATACAAAATAATATAATTACGAATCTATCTGATCAGTATAATGATTCGAAAATCGGCGTTATAAAAAAAAAAAAAAAATGTAATATACTGAAACTGGAAGTTTTAATGGATAAAGTGGTACAATACATCTAATGGACTTTTACAATAAAATTAAATTCGATTATTAAATTTGAAGTATTTTTAGAGTAAAATTAAAGTATATTATTGAATGTAAAGTCCTTTCGTCGTAAAATTTGGATTAATTTTTTAAATTAAAGTATTTCTACGGTTTTTTTTTATATATCTTAAGTAATTTTTTATCATAATCGCGCATTGAATTTAATATACTAATTTATGCGCAAAAGTTTCCAGTACATTACAGCACATTAGATCCGTCGGTTGGTATTAGGATCGCGTAATTTTGGCCTTATAATGAAAATTTGTTTAAGGCATAAAATAATCAATATTCCTATCGTATGTTTAATTAAAATCATTTTTAACGAAAAAAAAAAAGAAAAAAAAAATTATTCGGAGTATTTAATAGGGGTGATGGGTCCGATGAACATTCTGTATCGATGTATGTTCGGTCATCCATGCAGCGAGGACCTTTACCTATTCTCAAAGATCGAGCTATACAGGTACCTGCGCCAAACCTCCTTCTCCGCATGACAACCAGCGACAATCCGTATAAAGGTCAGACGGATGTCTATCCACGTTAGATATTCGCGTGACTATTCGCCACTTGCACATTCGTTGCTCGAAGAGCTTTCCGCTCCGTCAATCCTCACAGTGATATATACTTCTTTGTACCGCGAGGATTCGAGATAAAATAAATTTCAGTGAGTCCCCGGAATTCCAAAAAAAAAAAGTAAATTTGCGAACTTCAATTAGGGTAAAAAAATAAAAAAATGTTACGTTTATAATATCGTAAACGAAAAATGTCCATCGAATTCGGAAGCCTCGCCTACGAGTATCTGTTTTGTTTTGCTCGTCAGAAAAATAAAAAAAAAATTATTATAATGATTTTCGGATCGATATAAAAATTGCTCGGTCACGAGAGGATCACACAGTAGTGGTCACGAAAGATTCGATAAGAGCGCAGAAGATCGGCGATGACCTCGCGACCAGCGAGCTGCGCCCGAGAGCCCTGAAACACGCGCGTTACCCACACAGTCTTTTTCCATCAACTATTACAATATTCGCGGGGGCCTTTTTTTTATATCAATATTTCACATTAAACGACGAATCTGCCGGTGAGATACTGATTCTTTGGAGGTTATTATTCTTGCTGCACCCGATGCTAGAGCAGAGGTTTTACAAATATATTGCATGGACATCGCCGACCTCACTGCTCGTTTTCGTTCTCTCGTCTCTCGCGAATTACAGCAGCGCGCTTCACGCGAGACCGATCGATCTGCGGGGGTTTTACTTTGCTGCTGCTGCTGATGCTACTGCTACTGCTGTGGATGCAACGATCCTCTCTCGGGCTGTTCCGCGTCCCGACGTTCAACCCCCCAGCAGTGCCGTGTACTGGAAGCTTTGTTAAAAAAAAAAAAAAAAAAAGATATCTACAAGGGAGAGAGGGAATCTGCGCAGATACCAGGAGCGTCCACGGGGATGAGAGTTGCCCTCGAAGCTTTAACTTTTATCATCCGTTAAGACTTTAACCACTATTTAATTTCAGTTCCTCTAACCGTTTCGATCAATTTACAGTCTTCATGAAAATTTCCACCGAGAAAATCGCATTTCTCAATGAATTAGAAAAAAAAAAAAATTAATTAATCGTTGCTTTCATTTCGCTAATTGAACCACTTATGCAATTGGAAATGTTTTCCCAACTTCGAGATCCTATCAGTCGGAACTGTGGTATCAAAATAACTATTTCCAAAGTTCGCGGAAAAGACGACAGAACTCGCGGACTAATAGTGTTACGTTGGGAATTGAATTTCCGAAGCAAAAGACGATTTCTGCACGAAAGTTCCAGTTGAGAGATCAAACGATATATCGTTGTCCAGCTAAATTTTATCCTATAGAGCTGTTGAAGTCGCGGTGGCACGTGCCAAATAGTTTTATCCTTTGGTCTATGACGATGAAACTGTATACACGATTATTACGGGGCGCACGCTAGCGAATATACACGTATGCTATACGCCAAAGAGTTGACCGTCTCGCGCGCCGATTTTTCATTTTTTTTTTTTCCTCTCTTTATTCACTCCCATTACCTCGACCTTGCAGTCTTGCGCAAGTACACTCGCGTGCGTGCATCAACGAAACTGCCCGCGTCGAGTCAACTAAGAGTGGGGGGTGAGCATAACATCGTTCGAAAAATGCGGCACTACGTTTTCCGCAACCCTCTGTCATCCCCGTATCTTCGTTTACTCCTTTTTTTTTTCTCACCGATTCGTCGCTTCCCCCAATTTTTCGGGTTTCAGTTACATTACAAAGCAGCCGCAACGCTAAATCTATGCTACAATGATTTTTCTTTTTTTTTTAAATTAATTTTCGATCTATTGAGACTCAAAAAAAAAAAAATTAATTTATATATTTATCTCGCGAACTTAAACACTTTTTTAAAAATGGAATAAAATATTTATAGAATAATTGCGATATTGTCGCGAAGGTATCAAAAGGGTAAAATAATTCAACACTCGAAAGTTTGTTTCATTAGCGTTGATTAGCTTTTTTTTCTTGCCGTATACCATTACTGATTTTTTGTGGGTAGGGTGACTCATAAAATGCAGGGGTTTGCTCTCTGCAAGGGGTGCTCCGCTTTTCTAATGCGGCACTGTGCACTCCCCATCCACCCTTCTATCTTTGAAGCTGAAATAAAAATTAAAAAAACATCGACACACGAGTATAAATTCTCTATAAATTTATTCTTTTTTTCATATCGAAGCTTGTGGATAGAATTGCAGGAATAATTCAATGATCAATGTAAAATAAAATAAGTCAAGGTACGTCTGAGGGTCCTTTGCTTCGATAATGCGGCACTGCGCGTCGTAAAATTGTGAGGGATAGTACGCAGTCGCAACGCCGGGTCCGCGTTAACTCGGTGGATAGACGAAGGAGGCCCGCGGGGGTGTCAGTGCGGGTTCTGGGGGCGGCGAGGGCGGGTGCCTCCGTTGAAACAACCCCTTGGCGACAGCGGACCACGGTGCCCGACGTTATTTCTCATCCGCACTCCGTATCCCGGCGTGCGTTGTACAACACACACACTAAAGTGTTCTCCTCGTCTCTTCCGAGAGAAAGTAACATCGAGTCCGACACTGAACCATTCAACTCATCGCGTCTCAGACAATAGCGCGAGTTTTTCTTTTCTACGCTCTGGACAACAAAAAAATAATCAGAAAAGAATAAAAGCGCAATCGGTGCGAAACTGTTTTATCGGATCATCGGTGAGCTGCAAGCGTTGAAAGTCGGATCGTTCGTATCGTTCCACCGAGAGATAGAGAGTTTCTCGGATAAAAGTATACAATCTCGTCGTGCAACGATTTCGCATTATACAGAGGCGAGGTAAACCCGCGGGTTTCGGGTGAACCAAAACGAGAGAGCCCCGTCGTCGCGGTTCGTCCCCCCGACTCGTTCAGGTAAATCAATAAAATTCAAAGCTTTTTTACTTTATGTCTTTTTTATAACAAGCATTATTATTATTTTTTGAAAAAATTGATTGAAAAAAGAGAAAAAAAAAAAGAATTACGGTTTTTGCTTTTTGGTGCACATAAATACGCAATGGTCACGCACAGTGCTTGCGCTAAATGCGATCCCGGCGTAGCCGGTAAAAACTCAATGGATCGTTGGACTTCCGACGATTCTCGTGCACTAGACATCGTTCGGCCGGGATGCTGCTACCCCTCGCTTTGCAAAATGCCAAGACTGCTCGAGAGATTTCGTGTTTGTAGCATGTGTATATGTAGGTAGGTACGCGTGCAATTCGTGTCTGCGCGTTGGCTTATCTCACGTAACAAGGCAGGGGTTGTTTTTCTCCTTCTCACGGCTAGACGATGAATGATAGATGGGAGAATTGTCGGTGGAAATTTTTAGTGTAGTCACGCGATATACTCATTTTGGGGAGAACGGGGCGGAGGGGTGGAAAAGAAAAAAAAATTGTACATTTATTCGTAAGGGTGGAATTTTTGACGAGACATTAGAATAATTTTGATTGGCGTGAACTTGGTGGCTTTAAGGATTTATAAGGGTAAAAGGGGATGATTTCGGGTTCGAGGAGAAACTACCCCTCGAGGCAGCATCTTCCTAATCCTTATGCAGCAGCTGTTTGATGCGCGCGTTCCTTGCCTGCCTATCCCGGCGGGAGCGCGCTACGATAAATGAAGAACAAGCGTAGTATACGGAAATTCCCGATTAGCTCGAGACTCGAATTACGCGATGTATTATTAACATCGCGGCAATTTTTTATCCTCCCCGCCGACGATTAAATTTCTTCGTTATCCAAGGGGTGGATAATGGAATAAATTGGATTATGACGAATATTTGTCGTTATTTTGACACGCATTTGCAATCAGGGTTACGAGGTCGAACGTGAACTACGTTTATATCGCGTATCGCATGGAGAGTCAATGCTGTCGCGAACTATGTAAGCCGACACTAGATGTGTCGTGACAACGGCGATCCTTCGATTATGCACTGTATGCCGCACAGACATTAAGAAACCTTAGTCGGCCTTTTACTACTACGCTCGGCTACGACCTGACGCTTATACTGACCCACATTACACTTACACACGTTCGATCTACTAAAAATCGTATTGTCGAGGCTCTTTTTGTACGTAGATTTTTTCAAAGCTATAGTTGCAAATTTCACCTTCCATCGCAATACCATTTATTCGCGACATCGTCGTACATCCCTCATTCAAATAATAAAAATAACAGAATATAAAATATATATAAGTAAAAAAAATTATACAAAAATAAAAAAATAATAATAATAATAATAATATAATCTTCTATCATGTAAAGTATAATTTTATAATTTTATGATTAAAAAAAAATTATGAAAATGATTTTATTAATGATTTATAAAAATATATATAATTTTTATATCTTGCGATAAAGAATTTGATATCTGTAAGGACATGTCTCGGCATATATTTCATTTCTTTCGGGAATAATACAATAAAAAAGATCATATGAAAGAAAGCACGCAAAAACGCAAAAACGTATTGTGTTTTAAAAGAAAGTTCATTTTTATCGATTATAGAGTCGAAGTTCATTCATTCATTTTCAAACTAAAGTGATGAAAATATCGATCGATTAATACGATAAATTACGTTTTATGCCTTTCAAACTATATGTGTTTCTCAATTTGGACGACGATAGAACATATTTTTTGTGTGTTTTTCATTAACGAATACGACGACAAAACGCGTCGTGTTGATACGGTATTGAATTCGAAGAGTGCTCGATCACGGACTCTCTATAAAGCAATATCGATCAGTTGTCGGGCTTCTCGTGTTTCCCACCGCTGCAAGCGGTATTCCTTTCCAATTTTCTATCGTCTCAAGCAGGTGCGCGTGCAAGGCTACTCGCATATATTACACGAGTCCATCCGCCCACCGCGCAAATAGCCCGAGTCCGTTCAAGAAGCTCCCAGCCTCATTGTTTGATATCGAAATAATCGTTTATTCTAACGCCGACCGTCATATATCATCATACATTTTTTAACGAGTCACCGAGTTTGTCGCATATCAATTATTAACGCTTCGAGTGCTCGTGACAAAAATATACTTTTTGCAAATCGAATTTAAATTTTTTCAATATCACAAGTAGGGGCTAAAAGAAAATAAATTTAATATTTATATACATAGTATTTGTTATAAATGAATCCAATCATTATATATATTTCTTAATAATTTTATATTTAATTATATATTTTCTTTATTTTTATTTTATAAATCTCGAAATTTGTAAATAAAATTTGCATAATTTTTTTTTATTAATAAAATAATCATGTGATAAAAAAATGATTATCTAATAAATATATATTTATAATAAATAATTAATCGTGAAAATTTCGTTGTGATGTGGTAATACATTTTTTCAAATATTTTTGGTTTAAAAATAAAGCAAATTCATAGACACAATAATATTGAAGTAGCTACATAGCAAATATGCTGCTATTTTAACCGTCGGCCGTTTGGCCGTTAACTCTCTTTGCGACGAATGCCTACGTACATTCTCGTCGACCGCAGCACTACCGTTAAAAATAATGTAATTAAAGTTTCACGTGTAATTCGCATCGCATGGGAGCTTTCGGCAATTCGAAATTTCCTCTGGGAATTGCCTCACACTTGGTGGATCATATTCTTCACTTGTCCCATCGCGTTCGTTCGAATGAGTTCAAGTGACACAAACAGATCGCGGAAAAAACAGATCGCTGGTATTTATAATAGAACAGAATGGAGCATAAAAAAAATAGAAACTCAAGAGGGCGCAAGCAAAAGTGAAAATAACAATAAAATCAATAGGATCAGATCGCTATCGGATCATTTGAGGTTATAGGATAAAGAGATGAGTAGGAGAGCGATGAGATATATACATAGACGCATACGAATCGAGAGAGAAAGGGCAATTCAGTGTGGATAGTAAAATCGAATAAAGCGGCGGTGGAACGTTAGGGTGGCCAGAAACGCTCCGGAGCGCCAATAGGGGTGGTGGGAACACTGGTGGTGGGAGCGGCCAGATATTTCCATCCAGTTTCGAAGCGAGTATTACGCAAAGACGCAGTATTTATCTCGTTCATCGAGCGGTAAACGAACAGAAGTTTAAGAACCCATTGGCATTATTCGAATAAACGAATGTATAACAATTATTACGCAATTCGCACGCGTTCATTGCGTAATTGAGGAATATCATAAACAAAATTAATCACCGTTATGTTGCTCGTTAACCGTTTTAGCCTCATTACATAATTAGTAACGATAATCACGACGCGACTGTTTTGAATACTCCAAAAACAGCTTAAAAGCTTTTTTCTCACCTTAACATTCCATGAAAAGTAGTAATATGAAAATAATTTATATTTTTTCTATAACGCGGAACGTGAAAATATAGTGCGTAATAAAATTAACTACGATTGTCGCGTCTCGTTTTATATCGAGTTGTATTAATTCGCTGCAACAAAAATTATGTTGCAAATAAAAATATCATTAAAAATTGCGAAATGGGGAAAATATATAGTTTTTTCTCTAACGCAGAATTTCGTAAAAAATAGTGCGTAATAAGATTAACTACATCTCGTTTTACATCGAGTTGTATTAATTCACAGCAACAAAAATTTCATAAAAAATTGGAAAATGGAAAAAATATATAGTTTTTTCTCTACCGCAGAATTTCGTAAAAAATAGTGCGTAATAAGATTAACTGTGTCTCGTTTTACATTGAGGTGTATTAATTCGCAGCGACAAAAATTTCATAAAAAGTTACAAAATGGAAAAAATATATAGTTTTTTCTCTAATGCAGAACTTCGTAAAAAAATAGTGCCGCGAGTAACTATAATTGCCGCGTCTCGTTTTACATCGCGTCGCATTAATTCGATTAACGTCGATTATGTAAAAGAATGATAACGTTGAAAATTTTTTGTTCAAATCATTAATTTAAAAACATTGGCGTAACAACTGTGACGAAGACGTTAATTTGTACATTATTGTTCATGCCTCGTTCGTCGCTGACGTCTGACCAAACGCGTATCTACGCTCCTGCGCAAGTTGCGTCGAGCGCGAGTACAGCGTGAGACAGAACATCCCCTTCACATTCGAGCTTTTAGTCATCAGACGTGCGTCTCCCATAGGCCGGATGACAGTTTAACGATACAACAGAAAAGCGATAGATAGAGAGGGAGTGTCAGACGTTGAAAGTCTCGTCGACGTTTCACGCTTCATATATCTGTATATCAATCGTTAATTAGTTTCAGTATGGAGTGCCCCGAGGCGGTTGAACGGGGCCGGAACTTCCGCCTGCTCACCGACGATGAGCTGCCCGAACTCTTGGACTTCCTCACCGGATACTTACCTGAATCCCTCAAGGTAAGTTTTTCATCCCTACTAATGTTCATCCCGTACCAAAGGGACAAATAAAATTTTTAAAAATCAATTTGTCGCCCGACTATCGACGAACTAATAATGCCGATCGAATTTTGATCGCATCGATAACGAGATTGATATCCGTTCTCATTGTAAATCGAATGAATGAGATTAATTTTTTTTTCCTCCTACAAAATCGCATCGTGAATAAATAGAAGACGCGACGCGAAAAAAAAATGGAATACCGGTGTTATTGGCTCGTTGGTTCGAATTCTGATTGCCGCAGAGCGAAGCTTTTATCGAAACTAGACGCGTACGCTACAGCGTTGTACACAGGATACAACGATATACATATTCGCTTGTGAAACCAGGTCATCCGTTGCGAGTCTTTAATGGCTTTTCCCGATGCACCTAGCGTCTCCGAAGGAAACCCGGTGGGAGAGTTGAGATCAAAGTGGCCACACGAATATAAGAATTTGCATTCGACATTCGTTGTATATTTCTTTTTATACCGTTTTCGGAAGACCTTTAGTTGAGATATGTGTTGCGGTAAAACACGTTATCGTATCGTTCGTTATATCTTCTGGATATTTACAGTTTCTTTATCAGTCGTTAATATTCGTTTAATCCTCATTTTTTTTATTAAAGGGTAGAGAATTATTTGTGAGGGGTTGTTGTTACCGATTAAATGAATTGAATTCTTTTAATCAAACAAAATGTCCATCAAAAGTAGCTAAAAAATGATATTTTTTTCTCGAACGCGGAACTACGTGAAAAAATCATGCGTATATAATTAAAATTAATTAAAATTGTCGCGTCTCGTTTTACATCGAGTTGAATTAATTCGTAAATTAAAAAATATCGATCGTTATATCTTGTGGATATTTATAGTTTTTTTCTTGGAATTACATTGGCTTAATGCTGGTTTTTGTTTCAAGGGTAGAGAATTATTTACGAGGGGTTATTAGCGATTAAACGAATTGAACTGCGATTACACGAGATTATACATAAGTATCGGTGAAAGACACGCTCGGGGTCAAAGTTTGCGCCTTTCTGGCGCGGTTATAAGTTCGCTCATCGCTGTGGCGAGGTCGACGGACAAGCGTCGCGACGCTTTCAAACGCGGCCACGTCACGCTAACCCAGGAACATACATACCAGTCGCGAGACGAACAAAGCACGGAAAGAAGTTAATTAACTCGGTGATCGAGTAAATGAGAAAAACCGGCGTTCGCACGGGATGAGAATTCTTACCTTCCACCCCCTCCCCCCCCTTCTTCTCTTGTAGTTTGGAACGAGTCTCATTCGCTTTGATAAAATTGCCAATCGATGATAACGACCGAAGGAAACTTTCTACCAAAGTGATTCGGGAAATTTGTAAGATTAACCTTTTCCAACGTCCCATGAGACTTCCTGTACTATGTGTAGATGGGAAAGTTAAATATTCGGCTCGCGAACGGCATGAATGAAAGTCTGAATAACGAATATCCAATCGACCGAGTTGCAGCATAAAGGAAAAAAGAAACATTGTTATATTCCTTGTCGTACATTCTGACGTAAGTGTTGCCATTTTTCACCAAAGATTACATTTTTTTTTTTTTTGTAATATGAAGCAACCGGAGAATGTATCAAGTGTGCAGTTTATGGTGTATGTGTTCTATCAATATGCAGTAATTTATATATTTCTATCGTTGTTCCTTCAATACAAAACAATAGCCAAAGATGATTGAATTTTTTTCATTTAATACTTGAAGGGATTGTGAGTAAAAATTAATTATTGATTTCGATCGCTGTAGATAGCGTTTTCGTCTATAAGTTTCTAAACGTGTACAATTTTTTTATCGATCTTAAAGCCTCGCGAGAGTCATTTCCCGAGATAGAGTCATAAATTTATGATTTATATATTCCACCAATTTATTGAAATTTATCTATTTCTATCGTTGTTCTTAATATGAAAATCAATATTCAAAGAATTTAAAATTCTGTCAATTAAATTTTGACAGAGGTTCCGTAAAAAAATGAATTATCA
The DNA here is from genome assembly GCA_934046635.1 of Buathra laborator. NCBI lineage: Eukaryota > Metazoa > Arthropoda > Insecta > Hymenoptera > Ichneumonidae > Buathra > Buathra laborator. The sequence goes on along the minus strand of OW203893.1, from coordinate 18,481,910 downwards.
AATTTAATGACTGAAGAAATACTATTTGGTCTATAAATTTCGAAACTTATTTGGTCCATTTTTATTATCGAATTTAAAGCCTCGCGAGAGTTATATCGCGAAATAAGATTGATAAATTGGTAAACGCAGTTTACGATTTATATATTCCACTCAAATTTATCGTTAATTTTTGTCGGTGTTCTTCGAATACAACTCTATACGCAAAAATAATCGAATGTTCCCATTCAAAATTTTAAACGCTTCGCTTTGCTTTGATTGAAAATAGATCGTTAAATTCGATGACTGCAGATAGCTTTTTCGTCTATAAATTTCGAAACTTATTTTGTCCAATTTTATTATCGATCTTGAAGCTTCGCTGGAGACCTTTCGCAAGATAAGAGTCATAAATTGGAAGATGCGGAGAATAGCCTATGCAATATTCGGTTGTAAGTTCCAACGGATCCTAAACGTATCGGAGTCGTGTGTCACCGTAAAAATGCCCACGACAGCGTCGTAACTTGGCTCTCGGTTTACTTCGGCAACAAATGTCGCAGCATTGGGGCGCGAACCTTCGTGTGCGAGGGTGGGGTAGTAGTAGAGTATCGTGGAGTTCAGACGAATAGCATCCGGAAAAGGATTACATCCGACGTTAGAGATCGAGGAAGGAATGTGGGGCATCGGTTTAATTCCGCGCCGGTGCTCGTGGCCGTGGTGATCGTTTCAGGGCGGTATCTCAGAGGGGTGGTCAGGGTGAAGGTCGGCTGTTTACACGAATGCGCAGCAATTTTCTCTCACGCAGAGCTCGTTGACAAAGTTGCGGGGAAAAATATAGAGCGCAAAAGTTTGCGCGAATCAGTAGAGAAGGGAAGTAAACAACAGAAGCAGTGCGATTTATACCCAAGAGACCGAAACTTTCGTTATCCGACAAACAAACAAATTCCACAAATGTTTCTCAACTTTATTATTCTAATATAGCAATTTATAATTGGGAAAAGATAAAATTTGATTAAACCGAAGGAATTACGAATTAATAGATCAACGAGTCTCGAGAAAAAAATAATAATAAACTGCGGCAAGGAGTATCGGAAAAGGTCTGATTGTAGATTCGTAGTGCGCAGTCATCCCCTCGGGGCGCGCGAAGCTTGAAGCAGCTATTTCTTGGGGTAATTTAAAAAAATAAAAAAAGGACGAACGCCTGAGCGGCGAGCTGAGAATAAAGATGCGGGTGATTCTCACTGCTGCGTATTATGCCGGAGGATCGTTAAATCTCATCGCATTACAGGACTGTTGTTTTCACCGTTGTCGGTGTCTTTCGCAAGGTCAAGGACGAGTGACACATTCTCGTCGACATTCTCGTGCGTTTTCGACACGTAGTCCTCGCTGTACGAGACGAGGAATTTTAATCCTTCGCACCGAGTTTTTTTTTTATTTTTTTTTTTTTCACGACAAACTCGAGAGACTGCGACGAATTTATTTTGCATCCCCTTAGGAGCGACCGGAGTAACTTCGTTTGCTCGTTCGCCGGTTTGGCTGAATCGCTTTCGTACTCACTGTACCACGTGAATTATAGCGTAGCAGCGGGCCGCGAGCTCAGGTCTCTGTTAAACTTCCGGTACCCGAAGAAAGGTTACTTTGCAACGGGTACTACCGAAACCACTATAGATGCGTTCTCGTACACACAGGCGTATGTACGTAGGCGCGGAACGGCGAGTGTGAACCACGGAAACCGAATCCGCTTCCACGAGAGAGAGTCAAGGGAGGTCAAGGTCGCACGTGCGCGAACTCTCTCCTCGTATGCGCGAATCGCCGCAGTGGCCGACCTCGACGTTGGAGATCCCGAAGACCTTTTTTGTTTTATCACTCGAGGAGCAATGATTTTTCTTAGCGTTAGATTATCGTTCGTAATATAGTGTTTTTATACCTCGTCATACATTTTATTCGAAATTATTTCAAAAGAACATTTTTTTGACTCCCTTTCACCATACGAAAGCGTTATTACCGCTGCGGTACATAAAATCAAAATACATGACATAGATGAATCGTATTACGAGAATAATTTTAACAGAGGAATTATGGAAACGGCTAATTAGTCGCTAATTAATTCTGTTTCGTCGATGTAGCTTCACTCTTCTGCAGCGTAAGCTTATCGTGCATAATGCAGAACCCGCGCAAGAGTATGAAAACATTGTTCAACCCTTTTATGTTAGCGAAATTTTCCGCCCACATAATCGTAAACTGCGGTGTCGGCGTTTTTAGAGTGAAGGATAAAATTACATGATATATACCGTTTTTAATATAGCTGATGAGCCCGAAATCATTGATTATTTATCACGAGATTTATATCGAGTGGAAAAAAGGTATATCGCAAAATATATCTGTGATATATTTAATATATTTTAGTCGAAAAATTGTATATTTCGGAAATATTTAAAAAATATATTTCTGCAATTATATAAAAATTTCGAATTTCATATATTTCCAAAATATTTTCTACATACGCTCTTTTTTCCTCACGCGGGACAATGTCAACTTATCGTCGGCTATGAAATATGAAAAATGAAATATCGAAGCATATTTCACGAAACAATTAAACCGCATGACGCTATTAAAATTCTTAGGCATTTCGTAAATTAAAATGAAGATAATAATTGTGATTTGTCGATTGAAGTTAATGCGCATTAATACAACGATATCCCCGATATTCGTTCGAGTTAATCGATGGTTTCCGCATGTACCTCGATTGACTCTCGATTCCGCACGAGTACAACCCGACACGGCGTTGAATCGCTCCTGCGGGATTTAGGTCGCCGCAATGCTGTCGGCTCTTCCGCAAATTCTCCCTGTCATATCGCGGCATTTACTACCGTTGTGTTTGACACCGTATGCGTCTCTGTGTTATCCGGGAATGCGGGCTTCGCTCTCGCTAACTCTCTCTCTCTCTATTCTTGCAAAGCTCCGAACTGATAGAGTCGAATTCATACACAGATACATAATGAACAAACGGATACAAACAAAGAGAAATACTTTTCTTCACAAAGCCAAAGCATTGTTTCGTTACGGATCAATTCTGTATCGAAATCGATGATTATGATTATGATTACAATGGCTATGACGCAGTGCAGTAGCAAAAACATAGTCCGAGAGGCACAAAGACCGAAAAGGCAATCTCGCGAGCTATCGGAAAATTGACGAATAGAGATGGGGGATTAAAAAAAAAAAAAAAAAACACAGCAGCAACAACAACGCAAAGGGGTAAAGTAGGGGGCGGACGAGTTCTCTCTCGACGACTGGAGCGAAACATGCAAAGTTCATCGATTTGCTCGTTGCCACCTCCGCAACAACGGTGTTGATAAACGTTATAGAAACTACTAACTGGCAATGTGATGGCTACAGGGTAAAAACGCCTTTACGTGTGCGTCAGGACGTCGAGACCTTGACCGCCGAACCGCCTTTTCGCCTGTCCCAGATGGCATGTTGAACCAACTCGCTATAATGCCGCTCGGTTTATTCCAGGATATAACGAGCCACAGTAGCAATAGCAATAGTGGCAACGATAACAGCGGTTAGCGTCGACTTCGAACGAAAACGTCACGGACACGCGAATAACCAGCGCCAAAGCGTCGAGAGACACCGACGAGATCTCTGTGTTCGGCTTTCGCTGGAAGGAAATGCGCGGGTTGCACACAAACGCCACGATCACACTCACCTGTCCTGACCTGACTTAATGGCTTTTCGGCACGAGGCTTCAGAGTCGCGAGATATCGTCGTTACGGACGACTTTGCCGATCGACCTGCACCCCGAAGAACTTACTTAACCTTAGACTGCGTCAAATTTATCCCGAAATTTGTCACATTTTTCTTTTCCCCAAATTATTTACGAAAAAATTGAAGGGGTGTACATCAGCTTGATATTTCAAAGAAGCCATTTTTTTTTTATTTTATATTGTTTCATAGCCTTTTAATTTTGATTTGTAACAAAAATTTTGGTATAAGTCGTAAGTCAAAGTTTCAAAATGGATTCTTTCGATGTTTATCGATTGGTTAAACAAATGATTAAAATTTTATTTTTGTGGTGGAAAACCGAATTTTTCTCGATGCAACTTGACATTTTCGTAATTTTGGAAAATTTCAAAAAAGTATCCGGTGATATGGAACTTTTAGTATCGGACTAAAAGGACATTTTTTAATTTGGTACTTTTGATTATCCATGTTGCCGAAACTACCTAAATCGGTGCATCAACGACGGTACTTTTTGCGAAAAATGCCGACCTCGTCGTCCCAATAATCTCATTAAAAAAAATATTGAAAATCGATCTGTTTTTTTTTTTTTTCGGATTTAAGTTTATGCAGAAACCTTAATACAGAGTGGCAAAAACTATTGGCTTCTGTTTTTTACGAATGAAAGATTACTGTCTCTGAAATGCTTGACGGTTGCACCAACCATACCGAAGAGGTTCGAGTGGAACTCGAAATCTTTCGTGATCGTTTTCATCGTTTATCAATGTCCCGACCCTCACCGACTAACGCGTATACACAACTCCTTCGGAGTTGTAATTAAGAGACCCGTCGGTTCGCTGGCGTAATTGGAAGGTCCGGAGAAGCCAAAAGATATATTCTCTTGGCGCGTGTGTGTGTCGGTAGGAGAGTGAAATCTCGTTCTCTACTACGAGAGAATTCGTGTAGAAAAAAAAAACAAAAAAATAAACAAATAAAACAACGTCAAGCTTTTGTGCTCTATACGAATTTCAGTGTAGCGAATAGACGCTCGGAGAATGGTATGTTCGATGTCAAGGGCACGACAACGTCGATGATACTTGACGATCGCGTGATCGCTCCGTCGCGCATTATTCATTTTTTTTTTTCTTCTTATTTTTTAACATGTTCCATTTTTTTTTTCTCGTTCAATATATTACGCAGAAATTGAAATATCACGGAGCAAACAGAGTATATATAATGGTAATAAATTGTTGTCGAAACGGCACTCGATCGATTTGTTTTTTTTGGGTGGCGACCGACTCTACACCTCCCAAGTCTACACGAAGTCAACTCTACACCAAATGTGTACACCGATCGACTCTACACGAGAGCAAGTTTACACCGAATAACTCCACACTGAAATTCTAACACTGCATAACTGTACACGTCGACGATCTGCATAAAAAGTATGCACCGATCAACTCTACACGCGAGCGAGTCTACACCGAATAACACTGCACTTAAAACTGTACACCAGCTAACTATAGAAACTACACACGAAGCAGCTCCACACAACGATCAAAAACATGGCATGACGAAAAGTCGACACTAAAAACTCAACGCGCCGAAAAGTCGACACGAAAAACTCGACACGACGAAAACTCGACACAAAAAACTCGACACGACGAAAATTCGACACGAAAAACTCAACACGACGAAATGTCGACACTGAAAACTCGAGACTGAATGTTATCAAAGAAAAAAGAATGGCGTCGAGTTTTCAGTGTCGACATTTCGTCGTGTTGAGTTTTTCGTGCCGACTTTTCGTCGTGTTGAATTTTTCGTGTCGACTTTTCGGCGTGTCGAGTTTTTAGTGTCGACTTTTCGGCGTGTCGAGTTTTTAGTGTCGACTTTTCGTCGTGCCATGTTTTTGATCGTTGTGTGGATCTGCTTCGTGTGCAGTTTCTATAGTTAGCTGGTGTACAGTTTTACGTGTAGTGTTATTCGGTGTAGACTCGCTCGCGTGTAGAGTTGATCGGTGCATACTTTTTATGCAGATCGTCGACGTGTACAGTTTATGCAGTGTTAGAATTTCAGTGTGGAGTTATTCGGTGTAGACTTGCTCTCGTGTAGAGTCGATCGGTGTACACATTTGGTGTAGAGTTGACTTCGTGTAGACTTGGGAGGTGTAGAGTCGGTCTTCACCCTTTTTTTTTTTTTTTTTTTTCTTTACATCGCTCCGACAATGTTTGTTGTTTTCTCTACACCAACGCGGGGATATAGCTTGTTGGGAAATTAGTTTGTTCCCGATAGCCGCGAATGACCAACGGCTAAGGAAAAACTTTTTTACCGGGAAAATTCGTTGCGGTATAGATATACGGTTATTAAGTCGTCCTGAGTCGATAAAACGAGATGAAGAAAAGAGGTGTTGCGAACACTAACGACGTTTCCGTTCGTCTTTTCTACAATATACTCAACTTGTTTCTCTTCTCTTTTGTCGCAGTTTCAGCAGACGCTCCTGACCTACATGCGAGACAAGGTGTGGGAGTTTCACTTTTACGTGGCTGACGGCTGGCCGGAAGTCCCGATCTGCCTCCACTTTCCGGGAATGACGCTCTCGGTAAGTACATCGACGTGTCCTTAATCGTTCTCGTAGTTATCGCGCGGTTCGTTGCACGATTGGTTTTTTTTAAACTTCCATACAACTTTAAATATGATTTTTATCCTTTTCGTTTCTCTCGAATTAACTACTACCCCTGCATAGTTATGATTAAGGGATAGTCGAGTGGCGCAAAGATTTACGTAGCTCTGTGTGGATAGGAGGCAAAGGTCACGATCGATCTACTCGCTCACTTATTACTACTATCCCCGTGTATACTCTTCTGCATCGCTCATCGCATAACTAACGACGATCTTCCAATGCTATTATCGATTTTTCATTCCGTTCGTTTGAGATTTATACCGACTTATACGGAGAGCAGCGTGACACGCGAATATCGCGAGGGGGTTATTTTCGGATCGTGGAGACGATTATCAATATTATTGTACGAGTGCGTCACACTCACTTCCCATCATTTGAAGTATTAACAAATAAAAAAATAACAATAACATTTGTTTTGTCGGAAAAAAAATTATCCCCATATCGTGTTTGCATCACTCGGACTATTTGCGACGATGTTATCGAAGTTTCTCGGCGGTATGAAGTATCTTTAAAGTCGCAGAGTTTGTCCAATGCGTTCGGCGTGCAATTCTGTCGAGAATTTTTTATCGACTATGAGTATCTTTGCATAATGCTATGAGGAACAAAAAAACACGACAAAGGACGCCCTCTTACCCTTGAAATTTATACAATAAAAAATCGAAGGTTTCGAAGTAAAAATCTTGAAGAAACTTCTCAATGTATTCTTTCCCTGTTGAACCCGAATTCGATAGCAGTTTCGGTTTAAAACGAAGCGGGATATAAAGAATTTATTTTAAAAAAGTCGTTTTTTCACTTCCGGTGCATCGATTTCTTTAATAGTAAATGAATTTAGGAAAATCTTCGACTTGAAAGATATCAACGTTTCACATACATTCTAAAATTGAATATTCTCAGTGAACTTCGAATCAGTAAGGAAATTCAGTTCACGAAGTTAAGGGCGGTGAATCGTTATTTTTTATCGTTTTTTATAAAAAATTAAAAACAAATTTATATGTATTCAGAAAAATTAACGGATCAATTTGTGCTAAAAAAAAAGTTAGGTTATCCGATAATTCGTTGAACAATTTTTTATTTTTGTTTTTTTTTTTAATACTTTTTTTGCAATATCGTTATACAAAAATAACATTTTTATCGTCTTTTATATGGTTTATTGTATTCACATTCTTATCCCATTGAGAATTAATCGAAATTTCCTCTGAATTTCACTGTTGGTTGGGAATGTAACGATACACCCTCCTTAAAGAAGTTTCGAATGAGTTTTTCCCAGCTGGGCGGTGTCTTAAAAAAAATCTTTTCTTCCGTTGTAAAGTTGCGAAATCGTTCGGCTCGTGGATCGTTTTTGCCGCGTGGAAGCGAAGGGTGTGAGGTTGACCCACATTGCCCCGCTGGCTGTAAGCCAACCAACTTCCAACCCTCTCCCGGGAGCGCACACAATTCCCACGTCCTCGACGTTTTGTTTCTCGTCGATTCCAATGCTCGCTCTTCCCATTTCACTTATCGCACTTTCGTTAATTATCGGCGCATCGTATTAATCGAGCGTGACGTAAATTCCGCGATGTTTTTCGTGGCTAAACTAACGGATGAATCATTCATGCTGCAGTCACGATTGATGTGACCGACAGATATAACGCCCCTTCACCGCGTCTCGAAGGGTTGAAGCTTCGCGTGACTAATATCGCGTATGACCTTTCATCCGTTTCGTTAACGAACACAGAATAGATCGATCCATTTTTAATAGATGGCGCTAAAAACTTATTTATAATTAGATAAATAAGTTGGCAAAGTTTATTGAAACATTTATAGACGAATGCCTGACGAGTGACGGATGGAAGCTTCAAGTTTTTTTCGTTTTTTCTTTTACCAGTTTTTAAAATAACGTTATCGTCTTACGATAACTGCAATCAATCAATCAATACAATAAATAATAACCAAAAAAAAAAAAATTATAAAAAAATAAGAAATACATTAAACGTACAGAATGATCAACTCGACGTCAACTTAATTTGATTTTATTCAGAGTTCTGTACTTTCGCAAATAGTGGCCGAAAAATGGACCAAAGGCGACTGAAACGGGTGCATCCACCTTATTATATAAGATATACGCAACAGGAAAAAAGTATTTGTGTTCAATACAATTATAGTACAATTTTTTATTTTTTTTCTAAATTGCAAGAAAGAAATTTAGACGCGATCAATACACTTTACAATACGGAGAAATAAAATATAATTATAGAATAAAAAGAAAATATTAAAAAAAAATTGTTAGATCGAAAAAATAACTGTTTCTATCGCATACGTCTTCTGTTTAAAACTTTCTTGCAATATAATAAAAATATGTAAAATGTCTTTTGATCGGTAGCCTCACGGTTTGCAGTACGAGAGCGTCGGCGTATTTTGTCCCGGCGATCGACTCGAGTCCCTTCATCTTCTGCGGGAGGAGGACGTTCTGATCGACTGGACAAAGCCATTGTACATAAACTTCGTTCACTGCGATATCGCCGAGGAGTTGATAAAATTGTACGAAGGAACAGGAACGATCGAGCGGGTACTCGGTGATGTGTGGGCGTGTGAGGAGCCGGAGAACACGACACAATTCGAGGACGAGCCAACGGATGGCGAGCCCGACGTTCAGGTCTTACCGCTTAAGGCTGAACACGCCGAAGGAATTCACGAATTATATCCGGCCAACGATATGGAGTGTCACGAGCTTTTTCTTCGACTTATTAGAAGCCTACCAGCGGCGGGTGTTTTCGCAAGCGGTAGTCTCGCCGCTTGGATGATACAGTCGTACTACGGTGCTATGTTCTCGATGCAAACGCGACCGGAGTATCGAAGGAAAGGATACGGCACGCGATTAGCGAGGTACGATTTCGTCACCGATTCAAATGGCATTCATACTTTATTTCTTTTTCATTTTAATCATCGAAGGACAGTCATTGAAATTTAAAAAAGAATTATTTTTAAAAAAGATAAATAAAAAGACGCATACGATGAATAAAACTGAACGTACGAGAAATTTAATGACTTCGTTAACCGAATCACTGCTACAACTCAAATTCAAAGGGCATGAAAAGCGATATTAAAATTATTTTTAATGAGGATACATCGGAAATGTATCTTCGTAGAAGATTTTTCTTCATATTTTTACGTACTTTAACGGTTCATTCGCGAAACTTGAGGAAATACAATAAAAAAAAATACAATCTTTTATCTATTTATTCACGGATAGAGATTTATATTATAAAATATCGTCGGATATACACTGAGAAAAAAGTTTATTCAAAGTTAACGAATGTTATCGAACTTTTTTTTGCTCAATTAAATATTACGGAACTTAATCAATATTTGTTAAAAATAAATAAACATTTATTTCGTCATATCTGCAGCTATACATTTGTTAACTGTAAATGGAAGACAAAGGCTGATTTTGTTTATTCAGCACTAATATCAACATTAATATTTATTTATTTTATTGCAAACCTCAAAACAATCCTTTCGAATTTAATTTCATCTTTTAAACAGATTCTGAAAACTTTTTAGAGCGATTTATCGATATCGATAACTATTTGCATTTGTTCGGTAAATATTTTGTTTTTGATGTTAAATAAAAAAAAATGGGTCTCCATTGTTATCCGATTGCCTCGGTAATACCGGCGATATTGTTACTTTTTGCGACTCATTGTCCCAAAGTTTCTATCGATTTGAGGCATTTATCGAAACTTCCGCTTCTAACAAAAATAATAAAGTTTTCCCTTAAGCGACCGGCGTTCGTTAACTTTCTCCAAAAACTTTTTTCTCAGTGTATTATCGGATAAAAAGCTGTACCATCCGATAAATCAATGAGTCACTTCTTCGGGGTATTATAAAATTAGTTTGAGACGCTTGAAAAGAAAAGCAAAGCAACGGAGCGAAGGATCGATTATTGTAAAAATGTTTTTCTATTTGACTTCAGGTACCTGACGAAAGCGGTTGCGGATCGGGGTTACAATCCCTTCGTCGTCATTCGGCCGGAGAACGAGGCGAGTCAGAGTCTCTACAAGAAATTAGGTTTCAGAAAACTTTATCAGACCATAAGAGCGACTTTTACGCCTTACGATTGGCAAGAACCCGAGGAGGAGACATGCACTGTGCTTCGTGAAAATTTGGAGAACGCCGTGCGGCAGCTGAAAGTCGAGCAGAGGGTGATCGATGCTTTTCAGATCGACGAGGATGCGACGGTAATGGCAGAGAGCGAGGATTTCGACGGTGAAGAAACGATACGAGATCCGTCGGACTCGCCGAAGGACGAGGACGACGCTCCGGTCGATGAGATCGCCGAGAATGGCTACGAAAGAGACGAGGAATGCCTCGAACCTATCGAGGAACAACCGGAAGACAGGATAGAATCGCCGGAAAAGGAGGAAGTGCAGGAAATATCTGCGGTCGAATCGACGCAAGTCTCGGAAAGCAACGAGGGTGATGGCGGAACAACGGATAACGCCGTACAGGACGATTAGATTCGATTCGCTGCACGGACGCGTCGGCTCAAACGTCCTGATATTATACCGCGCGTCCGATCGTAGCGAAGAATGAGAAAAAGACGATGAAAAAATACGTTTCGAGACGCTCATCGAGGAAACTAACGTACGCGATCTATCGACTTAGGCATTTGTTATTTTCGTTCGACATCGCCAATTGAAAAGATTGAAATCATAAGCTTTTTGGTATAATTACTTTAACGGAGATAACGCTACTTGGGCTCTCAGCGTTGATTCTTAAACGTCTATTTTAAAATTCATCGGTTAGATACATTTCAATGGGTTTAGCGAGGCGAATACTCGATTTGCATCGTCGAGAAATTGGAAAAATTACTCTAACAACTGCAAATCTTGAATTAAATTTGCACCTCGTATTCTCATGTCTTAAAATGATTCGCGAAGCATTCGGGAAGAAAGTGCGACTGTTTAAATTTGCTTTGTTCGTCATAGAAAAAGCTTTGTAACTGATAGAGAAAAAGTAGAAATGAAGTGCTGATATATTGGCAAAACAAGACGGCAACGTAGAGTTTGCAAATTGCTTTCTCGTCATTTTCCATCGTTTACAAAACTCCGTGTATAAGAAAGAATCGTTAATTTTTGGTAAATTTTGAGTTTCTCACAGAGGAAACTTTGTGAAAGTTAAAAAATAATGAGGAAACAATACGAAAATTTTTATTTTGCAGTTTTGATTGTGTATCGTTTGTTTGCATATGAAATTTCAGCCTTAATTATTATTACCTTAAACTTTGGAAAAATTAGAGTGCAATAAAAAATTGTCAGCAAAATTTAGTAATCAATGAAGTCGGCAAAGTTACAGATTACGCAAATTTAATTTCGTAAGATTATTTAACAAGTCAATTTGTAGTTTAAATTTCGGCTGAACATTTTTCAAGAATTTCAAAATATCACTAAATATATATTTTTTTTTTACGAATACAAAGCTTCGTCTATGAAGAAGAAAAATGTTTAAAACGTATTAAAATCAATTTGCAATGTTCAACTATTTCACGAGCAAATTGCCGATAATTGGAAAAAACGATGAGATGAAACGTCTTATTCTACGTCATCGTCAGCTTAACTCTCAATATAAGAGTTAAAATTTCATTATTTTTCTCAACAATGATTTATCAACGTTTTGACAAATTCTGATGACGTTATTACTTTTTTTATTGCCAAAATCGCGATAATATTTTATTTCACTGAAACTTCCTCTACGAGGAAAAAAAAAACATATTCTTTAATAGTCGAAGAATTACTGCGCATAAGTTCGATAAGATCGCGACGACGTCGTTTCTTCGATTACGAATTTCGAAAGTCGCGGTGGTCGTTATACTATAAAACGAATGAAAAAAAAAAGAGACAAAAAAAAGACAAAACAGATAATTATTTTAAGAGAATATTCCAAATCGAGTAGCGAGGCACAGGATTCGCGATTGGCTCCGAATCGTCCGTACGGAGATTCCGGTACTCTCCGTACCATGTCTCATATCATAACTTGTTAGAAGACAAAAAATAATAATAATGCTACATACGAGATCGTCTAGCAAATCGCAGGCTCAGGACCAAAACGACGGCGTGTCTTCCGAGCTGCAAGTTCGGTTGCTCGATAATGGATAAAAGCCGAGTCTGCGCTCCGTCGGGAATGTAGTAAAAAAAAAAAAAAAAAAAAAAAAAAAAAAAAAAAAAGCGGTTTCATTGACGAAAATAAAAGAGAACGGAAGGCACAAAGTAGTTTCGAAGAACCAAATGAGTCTGCAAATGAAAAAAAAAACGCGCGAGTCGTGAATTTAAACTTGTAGTGACGAGAGAACGTGGTAACGTCGCGTGGTGGCTGCCGGATACGCGAGTCTTTAGCGCGTTAAACGGCGAAGCAATCTGTGATTATTATTTCTCTGTATAAAATTGAAGAAAAAAAAAGAAAAATGAAGTACGTAGGAATGAAGAAAACGGAGCCAGACGCGAATCCCCGAGACGCTTAAATATACTTTTTCGATCATCGAGCCAATGCGTTCCGACGTTACATTCCGTTTGTGTCGAAGCCGAAAACTCTTCGAGCACTAAATTTCGTGGATCGATTTTTTTTTCCGTAACTCCAAAAAAAATCGATTCACAAATTTTGTATCTACGATAAAAAAAAAAAAAAAAAAATTAAACGTACAACTTTCGCGTCTACGCGACACTGGAGGGTGCGTCGGAACGGCTCGTGATAATAACGATATTAATTATAATGATTAAAAAAAAATGAAAGAGAGAAGAAAAAAAAGAAGAAAAAAAAAAAAACAACCATAGCGTTAACGATATAATAATTGATAACGTGTATGATTATACCGCGCAAAGGAAGTCCTGACTGTTCCATCTCGACGCTACGAGGATCCTAGTCAACTTAGTCACCTTAGATAGGTAACTACTTGTATAATTTTTTCTACATTTCATAGCGATAAATGAGAACGAGAAGGAGAGACGGTCGATGACGTTAAAATATTGTAAAGCGATAAACGATTATGTGGAGGGCGGGTATACGTCGAGTTGGAGCTGTTCAGGAACTTCTCGGAGGTCCCCAAAAAAAAAAAAAAAAACAAAGAAACAAAAAAAAAAAAAAATTAAAAGAAGAAAAAAAAAACGCGAAAAATAATACAACCCTCTGTTATCAGATTCTGTTCAAAACACTTTTTCGGGGGCCAGCTGTGATACTTTACCCAATCCACTTACGCTCTGATTAAGTAACGTTTCTATTAGTCTTGACGAGAAATCACTCGTTGTTAGTGGGAGCAGCTATACGAGAGCATCGTGAATTCATTTTGGACATCGTGCGACGTACATTTTTATTCATATATATAGTACGTATATGTTTTGAAAATACTGCGTTGTCTTCCTCGGGCGGAAAGAAAGAGTGTGTTAGTCTCGTTCTTATTAATTGTTGTTTTTTACATTCCGAATAATTTGTGATTGTGTTTTACTTTTTAAAAAAAAATTATCGTGTTTGTAGATCTACGGGAAAAAAAGAAAAAAAAAACAAAACAAAAAAAAAACGAAAAAAAAATACCAAAAATTGATATTCTCGACGATATTATTAGCGTCATACGAATCCAAACGGAATTTGGGATACGTGTTCACAGTATTGGTGATTACGAGACACTCAAAAACCCTCCCAGGGATAACTGCGTCAATTAGAACTCAAATCGCGGATGCTAAAGCTTGGATTTAAAATCATTAATAAACGACAAAATGAAAGAAAGCGGGAAAAAAAAAGAGCAAAAAAAAAAAAAAAACAAGTAATTCTTCAAATCTCGACACCCGACGTTAAAAGTCCATTCTGCCTTGCAAAGTTCTAAACTCACAGACATTGATTCCTATATTTGTAAAAAAAAAAATAAAAAAAAATGAAAGAAAGAAAAGAAGAAAGAACACAATGCTTGCCGAGAACAAATTGCAAATTCGATGTTATAACAATTATAAAACCAACACAGCTAAAGTTGCCGCTGAGTTTTTCGTAATGACCACACAAAAAAAAAAAAAAAACATAATCTCTCTGTTGCACCGAGTCTATTAAAGATCTTAATGAATCGCTTGTGCTTCCTTTTGGATCGCGGCACTGCTGTAAGGGTACAAAAATAACTTAATCTATCGGCTACGAAGGCTACGAAGAGGGGCGATTGTAAACGATAAAATATTTCCGCAAATCTCGAACACGAAAAATCGGCTAATTACTGCGGCCTTCGCTTATTGAACTTACGAAAAAAAAAAAAAAAAAAAACCAAAAAACAAGAGCGATAGAAAAAAAAAGTTCGTCACATTGCCTGTGGAAAAACAAAAAACAAACTCTTGCAACGGAGAGATCGGTTAAACTGGTCCAGAGATGTGAAAAACAACGAACTAGCAAAACAGAAGAAGTATAAAAGATAAAAGAACATTTTAACCCGGCATCTTAGCTAGCTTGCTAGCTCTATAGCGCAAACATTAAAACTTTGTCTCGCGATTAGGCCTAAAAAAACTGCGTTACAATATCAAACACCCTAATTCACGAAAAACACAAAAAAAAAAGAAGAAATAATAATAATAACAAGATAAAAGAACACTTTATGTAAATAATTGCCTACCTCTAAACTCTCTCGCACGTTGCTTTACCACAGCAACAATAACGATTTTAAAAAATTGAAAAAAAAAAAAAAATAAAAAAAAATCCTTGTCCGTCAGCCCTTAAAAATAAAAATTCTACCGGAACGAGCGAAACCGGAATTCGACCGGAAGTGGGTGAGAGCGAGAGATAGAGCTGTGGGGGCATTAAAGATGATACCGGAAGTCCTAAAAGGCGAAAGTGCAGTATATTCGTTTGAACTGTGGGAGTCAAACGAGAGCTGAAAAACTCCACGATGATATTGACACTCTATGTGGCGATTGTTAACAGTGTCAATATCTCCGATCGTTGGATATCCGATACTACGTACTTCTCATGCATGAGAATAAAAAAACAAATTTGAGAGAACGAGAATGAGAGAGTGAGTAATTGAGAAATAAGAATGGAGCAGGCATTCTGATGATAATGGGACTCAAAGCTTTGGGTAATAAACGAAACAAATGAATATTTCCGTGTTAAAGAGAGCATTAATTATTTCACAAGAATTTTCCATTTATTTATTCCCTTATTGTCCTTTATATTATATATTATTAAATTAATTAATATATAGCGATCACGAGTTTTCTGCGCATCCGTTGTCATGGATACGACGCATTTTCAACCAATTGTTGCTGCGCGCCGTCCGCCATGATAGTCCATGCCTCGCGCGCACTCGGTAAACTTCGTAACCCTTCGGTTCGGCTCTCGCATTCCACGCGGTCTCATTGTCGCGTTCAATCTCAATCCGCACATAATGTTTCGATTTTTTGACACAACTTATGTGAGATCTATAGAGCAATAGAGTTTCACCGCTCGAGGTCTCCGCGGGACTCGACTCGGTGTCGAAAAATAACTCGACGACTGTGAGAATTGCGTCAATTAGAAACTCGAGTGTATCGCACAATACGTAATAAATTTTAGTCTCGTTACTCCCGCGTATATGTACCGGGCATCGACGAAACGTTAAAAACAACTTTTATTCCTTATCACACATTCATCATCGATAAAGAAATATCAATAATATAGGAAATCTCACAACAAAGCGCGATTACAGATTCTACAAGTTTCGCGCATTCAAGTATCGTCTATAGACATCGAGTGTAGCGGCACTAGCGCCACTGAGTGTGTGGTAGAAATTCCGTGAACTCACACTGCATTCGAGTCCCGCGCGTTCGTCCGGACAGACTTATAATATTCGTTCGAGCAACACAATCGGAATGTTGATCGCGTTAATTCACGTATTAACAACAGAATTGAATAATTAAAAAATTAAATAATTAATAAAAATAAATAAAAGAAAAAAATTCACGAACGTTATCCTTGAAAAAATTGTCCTCGCAAGTGCGCTGATTGGTGGGAGGCGATATGAGAATTCGAGAAAAGAATCACCGCGGTATACACGAGCATGCGGCCCAGGTGGAGTGAAAGAAAACTCTGAGCCGAGCAGTGCTGCGCCATGCACGCTGTGCACCGGGCGACGTTCCCGGCTCGGTTACGTTCGGACGAGCTCGCGTACCTTCGCTCATCCAAGCGGTGGGGGAAGCCCAGTGTATCCGTGACGTCACATAATTAGAGTAAATACAAAGTAGTCTTGATGGGACAGTGGCGTGCGCCACACCGTGAGTCGCAGGTCCGCGCGCGTCAAATTCTAGCTATATATCGTTGTTTCTCTATCTCACGAATACATACGACACATAGGATACATAAATATATATATAAACATAAAAGTGACTAAAGTGCATGATTGAAAAAATAAAATTAAAAAAGAATATATAATAATAATAATAATAAAAAACTCGTGATACTCGTGGTTTAACGTACTCTTTAAAAATAAGTGTTGTTTACGATCTGTGGTGTGAGAGTGTGTTTTAATTAATAAAATATCTAGATGAGCGTGAAAGCTGTGTGTGACATTCGGGAACAAAAAAGATGGATAAAATAGAGGTGAGTTTTTTATTCAATTAATATATATCATAATTATAAATAATAGTGAAAAAAAAAAACCCAGAAATTTTTTATTTTTTTTTTGTTTATTCGTCGAGTCTTTCCTTTCGAAAATTTTCGTGGAAAAGTGACAGTGTTATGCAGACGTTGCTTACGAGTGTAGGCGGGAGGTGGGGGGAGGGGGGGGGGGGGCGCAAAGAGCCGGAAGGGGAAAAACTCTGATTGTGTAGTTAGACATCTGGCAACGAATAAAGTCGTGTGTATCTTCAACGAAGGATACGATTAGATGGACTGGTTATACTCTCTCACTCTGTTTCTCATACACTTCGTCACTCTCGCGCTTGCTTGCTCTTCGTATCCTCCCGGTCTCCCCCCTGACCTCCGCCTCTAGCCGGCTAACTTGCGCGCTCTTTATCCCCCTTGGTCTCTTGCATTCTGTTTATACCGCTTTCGCGCTCTCTCGCACTCTCGGTCCTTCCTCCCCCCCCCCTCTCCCCCTCAGCGACGAATCTCTTCTCTTCTGCTCAATGTTCTTCGTGACTTTTTTTTAATCTCCTTCTTCGTTCGCATTGTCAATTTGCGAGGATATTTATAGATGTGCCTTAACCCGATTTCGCACAATGGATACTTCGTATTGTTTTTAACAACAACTTTTCGTGATAATTAATATCGCGCTATTAATCAATTGATTTTTCCCGATCTTTCGACGATGATTGATAGCGAGACGCAGGCCGAGAGATAGCGTTTTAAAAAACATTGATTCGCGCCGCGGAGCACTTAAAAAAAAAAAATCTCAAATGTTTATTGCGATTGTTTTGGAACGAAAATGAAATAAATTGTTTATTGTCTCGGGTAGAAAATTGGAGACGCCGAGAGTGGATTTAATTCACGTTGGTGAGCTCGTCGAGACTATTACGTGGTAGCGGAGACAATGGCTTTCAAAATTTCAATGTATTCGAGGAGTTCGCTGTTAATATATATATATATACATATATATATTCTCGACTCGAGTACGCAATCATAGAACTGTTCCAGTTAGTCGGGAGAAACGAGCGTATTATTCAGATACTCTTTTCGCCTTTACAGTAGCTTCGTATACATACATATATGTATATATCTTCCTCATCGGTCCCTCCGCTTCATTAATCGTACGCCTCTTATCGAGTGTTTGTTTTGTTTCTGTAATGAATGACCCAAGTTCGATCTTTGAACAGAACGCATATGTATTGTCGACGCGACACAGTTGCACGTTCGCGCGAAATACGAATTGCAAATTTGGCTCTTTGGAAAAAATAAATAAATAAAAATAAAAGACGTATACCGGGGGGGAGGGGGGAGAAAAAATGCGAAGTGCGCAGTCGTCGGTGGATCGCTTGCTTGTTTATTCGCGAAAAATCGAGTAGATATAAGAGGGATAAAATACGTGAAATAGCGTTTTGTAAAAGTGAAAAAATTTCAACTCGATAGCGGTATGAGCCCCTTGAAGAGGCTCGTCGTGAGTCACGCCAAATTATTGGATCGCTACGTGGCTCTTTTTATATAGATATATATATATATATATATATATATATCCATTTTCTGGCCGCCTGCAAAGTGTCTATTTAGGCTGAGGCAAAAATATTTCTGTACTCTTTTGCTTTTGCTTCGCTCGGCTTCTCTGGCTTCGGCCCTTTCTGACGCTATTCCCCCTTTTTTCCCCTCCCTTCGAAGTTTTTTTTTTTTTTTTTTTTTTTTTTTTTTTTTTTTTTTCTATTCTTTTTTCCAACGGGTTCCAGGAATCGAACCAAATCATTTACGACTTTACTCTGCAACGGTGTACATTTAACGAATGTTATGCCATACCTTTTCATACGGTTAAACAACACGAAAAAAAAAAAAAAAAAAAATACACTGAAACGCATTCGTATCCTTTGGACTGTGATAGCCGATGCCTATTTCGTTTGAGAATCTCGTCACACTCGGCTTATCCATAAAATCGATGGTTAAGTTATCTCGTTACATTTGTAATTGTAATCTATAACTCGCGCCGCATGGATACATCGTGAAACATCGACCCGTCGCCGAAGCCGTAACATCGACGGCGACACGGATGGGGGGGGGGGGGATTAGCGTTAGTGGTAGTCGAGTGTACGTGAGAGCGCACGCATCGCTGCATCTCACGCACTTTCATCACCGTCGTCACAAATACACGCAGTTAAGAAGTTGTCTGTTCACTTCGTATCTCATTATTCAGCAAGACGTTTTTTTCTATTTTTTTTTTTTTTTTTTTTTTTTTTTTTTTTTTTTCCGATGTGTATCCAATAATCGTACGTGCGTGAGGCTGATATCCCCTCCGAGCCTTTCGCGAATTCGCTTACGACTCGGAGATTATTTTTTAACCGTTTCCTCGAAAACCTAACCTACTTTTTTTTTTATTTATTTGAATATTCGATTAGATTCGTCTGCAGTATCCTTGACGATAAAAAAAAAGTAATACTTTTTTTTTTTTATTAACGCCGAGAATATTTGATCGAATCTCGTAGTCGCCATTGTGATAGATTTTATTTCGAGGTTAAAGATAAAAAAAAAAGTCCGGGAGAAAAAAAGTAGTCGATCTTAATTGAATTTATTCTCGTACGAAATTGCATAGCGAGCTTGAAAAACAAGTGTCATTTGGTGTAGCGAAGCGAACGAGTGGAAAAGAGAGGGGGGGGGGGGGAGATTGAAGGTACGCGGGAGGGGGAAGCTGGAGGAGACCCGCGAGGGTTCAGTGGATTAACGAGAGTAAGAGAGAGAATATCACGAATGGAGTGCCGAGATAGTGTCGTACGGTGTCGCAGAGTGGGAAAGATAGTCGAGGATAGCACACGGTGCACGCAGCGCACACACCGAAACACTCGGAAACTACACGAAATCTAACACCGGCGAAAATATTTGATTCGGTCTGTACGTCATGCTAAAATTCTAATCGGCAAAATTAGTCGACGGGGGCGCGGGGACCGAAGGGACGGGGGAACGTCGGAGCGGTACAGTCGAACATGAAAGTATCGCTGACCGCGATTCCCGGTAGAAAAGTTATGAAACCAATAGCGGTCGAGCGTGGAATCGGCACGGTCGAACGGCTACGAGATCCCCTCGACGCTTCGTCACATTTTCTCATTAATCCTGCGATTTTATCGCCTCGTCAAACGAATTAATCGCGACATTAAAAAAAAAAAAATCATATTCATGTTTTTTTTTTTTTTCGTAATTACATTAAACGTACGTATAATTCTTTTCGAAGGTCATTGCGATAAATAGAAATAAATCTGAAAAAAAAAAAATAAATAAAAAAAAAAAAATTACGAATGTTTAATTTTAAAATCGTCGACTCTCCACAGCGATAATACTTTGTATAATTTCATTATTACGCTTTTATTCGAAATATAACAATATACTATTAACTTTGTTGATGGCAGAGACAAATCGTTAGCCACTAAACAACAGCAATTATCGTGATATTTATTCAGAGAGCGAATAAAAAATAACCTAAAAAACTGTTGCAATATGCAATTAAACGATTCAACGCGCGTTATATTTGAAACTTAGATGTGAGAGTTTTTTTTAATCGAATCGTAAATATGTTTTTCGAAATACGCAAATATTTCGTGTTTTTCATAAATATATTACTCGTTTCGTGTTTCGTGTATATCTTTGGTACGGTTTATATGTACGCATTAACAACGACGACGATGCGAAATACTGAAAATAATAATCAGTGAAACATACGCTTATCGCACGAACGGCCGTTACACGAGGGTTTTATACGTCTATATATATATATATATATGTATATATAGCGCACGACCATCGGTTGCACGTACGTCTCCGAGTTCCTGTGTAAGTTTTCTTGCCGCTGAACACACACATTCGCTACAACTGTCGCTAAAGTATCGAGTTATCGAGAGTTTCGAGTGGCTCAGTGGAAAACGAACGGAGCCGCTTCTCTTTTTTTCCTATATCATTATTTTTATTTTTTTCAATTGGCAGCACTGCTGAAAAATAACGATACTAATACGCGTAGAATACCAACGAGGAAGTAAGAAAAAAAAAAGGAGAGAAACGAAAAAAAAAAAAAAAAAAAAAAAAAATTATTATCGAACGGTCAACAAAGAATCACGAGCCAATGAGGTCGACTCTCTTCTTTCTCGGCGCGCATACGCCACATTATTAACGACCTTGAAACATTAGCATAACAACGAACCCGCGACGACGGCGACGACGATATGCAGATTTGTGTGTTCGGGACATTCGTTGATTAACATCTTTTTTTTCTTATCTCTCCTTTTTTTTTCGTAACTATAAATAAATATTACAGAAAACAAAGATACATGACGGAATGAGAAAAGAAAATTCGTTAGAATACACGAACGAACGAAAAATTCCGTTTTGTATTTAAGCATTTTTTTTTTTTTTTTTTTTTTTTCTGTCGATATCATTTTGTTTCGAAGTAGAAAAAAAAACATCGCGGGAATCAAGATGGCCTCTCGGCGAATGGTAGGGATATTATAAAGGGCAAAAGACTCCGCTCACAAAATCGTGGAAATCGGGTTTTTGTCCGGTTATAACTTTAAAACCATTCGTTGAACCTGCCACGTGTTTTTCATTTGGGATTCTCTCTCTTACCCTTCGTCCCTTCGACGCGACGAAGGTAAACCATAAACGCTGTTATTATCCTCCTCTCATTCCTGTAGGGTCGCTCGTTCCCCCACCATTGGCGCGCTAACCTCTCGCGCACACTGGCGCTCCCGTGAATACCTATACACACGAGAATACGCAGAGAGACCAGCGGGGGAACACGTACATTCCATACGTAGAGTTTTCGTTCTACACGCCACATCGAATCGTTAAATTCGTTCACTCTCTACTCTTTATCGTTTCCTCTATTTCCATCGTCGCTGCTCTTCTCATCCTTTTCCTCGCGGACTCTCACGCTTTATGTAACTTTCTCTTTCGATTCGTTTACCATATGACTCCAACGTTTTGTCAGCGTATATACGTACATTACGTGTGTATATACAATATATATCGCGAATTCACGTTATACTGATAGCTTTGCCTTACCCCCCCTCCCTTTACATTGATGCGTCACTCTCAGTGATTGCACAATCCCCGCAACTAGACGCTCCATTACCGTTCGACGCAATAATTAATAATCTCTCGTGATCGATTTTAATAAGCGTTTTTTCGTGTTAAAACTCACGAGCGCCATTTTGTCGGTTATTTGAAACGCATTACATTAATTTTTCAGTTGTTGCACTTTTTTTTTTTTTATCTCAATGCTGTCGCGATGTATATGCGAGTTTATTTATGATTCGGTTATTTTCGACGGAGGATAGTCCCGATTTGCTGTTTGCGTGTACTTAGCGATAAATATAAATGTTGTTACGAAAAAAAAAAAAAAAAAAAAAAAACAGGAAAATTTAAATTACACAAATGGCTGAATTCAGTAAGCAAATAGATCGAAAATTGCGATAATACGCAGCATGAGACTGTTAGTTCGTGTCTCGTGGCAGTATTTCGGTTTGTGTGGGATGTGTGCATTGGCTGCGAAGTAATAGGGACATTTATCTTACTCGGTAGTTTCACCAATGACCAACGGGCTATTTCCCACTGTCGAGTTTCGTGCCTCTTGTTCATTAGCAAAAATATTATCATTTGTAATTCGAATTAAAAATTTTTTTTTTATTTTTTTTTTATAAACGCCGCGCTACATCGGAGTTATTTAATTACACCATTCAATTAAAAAAGAAACTTTTTTCGTGCAATTTTTATCGAAATCATTCGTATGAATAATTTGTTTTTAATTTAAATTAATAATAACAATAATTATAAATCTATGCAATAAAAAAAAATTAATTTGAAACAAAAACAGATTCCGATATCGAATTTAAGTAAATTTTAATTTATTAAAAATCATTAAATTATTATTATTATTAAATTATTTTTCAATTTTCTTTTTTAATAAAAATAAATTTACATAAAAACGAAAAAACATTTTCGATATTGAATATTTCGTTTATATATCTTCGCGCGTTTTCCGCTTCTCACTTTGCATGCTTCCGTTCATCGAGCATTTTGTACTCTGCGAGACACCGATATATTCACTCGGGATACACGCCAAGGCTCTCTTAAGCCGCGTTACTTATTAGCCTCCGCAAGAGAGAGAGAGAGAGAGAGAGAGAGAGAGTACCGAGTCTACTCGCACAAGTCCCACCGGATAGTAACCGCAGGCAAAGCATCTATTCAATTTATCAAACGCATCGCTTCCCATAGGCGCTAACTGATGTATACAACGATTATCTTTATACGAAGTTATTGTTTTTTTTTTTTTTTCGAAATTCTATTCGATGCAGTGAATAGGAAACGATGATAATGCGCGTTGACAAAAGAATTTCAATAAGGTGTTACAATATCGGGAAAATCGGCTTTTCACTTTTTCTCTCTTTGAATCCTTCCCCCTCCCCTCCCCCCTCCTCTCCTCTCCTCTCTCCACCGCGCGTGGAAAATACATTCGTCGCATTTACCCCGATCGCTCGAGCGACAATTTCTCCACGTCCTCGAGCGGAGACTCCGTAGCACGCGTCGTTCCGGGAAATCACGGATATCAATTCGATTCGGTTCGTTTCATCCTCGTACGCCCTCTACCATGTGTTGGCTTCGCGCTACGTACACGTAGGTGTGCCTTCATTCTCGCGCATGTTGGTATTTGTAACCGTTGTGTGCCTCGAAGCAGCGGGGAATCTCCAACACCGATACGATCGACGCTCGGAAGAAACGCGGACAAAGCTCGACGTCTAACGTACGATAGACAGAGACATTCGTTTTTCTTGCTATGGATCGTAAAAAGAAAACTGAGAGGTCGGACGAAAAATTTAGTATACCTCGTTTCACGTTAGTTCGCGCGACGAAATTTCATTCTCGGAACAAAGCGACCGTTCAATTTTTTTTTTTTTTCATTTCTTTTCTTTTCGAAACAAAAATACATTTTTCGAAGTAATAAAAAACAACGAGATTGCGGTCAAAGGTCGAACAAGGGCGATACGAAAAGAGGAGAACAAATTTTTATGGCGCTCGAGCCGAGCGTACGATGAATAGCAAACAAATACGAATATCACTTATTTTGAGGTTAAGTTTATTTTAGTACGAAAAAATACGTTCGCGTATAGAGACAATAATACGCGCGTAACTATCGTCGTTTTTACTCCGATCTCGGAATTTTTTATTCATAGCTCTACGCAGGCATCCCGTGGATGAGAAACTATAATACCGTCGAATTATCTCGCGTTCGATGTAAAAAAAAAAAATATCTCTTCAATTCGCCGATAATAAAATAAACATAGATAACGCGATACTCATTAAGTCCAATCGAAAAAAAAAAAAAAACTTCGCCGAGCAAACATTTCATCGAGTGGAGAATGATGCAAAAAAAAAGAAGCTAAGCGTGAATACGATTGCATCGAGAGGAAAACGAGTCTGCGAGACAGAGACGGAAATCAGCGAATCGTCGTGTGTTTATAACGCGATGGCTGACTGATACGAGGCATTTAAGTTACGTGGAGAGTGCGCGAGCGCCGTTGAGACTCCGGCAAAAGTCTTGTCGCTCGAGAGAACTTCAATTCACGGGGGTTACGCGGGGAGGGAGGGCGGGGATATCTCGAATCTTTATATGAGACGGTGGGTTGGGGAACTCTTCAGAAACGTGTTAGTAAAATAAACCATTTACCGACAGAGAACTCTTAGATTCTTTGCGAAATAAAAAAGAAAATCAATGAGAACCCAATGACCGGAAATCCCTCTCATTATATGATATCCTATGAAATGAATTACATACGCGTCAGTACTATCGACGATAAAAGAAAAAAACCAATAATTAGCCTTTTTTCAATCTTTATTATTATTATTTTTTCATTATCTCGTTTTCATCGACACGAAGAGAAAATGAACGAGAAGCAAAAATTAAAGCAAACATCGATGATTCGATTGCATAGAATTGAACGCAGACGATTAATTGATAACGGCGATTCGCGAATTTTTTTTTTTTTTTTTTTTTTTTTTTTTTTTTTTCACGCACCGCAAAGGTGAAGTTCATCGATGCGAGAATACGAATTATAAATTCTACGCGAATAATCGTCGATGCCACCTACGATAATCGTGACGGGGATTCTCGAGTTGTCCGACCGAAGCAAACATTGAAAATGTGTACAGAGGCAATTTCTGAGTTGACGAGGATACAGAGAGTACGAAGAGTATAACGGAGGGGAGGAAAGGTCGTCTGGATAGTCGGGGATTTTGAGTTTCTCTCGTCGTCGTCACTGTATCGCGGTGGTACTCGGGGTATTGGTGTGTAGTAGTTGCGCGAGGGTTTGCCGGATCTCCTCGAACGAGGGAGTTACTGTGTACAGCCCAACGGGGAGCGTTAAGCGGAGGGTGGAAAATCCGATATATAGAGAAGGAGGCGACAAAAGTTTACACAGACTTCTGATGTAATTACAGGCGGGCAATTGGACAAATGGAAAACACATTCTACGATTAAACTCGTTTTTTCGGAGTTATTAAAAAATTAAATCGAAGGAATTAAATTTTTTTTTTTTAAATAATTAATCTCTCGTAAAAATTATTTTTTCATTTAATGGCAATTATATCGCAAATTACATTATAATATTCGGGCAAAATAAAAATTTAAACAGTTCGAAACTAACAGATAAGCCGCCGCAGTTATTTTTACAGCGTTCGCACAGCAGGTGTCACTAAAGTACCGTTATCGAATTATCTCCGTCGGAACAGCAGTAGAACGATTCACTGGCCTCTGCTCTTATGTCTTCCGCGCTCACTGATGTATGTGTCTGTCTCCGTCTCTCTGTGTCTGTGTGTTAATAAATTTTCAACGCTTGTTTACGCGCTCGCGAGCGCGCGGCGCACCCGGACAACTGAACTTCCGGTGCTCGCCAAGGCGCTCCTCTCTCTGCTCTTCTCGTAATATAAATCCGCCTGTACATCCACACTGCTCTCCATCGTTCTCATTCCCTACTGGAATCGTTTTTTTTTTTTTTTTTTTTTCCTTTTTTTTTCTTCTTCCTCGGCACTCTTTTCTCTACTCTAATCCTTTTGTCTGCTTTTTATTCTCTTCTCATTCGCCTTTTATGCGCGAAAGGGTTTCACCTGGCGAATCAAAATTCCTTGTGCGGCCACTTTTTTTTTTTTTTCTTTTTTTTTTTTTAATTTCCTCGTAAAATTTCGCAAAATTTTTACAAATCTTCGTTGAATCTAGAAAATCCCTGAATGAATAGCGGTTTCTTACGCTTGTATTTAAATAACTTGAACGCTATGAGGAAATGATTTCGTAGCCTCGTAGCAAATAACATGCAAATTTTTTGCCATCAGTTTTTCAATCTTTCTTACAATTTTTTATCTTTTATTAGATCTTTGATAATCGTATCAAATGTTCGTATTTAATGGCGTTTTTGAATATTCAATATTCCGTTAAAACTG
Source organism: Buathra laborator (assembly GCA_934046635.1). Lineage (NCBI taxonomy): Eukaryota > Metazoa > Arthropoda > Insecta > Hymenoptera > Ichneumonidae > Buathra > Buathra laborator. Next base: position 18,455,449 of record OW203893.1, on the reverse strand, counting down.
AAGTTTCAACGGCCAGTTGGTATCCTACACACAACTCTTTGCAAACGATCGTCGCAAACGATCAAAGGCCGACGCTGCAAATTTCTTCGAAACTCCAATACGCCAATGTTCTATCACATGTTTTTTTTTTTTTTTGTTTTCTAAATCATTTTATCGATACCTCGCGATCGTAAAGGTTATTTTTAGAAATTAGAGAAATTTTCAATTTATGAACTGAGGTCACGAAGAGCACAAGCATCGTACGCGCTGTAAGCGTATGCTAAATTTATTCTATCGTGAGTTCAAAACCGGTGCGAGCAGAAACTAACACTTGAGAAATAGTAATTTTTTTTTTTTTTTTTTTTTTTTTTTTCTTTCGATATTTGTAGATTTTTTTTTTTTTTCATTCAGATAAATGTGTTAATCAAATTCCGTACTATAACACACCCAGTACTTCGCGCAATAGAGTTCGTGTTACAAAAAATTTACGTTTTTTTTTTTTTTTTTTTTTTTTTTTCTTGTTTACGTGAATAGATAAATTGAGTCTGTATATAGCTTAGAGATAAGCGAAGACATTATCTACGCTGGTGTGCACGCTGCTGCTTTGACTTCGGGTCGAGATATCTCGCGCGCACTGCGTCTCTTTTTTTTTACAACTTCTCTTTTCTTTCTTTTTTTTTTTGTTCGTTTCATTTCTTTTCATTCTCTCGTTGGCCTCTCTTGCGCTCGTCTCCACCCCTTTTTTTTTCCCTCATTCCACGCTTACAACTCGAGAAGTTTTTGAGGCAATCGGGATTTGCTGCAGCAGGCAGAGGGACCCTTTCATCCATATGGTTGGAATGAAAACTTTTTCATGGTCTCTTCCCTTCCTCTCTATCCCCCCCGTTCGCCCTTCTCTCTTTCTCCCTTTCGCATACTCCCATCGATTCTCGCACTCGCGTACACTGCTCCCGCATCACGTGCACGTGCATAAAACAACGCGAAGTATTAAAAAAAAAAAAAAAAAAGAAAAAAAAAAATCGTTTCACCCGCACGTGCCTCGCGATACGAGAATTATCATTGCGCACGAGTTAAATTAGAATCAAGTATTGCACGCAATTATTTTAATTGCACCGATCGTTCGAGTCTCGAGTTTTTCGGATTTTTGAGAATTTTTTTTGACCCAATAACAACGCGGATGAGAATCGGCCGATGTGTACATCGAGAAATTCACGAGATTCTCGACTTTACCGGGGGGGTCAGTCTCGGAGCGACTACGCGAAAGTGAGTCACGGCCTGCCGATTGTAGAAATAAATTTCACTTCAAAGCGCAACTAACGACGGCATAAATAATCGGTACATTAACGCGTAAACCTGAGTTTCGTTAGTTTTTCATTTCGAACGATACATAAACATTGTAATAACAATTTACAGGAGGTATTTTGTTAGATTGAAAATCATAATTATCGCGCGATTCAACGTCTCTCGCGACGTGTTATTTATCGCGATTGTGTGTACTGTAAGAGAAATAAATATACGATTATTCGCAAATGCTGGAGCATTTAAAAGTTGAAAATGACCTCGCGACGAGTCTCTTTTAAGTCAGATCTTTCGAACGATTCTTCGGCGTCCGGTTGGCACTAACACGGGTGTTCGCGCTCACGCGCGCGCGCGTCTATATATATATATATATCGCGTCACGGACGTTTATCCCACGAGTGTCCGAATCTTTATTGGCAATAAAAAAAAGACAGAGCTGCTGCTGCTGCTGCTGCTGCTTCGGTAAAAGGCAAGAAAAAGAGTCGAGTAACGAAAACCTTTCCGCGGGAATAATAACGATAATGACCCTAAGGCTCTGGATAATAATAACCTCTCTGGCGCAGTCGACGACGGGGAAAGGGATACGTCAGACCTTTTTGTCGAGAAACGCGTCGACCGGGTGGAAATTGTGAGAGAGACGGATGCGAGAATAGGGGGGTAGAAAACGACGGCGACAAAGTCGACGACAGTATAGTACAGCGATGCAGCGAGTGGGGCGTCCCGACGCCCCGAGGGGGCGAAAGGCGTACTGACTTTCCTGCCAGAAAACGAAAGCCGGAAAGCTCCAGCTTTTTTTTTTTTTTTTTTTTTTTTTTCTTTCGGACTTTATTTCAACGACACGGGCATAAAATACTTTCAAACGAAATATCCCGAATGTCTGGAATAAAAAAATAAACGAAAAAACGTTTTTTTCAATTTAAAAAAAAAAGTATTTTCGACGATAAAATGATTTCTTTCGTTTCATTACAAAACGTATTTCGAGTTTTCAACTTTACTGGTGGAATTAAAGAATCATAATTTGCTATGACGATTTTCAGTTTCATTTAAACAGCAAGCGATGAATAAGTAATCAGTTTTTTTTTTTTTTTCATTTTCGAGAAATATTTATGTCATTAAAAAAAAAAACGATAAATAACATTTTTTTTTTGTTTCCCGACGAAACGTATTTTTCTTAAATCCCTAACTATCGCCGTGAAAAAATGACAATTTATTATGATTTTTTAATTCGACCCGAACGGTGGAGCGTAAAATATCGAAATCTCAATGACGAAAAATAATTTTTTTTATTTTCGATAAATACGTATTTAATAAAAAAAATGCATCCTAATTTAAGTTTCGTCGACGATATCTTTTTTTTTTCTAAACCCGTAACTCATACAGCCGGCATTGACAAATTACAATTTATTATGATGATTTTTAATTCGAAGCAAATAGTAGGCTATTAAAGAACTGTAATGATAGCGAACAACCGGTTTGTCGAGTGTACATACGTATATAGAATTTATGAAATTTTCACTTAAAAATAAAATCGAGAAACGCGGTATCGTTCTTTGTCGAATAAGTCCCTCGAGTTGTGTTGCAGCAGCCACGAGAGTGAGACACTCGAAGAAATACCTAAATAATATCTTTAAATGGCCGTAAGTGCTTTGTTGGGTGTTCAGCTGACGAGTCAAGTGTATCTATCCACGAAGTTGACTCGTTTCGTCGTGTGCGTACGTTTACTTGCGATCTCTTCGAGCGAACGAGTGTACACAACCATCGTACCTGTGTATATGACTTTATCTATGTTTATGCGCGACTCCGGTATGTTCCCGCGCACAGAGTTTGTGTGCGCGTCGTGTCTCTCCTGCTGATTCGCTCACAACCGAGTGAGAGGGGCTCTGAAAAAAAGAGCGAGACGGGGAAAGGTTCGATGTGTGTGCGCGCGTTCGCCGGGGGTTTAAAGGTACGTTCACAAGCGGAAGGGGGCATTTTACTACGCGAACAATAGTCGTTTATCGATTCTTTCGACAGTCTTCGCATTACAGAAAAAAGTGAGATAAATAAAAAAAAGAAAGAAAAAAAAAAAAAAAAAAAAAATTACTACACAGTCCGAGGTCTCGTCGTCAAACGACGTTTCAAGTTATAAAAGTCGAGATCTGTAAGCCGATAAAGAACAACATAAAAAAAATACAAACTTGAGTTCGAAAAAAATAACAGTTAATCGATAAAAATAATGTTCGATAATTTTTATACATTCAATATGGTCCCACGATATTTTCGTTTAAAAATGAAAAAAATATATATATGTGTACATATTTTCAATATTATTTCGTGAAACGTCCTCGAACTTGCGAAACACGTACGCCAATGCTCTCCGATCACTTCGCAATCTCTCGAATGATTCATCCGGCATGAAGACTTCGATACTGTTATTTCAAGCGACCCAACATTTTTCGTGATATAAAAATTATCGAAAATGAAAAAAAAAATGTATAATGATTTTATTGACTTTCGTAAAAGAATTATTAATGGCTGAAAGTTGGGTAAAATGTCGTTCGCAATTTCCGGGGAATGACACGCATTAATTATAATTGGTGGGAATATTGCTAATTGTAATTGCAGCGATCTTTCATTGCGACAGTGGAATATTATTAGAAAATGTTGAATCGATATGATATTTTGAGAATTAATTGGCGGAATTGAAAAAAAAAATAAAAAATAAAAAAAATACATCGAAACGCGAACGTGCTATCAATTGCAAACTATTGCGCGAAGAGGGGTGCAGCGGTGAATGCAGCTGCCACACGAAACGCGATTAACGCTATAAATATACACGGGACGAAGCGATGGCAACGGTTTGGCTCGTCGAGAAAATCTTAGCAACGACTGTACCCTTAAAACATTGGAAATAGTTATGGCAGCGGTGCTCATTCTCGCGTGTGCGTGTTCGCCGAGCGAATGCTTAGCTCAGTCGGACGAGCGGGCGGACGAGCGCGCGCGCGCGCTCACCCGGCCATTTATCGATTCAATTATGTAACCCGACTCGATTAGTTGGTATACCGTGCAAAACGTTATTCGGCTGAGCAATTCAATCGAGACGCCAATCAAAAGGACTTTCACACGATTCGATTAAATTTAACACTCTTTTTTATTTTATTTTTTCCGTTGTCCCGAAACTCACGTATTTCTGAAAGGATTCATCGACGCAATGTTGGAACACTCGGCTGGAATCGATTTAACTCGGCGAAAAAAATTATTATCTCTCATAGACGTCGACGAATGAAAAAAAAAGAAAAAAAAAAATTCAAGTAAATTTTTCATCGAGAAAAATGTAACGCGATTTTTATCGTAAAAGAATTTTTCCAGCTCCGCGGAATTTCACATAGATGAAATCCGTTGAATTTCAAATGCCCGGTAAATAAAGCAAGAGGCGTAGTGGGCAAACTCGCTGCAAAGCATCGCGCGCCTTAGACGCGTGTACAGTCAACTCGAGAACCACGAGGTCGAACGATTTTATCTTTCTCTCCTATACTCGTTCGGCGTCCGTAACTCGCGCGAATTCGTCGAGTGGATGAAAAACTTGGTGACCGTTCTGTACGCGCTTCGCCGAGTATTCTCGAGTGTTTCGTTAATCATAGCCTTCCTGTTTCCCTCTTTTTTTTTTATATTTCTTTGTCTCTTCTTCTACTTTTCCGTCTCAATAACGTGGAACGTTTGAAAAAAATACTATCAGCACTGTTATAAAGAAAATGTATGTTTTGAGATACAATTAGGATTTACATATTAAATTATTATTATTTTTTTTTAATCGAATTTAGATGGAAGTTTTAGTAGTGTTTTACAACTTTTCCGGCTAAAGAAACCGGGTGAGTGACGCACTAATGCGCCTTGTCCTTGAAAACTATACGTTAACTCTACAATTAGATGAGTGGAGTCGTCTTCTGCGTGTACAGAGCGATTCAAAATCACAGACGTTATTTAAAAGATTTAATTAATTTTTGTTTTTATACATTAACAAAAAATATTCGGGTGAAAATATTAATATTAATTATGATAAACTTTATGGCTGATTAATTAAACTCGGAACAGACATTAGGCGTAAAAAAAATTATTTTTCGTCGACATATAAAAATTTACGATCGGTAATAAATATTGATATTTCATTATTTGATTGTCTCAACGACACATCGACCTTGCGTCGCCGGTGTGACGATAAATCGGTCCGATAAAGCATCGATAACGAATTTAATAACAAAACGACAAATGCCAGTCACGTGAACGCGCGACTCCGACTGTTGTTTGAACGTTACACGCGCGCGCAGATTACTAATGATGATATTTCCCACCGATTTCACACATTGTTTTTATTATTATTTTTCTTTGTTAGTAGTCAATTGCAGACGCGTCTATGAGATTGGATTAACAAAATGTCGCAATTGTCCATAAATAACATGACGTAAAGACGTCTCTATATCAGCGTATCATATTCTCGTATTGTGCGGCGTGTAGTAAGAAAATCTTGAAGGGTGCAGCATATATTCTTCGTAACGCTTGCTATACATAAATTCTTACGTCACAATTCTTTATTCGAAGAACGAGGAAAACATTGAAGGTTTCTCTTGTCCACCGTTCGATCGTTTTTATCGATACATTCTTCGAGGTGATATTTGTTTTTTGGCAGCTATGAGCCTCGAACTATTCTTAGTACCGATTGCAACCGATTTCAATTGATTGTAACCGATTTTAATGGGTTTTAACCGATTACCGATTTTAATAGATTTTAACCGATTTTAACTACTTTTAACCGATTTCAATAAGTTTTAACCGATTTTAACCACTTTTAACCGATTTCAATAAGTTTTAACCGATTTTAACCACTTTTAACCGATTTCAATAAGTTTTAACCGATTTTAATCACTTTTAACCGATTTCAATAAGTTTTAACCGATTTGAATAAGTTTTAACCACTTTTAACCGATTTTAACCAATTTAAACCGATTTTAATAGTTTTTAACTCATTTAAATTCTTCAAGGTGATTTTTTTAAACTATTCTTAGTACCGATGTAAACCGGTTTTAACCGATTTCAACCGATTTCAACCGATTTCAACCGATCTTACCGATTTTAATTGAGAAAAAGAACCGAAACTACGACCAAGTGATACATGAACTCTTGAGACGAATTTAAACAACAATAAAAAAATGTTAAATGGACGTTAATGTTTAACGTTATTATCATCGATGTTTGCAGTTGTTGGGCGGTGCCTGCTTCAGCCACGGCCCTTACACGTTCTACAAGGCCGTGCGAATCGGTAATGGACGTGTTCTGCGACTCGGTAGTTTTTTCTTAACAAAACTGTGGACCGACGCCGATCTCGTGAGCATCGGTGAACTACAGCTGCTTTGGCTCGATAGTCGAGGCTCCAATCAGCCATTGGCATCGTTGCGTCTATACTTCCTGCCGGAGAACACACCCGAAGGCCGTAGGAATACTCACGGCGAGGTAAGTTTATCGTTTAATTAAATTCAACGCATAAACTTTTCATTTAATATAATATCATTCGCTCGTATTTCCGTGCGGGTAAAATCCCGAAGAAAATGTAAAAGTTATGTTGTTTTCTCTACGCACATACGCTACGCGAATGAAAATCGAAATGGAAATTATTATTGAACTCAGCTTCCGTGATTCGAATGCAAAAGGGCTTAAAGGTAGCGTAGGGGGGGATTCGGGACGTTGCGAACGGCGTAGGTACGGACAGAGTGCCACGAGGGGTTGAAATATAGAGGTCGAGGGAGCGTAAGGGAAGCGGGATAAATTCATATAGGAGAAAGAGGGCGATACCGCTGGTAAATGTGTTCCCGGAGGAAAAGAGACCGAACGATATCCGAAACTGACGAAATCTTGCGAGGGTGAGAGCGCACTATAGAATGTGAAGGGGGCGTTGGAAGAAAAAATGATGACTAAAAATTCCCTCCTGTTCTCTCGTACTTATACGATCGCAGTTGTAGGGACTCTCAGCCTACCAGAGACATTGTCAATTATCTCACACTACGCACCAACTTTCATCCGCGAGTAATTCCCGACCGGAGGCTTACCCCCCTCCTCCCCCTCCTCCCTCTCTCCTCCGAACGTGATTCTTCGAATCTTCGTACAAACTGATACAAACTCTGACATCTCGTCACGACGAAATTTCTCTTCGCGTCTTCTTTCACTTTCTTAAATTCCCATCTCAATTTTTTTTTTTTTTTTTTTTTTTTTTTTTTTTTACTACTCACACTCATTGCAGTAAGGCACAATAATATTCGCGAATCTGCGTGTGTAAAACTCGTGCACCATCGGGACGAGATTGGTTTGCACGCAACTGACGCCATTAACACCGGTGCACCATTATATGTGTATATATATATATCTGCAGCGGGATTCACACTGTACCGGAATACTAATGCACAATAAATTATAAGGTTGTCTTATAATTTTTTGTGGTTTTTTTTTTCTCTATGATTTACGAATTTTTTTTTTTTCGGAGTCTCATTATTTTTTTTTTTTTTCGGAGTAAAATGAGCTCATCATTTTTTTTCGGGCGAAAAATCATATTTGAGTTTTTTTACGCTGATCAAAATTTTGCTGAGACGTAAATTGCATTTTTTTTTTTTTTTTTCAAATTTACCGCTGCTTACGGAACGTATGAATTTTAAATGTAAATTGAATTTTTCTAACTATTCCGAGCGATAATGGGAAACACGATCGATACAGTATAGCGTGTAATGAAGGAAGACTCGATTCGTGGAAAAATTATAGTTTCTCGGTAGTCGATCGCTCCGAATTAATTAAACAAGTAACATTAGTCACGATCGCGCTGTATCTTACGATAACGCGAATATAACATCGAGCGAATTAAACGGATATATTTTCGCTTGCACCGATTTTATCGAGCGGGATAACGCGGCTAATCGCACTTGAAGTCGCGCGAGAGATAACACTGGCGGGTGCGGTTGCGCACGTATAGCTATATAATGCTGCCGAAGACCGCGTATATAATATATATGTATATATAAACACGTATATGTATATAATGGGATAAAAAGAGCGCAGAGGAGAGGAGCAGCAGCAGCAGCAGCATCGACGGCGGCGGTTGCATTTACCCGAAGGGCACAATTTCGATTTGCTCGCCAGACTCGTACCCGCGGAACCCGAAGAGCATTTGCGTATTAGGTATATACGGGGTAAAATATAGCGATGAGTATCGATGAAAACGGCTTTCGCACCGACATACGCGCGCGCTTCGTTGGCGAGTATGTAAAACTATGAACTTGCAACTAACTACTGGTGTATCGCTCCATCTATGTAATTGCACGTTCGCGCTGTAATATAAATATTAATGGAATTCCGTATTTCTTCGTACATTGAAATTTCCTAATCGTCAAATAACAATAATAATAAGGTTAACATTGATTATAAACAAAAAGTATTACGCGCATTTTGCGAATTTCGAACCGAGCGATAGAAATAATTCACAAGGTCAGTTACTCTTTTATTTTAATATTAAACTATAAACGATCGAATTAATGCTAAAGGGTTAATTGTGATCGTAGAAAATTTATTTATACAATTATAATAAAAGGAATAAGTGGGTGAGCGAAACTCTCGCTAAGTGAGAATATAATAGCTAATTAGTGTTCATTGTTCGAAGAAATTTAGTCGAACGAGGAATCTGTAGCCAATTATCCCTGTAATTGACCCATTTTCCATCGATCTATTGTTGCGAAGATTTTTTTTTTTTTTTTTTTTTTTTTTTTTTTTTTCAGTGCGTAACAATACGCGCGATGTGTGAAAAAAAAAATGAATGTCTCGCTAAAGTTCGCGTACCAATTTCAATTTTATCGACGACGCCACGATGCGGTATAATTATAACAATTATTTTCGTCGGCAGCGCCGCGATACCCTCACCGTTTCACGTCCCTCATTCTGCACGTTCACTGTAGTGCGCGCGGGCCGTTTCAAGGTTCTAAATAAACCACGCGTGGAATTCGCATCGCGGAGCGCTATAGCGTGTAGTCGAGTATGCAGAAAACTCGAATCGGCACGGGTTGAACGCACCCGAAGAAAACACGAACGAATGTGGGGCTTCTCTTTACTTCCATTTATCGCATCTCCATGCTAATAGTATTACATTCTGCTGCTATATTCGTTGAAAATATGGTTTTTTTTTTTTTTTTTTTTTTTTTCCACAATAGATGAGTCAACGCTATCTGAATTCCGAGTAAAAATTTAATTTATACGAATATAGTAGTTGTCTCTTTTCCCGTAGTTTATTCCATGAAAATTGCCCGCCCGTTTGAATTCTTAACCCGGAAAAAAGAGGAATGAAAAAGGAAAAAAAAAAAAAAAAAAAGTGCTCGCGGAAGAATTATTGTCATCGTCGTCGCTCGCGCGTTGTCTCGCTCTCTCCAACGCGTATTGAAGTTTTGCTGACACGGAGAGAGGTCTCTGCGACGCGATGGAACAAACTAATTGTAAAAAACAAACTTGGCTCGCTAGTTGGATTTTCTCTATAAACGATGTCATTCAATCAAAACTGTTTGCTCGTGTCTATTGAGTTTTTTTTTTTTTTTTTTTTTTTTTCTTTTTGGTATTACAACGAATTTCACGAGTTTCAAAATGTTGTTATCGTGTTTTCTTTTTTTTTGTGGGGCTTTTTTTTTTTTTAATTTTTTCATCGTAATGTTTCACGAAAATAGGAAAATGGATATCTTGTGGATATTGAATAGCGTAGATAGCGTTCGGGTTCATGATTTTTTTATAGTACTATTTGCAGACTTTCATCCCTCTCCGTTTGCCTCTCTCTCCCTCCGCTCTCGCCGAAGCGTATTAAAATGAAATATCGGAACGTCCGTTTGGTTTAACCGGCGCACCGGATATCGACTCTCCATTTCCTCTCTCGCGTCTCTTCCACCGCTAACTCGTTTCTACCCAATCGATCTATATACAATATTCTCTATCGCTCTCTCTTGCGTTCGCTTTCGGTTCTTTCTACGTGAAAGCATCGAACGTTTCAACCGCAAGAGTTTACGCATTCATCACATCCGGTGTGCGGCGGTTGTCAATATATTTTTCCGCGTTTTATAATGCGTATAAGTTTTTTTTTTTTTTCTCTACCCTATCAATCTCCGATTGAGCGATGATTGACGCTGTAACCACCCGTCGTTACTCATCCGACGAGCCAACGATCGGTTAATAAATCAATTCATTACAATGCTTTTATTATTTTTATTTTTTACGCGCCGTCAATTGATTATCAATCGATTGATAAATCAATAAATAATTCAGCTAACAAGTCATATAGAGTTATGTAATTTTTATTTAATATGTATCGATTTATATATAAATAACTCCCAAACGATACAGATATATCCGCGAAACGTTCTTCATATTAAATTAAATACATCAATTAAATTCTCGACGAGCCTCAACGCGGGAGTCCCTCGAGTCGGATGCTACGACAGAAATTTTCAGGTTATAATCGCTCTCCCGTCGCCGGTTTGTTTCTCTCTCCGTTTTTCCGTCCTTATTTACTAATTTTTTAAAAAACTTTTTGCTTTTTTTATAACTCTCCGTCTCTCGAACGGCTCGTATCTCACCGCTGCAGTCTATTGCCGAGGCTCGACAAACGCATAACTCGTTTCATACAAAGTGCAATACACGTGTGCAGTTAGTCGTTCGCACTGCGTTTTACGAGTTGGTTTTTTATTACGCAACTCATATAACGCGGTCGCGCGGCATTGTAATGGTCCGTATATACGGGGGACTGCCTCACGAATACGTCGATTAATGCTCCGATAATAACGTGGAATTTACGCGTCTGTTTGTGTTTTTTTTTGTTTTCCTTTTTTTTGTTTTTTTTTTTATCTATTCTTGTAGCAAAATTACATTTTTCGATGATTTCTCTCGGGTTTTAAATTTCGGAGCGGAGACAATATGACGTCAATGGTTTGTCATATCTCGTTATTATTATCGCCGGGAAGTTGCCCGGGCCACTGATGGGAGGTGCTCACTCTCCGGTTAGCGTGGCGACACGTATCGATCATCTTTCGAAGCGATATAATACCTTCGGGTTCCCGCTATCGTAAATACGTCCGTCCCGATTTTCTATTTTATCGTAAAAACAATTTTTTTTTTTTTTTCGTTTTTTTTTTTTTTTTTTTTTTTCTTTTCCATTATAGTTGTTATACATTCATAACGGCTCATGTCGTTTTATATTTATTGCATATCTCGTTTGGGTTTACGGTTTCGATGTTGCGACGTAAAATCAATTTGGCATTTTATGAACATTTCGGCACTATCGTTAAAACGCGGCAGTCGACTCTCTCTCTCTCTCTCTTTCGCTCAATCATTCAATATACATGTAGATATGTGTGTATATAACTATATATATATGTATCAATATTTTTAGTAGGGTATATAGATTGCATTTCCTTCGCGTTCCGGCGTCAACATCGTTTCATCAAAATTCTATCAATTTCCTGCGAGTTGAATTGCATTCCAAATTTAATACTGCTTTTCCCCCGAGCGACAGTGTGTGCGTTCCATTTTCGAGTATCAAATCAACGTGGAAACGAATAATGGTATTACGTTGAGTGCTTCGAAAAAGAGGGCTGTAATATTCGATTTATTTTTAGTGACAATAGCCAATGCCTGAACGTTCGTACGAATCATATATATACAAGTTTCGCATAAGCACCATTTTCTTTTATAACTTTCACTCACTTCGCTTGACGATCTCAATTTATCGAAGAAATTTATAGACCGATTTAATCGGAATTTAGTACGCGAGCGTTCCGTTAGTTATTCATTTAATCGCGAGTACGTCGTGCGCGCGTCGATTATTCTCGATCGTAAAATTAATCATGTTTTTCCATTGGATTTTAACTTCACACGAGCTGTCAACGTTATTTGATCATTCGGAATAATAATCTTGAATGAAATATTACGCGTCGGACGAGACGATAAATCGCGGGCGTTTATAGAACGAGAAGAGACGTATATAACCTGTATATCCAAACTATGAATGCCATATGACATCGTGGTATATGTTTTAAGGGGTGAGAGAGCCGGTTAAAGCCAAAGGTACTGTAGACAGAGCGAAAGGTACGGAGAGGGTGGATCAGAGGGTAGAGAGCTGCGAGGTCGGAAAGGGGAGGGTAGTTGGGTTTAGCGGGACGACGCGCGCGGTACGGAGGATATAGCGGTGGTCTGCGTAGGACGTTGATGCGACGAGGCGAGGGGAAGAAGTGTATGGGTAACAGCGAAAGATGTATATAGATATATATATATATATATCTATAGTTATAGCGAGTGAGGGGTGTTATTGGTTTTTGTTGCGCATGCTCTCTCGCCGCGCCAATCTGGCGAATTATTAGCCAACTTTAACCCGCCCGGAGATGAGAAAAGTCCCTCGTCATTTACTTATTTGTCATTTTTCATCTCTCGAATATCGCCGAGTAACGCAAATGTAAAAAAAAAAATCTCAAAGTCATTTTACGATTAATTTAATAATTAATCTTTCAATTACTTAATTTTGATTTAAATTCACGAATAAATATAATAATCCGATTAAATTGACTAAAGTAATTTTTTATCTCTCAAATATCGTCGAATAACGCAAATAGTAAAAATGTATGCGACATTTGAATTTAATTGTTCATTTTACAATAAATTTATTTTGATTACATTTCGAGAATAAATAAAATAAATATAATAATTGGATTAAATAGACAAAGATAATTTTTCATTTCTCCAATATTGTCGAGTAACGAAAATGTGAAAAAAAAAAAAAAATTTAAGCGACATTTTATAATAAATTTTTTAATTAATTTAATTTGATTGATTTTCAAGAGCAAATATAATAATGAAATTGAATAAACTGGGAAACGCTTAGCCCGATGAAATAGCCGATATTGACAAGACGATAAGCGGACTGATCGATTTCACACGATAGTCGAAGAGAGAGAGAGAAAGGGAAAGAGAGAGAGAGAGTAGAGGAGTTAGACGAAGGTGTGGGAGCGCTACAGTGTAATACGATGACGAGGCTCGGCAGGCGCGAGGAGATCACGACCGACATAAACCTCTGAATGTCGCAGGTGGTAGTGGCCCGAGGAGATCCTCCACCTCGCGTCTGTCTACTCTCTTCTTCTTCTTCTTCTTCCTCCTTCTATTTCTCTCCCCGCGCGATCTTCGGCTTGATCTCGACGTCTCGAAACGGGTCGCACGTATACACGTACAGTAGTATCCTCTCCGATCTCTCATACGTATGTTAATCGATGTGTGTAAGTGCTGCGGTTTGCCTTAGGTATATAGTACGTGTGTACATATAGTGGGGGGACCAGGACACTCGAGCCGCTCCGCGGTAAGCGTGAAACGCGCTGGTTGTGCAGACTCATGAAAGTGAGAAACTCACACACAACCATCCGAGAATTTGTAAGGAAAGTGTCCCAGATCTTTAATACTCACGAGGAAATAGTTTATCCATAAATCATACGCGCGTATATGCATTTTATGCAAATCTAATGCAGCATACGAATTCGATAGTTCATAGATATACCGTATGTTATCTGAAAATGAGGAAATTAACATAAAATATATTTTTTTCGATAATAATAATAATAATAATAATAATTATTATTATTATTATTACTATACAGATAGTAATAATATTGTAATAATAATAATAATGAAAAAAAAAGTTTTATATATTATATAATGAAACAAAAAACAAATTATTTTGTTGTCATCGTGTTTGTGCCGATTTTCGTTACCAAATTGAATAGCTATTAAGAAAATCTCCCAATGATAGTAAAGACTGTCGAGTTAATAGTTAACATTCTTGAAACAAATGGAACGTTTATTTTAGAGATGTTATAAGATATTGCGGACGTTTTAACAATGAAGGAAACATCTTGAACTACACGTACGTAACATGACGTCGTTTACCTGCGCGCGCGGAATTCTGTGGTGGAAGCTGCGAGGATACACCGGTGGGAACAGAGATAGAGGATGGAGGTAGTGAGTTCGACTCTCGAACCAATGTGGAATTTGTGGGTTACTCGCATTGGCGGCGACGAGACACTTTCCATCTCTCCTGCCGCATCTGCTTCTCTAACGTCTGTTCTCTCCCTTCTCTCTCTCGCCTCTCTCTTTCTCTCACGCGGGACTCCCACTCCACGGAATTCCACGAGTCAATCGTCTTCATTGTTAAACCCACCGCTCGACTAGTCTGCGTACAATAACTGTCCTCCTTTTGCGTAAATTGCATAGCTTACGGATAGAACAATTCACGCGAGAATTATGAAATTTCTTAATTATCTACAGGGGACAAAACGAAACAAACAAACAAAATACATCGTGAGAGTCTTTTTTTTCTGTTGAAAGAAATGTTTTTTCGTATTTACAATCGTTCGAAAAAAAAAAATGTTTTTTTTATTCAATACTTTATAATATTAGTATCTGCGATTTATTGATTTTGAAAAAATAAATTTTTTTTTTTTTCCGGAAAGTTTTCGTGTTCAAAAAAATACAAACAAAATACAGCGTGAGAGTTTTTATTCCGATTCCGATTTATTCCGATATTCCGAAACATTTTTTTTCGTATTTACTTTCGTTCGAAAAAAAAAAAAAAAAATTTATTCAATATTTTATAATATTAGTATCAGAATATTATTGATTTAAAAAAATTAAATATTTTTTTTTCCGGGTAGTTTTCGTCTCGTGCAATGGTTTCCTTGCACATCGTTTCGCGGAGACGGCAAATACACTAATGTCTTTGACCCGTGTATAGCTATAGGGCAAATGCGTGATTTCGCCGTACCACTATGCATTACGTGTTTAGAGCTCTCACTGCGGTTCCGAGACAGCGTGCAGTAGTAAGCGAAGGGGTCCGGATAATTCTAATACCACAGTCGCTCTTCCGCGCGCGAACGTGGTCCTGTATACCGTAACCTTTGACCGACGCGAAATGAGAGGGGGGATTCGTCTCTTCGGAGACTTCTCTGCATGTGGTGCACGAAAATCTTACAGCAAAACGGACTCCAACACGTTTTGAGTCACGTATTTTTATACCCATACAAAACGAATTCCACTACGTTATTAAATACAGTTAAAAAATTGAAAAAAAATTAAAAAAAATAAATAAAAATAATATATATTATTTATAAATAAAATAATTATAATTTATAAAAATTATTTTATATTTAAATCAATTAAATATTTTTGTTATTTTTATTTTATATATTCAAATATTTATTAATATAATTGCCATAGTTTTTTTTTTTTTTCAAATTAATAAAATAATAAATGATTTATATTATTGTTATTAATCATTAATAACAACAAACATTTTTATTCTTATTCAATCAATTGTAAAATTTCCATCCCTATGATAATGAAAATGGAATTTTTATGTTTTTTTTCCTCGATAATTTAATCCGCCATATTTTTATTATGATATATTTACGTTGGGAAGAACGACTATCATTCGCACATTGACCGTACATTTTTTTTTTCTTTTTATTCGAGCGAACGGTTTTGATGGATTTCAAAATAATTCCACATCGGTAGCTTAAAGCATCAACCGCACGAAGTAACACGCGTCGCGTGATGAGAGTCGTCGGTTGATACGCGTATACACGCCTCACGGCCTTCGTTACTTTGTGTGTTGGATACATTGCAAAACCCACGTTCGACCGCGCGCTCCTCGGTAACGTCGCGTTGTGTATCGATCGGACCCTCCGATTTTTTTTTCCCTCTCTTTCTCACTTTTTCAACGCCCGGCTGCTCTCGCCGTCGTCGCTTCTTCTATTTTCCAATATATTTTCCTTCCCCCTTTCCTCGATCGCAGAAAAGCGGTTTGAGAAGAACAAACGTTAAACAACTCGAAGCTCCGTAGTTATATGTATATATAGACACGAGAGGCGCATACCTTACCACCGTCACCAAATATATATATGTATAATATACAACTTATTCTCATGCAAATTCTCATTACGATCGAAATAATACATAACCTTCGAAACGAATAAACTTTTATAACAAAAAATAATTTTTCATAAACGATAATGATACATTATTTTCTCCGAATACGATAAAGAAATGTTATAACAATTAGATTTTTGTCATAATGTCGATAAAGACGAAAATTAACCGAGAAGCAAATTTTTTTAAACGATTATTAAAAGGCGGAAAAAAAAATGATTGCATGACGATTTGACGATGGTGATGAGTAAGTGGATAGTTATGCGCCTCGTGGAGTGAGGGTGGAAGGGGTAAAAAGTCTTTTACCGGCGCCAATGGTAGTCCTGACGTCCATTAAGGAGTCCGGGGCCCTTGTCTCCGTTCGGCGATGCGAGAGGGACAAAAAACCAGAAAACGTAAAAGGCAAAAGGCTCGCGAGCTCGCGAGCGAAAGATTGAAAACCAGTTCACGCGGTGCTCGATCGTCGTGGTGGCTTCGTAGTATGTATATACATATATATATATATAAATATATAGCTACGAATGAACCGCCGTATATACTTGTGCGCCAAGAACGACGACACGGAATTCTTAGATCTTTCTCTACGCCAATGCGCCCTCCCGGACTCCCTCACGTTGAGTAGGTATTTCTAAAGTGTGCCTCATTGACTCGCGATATTGTGGACTTTTACATACGTGATGCTGTGGTCCCCACACGACTCTTCCCCTATTCGAACGTTTATTTCTTTTCTATCCTTCAACCGTTCTGTTTTTTTTTTTTTTTTTTTTTTCGGTAGATGTTGGCCACTGCTACACCGTTAAACCAACGACCGAACGGCTAAAAGACCCTCCGTTCTTCCTTCATCCCGCAACCCTCGGCTTGTAGCTTATTTTTTATTCACGTAAAACAGATACTACTATTATATGATTCCTAAGAAATAGGATAATCGGCATAGGATCGGAACGCGCGATGCGCCTTGCCTTTGGCACGCGGAATGTCTGCAGGGACATTAAATATAAATGGCACAAAAATGGCAATCGGTGAAATACCAATATTAATTTGACCCGTAGAATTTATCAATTATTTATTCAATATTTTTTATATTCATCGAACATAAAATATTCAATCGGGTTGCAGGTAATTTGCAACGTTTAATTATGAAAATAATTTTTTTTATAGATGTTCCATTTTATTATTAATGTTTTCGATTTGTTTTTAAAAAATTAAACAAAAAGTTTTATTTTTACGCGCGGTTAGAAAATATAATGCTGAGACGAATCTCATCTTCGGGTCAAATTAATATAAATGCTAATGACGCGATGTTCGATCACGACGAGACGAAAAAAAAAAAAAAAAAAAAGATCAGAATGTATAGCGTGTCGCGCATTCTCTGCGGTCTGTTATTATGAAGACCTTGCGGTTCAACTAAGAGAGACTCTTGTTTTATATACAATCGACAGAGGATCCGAATTCTGGCGTGAAAACAAGAATAAATAATGCGTCGCGAGTTTGTGGTCAATAATAACTCGACTGGGGTGCATTATCGTCGATTTCAGTGTTCTCTCTTATCGAGCGGTTTTGCGTAAAAATAAAAGCATTATATTCTCGTTGACCCGCGGAGAAAACTTCGCGCTCCCATCTTTTTTTTCTACGAAATAACCGATATAGTTAATCCAATTTTTTCGCGGAATTTTTTTTTTTTTTTAACCCTTTCATTACATAATAACGCTAATTTTTCACCATCTCTCGAGTTGCGCCATTAATCATGAAAGACACGAAAAAAAATCTTTCGCTCATCCGTTTATTAAATACAACAGCAAAGTCTGGAGGTTTGTGAATAATTTATTCAATTTTCCGAGCCGCACGATAAATCGTCGTTCAATCAAACGCAGTAGTCAATTGATCATCGAGACACGCATCCGTTATCGTGTTTATTAGTCGCGACGATAAGATTGACATTCGGTTGGGAGGGGTGCGATGTTACGATAGAACACGTATAACTGCAATTTATTATAGAAATCGAGATACGTAAACAGATATTCCTTAACGCACGTAATGTTTGTCTATAATTGTACCGAAGGGCTTATTTCTTCACGCGCGTGTGTGTGTCTAACATGTACACGAAAATTCTATCCAAGTTGCCGGGTAGAAGCGATGCGTATCCATGGCAACCCATCCCTTCCGTCAATTTTCTCCCACTCGTTCCCATTCCCTCGCCTCGTCGTACTTTCTCACTCTTTACCGATACCAAAACTCGACGTTTCTCTCTGTTCGTTCAACGCCCCCGCAACGAGTAACGTTAAAGCCACTCACTCTCTTTTATATCCATCCGTACGCCCTGTCCTTTTCCACTAAAGAAGAAACTATTCATTGTTAATACTCAACCCTCATAGTCCCGGAATCCACGAGCGGCTCAAACAAACTCGGAGTGAGTGAAACGAGCGCGGATCGGAGCGACTTTTTCCACATGTCTGCATGTATATGTCGACAAAGATTCGAAATTGTTTTCGAACAAATACCGGAAAGGGAGTCCGGCAAATAAAGTTAAAAAAAAAAAAGAAAAAGGAATGCTAAACTGTTAATTAAATTGTACGAAGGTGAATAATGGAGGAAAACGAGACGAGGTAAATAATTATCATTAATTTCATTCGTTTCTTCTTTCTTATAGTTTCTAATCGTAATGAGAAAAGTGTTTGTAAATGATTACGTCGAATTTTTGTGAGTTTTAATGAATCCACTTGGCCGTTTTGTGCGGCGGTGGTACGCAGTCAAACGGGGGGGTTGCCTCCAATTTCGCGAACCCACGTAATCCACGTTAATTGGTATTCAGAGGGTACGGTACGTCGTATGTTTTTTTGAAAACAGCTCTACCTCCACAAACGTTAAATTCTACACGAACGTGGCAACTTCTTGCTTAAAACATTATGTGTACACACGAGCGATGTATATATAGTATATACTACTACCTTCAGCCGCAACCCCTGCGCCGAACTCTTGCTTGGCCTCTTCTTCCTTCTCGCGTTCTCTTTCTCACTGCCGCGTGGCTTTCTCCCTCTGCCCTCTCCAACCCGCATTTATCGCATCGCGACATCTTCCCGGCGCGGAAACCTTCACAAAACCGACAGAGAAATATACATTTTCACCATTTCCCGTTACTGTCGCGATCAGAGATTACTTTTTATTCTTTGTAGTTAGTTAATTGTATTTGAAAAAAGCCTGAAAAAAAATTCATTTTCGTATTGTTTTCTCATTGATATCTTCTATTCGCAATGTTTCTATGATGAAAAAGCAATATGAAAATTTACAATTATCGGATCTTTTTTTTAAACCGTAAAAAATAAAGAGTCTAAAAATTTCGGAGTAAATTCTTATTAATCGTCGGTTTTTTAAATTTGTCAACTTTTTATCGAAATTGAAATCAGAATTTCATTAATATCAAAAATCAAAATATTCATTTTCTTTTTCACGAAAACGAAGCTTTTTCTATGACGTATAAAAAAAAAAAAAATAGTTATTCTACGAGTTATTATACTTGAAAAAAAAAGTTTATCGTAAAATATATCGCAATATAGTATGTTGCAAATATATTTTTGTAAATATATGTAACAATATATATAATACATTGTTGATAGATAAATAAATTTTAGAAAAAAGTCGAATTTCATATAATTAAAATATTTTTTTTGATATTTCTTTTGCATATACTTTTTTTTCATGTCGATCTCCTTTTACGACTGTTTAGAAAGTATCATTGCATAAATTACAGTTGGGAAAAATGAAACATTTCGTTTTTTCCTCTTTGCGGAAGCCGAACAAAATTAAAAAAAAAAAATTATTCCCATAAAATCAGAGATTATACAGTTTATTTTGATCGTTGTAAAACTCTTTCCGTAGAATCAGACGAGAGGATAGAAAGAGTTATTGGGTTAATGGTAAAATGTAATTTTCACCATAATTTGTCACTTCCGTTCTCGTTAGTCTGCCATTGAACTTTCGTTCTCTCAATCATCGCCCCATTCATTTCTCGCGTCTTTATCTCCGTTCTAAGTCGAGGATTTCAAGAGCCTTAAATATAAATGAAAAAAAAAAAAAAAAAAAAAAAAAAAAAAAAAAATTACACCCCCAAGAACGCAACTCTCGAGCGTGAATTCGTTATTTACATTGCGTATTTCAAGATTTCGAAAAATCGGACAATCTTAAAATTTTTTTATTTAACTTTTTTTTAAAATGATTTTTTTTTATTCATCGAGCATTCAATGAATTAGAATGAAATAGGGAATAGCGAGATTACCTCGGTACGCCAATGCTTTTAGGAGAGGGATGTGCCACGACGTTTTAAAGTCAGTGGCGCGGTCAACGGTATATTTGGCCAGTGGGCGCGTGCACGCCGACGCGGATACCCAACCTCTTGTTCTCTCTCTCTCGCTCGGCGATTTATAATTTACAAATTGCTCTTGGCAAGCGTCCCGCAACTCGGGGTACTCTTATGCGCCACTCTCGTGCAGATATCTTCATCCCCCTCCCCTTCTCTTACGAACCATGAATATTTCAGAATCCTCTTCGCTATTCATAAAAAAAAAAATATATCCCGCGATCTATTATAGGTTCAACTTACAATCATTGAGATAATTTCTCCCATTTACTCGGTGCTTTCGATTTATCAGCGGATAATTCGATCGAAAGAGGTAAAAGAGACAATTTTTTTTTTTTTAATTTTCCACTCACGTCTATCGATCATCCAATTAACTAATTCTTTTATTCCGCTCTCGTCTTTCGGACGATGTGGTTTGCGTAATCGCGAATTAAAATCGGGATGTTTTTTTCCATCGACGAATCCGGGGTCCATCGCGCGGGTTCTCTATATAGTCGCGAGAGAGTTCGCCGATCACTTCGGTAAAATCGCCATCAGTTCTCGTCAGCGTAATTGGGCATAATAGTTCCGTCGAACAATCACTCGCCCTCGTGCTCTCGCACACGGGACATCATTATCCGCAGACGATTTTCTTCTTCGGTACGAAATCTCACTGAGGAGAGCACGCGGACATAACCGAGCAACCTGTCGACCGGCCGCTCGTTTCTTTTGCTCTCTTTTGTTTTTTTTTCTCTCCTCTTTCCCTCTTTCTCGCTTTTATTTTTTTTCCTTTTTTTTTTTTTTTTCTTTTCTTTCCTTTTCTCTTCGGGCCATTCTCCGGCGGGTTGCATCTCGGGGGATCGTCGGCGCTGGGTACGACGGTATTTGAACATTTGTTGCAGTGTATATGTTATGCGCCATGGGAGGCAAAGGGTCCCCGAGTGCAGCCGCCAATGGACCGTCCTTGGCAGCCGTGCGCAATGCCGTAGAAATCTTGTCCTCCTCAACGCTTATTCGGACATAAGTAAAAGGCCAAAAGTTTAGCTGTAAACTATCCGAGAAGGGGGTTTCACAATAATAGGAAAAAAGGCAATCCCGCCTATTCAGACCCAAAGCGGTTATTTCTCACTATAATTTAATAACGCCTTGTATTTTGATAACGCTGTTATTTCTTCTTTTCTACACACTACTATATCGCGCATACACGCAAAATAATATACTTATCTAATTTTCTCGTATTTTTTTTTTACATCATTTAATTTAGATATCGAAGTAATTTATCGTATTCCCAGTCAGCAATTCAGTAACTCGTTTTTATTTTCTGCACGAAAACTTCGAACAACTTTTCTGCATTGCAATCATTTCGAGTTCGAAATTTTTTTTTTTTTTTTTTTTTAGTTTTGTACACTTTACGATTTAATTTACAACTGGATGAATCGAAAGGATTAAAATCTACATGCACTACGCTTTACCTTTTTTTCTTTTTTTTTTTTTAACGATAGACTGATTCATCCGGTCCTCGAGTTTCCCTTGGGATCTCATCCCGAGCAGAAACATTCGTCGTGTTTTGATTCCCGTCTACTCTAACCTTCCCGGAGTTCCTGCTTTCGGTCCCTCTAGAAATTTAAATCGTCCCTTTATACCTCATCTCCCCTCTCGTCTGTCGCTCGCCCGATGCCTTCACAGTCAGAATCTACTTGAAGCTTCAAACCTTCTCTCAAACTTGAAACTTCTCCTACAAGCCGCCTACCCCCCTCCCTCCCTCTCCTCCTCTATGTTCTTCAAGCTTTTACTCTCGTATTCGTTCATCTCGGGCGGTTACGTCTCCGAAACGACATCAATTCTCAAACGTTCATTTAGCGAATCACAGCTTCCGAGTCTCGGTCCACAGTACGTAACCTATACTCGCGAAAAAAAAAAAAAAAAAACCAAAAAATAAATTTTACAAATGTTTATCCTGTAAATGTAATTACATTACGAAATTATATCGGCGAAAACGTTGCCTCGTTGAAAATTGGCCGATTTAAAGTAAATTTATGCTCCTCTTTCGAATTCTATAATAACAATTCGCAAAAATGCCTCTCGGCCGTCACGCCACGCGCAGCCATTTAATTTTCATTCAATTCTTCATAATTCCGTATATTTTCGCGAATATTTTCAAAAAAGCCGGCATCGCGTGGTTGCATTGATATTTAATAAAATCACTCGCTTGTTGAGTATCGCATGATGGTGAATTTTTTTATTTATTTTTTTTTCATAGTCAAAGCGAGCGATGTTGGGCAGCAGAAACCTTTACAATTATCTTTTAATCATAAACCACCGGTGTGTTCATCGAGTTGCTTGATGCTTCCACTTTGTGTCCACATTCTGAAGGCCCATACGCGCGTATACACGTCTGTTAGGGGCATTTGCAGAAGTGTGCGGTTAGTGTGCAACCAAAGCGGAGGAGCCTCTCGTTCTCTTGCCGCCGATATAAGCCTCCGGTATCGATCCCTCCCGACACCCGGTCTCTGTGCTCACAGAGGCTTCGCATTTTAACCGATTTCGAAACAATAATCCTATTGAAACTGCATTCACGCTAATATCTTGTTACTCCGATAATTCGCTCATCGAACAGTTTACAACATTTTTCGATCATTTTTATATACACGTCGGAGTGATTTTTTTTTTCATCGATAGTCACGATACAATTCGATTATTTTTAACGAGCTGTTTAATGTTCCATCAAATTCAACTCCGATAGAAATCACAATTAATTTTTACATAAATTAAAATTTTAATCATTTCATTAAATATTAAATCATTTCTGCTATTATAATTGTGATTACGGGTTTAGCTATCGATTACGATGCAACGGGTTGATTTAATATTTTGGAACAATTATTCACGAAATTACAACATTTATTATCCACTCGTAGATTTATCAAGAGATTTGCAAAGGGTATAGAAAGCAGAAATTTTCAGTAATTATTTTATTATTCTCGATATATGGAGCGTTCGATACACGATAATCGTTTTGAAAAAAAAAATGTATTAAATCGTTGAATAAACTGTTCCCGTATCGGTGGATAAAATTTAATTTTTTCGTCAATCAGAGACGAATATGTTTAATAATAATAATAGTAATTCTTTGAAAAATGTATAATATAACAATATTATCATGAAAAACAAATGAAATCGTCGATAATGTAATTTACATTATTTTGTTATTTATCGGGAAGGCATACTGACCGATCAATTAACTTTGCGTTCCATAGGCGTTATAAAAGCACAAAGAGAACATCATCAGTGATTGGGTATTGAAAAAATCAGTTGGAACAACGAGTAAGAGAGAGCGAATGGAGATACCAGTAACAGTAGCTTTACACTCCGAATAGAGTAACGAACGGGACGTATCGATCCCCTCGGCAATTCGCGACTCGGTGTACACAACAATTTCGACAGAATAATTCCAATCAAATTACGTCGGTTGGACGACCACTTTTTCTCCGAGATATTTATATCTCCCAGGATCCGATCTCCCCGCGAAATATGCCAACTCGATAAGATCCGCGAGTTCGAAATCTCATGAACACGCGAATGAATTGCATATACTTGGACCATCGAGCGATGTAACTACACGCGCACGTTGCGTAATTCAATTTGCGATGACACACGACAAAAATCGTGCGCACCAAGTTTGATAAATTAAACAATTAATAAAGCTTCAACGTTGCAAAAAAAAAATTGTTTATCGAAAAAAAAAAAAAATAAAAAAAAATAATAATTTATAGGTTATATGAACTCTTCGAATCCGAACGACGTGTACGTGTGAATTTGCGGGGAAAGGTAAAAGACGAAACGAGGTAGTCGAGGCGTGTCAACAATATATATATATATCTTTATGCTTATATATACATATATAATAAACATATATAAACACAGTAGTATATAGAAACGAGAAGGAACAACGTGGGATCGGGATATCTCACGTTGCACTCGGAACTTTATTATCATTCAGGATTAGCGAAACGTTCTTGGTGCTCGGTGTACCGTGGCTACGCAAGCCAAGCTTTTCTCGATCCGTATTAGTTGGTGGGCAGAGAGGTACCTCCAGGCCAGGATTGTGCGAGAATGCCTGCGTGTGTATAGGCAATGATCGCGCGCGCACCGACACCGTGTACGAGTTGTGTATATGCCACAACCGCGCTGAAAGTTATTTATAATGCGTTCCTCGTGTGTGCTTGAGACTTTCGAGACACGAAAGCCCCTGTATATGATGGAATCGTGTATGGTGGTGACTTGTCTCGCATCGAGTCGCGGTAATCGACAAAATTTAATTGCCTCGAGTTTCAAATTATTAATTCATATTTCATTTATAATTTAAGAGAAACTATTGATATTAATAATAATAATAATAATTATTATTATGATAATTTTTATGAAAATATTAAATAATAATAATAATAATTGTTATTATTATTAATACTAATATTGATAGTAATAAATAATGATAATAATTATTACGAAACATAATAATAACAATAATAATTATTATTATTGTCAATAGTTTTTTTTTAATTTAATTCATATTTTATTGCCCGGCGCTTTGTCAATTATAATTTTATTACGAAATGAAGATACCTCGATTATGGATAATGGCTCAATATCGTTGTAATATAGCAAAGCTCTCGAACTGATTAATCGAGGAATGGGCTTCGCTCTATTTCCTGACGAACCCAGAGCTCGAAGTTTACTCGTTGGGTATTAATGTATACGTATATGTATGGTATTATAATACAAACACAGAGAGCCCCAATCTCACGAACATAATAATCGGATGCATTACCTTAATTAGACATTCAGTTAACTCGGTAGACAAAC
Organism: Buathra laborator; assembly: GCA_934046635.1. Taxonomy (NCBI): domain Eukaryota; kingdom Metazoa; phylum Arthropoda; class Insecta; order Hymenoptera; family Ichneumonidae; genus Buathra; species Buathra laborator. The sequence continues at coordinate 18,429,972 of OW203893.1, read as the reverse complement.
CCGACGTAACTATACTCCGTTGCTAATACCGCCCGCATGCGTTCAGATTCATCTTTATGAATTATAATCGTTTATAATATTTATGAAAAATTCGGTGACCCGAATTTCTATTGATGAAAAAAAGCAGTTACGTTGCAAGAGGCTGCAGAGGCGATACAACAATTATTTGAAACTCAACCTCGATACTCACCGTTTAAAGTAATGCATCCAAACGACGAGAGATAAAAAAATGTATAAAAGTGTGTAACACGCGAATTGGTAGCAATCCAAGTAGATATAACCGAAGGTCGTTGCTCGTGTTATAGTATATGTATACTATACGCAATGACAAAAGGTGCAAATCACGCGGCAAACAAGCTGTTCCCGTGCGCGACGTGTTTCGTAACAAAGCGAGACAAAGTCGACTAAGAGGAGCTGCGGAATGAGGGGATACGAAAGAAGTGCGGAGGATAGAGAGAGAAAAGCAAAGGGTAAAGAAGTAGTTACATACGAGGATATAAACGTACCGAGGAGGACGGAGATACATCGTCACAGTTGCCCATCGTGACTACGATGGTCTATATAGAAATGCGGAAAAAAAAATACGCAAAGGGATAAAGAGAAACATTTTCATCGCAACGAATGCAATGATCAAAGCTAATATTTTTTTCCTCGTCCTCCGCTCTTTAGCTTTTTTATTTTGTTCATAAAAAGAAGAAAAAAAAATGTAGTAAAAATCGTGAGAAAAGTATCGAAACGATTGTTTCGATATAAATTCGCGTGATCGATATCGGTCATAAAATTCTCTCGCGTTCGATGCGAAACTAACTCCAGCGAACTCTCCTCTTTGTTTCAATGTATAAACTCCGAATGATATCGATGCTCGCCGAATCGTGTGCACCTGAGCAAAATGTCGGCTTCATTATTAAATTAATAATGCCGCGCTGAGTTGCTGAATAGAGTTTCGACGTTATATTTAGCTGTCTATAGAGCAATGTGCATGCATTGCGCGAATTTAGCGAATGATAATAATAATATTTTCGGAGCCACCGGCTTCTCTGTATTCCTATGAACCCCTTTTCTACGCCTACATCCTACGACCAACGTACCAATACGATAACCGATTCGAATTTTTTGTGTTTTTTTTTTTCGCACGAATTCGGTGACTCGATAAAAGGCTTTGCCAGTGGTACGATTTTTTCGCTCACTCCGGTGCGCTAGAGATACAAAACGCCGCATATACGCACCGTACAACGATGAAGTGTGCGATGCTTTAACGCGTGTCCGCCGAGAGTGCGGGGCACTCGTGCGATTGCACAAACGAACATTGTGAAAGTAACTCGCCGAATAGAGAGGTCGTTCAACGGTCTTTTTTTTGTTCGTTTTTTTTTTTCTTTTTTCTTTTTTACAACTCGACTATGTTCCGCGTGTACAAATATTGATTTCACCACTTCGGGGCATCAATCGCTCGATTTTTGCGAACGATTTTGGCGGCGGTTACACGAAAAATGTCAGTTATCGAGATTAATGACACGCGCATTCGCAAAACAATGCTATACATGTTTTTCATTCAATGAATTTTTAATCTCGGGGTTTCAACCAGAAACGATTCGCTTTCGTGTTCGGGGCGCATTGCATTTGCTTTGTGTATAGCGAGAATCTACCCACGCAAGAGTCATTCGTGGTTTGGCAAATAGATCGGTAACTCACCGTTGTACCACGCGTTCTCCCCAACTCGCTGGTATAACTCGGCGAGACTATCGTTCGCTGCAAGACAGTTCGATATCAAAGAGATTCTATTTTTAATTCTTTCATCAAACAAACCCTGACACACTTTGGTGAAATTTTTTTTTAAATATTTGACGAAGTATATGAATTATAACTTATAATTCATATACTTCGTCAAATATTTTAAACATTTTTTATCGAGTTGTAATTTATAACGACTATGAAACGATCACATTTTTGTGGATTTCGTCATCTGTTGTCGGTTGGCGAAAAACAAACCTCAATTATACCTAAACATTCGTACTGCAATGAAAAAAAAAAAAAAATATGAATTACATATATTAATTAAATAATTATGAATACATTAATATGATTTTATTATTTCGCTATTATTTTATCGTTGCGGAAATAATTAAATTATTTAATTAATAATAATAATAAAATGAAGAATCATCAAATATATTATACTTATTGCCGCGATTGTTAATTTTATTTATTCAATTAACTGCAATTTGTTGAAAGCCCCCAACCGATAATTTACTTTTTCTCATTATTTTACGTTGGCGCGGATCCTCGCGCCCGTTACGTTACCGATTATATATTCATGGTTCGCGGTAAAGACAGTTCCAATTACGCTTGATTATCGAGGGTGGTAAATTTAACTTAGACTCGAAATAGGGGGAAAAGCCCTCACGTGGGACTACAATGCGCGAAACTCTCTCGCGCCAGTCGTTGACTCTCAGGTGAGTAGCGTGACACGGAACCCTTATCCTCTGCTGTGCGTCCGCCTTCATTCATTACGCAAAGCATAAAATGTCTACATTTGCAGCAAAAGGGTTGCAAAGAGGGGTCGAAAGAGAAAAAAAAAGGAGAAGAATGAATAGAGAACGAAGCAGGAAAAGCGCACGTGAGACTGTCTAAGCTTAGAGACGACGAACGATAGAGAATGGAAGAACGACGAGCGAGTTAAATAAAAAAAAAAAAAAAAAAGACGAAAATTCGAGGCGAACGATCGCGAGGAACAGAAGGGCGAAGGGGTTGGCTAGAAGAAAGTGGAAGGGTGAAGCGCGAGGGACGGAACGGAGAAGCCGAGTTTATCGGTCTTTCCATCGTTCGCGGTTCATTACCGTATTTTCTTTTGTCCCGACCACCAACCTCTTGCCATTTATATTGTTCTATTTTCATTTTCTCCTCATGTATACATACTCTCTGTTATATACATAAATATATATATGTATATCGTGTTCTAACACTGCCGCAGTTAATATTGAAGCTCGACGCAACGGAGATTCAACATTTTATCTCACTTTGTCGAGCGAAAATTCGAGCGCCAACTACCCAAAGAAATATTAATTTATTTAAAATTTAATTCAGTTTTCGCGTTATAAAGAATAATATATATATATTTTTTAAAAATAATCAGCGAAATTTTGAAAAATATATTTCGGAGCACAAAACATTTATGAAAGAATAATCATCGATTAAACGATTTTCGATGAGCTTTCGATTTGCTATAATTAATTTATTGTATTCATTTGATACGATGAACAAGTATACGAATGTATTACAGAGAAATATTGAAAATACACTCGAGATACGTGCGACACTGTATCTGTAATATATCACGTTGTACAGCGTATAATGAATTATCGACGTCGGGATAGATAAGCACACCGGGGAGCATACGAGTTCGAAACGTTATTATGATAATACAACATGGCACCGGGCTTTATTCGATAAACTGATGCGTTGGCGTGTGTGTTTAGTTATAAGTACGTTAGGTATTCCGTGAGTTCCCCTTCTCATAACTTCGAACGTTGCCAGCGCGAGTTTGCTTCGTTTTTGTTCGCGACGTGCCAATTTTGCTCGGCGCGTCAGTAAAATACGATGACTCGTGAAAAAAAAAAATAATAATAATGATAATAATTTAAAAAAAACAGTAAAAAAAAAGCGGTAGAATTTTTATTGTTTTTCAGTCTGGAAATTCATTTCCATCGTTGTCCGCTAATGCTTTTTAGATTCCGCTAATAAATCGTTTTTTAAACACAGTCACGAAACTTTTGTTTGCCACCGCCTCGCCGCCTTCGTTCATACAATATTAATTCTTCGATACATGTATATAGATATCGATAAAATTATTCCACGCGCGTTCGTCCACCGACGAGCCCCGGATACCTTCAGCGACTTCGTCTCTCTCGTTTGATACGTTGTATTACTTTTGTATTTTGTTTTGTTGTTGTTATAACAGTTTCGTAACTACGGCGTCGTCGTTTTGTCGTTTTTATTGATGCATTTTTGCGACTGCGCGGCGACCGCTGCACGTGCGAACGCCTCGCCTTTCAAGTTGCGCTAATTATTCTATTACGCTTCTTTGCTCTAACGCCGCGACTGATACTTGCGCTTTAGCTTCCTCGGTATTGCGTACAAACTTGACACTCGATGTATTTTTTTTTTTTCATTTTTTTTTTTTTTTTTTTTTTTTTTCAACTGTTATGATAAGCGTGCGAGTGTTAGTAAGTGTGTGAAATCCGAATGGTACGTACAATCGAAACAGCTGTGTGAATTCATGGTTTCGCGATCGCTGGTACTGCAGGAAGTAATTATCGATACACGAAAGCATCGCCGTTCTAAATTTAATTACGAGCCATCGATATCGGGAGTAAATAAAAATGTGAAAAACATTTCTGTAGCGAGTCTCGTCACTTTACGTAATAACGAATTTCTCGATAGCGGGTAGAAAAAAGTAGCTACGACATCGCATTTATTTTAGGTAATCACTCCGGAAAAATGATTTCATGTCGTGCAGTCAGGAACCCTTTCAAATCATATCACAGCATCGACATTGAGCAAAAAAAGAAAAAAAAATTTGACAAGACTTGACAAATTGAAGGGGTTTTTCTCTCCATCTGTGTCTCTCTTCATTCTCGTGTTTTCCTCATTTCTCTCGGTTATAACATGTTCCAGGGACAAATATTACACGTCTCTGGTAGCTGTCCCCCGACGAGGGGTCAATAGTTCATCGACGCGACGCACGAGCGTCCAAACGTTGTCGCGTATAACGACGGAAAAAGTTTCGTCACCCTAATAGATAGACGCCGGTAGACGTTTTGGTGCATTTGTACGAATACACGCTGCAGTATCACGTAGAATACAACATACGTATCGTCAAAATACTTCGCCGAGCACGTAGTTTTGTAGCGCTATGAAATTTAACTGGTTCACCGGTTCTCTTCGGTTTTACGAAAATTCACCTTCGTATATAGAGCTTTTTTTTCACGCTTTACCGATGCATGAAAATCGTAGCAAAAATCGTGACAAATTCGGATTTATTTGATCCAATGGCTTTTCGTTCAATACGCTTTTATCGAACCCTTTATTCTCGTTTTTTATTTTTTTTTATTTAAACGTTTTTTTTTAAATCTTAAAACGCATTGAACAAATAAGAACGTTCGCAGTGATTTGGAAATTGAATGCCGGAAAAAAAAGGGAGAAACTCAAGTTGAAATGTAATCGATTCTGCATCAAAACTTCGTGGGCGCATCGGATATAAAACTATTTTCGACAAACGCGTCACGTCCAGCCTTTGAATCCTCTCGGGAGGCAGCAAAACGAGATGGAATGAGAGAGGAGCCGCGCGGCTTCTTCAACACTGTCGAGACGCTCATTTTTCAAGTAGCTCCGGAACGAGGCCGAGAGATATCAAGGCGACAAAAAAAAATTGCAGAAACCGTACAGCCCAACACTGACGGAGTAGTTACTAATAAAAAAAAAAACGTTAAGTTATATTTTCTTTTTTTGCTTCGTTTCGTTTAACTGCGTGCAAAAAGAGACATGCAATAGTTGCGGTTTATCGAATTCTCAACCGCAAAAAACAATGATGACTGCGATTAGCGTAAACGTTAGCGCAACACTTCCGTCTACATAGTCTCTCGGTAGAATATCGGGTTAAAAAAAAAAAAAAAAAAAATGATTACGTAACGAGTGAAGTCGCGTCGACCGAATTAATTCGCTTAATAAATTCCTGTACATCATAATTAATCACCATTTTAATTTTTATTTTCATCTCATTCAATCAAATCTATCTATTCTATAGAAAAAAAAAAAAAAATGTTAATTCAGCGAACAATTTCGAGTTATGATTGTAACTCCGACCGACGCGCATAAATTGAAGCTAATTTAATTCATATAATAAAAATATTATTTCTCGCAGTTAAAACTTTGTGGAAAAAAAAAACTCGAGAAGCGAGTTTGTAATTTATGCAGCTAACCAATAAAATCACAGTATCGCGTAAACAGTTTACTCATTGGCTATTCTGATTTTTAGCATTTTCCAAATGAATTCAATATACGAACATCTTTTTGAGGGTTTAGGAACAGTGTATGAAAATACCGATCGGTTAAATGCGCAAATTCTATTTGCTTTATCCGGTCACCGATATTACCGGTCGCCAACCGTGAAATTTTGTTTAACGATAAAAATTAAATAATGTATAAAATGCCTCATAAGAGAGTTAATTATGATTAATAATATGTTAAAATACGTAAAAAAACAAAAATTAATTTCTCAATTTTCGATATTTTTTCTACAAAAAACCAATCTAATCTATAAATGGCGCTAAAACCTTTTTTAATCCATTAAAAAGATGAAATTAGGTTTAAAAAGCTTGGGTTGGGTATTTCCAATAAGCTAAATGAATACTCTTGTTAACGTCACTGCATAATAAAAAAAAATCAGCTTAGTCGGTATTACCGATTGGCCGGTATTCGCTCACTTTTCCATACCGATAAAAAATGCCCGTAAAGTTAACGCGTTGTTGAGTCTCAAATCGAAACTACATGTGAGATGCGACACAGTTAAAAAGTAAAGCGAACAATGTAAGAAACTATGGGATCTCGAAACAGAAACGTCGTCGACCGAGCGAACTCACGGACAGCCGAAATGCAAATAGTAATGCAAACGCGCGCGCGCGGGCGTTGATTCGCTTTTGCGATAATTATTTTGCATCGCATGCATAATAATGGGGAGTGTGTTTCCGTGAGTTGAGGCTGCCGTTGCCCGCGGAACTTGTCGTATATTTCTACATATACATATTACAGTATAGTGTAGTTTAGTATAATACGGTAGTGTAATACCGAGTCTACACTAATGCGAAGGCAATGCATCTGCACCCACACAAACGACAATGAAACATCAAGAAGGTGATGGGCGTGCGGAGCACGTGTATATGCGCGAATCCCGGCTGCATCGGTATGAGCAACAGCCCGAGTGCGTGATTCATGTGCCAATTATCGTGCGCACACAGCTTTACATCGCGATTCATATACACGCAACGCACACAAATCGTCGAGTCTAATACGCCAATGTGATGCGTGTACGTGCAACGAGCTCACGCGCACATCACTCCGTACAACGATGTTTGCGAGAGACTGTAATTTTATGTGTCAAGTGCGCCTTCGTGGTGATTCAATGCCTCGCTTTATGTCTACGTAAAAACGATACGCTATAACACAGAACAATATTTCATGCGGTTGGATACAAACAATTTTTTTTTCACTTCCTCTCCGTATTTTTTTTTAATTTTTTTTATTATCGATGTTAATCGATATCGAGGAAGATTAGTGCTCGCAATTTGAGCGATAAATTATACAGGCGAGCGCTCCGAATACCGCGAGTTTCGTTGGACCATTGTGGGAAGGCCTTTAGACTGAAAACATCAGAAATTCCAATCCGCATTCGAGAAGACCTCGCCTCTTCGACTCGTCCATTATATACCCGGCTGGCTTTTGTCCGGATTGAAATTTCACGCGTTTAACGCGTGGAAGATTAGCCGATTTTCGAGGATATAACAATTTTTTTTTATGCGCTTTTAAAAATCGTATTGAATTTTTTTATTGGTGTTTAAAAGCCACCGATGAAAAAAATATTTCGGCGATTTTATGGCGCGCATGATGATGCGTGATGAAATGCTTCGCGGAATTGTTTTTTCGCGAAAAATCGTCGGAAATCAATTATATATATATATATATATTTTTTTTTTTTTCGGCGCCGCTATCATTGCCGATCGGGTGCTTTTACTCTCGACGTGTAATTGGAGCCAAAGGCATCGAATCCATCATTACGCGTCACCCGGTACTCCTCGAACAGAGACACGGCTGCATAATACACTCGACTCTCCTCTTCACTCTCGGCATCGAGTACTCGACTCATCTGGGAGAGATAACGAGAGAGAGCGAGAAGCGATCGAGTAGGGACCGGCCGTTGGGCATCTGTTTTGTATGTACACCGCGGTTTTAAACACGTGTTTCATTTAAATATTTGTACCTGTAGCAACTTGCAAATTTATATACAAAAAACACACATTCGCGAGTGTGTGGACTCACGCATTAAATACGGACGAGAAAACATCCCGTTGATGCGGGGCGGAAATCTCATCTTCCGCTCCCCGTTACCACGAACAACTTTACTCTCGCGGTTCTCGTATCTCGAACTAATTAGTTGGTGCATCGTATTTACGCGATTAATTTGCACTGTGACTACAATCAATTTTACGCTCAATCCAAAATTCCATTCGTCGATGGCAACTTGAACAATCGCCCCGAACATCCAACGATATTAAACAACAAATAATTCGAGATACCAGTTATTAATTAGGGTGGAAGCGCTTTGATTTATGTTCTGATTAGTGTTCATATATCGCCTTTTGTACGTTGTAATATCAATGTAAAACCTCTCCATCCGTTTAGCATGATAAGCAATTCGGTTTATCGGTATTTCATCGAAAAGCAAAAATGTAGTTTCAAAAATAACGAAAAATCCCAATTTTACTGATAATGGAATGAAAATGAAATTTTAGTCGTTTGGAGGCTGTATCCGAGTTATTTTTCCCCATTGTTCGCAAATTTCTCATTTCTTTTACTCGATACACTTAATAAATTGATTGGTTGGGAGGACTAATAATTAATCGATAAAACCAATTTTTTTTAGAAAAAGTAATTGTCGCAACTGACAATTGATTCTCAAAACTAATAATCTTACTTCCTTATTTGTTTTCATAAGAAAAATTGTTTCCGAATTTCCATGGCAACGTATTCAGAATGTTCCAAAACATCGAAGAATTACATTTAGAAAAAAATTTCGGTGTACCAAAAAGGACGTTAACACGATAGAAATTTTGATCGATCGAGTTGAAACTTTGCACACGTCTCGATTGACTACTAAGGATGTTAGGTTCTAAATTTGGCGAAAATCGGTATAGTGATTAAAAAGTTATGGATATTATCGTTTTAGATATTGAATGAAATTTTGGTTGGAATTTTGTCGAAATGTTAATAAGTTTAAAACCGCTTGGTGAGAACTTCATCCAATATTTTAGTCTCTATAATTTTCCAGATAACTCCAAAAAGAACCCTTAAAAAATAGTGAATTTTGACATTGCATCGTCATTAATTTCTTTCGACGCAAAACTTCCTCTATGACAAAACCAAAAAAATTGCAAAAGAAGCTTTTTCATAGTCGAAGTTTTGTGATTCAAAGAAATCAATGAGGAATCAAAGTGAACATTTACAATTACAAGGATTTTTTACAGTTTCCGAAAAATTCGATCGGGAAAGTGAAAAATAAAAAATTATTTTTGTCGATTGGCATTTTATTCTTCATTTTGACATTAAATTTGAATGGTTTATCGACTGCATTTTATTTAATCCGATATCTCCCTCGGTTATCTCTCAATCGTCGTGAAATATATCGCGGAGCTCGTTGTTCCTGACAATTTATAGTTCCTGCCAATGACAACTGGTTTTAAATAATAAGTGGCCCATCCTTTTTTTATTCTTTTCTTTTGCTTCTTCTTCTTCGTTCTTTTCTTCTCTCGGTGGCCTCCGGTTGTAATGTGCACGCGTGTTGGTGCATATCTCAAACTCTCGTGTGTTCTCTCACATTTATATGTACGTATATATATGAAGAAGAGAGAGAGAGAGAGGGAGAAGGAAAAAGACGTTCTGAATTGGCGATAGGAAAGAAACGAAGAGAGAGGAGAATACTTTAGCGAGTGTATCCGGTCGTTGCCACGTCCAGAGCTCGTTCACTTGTTTTGTCTCCGTCCACTGATCCACCACGTGTGTATATGTACATTAATGGTGCATTCACACGGTCACTCGGTGCATACAGCGATAATCCGCAAATCAATAAACGTTAAATCATCAAATCTGCTTGCAAATTAGAGACTGAGCCACGCTGATTCCTCATATTTAAATGATGTTGATACGACGCCGCTTTTAAATAGTAATTAAATCACTTTGCGAGACTGAGGTATTATACGTAAATTAATCACGACGTAGCTCTGTGCGAGTTCTGTGAACGAGCGTTTCCTCCGGACGGTAAGCCGACAAACTCTTCCGTCTACGTGTGGAGTTGCGGAGAGACCCGGTTGCGCACCGTGGTCTCCCGTCGTCGTCGTCGCGTTTAATACGATCAGCTGGCATGTCGGAGCATCCATTTACCGACTCCGAAGGCTTTGCCGCTACAGCACTCTCTGTGTTGCGTTAGCAGGAAATGCAATTGATCGCTCGATGTTTGTGTTTCGAGAGTTCGTGTTACTCTCTAACGTAAGCCCTTCCCTCGTCTATATCTCTATAGCAGCGTGCATAAGAGAGACAACTGAAACCGCCTCTTTGTATATGCAACATCAATTTAAACCGCCTCCATTTTCGTTCGAAACGCTTTCGTTTATCGACTTTTGTTCGACTAGCGCCGAATAATTAATGAGAGCCTCGAAGTGTTATTTATTTTTTTAATTTTTTTTTATTTATTATTATTATTATTTTTTTTTATTGAAAATCGCCTTTGGCTTTAATATCAACAGAAATCCATTAAAATTCTGCCATAAAGCACAAATTACAATATGCGACCTCGTCATTCGCGATAAATGGAGAGAGGTACTTCTTTTGCATAATCGTATTTTAATATTTTCCTCGTTCCGCATCGCGAATGTGTGAGATGAAATTTTCACGGAAATGTTATTTTCCCGAGGGGATTTAGAGATAAAATAATGATAATAAAAAAATCTATGTGTTCCACGAAGTTGCATATTAAAAACCCCTCCACGCGTAACAATACCAATGCTTCTATCTACCTATATACCCTGCGAATCAGCTTTTTTCTGTTTTACCTCTGTTCGTGGATTTTTCTACTTAAATAGCACCTGACGTTCGAACTTCACCGCTTAACTATTGTCCGCGCTCGACGTTGTACGCTTCGATCGCATTGTTCGATAGCGAAAAATAAAAACAGTTGAACCGTAATTCGGCGTCGCTGTGGAATTCAACCGCGAATCACACATTTCAAACATTGACGAAACTCACGAAATTATTTCGTTTCGTTTCGTCGAATTGTTAAATTCATTATTTTATTCGTGAGGCTTTCGTTGGCGCATTAATTATTCGCAAAGTTCATCACTGGCACTGCAATTAAAAATCCGTCATTTTTAGTCATCGCGGAATATGTAATTACTCGATAATGCTTTATCGGAGCGGAGTAATTCGAATTTAATATCATCACCGATCGACCGGATGATATCGAATTTTTACTCGTATAATATTGGTAAAAAAAAAAAAAAAAAAAAAGAATCGTCGCTGAAAAATATAAAAGATACGGTTCCGTACATTTATAAAGTCGTAGGTATTTTTTTTGTTCCTTTTTTTCGTTTTCTATTACTCTTCCACTCTCTCTCTCTCTTTCGCGTCGAGCATTTCCACGGACAATATTTTGCCAGTTTGCTACGTTTCTATAGCAACGCCGACTGAGCACGAAGTCTCCGACTGTTGTGTGTGATCTTTTTTTTTTTATTCTCGATACACACGTCGCCAAAAGTGTGCATACATACGAAAAATCTGTGGATATACATGTTGGTGGAGTTATATATATATATATATACCCGTTCGATTCGCGTCCTCGTTTGTCCATTATGCAGCGATTCGTTCTTTTCAAATTTTCCACTACAAGTTCCATTACAAACTCTCTTTCTCCGCCTCCAGTTGGCTGGTTGGCAACGTTTTGTCGGTGGGGAGTAAAAAGCTTGCTACTAAAGTGTCGGCGAACTCGACTCAACGTTTTTTTTTCGCTCTAATCAACTGGCGGGGTGATTAGTGCACCAAATAAAACATTCAACCGTAACGTGTTTCTTTCTCGTTTTCTCTCTTATATTGCGCGCCTCCGAAAATGTCGGACTCAACGAACGAAAAAAAAAAAAAAAAAAAAAACCCACTCGTACGTTGCTTTTATTTTAATGGGTTTATGCCAAGAAAAAAAGAAGATGGCTGTCTACGAAAAACGAAAAAATACGCGATCTTCTCTCGTACGCTGTTGAACCTTATATTTTCCGTCGTTGCTTCTTGCTGTTCGTGACAGGGAGCTCGTCAAATCTTGTTACGAGCATTACTCGGCGTTTATGTAAGAAAATAAACGAGTGAGGGAAATGAGCCGTACATTCATTCAGGGACGACGTTGCCCCGACGAAATGAACTTGAAACTTAAATACCGGATTATCATATTTATCCGTGCGATGATTATTATAAAAATGTTCGATGCCGCGCAACAAAAAAATATAAAAATTCTCGATGTTTTTCACATAAATACGATTGAATAACAGATAAAGGAAAAATCTGTGAATTCGACGGGCGGATGAAAGTGTGAGTGATATCGTTGGGCAAAGTCTCGATGTGTAGTTTCGACTCTGACTACTTCTCCTCCTCCCCCCGCACCCCTCTTTCCCTTGTGTAGCCGCTGCGAATCAAATTAAATCCAGAAATTCAGGGCCGCAACGAAGCATGCATCGAGTTTTGTTGAGTACGAGAGGATGGAAGGAAGAAAGACGAAACTCGATAAAAGGAGTCCCGAGTCTGATGCTGCAACGGGGGGTGGGGAAGGCGCATTCCTTCCACAGTATAAGGCATCCCAGTTTTACTCGAGCATATTATTTCACGGTTGAATTATGCATGACCAAACGAGTGCTGTTTAAATAGTGCTGTGCCGCCGGGTTTACGTAACCGTCGGCCCGGATGTACATTAACCATATTATATTGTGTACGCAATAGTGTACACACGGGAATCGAATCGGGGCTTTCGCGTAATTTTATCAACGATTCGACTAAATTCCCTTATCAACAATGATAATGTGCATTATAACTTTCTTTAAAATCATTAATAAAATTACTAATTACAATTAAAATGAGTATATCAAACGCAGAATCATTGGATTAACAAATGTTAATGAATTGCGTTGTTAAAATAATCAGTTATAATATTTCCATTTTTAACGTAACTAATTAAAGTTGAAACTTTTATATAAAGAGCGCAATCTCCAGTAAACGTGATACGTTTAAGAAGCGTGTTTTTGATTAATAGCAACGAACGATTCAGTTCTAAAGCTTCGTAATTAACGCGCGTCTTGCCGTACGACATAATTAATTTTTTTTTTTTTCTTTGCTATTCACTCGGTCATTCCGCGCGTTGACTCATGCGACGCGAATCATGCGAATGTGATGTAAATTTAGAAATAATTCGTGGGAAAATATGTCGACAATGCGACAAATACATATAAGTGGAGGTAAATACAATGAGGAAAAACAAAATGTGCACAATAGCGCCGGTGATTCTGCGATTGTGCAAAAGGGAGGCCTTCATTAACGTTGACGGTGTCGCCGCGCCGCCGCGCGAGAACGCACACGAGGACGAACGGTTGAGCCGCGCCGAGTAATTTCATTCCTTCTCTTATAACAAGGTCTTTATGGAATGATTATTCATGCACCGGATTGCACGCGTATAACGAAAACTCGTTCGCTACTGTCTAACGAAATTTCAACGTTTAACGTCGGGATCGGTTAATTAGTACGCGAGCGGAGATACAAATACGAGTAATGCTTTGAAAAAACTACACCAGTGTGTGTATCTCCAAATTTTATTTATTTATTTATTTATTTATTTATTTATTTATTTATTTATTTATTTATTTATTTATTTATTTATTTATTTATTTATTTATTTATTTATTTATTTATTTATTTATTTATTTATTTATTTATTTATTTATTACGCGTTGTACCCCGTTTGTTATATAATATTAACGAAAATTAGCAAATTTGATGGGTGGGAAAGGTCCTGCATCCGCAATTATCGAGCTTCGCGGCAATTAAATAAATTTCAAATCAGATCTGACATAAATTTCGTATCTGAAAAATGAATACGCATAGAGAATACTTTCTGCTCGAATTACGAATATTTCAATAATTTGTACAATCAATAATTTATGTATTTTAAAATTCTGTTACAGGTAAGAGAATGAACGACGTTTAAATGGAATTGGATGAAAATTCGATGACGCAAATGCGACGGTAATGTAATTTATTATTAGGCGAAGTTCACTAATTACACATTAAATTTAATTAGACAGAGTTTTCCTGTCCTTTGTGTTACAGAATTTATTAATATTTCGAAATGACATCGGGGGGGTTGAAAATTGTGCAAACTTTAAATTTAACATGAGCGAAGAAGAGAGTTGGAGCAATGTAACAGGAGCACTTCCGCCCGTTGGAGTAATTACTTCGCTGTGCGGTGGCCTCCTACTGCGAAATTAATGAAGCAAAACACGAGAATTTTAGAAAGTCCCAACTGCCGTACGATTCGAGGTTTCTGAGCTTTAATCCCCCACCTTATTCGACTCGCGAATTTTCCTTCCATTTGCATCGACCACGTTTTTCCGCGTCTAGCAGTTTCGAAGTTTCAGCTCTGCGATTTTCCCGAAGCCACTCGATCTTTCAGCTCACATTTCGGAATTTATAGGTTACTTCGAGGTGTTTCCGCTCGATTGACTTTTCAAAATTTCGTGACGAATAAATGAATTCAAAATCATTGCGCGGAGATTTTCCGGATATTCGTAGATTAATTAAAGTGCCTCTCGTAACTATGATGGAATAGATACGTTGTTTTTCGTGAAGTTATCGCGACTCCGGGAGACGGCGACTGTTGGCCAATTAGACTATTGATTGTAACCTCGAAAGAGGTCGCGAGGGCCGATCGTATCAAAATGCGAAAGTGCTTTCGAGGAAAAAATTATCGTAAATTATACAATTGTTTTGTAAATTCAAAAGTCAATTTACTTTTCTTGGATTTATCTTTAAAGGAAAAGTAATGAAACTACCGGTAGACGTTGAGTAATAATTTATCGTTTTTACGTCTTGTTATTCTCATTAACGTTTTTTTTTTTTTTTTTTTTTTTTTTCCTGTATCAGTGTCTCCGAACGCGAGACAGACGAACAAACAACTTTCGAAAATATGTATAAGATTGAAGTTATTATAATAAGATTGAATGTTACGCTACGGCAATAGTGAAAAGTTCGAATCAACTATATAGCGCTCACTTCCTCTTTCAACTTTTATCGCATTCTTGCGAAAAAAAAAAACGAAAAAAAAAAGAATAATGGCGACTTGGGAAATTCACGGATTACTTCAACACCGTTCCCGCTACCGTCGCCGCCGTCGCCGCCATTGGAAGAGGGCGAAAAGACGGTGGGTAACTTCGGAAGGGTAGAGAGAAGGTTTGAGGGAATATATAAGGGTTCAGAGGCTCTCGTTAAAAAGTTTTACAACGAGGGGGCGTTTGCGTTCCGGAGACTCACGACACGAAAACTCTTCGCGGCTCTTTCGACTTTAGTCGTCGTTGCCGATTATTTGCATATGTTATTGAGTAAGTTGCACCTTCCGGCCTCTCAACGTATCCACATTCATCGCAAAGTTTGTTAACTCTTTTAACGGTGAAAAAAGCTTTGTCGTTATCTTTTCCTTTGCCACAATGAAAGCTTTGTTTTCGTGAAACAAAAAAACTTTCGAGATTTTCGTATCGATGTATTCGGAACATTCCAAAACATCGAAAAGACAATATTTACAAAAAATTGCGATGTGATTGTGCGCAAAAAACGGTATCAACACGATAGCAGCCGCAAATTTTGAGCGATCGGTCGGAAATTTAGTACACAAATCGAGTTATCGCCAAAGTTGTTTTAGTATTAAATTCGTCCAAAATCCGTGAAGAAAGTGGAAAGTTGTTAACATTTTTAAGTTTCTGGAAAAATTATTTTTGCGTGCTGCCGTTCGCGCAACTTTTCAAGCAGTTACGGTGAAACTTTAAACACGCGCCCAGAGCTTCCAATATTCATCGAATTTATTGGATTTTAAATTTGGTCCAAATCTCTGAAGTGATTAAGAAGTTATGAATTTTTTTTATTTTTCATTTCGAAGAAATTTTTATTTGATTTATGATGAAACGTTGATAAGGAAAAAAAGGACCGCTCGGCGAGAACTTTGTTATTTTCGATCTCTATAATTTTACAGATACAAAAAAAAAAAACCGTGAAAATTGTACATTTTTACAATGTTTCCATGTTAATTGCGTTTCCTCACAAAACTTCTCTTATGAAAAATCCAAAAATTGCAAAAGTTCTTTTTTCATCGTAGAAACTTTTGTAATAGAAATTAATGAGGAAACCATGTAAACATTTCCAATTTTCAGTGTTTTTGTCTTCAAAACATAAAATTTTCGAAAAAATAGCCCATCAATTTTTCCGTTCGATTATTATCGATGTTTTTCCGCGTACCAAAAATACTTCTCCAAGAAAAAGCATCGAATCGAACAAAAGCGAAACTTCATCTCCGAACTTCTCGGAAGATTCGCGAACGGGAAGAGAACGGTTCAGCGAACATCGCAAGATCTCGTTGTCTTCAAATTAAGAAACCCCGCAAACTCGCCTCGGCAACGAATGCGTTCAAAAACAAAGTTTAAACTTTTCCACTGATTCTCAGTGAAAATAAAACCGAGAGATCGTCTGGTTGGTTGTCGTTAAATTTACAACTTTCATACGTTTCTACAACTGCGATCTCAATTTGTACAGATCTCGCGAAGTTTCGCGCTTTCCGAATTAATTATATTTTGTACGCGAAACAACTGCGTGTCTATAAATTATCGTAGCCTCGAACTTCGTAATATCCAGTACCGCCAGTATCATCAATGACACGCAACTTAGTACTATAGTGCGTCTCGTACGTATGTGTCGTAATGACGACGACGCGCAATCGAGAAACAGAATGTGCATAAGGGCTCACGGTTCATTATCGCCATCGCTAGTATAGCTAACAGTCTTTCGTTAATCTCTCGCTAATTGGCAGTCAACAGTGGAAACACGACGAAGCGCCAACTGCATCTCTCTCGCGACAGTGTCGTGAAACATTCGCGTCCGCGTATTATATTCCCTAAGTATTAGGAATGTCGCATCTGCAACGAGAAGTCGCGGCAGAGATCTAACCCGATTCTACGCAGTGAACATAAACAGCTTTAACGTTGATAACTCATCGGATTACACCGTTGCGTAATTCGCAGGTAATTACCAGAAAGCAAAGCGTATGCATAAATTATTCGTTTGGGAATTAAACGACTCAGCAGTGTCAAAGGTTCTGACAAAATAACAATCCACAATTGTATTAAACTTCATTTCTCGAATAATAATCGTAGTACAGAAAATACATCGCGAATATTATGAATTTTCGCGAGATAAAGATGATGAGACAATTTTCTAATTAGTCGAAATTGTATTTTACCTTTCGAAACACTTCGCGAAGTTTGTCGAAAAGGGGTTGTTACGACACAATGCGATACAAACTTTCTCAATGAATTACATTACGCAGCTTCAGTTACTGCCTTAACTGCGACTGAAATGTTATTGTCTCTCAGTTGGTTCGCTACGGGAATACATATATATGTATATATACTGCAGTGCAGTCGCCCCCAGCGTCAGCATTTAAATGAAAAGGTATAAAGTCTGCTTTATAATAAGTTAGCGAAGCACGTGACGTTATCCGTGAGCTCCTTGTCGTATATACCTTCGAATCTTTTATCACTTCTTTTTTTTTTTTTTTTTTTTTTTTTTTTTTCTTTTCCTTCCCTTCCTCGCCTCAGATATATACGGCGATTGTACACTATTTCTCTCGACGTCGCGCTCATGCGCTATAATCGAGAAAAACGTGACTCTACATTCTTCTCGTGGATGCTGCTGCTCTCTCGTCTCTCTTTCTCGTCTCATCCGCGCGTCGGCTACCTTGGACTCTTGAGAAACTCGCGGCTAGGTCGCTCATGGAATGAAAAATAATAATAAAAGAAAAAAAAACGAAACAAGTTGCAGGAAAATAAATTATGCAAAATGCTTTCCTTAGTCGGAATATGAAATCGCTGGGAGTACCGGCGAAGCAGAAAAAAAAACTCGGAAATACCAACAGGAGTGAAGTTTGATTATTGAAAATTAATCTTTTGCGAACTTCGACTTCCGAACTTTAAAATTTTTATGAGTAATAACGGTTGGGATTATATGTATTTATATTTAATAGCATCTATTCAAATACTAATAAATTACGAAAAAACGTAAATAAATCAATAAATAATAATAAAATAAATTATAAAATGAAAAAGTAACCATGAATTATGCATAATATTTTCCTTAGTGGGAATATGAAATCGCTGGGAGTACCGGCGAAGCAGAAAAAAAAAAACTCGGAAATACCAACAGGAGTGAAATTTCATTATTGAAAATTAATCTTTTGCGAACTTCGACTTCCGAACTTTAAAATTTTTATGAGTAAAAAACGTTGGGGTTATGTCTGTTTATTTTTAATAGCATCTATACGAATGCTAATAAATTATAAAATGAACATAAATTAATTAATAAATAATAATAAACTAAATTAATAATACAATAAATAAATAATGAATAAATTATGCAATGAAAAAGTAAAAAATAAAAAAAAAGGTTAAATAAATAATGTAAATTGCTTTTCTTACTGGAAATATGAAATCGTAGCGAGTATCGAGAAGGCAGCAGAATAAAAAACTCGAAAATAGCGACAGGAGTGAAGTGCGATTATTGAAAAATAATCTTTTACGAACTTCGACTTTCGAACTTTAAACTTTTTATGAGTAAAAAATGTTGGCAGTTTGCGTGTGTCGGTGTTTAATAGCATCTATACGAGTACTTGCCGATTGCAGCACGTCCGGCCGAACGTCGATAATTAATTGAACGAGACGTGGCAGTCAGGTTGTGCGAAACGTGTATATATAGTTCGAACGAAAGCCTTGCTAAGCTTCTCCCCGCGCGGGTTGAGCTTTTCGAAGTAAACTTCCTTCAGGTGAATCACGCGGGAGGCCACGGAGCCGTCGACACGTCGTATAAACCCCTAGACAACTCGTTTGATGCCCGGAAAGCTCGCGCTGGCAGCAGAGAGCGCATACAGAACGACGATAGACTCAGGAAATCTCAGGCGAAAACTTGTCTGCCAAGTTTCTTACATACCGGCGTACGATCGATCGTAAATATATCAATAATTAAATTCAACGTTACTCTCGCGGCACCCTATTTTCCATAACGTAACATATGTTATTTTCGATCTCGAGAGACAAGAGAAATATATGTAGCAATTGAGTTTAAGAATTTCGCGATATTATTGAAAATACGAAGCTGAGAATTCGAATCGTAATTTTTGCTGAGTCATCAATTCTCGAATTAGACACCGCTGTATAAACATTAGAGTCCGACGAGAGCTTAGACTTCCGGAAGTCGATTATTTTCCGTCCAAAGGTCGCCTCGACCGGTCTCGCGAGCTAAACGATCAATCAATTTGTCAGAGTTCAATTAATATCTCTCGGGATCGAGAGGGAGAAAAAAAAAATTGATTCAAGTCACTATAAAATCGCGTGTCTCGTAAATAAATCTTTCCAACGAGTTTATTTTTCTCGAAGACGATTCAAAGGTTCTTTTTTTTTTTTTTAATTCTTCCTCTTTTTTTTTTCTTTTGTTATTTATTATATTCCTTTGATTCGTTTCCGTGGGTAGCGGCGCTAGTGCTGCATAGATATTGGAGTGTAGATTCACGATGAGTATTCACGTGTTCGCGTATGATGCGGGTCGTCTCTCGGCGAAAGCAAAGCGTGCTGTCCTGTCGTTTCCCCTCCCACTCGATACTCACACGTAGAGAAGAAGTAAATGCATATGTGCAATTTATATATATATATATTTACGCGTATATAAGAACGGTACACGTAAACGTACGCATACATAGATGAGAATAACGCTGCAAACGACGGGTGCGCTCGTTCCAACCTTACCTCGGAGGTTACCTCCGACACACGAGAACACTATACCATCCGAACGGCGTCTGTTTTTATGACTTCGGATTATTTATCGTCGCAATTTTCAATAAATTTCACCAAGATATCTTACCGCTTCTTTGATAATTTCCCAGATTCTTCGCGAATTACTCTTACGTTCATTTTCACTCGTATCGTTATCGATTTTTAACGACGAATGGAATGCCGAATTAATTTCGTAAATTAAAAGAAAACGGATAATGTTATTGCAATTGTTTTTATTCGATTTATTTAATTCGATAAATTGCTCCGACTTCAATGAAATTATGAAATTAAATTATTAAGTTGAATAATTCTACGGACTACGCTGTTAGATTTACCAATGAAATTTTTTTAAAATGAATCCTTTGAAGTTCGAACCTCAGCCTTCTTTTTTCAAGTTTTTTTTTTTTCTTCTTTGCTAACTTCAAACTCTTTAGTCTCAGAAGCCTTTTTCCCAGAGACTCGGCCCTTCTAACGAGATCTCTCGGTCCATTAGGCTCGTCTGTCGCAAAAATCGCTTCGGTACTTTATGACGAGAGACAGAGAAAAAAAAATTAACAAGTTGCAGGAAAAGCGAGAGAAAAAAAAACGTGGATATCCGTATATAGGCGAAGACAGAGAGAATAGGGAAAAACGAGAGATGCTCAGTCGCGCACAATTAAGTTCTCTCGTCGTAGTCAATTAACCGAAACGTGCGAATTCGAGTACCCAGTGGCATTATCGGCTCTTCGACAAAAGTGCTGTGCCGCACACGCTAAACCCTTTTGTTCTTCAACGGGTGTGACGTTTATTCTCCTCGTTTTGGCAATCAAGAACGATCCTTGAGTTCGATAGAAACAAACCGATAAAAGACAAATATATAATTTGCGTCTCAGATTATACAAATTTTCGTACCACAAATACAAATTTTTATTAAAAAATGTATTTATCTTGAAAAAGAAAATTTAATTTATTCCCAATTGAGAATTCATTGTATTTTTAATTTTTATACAATTTCTATTAAAAAAAATTTATAAAATTTTTCTTCGGAAATAAATTTCAATTTATTTTCAATTAAAATTTAATTTTATCATCGATTTATTTATTGTGCAATTTCTATTTATAAATTCATTAAATTTTGTTTGGGGGAGAAAAATGAATTGATTTATAATTGAAATTTCATCTTATTATCAATTTTTATAAAAAATTTATTGAAAACTTATTAAAAAATGTTTATTTATGTTTTGTACAATTTTAAAATCGTATTGAATAATTATTACCAATTCGTATCAATTTAAAATAAATTTCGTTTGTAAATTATATACACGCGGGACTTCGCACGGGACGGGCGAGTTATCGATTATATGCGAGTGAAGCGAGAGACGCATAGAGAACGCAGAGACGAATAAGCAAACAGATGAATGCGTGAATCTAGATAATTTTAGAAGGCACACAAAACCCCACACGTTCATTTCAGCCGACGAGAGCGGCTGCTATAAGCAACTACCCCCCAGAGCGTCAGTACTTCCGCTGACGTTACCCCGCCGCGCCTTCATCCCTTTCAGCCGACTTCCTCCTCTCTCTCTCGCCGACGCGACCAAAGGATCGTGCCGAGGGGCACGGAAAGAGTGTAAAAAAAAAAAAAAAATGCTTGTAAAATGGAAACGCTCTCACAGTACCGCAGAGACCGCTAAGGACCTCAATGTAAATTCCGGAAGTTCGAGATTTTCTTTTTCCCCGATACGTATTATTCGATACATTAAAATCTATATACAGTTCCGCAAGCGCAATAATGTAAAATAAATGAATTCAATAACAAAACAAGTGGCAATTTTCCCAATGGTAATGTTTGCAAAAACAGCGATTATGAATTGTGAAAAAAAATCAAAAAGAAAACATGAGTACGAATAATACAAATAGTTTGTGCAAAGCAATTGGAGCACAAAGCAACGTTATTAATTCGCGATGTTTATCCTCTCAAAGGGATTAATGAATGCAATTTTATCGTCGCTTTGTATCGCCGCATCCGTACTTTGCAACGCGATATTCGAGTGGATATCGAAACCCATCAGATTTTTTTTCCGTTTAGCGTATTTAATCGGTACAATGAATCGAACTCGAGTATTCAGGAAGCTTTGTAAAGATCGACCGGTTGGTTCAAGTGGCGCGTGCGGCTGCAATGTATAGACACAGGTTGAGGAGAGCCCCCGAAGCATCAAGTTTTTGGAATCGATCCACGGGATGGTAGAATCCCGTGGCGATTCGTGCGGCTATTGAGTCCTGCGGAGTTTGCGCGGCAAATACTGTATTCCCGTACTTTGTACTTCGAGAAATTTATCGACCATTAATAATTATCGGTATACTAAAGTTTCGCTTTATCTATCACAACGTAGAAGCAATAATTTTCAAAACTTTTGTCGAAATAAGTCAATAACTAGCGTAACGCAGGTTTCGTATTCAATCAAAATGAAACGCTTATAGTAATAATAATAATAACATTCAGATTACAATAAAACATGATGAATGAAAAAGATGGAAAAATGTTATTTCACACGATGCAAAGGCAATCGCATTCACGACACGCTCTCACTTTCCAATCGCGATCTAAAAACGAGTTTTTCCGAAGCAAGTTTAATAGTTTCACGATAAAATCTCCGGTTATACGTGCAAATAAATTGCATCATTTTTTCATGAAGAAATTATAGTGATAAATCTCTAAATTCGAGCAAATTGGCGAAATAATGAAAAAAAAAAATGTAATTATGAAAATAAAAATTATTAAACAATAATATTATTATTATTATTAATTAGATTTTTTTTTTCTTTGAAAAAAAAACGAATTACGAGTGTAAATAACATTTTTCAAACAACAGAAAAAAAATGTAATTATTAAACAATAATATTATTATTATTAACTAGATTTTTTTTTTTCGTAGAACAGAAACGAATTACGAGTGTAAATAACATTTTTCCGTCATTTATCGTTGAAATTTCATTCGGAAATGGAGGAAACAAATGGCCAACTGTTAGATTGAACCTCCCGAGTGATGGTATAGTATGTGTATCTCGATGTGTATGCAATTAAATGTGTATTTCGCAATTTATATAAGCGCATACAGTTAATATCAATAATCGCAATGAAAAGACCTCGTGCGGTAGATGATCGTTAAGAGGAGGTGAAACACGTTACCGAGCGCCTCTCTCTCGCTCTGCCGTAAGCTCCTATCACTCTATCTCTCTCGCGCTTCATAGGGTTTCACCTCCTCTTAAACAGAGAAACAAGAATACAATGGTGTCGACGTTGTGCTGAGTAAGAATGCAAAGCTGCCACTCACACCGCGCGAGTGTCTGTAAGTATATTACGGACACATTTTAAAAGCCCCCCCTCGCGACGCGAGCGCGCGTTCGCACACAGTTGCGCTTATAGCACACTGACACGCAGCCGATAAGACTATACGAGTCACACGCCTGCATTACTGGTTGCCAGAAATAAACGCGTCGAATATTTTCGGTTCTCCCGAACACTGGGCAGACATCGCGATATTTTTCACGATACTCACTTCTAAATCTAAATTGGAATTTCGATTTGCATTTATTTATGGAAACTTCTCATCGATCACGACGAGAAAATAAAAAAAAATATTTCGGGTGAAAAAAAAAAAGATAACCGACGCACACTCGCGTAAATTTTTATGTATTCAACAGCGCGCAAATGTGTAAATAAAATGTTAACTTCCCCCAAACGGAACAATGGAGAAGGAAAATGTGTCGTAATTTTTATTTTATTTTTTTTTTCGTTAAAAAATACTCGGAAATTTAGCGCGCGGTCTTTTAATGGCGAGAACAATTTTCGTCTCGGTAAATGTGTGTACCACGTGCATAATCGGCTCGTGACGCATGCGAATGTTGCAACGAACTATCGACGATCATATAATCATCCAGCTGATGTCGATATGAAAAAATGAAAAATAAAAAAAAAATAAAAAAATCGACTGAGAATAATAATAATACATTTTTTTTTTCGAAACATCGATTGTTTTTTTTTTTTTAATCGAATATTGTGAAAAGTTGATGCGGAGTATAAATTATTTTTTTTAATATTCAGTTTGTGCCGCGAAAGTCGAATGTAACGACAATGTATTTTTATCGCAAGCGCTTTATCACTCATGAGAATATAATAGGCTTGAACGTCGGCTTACTTACGTAATGAAAAACAATATCCGCGCAATGCACTCACGAAAAATAATTTGAGAACCACTGTCAGCGAGCAGGTTGACTACCTCCCCTCTTCCCCACGTTACGTTGCCGCCGCGCTGTCCTCTTCGCCTCCCCGCGTCCACGATACCGAAGGAGAGTCCGCGTTACACGATGTGGACTATCGCGGTCTCGAATCGATACCGGTTTGATTAATTAAACTCGTAATGCACTATATTTAACGGGCCGCTGTTGGACTATCAACAATCTTTGTCATCTTCAATTCGGCTCCATTTATTATCATTATTTTTATTTTTTCGCTCTCCTCGACAATTTCGCAATCTCATTACTCTTCCTCCGTTTCATCAACTAATTTTTTTATCTTACGCTTCAATTATATAATTTATCATTTAATTTATTTTAATGTCGCAATCAACTCGAAGGCTCCGTAATTTCAACGAGTTTTTAATTCATAGAATATTACTCTGTGCACCAGAATTATGATTATTATACAAAGTGATTGTGAATCGCTTAATAAAAATATTGTTATTATTATTGGAAATATCGAACACGTTTTATCGAGATAAAGAGTATCGTAAAAAACAAAGATTCGAACGTAATTACAGTACCTTTCCGTCTTTTTTGTTTTTTTTTAATTTTTTTTTTTTACGTATTTGACTCGTTAGCAATTTAATCGATAAATCGATGTTGGTGAATTTTTAGTTAAAAGAGATTAGTCCGTTGTCGTTTAACACGTTCTCTCATTCAAACGGCAGCGACGACACACCAACATACACGCGGCAAACACAGCAGCAGCGTGTGACGTGTTTTCTCTCGCGCTCTCTCTTTCGCTCGCGTATTCGACGATGTTGAGAGAAAGAGGAACGCGAAATAAAAAAAAAAAAAAAGGAAAAAAAAAAAAACATCTTGCAAAAATGGCTGCCCCCGATACGCTATCGAAAGAGCGAAACTTCTTCCAAGCAGTCGGAGTGCTAAGCTGGAATTGTAATATTTATAGTCGGGCATTAGGCAGGCATGTGAGTCCAGTCGAGCGTACAGTTTATCGTAAAAGTTTCGAACGATATCCCGTTTCTCGTTTTAATCGAAATAAAAGAATAAATATATTTTAACCCGAAAAAAAAAAAAAAAAAAAAAAAAAAAGAATCGATTTTTCGACCTAATTAAATTACGGAAATTGTATGCACAGCGCACATACGGTTCTCAATTGCGCGTTGAATTTAATTTTTTTTTTTTTTTTTGTTTGCGTCAACACACTCTTCGCCAATTAATTCCGTCTCGGAGAATTGCGATGAAAATTGTTTTCGCTTATTTGATGGCCTTGGCGAGGCTTCGCGTAAGAGAGCAAAAAAAAAAAAAAAAATATATACGTTAACGGTCGGTGGAGCTATAAAAAGAAATTCGTGGATTCATGGACTCGATTATAGTTCAACGTTGAAAAAAAAAACTTGTTTATCCGTGCCTAGGACAAGTATATGAATGATTCTATCGTCGAAAAATAATTACCATCCTCAACAGAGAGATAAAGACGCGACTGAAACGTTCGATAATTTCGTAAAGATCGTTGACCCCGCGGCTTGTATATCGCTTTTGTCATTTTATCCTTCTCGTTCTCTTACAATACATAGTGCACTATCGCAGTGCGATATAGCGGCTTATCCGAAGTTTGAAAGTAGAATAGACTTTTGGGTTAAACTGTACGAGAGCAACCGTAACGAGGTTGCGGCAGCAGGGAAAAAAAAAAAGAGCTTCTCGCCCGCGCGCGCGCCCGTTCGTTCAAAGCCCGTTTAACTTGCCGATCGGACTGTACGCTGAAATAGAAATGATTAAAGTTTTAATAACTGTGGCATAGGGCCCCCTTCGACCTCCCCCTCCCCCCCCCTCCCCCCCGCCCCCGCCCCCGCCCCTCGCGCTTGAACGGGTGAGATAGAGATACCGACCGAGCGAACACGAGAATTGCAATGCTCTCGTGTCCTTGATTACGATAACGTGAAATAGCTGCTAATTGTTCACAAATATAAGCCCCGCAATCTCCTCGGCAAACTTTAACCAATCTAAAAAAATTCGCAAAAGGCTATTAAATATCTTCGAAAATATTACATTAATTTTCTTTCCTCGTGAGCTCATAGCTATGAATAATTCAGGGCAAACTTCGTGGAATTCTTTGGCAAACTTTTGAATTAATTTCCCAAGCGGTTCGAACGGGTTGCAAAATGAAAATCTATCGTAATATTCGTACAATTTGGAAACTCCCACGCGAAAGTAAAACGCTTCGAATCCTTTTTTTTTCTGTCGTTTTCATTTTTTATTTATTTTTTTTTAAATTTATTTAGTTTTTATCCCGCGCGCCGCGCGCACTCCATCAGCGTCGATTGAATAATCAAAGCTTTGTTTTCTGGAATCGTGCAAATGCGCCGCGAGCGCGATGATCGAGTACGCAAATTCGTGGGTCACCCATTCACCTTTATACAACATTTCACTCTCTTTCTTCTCTGTCGAGGAATTCCTCCGATCTCCGGAGAGGTATTTCATATGGAAAATATTTGCAGTAATATATTAGGAATATATACAAAATAGATAAATGTATATTGATATTTATAATATTATTATTATTTTTTTAAATTTTCGAATTTTATGGATATTTTAGAAGAATATTCTAAAATATATCCGTAACACACCATTTTTCGACGAAAATTTATATGATATATCTAATATATTTCCGTCGAAAGTTGGTATAGTAAGAATATATTTTACATTAAATTTCTGAAAATATTTTTTGCAAAAATAATAATAATAATAATACTATGATTTGTTATTTATTTTCCGGATGCTAATCAAATGCATATATTGATATCTTTACATTAAACTGATGAATATATCAATTATATAAAAATCCAGAATTTCATATATTTCTAAAATATTTTTTGCACGTACTTTTTTTCCATGCGGGATAGTACACCCGTAATTTCGTTAGTTCCATTATAGTTTCCTTTGAACTTTTAAAGAACGTCTAATCACCTCGACGGAATGAAATAAATTTACAAAGGAAATAAAGAATTAAAAAAAAAATCAAAATCTTTGCAATGAAAATTCGCTCTTAATTCATTAATTAGAGATAATCTCTTATCAATTATAATTTTTTTTGCTGTATCCATTATTGTCGTAACGGTAAAAAGTTAAATGAATTTATACAGAACAACAGATGAATCAATAAATCGCGTGTCAAATATAACGAAACACGATACGGCGTCTTATCCGCGTCGGATTTTATCATGCGAATTCCAGAGATCGTTTTTATCGGCCTCGGCTATGGGAGGTATACAACGATCTCGACACGCGCTTGTTTTACCGAATGCAAAGTTTGTTTTGCCTTCGGCGAACTAAAACGAACGAGTCTGGCTGCACATATTTCGTGTGTATATGGCACATGCACCTCTCGGATGGATGCGCACAAGCGAGTTGCATTCGGACAGATTCGTTTGCACGCTTGCTGGGCACAAACACAATTGCCTTTCCGCGACGCATTAACGCAGCTTCAATATGTTTTTTTTTCCTCCCTTTCAACCGCAATTCTTTCATGTCGAAATGAAATTTATCATTTTCGCTTTGATGTCTACGAGTTTATTATTCCGTTGTTGCGTGAAATAATAATAATAAAAACTGCAAAAACATCGAAAGATTTGGGATCTTTCGAGGTGATTAAAGTCATTGGCGTCGTCGAGTCGCGGAAACGACGAGAGTCGTTCGATCTTATTAATTAAGTAGAGTAAATTCCGTTTGCGATTGAATATTGAGCGGCGCTGTCGAGAGAGTCCTCTTGGAACGCAGCTACATCCGACTTGGCAGGGAATACTGTTTAATCGAACGTTCGAATTGTAACGCGATCGGGGTCTTCGGTCCGCGAGAACGTCTCTGGAGTTCCGCAAGACCCGATCTCAATTAACCAAACAGTATACCGTCTATATAATCCAAGAGGATTTCGAGGCGGTATACCCAAGACTAGCGCGGGTGGCAACGTTCCAGCTACGCCCACTCGCCTCCCCTCGGTTCGTATCGATATAAACCTCTCATCCTCGCCGCGAAATTATTCCGAGCGTCTTGCACTCGAACGAAAGACACTCTTGCACCGGCGTGTTCCGAAATTAGACGACTTCTTCAACTTCGAAAATATTATTTTCTTGATAAATTCATATTTAATTTCGCGACTATCGGATATTCGAGTGACGACTATAAATTTCGAAAATAATTTTCTCGCAAAATTCGATTGTATCCGATATTATATAAATTAGATGTATAATCCCTTAAAAATATAATAAATCGATGTTTTTATACCGCAAAAATGCAATTCGTACTATAGTGATGAATTTTATAAAACAGTTCTTTTTTATATTGTACATTAAAGTTTTAATATATAAAATAAATATATAGTTTCGATGTATATATGTATTTTATAAAATTAAAAATAAATTACATTTTTTTAAATTAATTTAATTAATATAATAATATTGAATAATAATAAAAAATGGTATTATTATTCAATAATATTTTCATATTCTATTGAAATAAGTGAATATTTCATTTATATATTTTATATTTTATCGAAAAAAAATAGTACGAGACGATAGTTAAATATTGAAATAACCGTTATAACTTCGTCGATATTCTATTTTTATTGGTACCATCGAATTTCCATAAAACGTTTCCAAGTTATCTTTGGCGTTGGTGACAATAAATGTTTATAGAAGTTGTAACAGCGACTTAAGCGCTCAGTATAGCGCGCTGCCCTCGACGACGAATAGAAGTATATTCAGGGGTTGCTTTCGAAGCTCGACAGGGGTCGAGGGTCGAACGAAGACACACCATTGTGAAACGTGGAAGCCGAAGTGAAGCGGGGCGCCGGGAAAGAGAGAAAGAGAGAGTATACGAAGAACCGCGCTGTGTATGGTTGGGTGGGGTGAGAGGGGGTCGGGGAGGAGGCTGAAGTTGTTTATGACTTTTGTGTCCGCAGAGATTCGCTATTTCCCAGTTTTCATAAACGATATATTTCCTATGGTGCAGTTGCAACCTGCGCGCTTTACTGTGCACTTGACACATTATTATTAACTGAGGAAAGTCGTGAGAGAATGTGTATAGTCCGCGGCAAGTTTCCACGAATATGAATTATATTACAAAGCAGTTTAATCTCTACTCTCAACGTAATTTCCATATATCCGCGCTATGCAAGCAGCCGATTCGATTGCTTATTCCGGAATTCGCATTATACTCGATGAAACAAGATTTCTCGGAAAAAAAAAAAAAAAAAAAAAAAATTGCCGATAATCGGAGCACTCCGTTTTCGTTATTAATCCTTTTAATTGAATTTCAAAATTATTAATAAATTATTTTTGTAGCAATTTTACATTTTTTATCGAAAATAAATCAATTCAATAAATAAAAAAAAAAAAAAAATCAATCCATGAAAATGAATAAATCAATTTTTCATTTTTTTTTTTTTTTTTACATCGAATTTGCTTTATTTTAAAAACAGTAAATATAAGCAATAAGATAAATAATTGTAGTTCGCTAATAAGAGATTACAATAATAAACAGATACAACGTTATCACAGACATTCGATAACATCGCATTAAACAATATTTATCCGAAATATATCTCAATCTCAAGTTTTCGTTTTTTTTGCTGTTTAAAAAGATTTTACTCTGTAACTTCTCTCCGCGATATATAGCGAATGGTTTGATAAATATACGTTATTTTTTTTAGCTATGTAACATTTTTTACGCCAAAATTATATCGAATCTCTTTTATTTCGGAAAAAGTAAATATAAACAATAGAATATTTGCAATAAATAAAGAAAAAAATAAATAATAAATAATAATAACATCGCAAAATCCGATCGATTCACGATTATCACGAGCATTCGATAACATCGAATAAAACAGTACACATTTTTATCCAGAATGCATCTCAATCTCAAGTTTCTCGTTGCTTCGCCAATTAAAAAAAAGTTTTAATCAGTAATCTTTCGTATCGCGTCTTTATCTTTCAATTGCAGCATGAAAAAATTGTTGTATATCTACTTTACCGACAGGTGTAAGCAATGTCATGATGTAAGGTCCAATGATAACGGTCCTCTTATCCGAGATGCATCTTCTCACCCTGAAGTTTCTTCTTCCTTTATCATTCTTTTTATTTACCTGTATGTATGCATACATTTCTTTTTTTTATCTCGTATAATATCTCTGTCCTTTCGATGAGTCTCTCTGCGCGTTCATCGCGATTTTCTCGGTTCTAATTATCCGTAGTAAAAGATCCAAAGGGATCTCTATTGCTTTCTGCTCTCTCTCTCATTGGCGCTAAGGGTTCTCAAGTTTCAATGGGCAAACATCGCGTGTCGGTACAAAGGATATACGTAACAGAAAATAACTACGCGAGCGTTACAATGGCGGGACTTTTGAGAACCACTGAATCGAGTTACGCCGCAGAAATAGCTACCACACTAAAGTTGTACGAGAGTGTTATGTATGTGGTCTATTATGTTTGAGACTTATAGAATAGCTTTCAGGTTGGAAAGTACGTAAAGGCCCTGTCGCAACTCCATAACCAGCTTTGCTGACTGTCGGTGTTGCGGGGGCGGAGGTGTGGGGCGCCCGCGTGGTGTTTCTGAAACTTTTCTCGTTTTACCTCGAGACCCGAAGTACGTACTTATTTCAGCACGTACGTCGGCGCACGCATACAGCGGGAACGGCGATGGTGTAGTTACAAGTGTTACACGAAACACTCCCGCGATAGTCTGTGTCTTTTCTGAATAATATTAAATCCGGCATGCAAAAATACTAAAATAATCTTGTAGCCAACATGAAAAAAAAAAAAAAAAAAAAAAAAAAATCTCCAAGTTTTTCGTTCTTTAGTCTCGCGACAAATTTTTTCGAATAAAATATGATAATGAATGAATTTTAATTAGTTTTTACATTATTCTTTTATTATTTTTCTTCTTGTTCCTCGTTTGAGATGAAAAGCGTAAGCGCCCAAACATAGTTATAGTTGGCGCGTGTAAAATGGGAACTCGCGAAAACGCCGAGTCCGCAGGCAGTTTTGGCTCCGCCACTAAACCACGAAGCTGTCAGATTCCATTTCACTCGGTCTGAATCTCGACGCTATCTATCCTCACATAATATAGCATGAGATATGTATACCTGTGTATAACAGTTGACGAGCGCGTGAATGTGTGTGTTTTGGGCGTTCAGAAGCTCGCGCGCCGTGCGGGAGAACGAAATCCCCCTCGAATCTCTCTCGCGACGTTTACGCCAATGAAGCGCATTGCGCGTTTCACAGAGAGCCCTCGTGAGCACACATAGCCTCTCTGCTGCAACGCGTTAACGTCACATTTATGTTACGTTTATGTTACAAGCCGGTTTTACGGTCGTTCTCTGACGCCTCGCGGTGTGTTCAGAAAACCTGAGTAATTCGCTTATTAATTAACTGACTCTTCGGACTTCTTTTGTCGTAAACATCAACAGCTTTTAAGATAATTCCATTGGTCGAACGACTACATATATTTTTTTTCCTTATTCACGAATAGATCGAGTAAAATAATTAATTCTATTTGTAGATACGTATTTACGCGAAAATAATCGTCTGTCGAAGCTGCGAGAGATACGAAAAAACAAATAGAACGCCGTCCGATATCAGTAGCTAAAAATATCGAAAGTTCACAGGTTGGAATGACTCCCTGTTTAACACGAAAGGTTTCTACAGATATACGATAGTTTTTTTTATAGAATTTTTGATAATTAAATCGATACATCGAAGAATTGGAAATGAAAAGCATCGGAGTTAATTTGATATCGGTATTATTACGCGCTCGGGGGATATTTACTGTATAGAGGAGGACGACGACGACCGCAACGGACTCTCGCGTATCGATTGTGTGTTCGTTCCCGTGGTTCACGACCCCGTGCCGCGTAGTGTCTCGGTCACATCAGTTTCGCGAGATTATTGAATTAAAGGAGAACCCAAGCGCCGCGCGTCTCTATCGACACACGATATTCTCGTGTACCACAACGTTATTAATATTATAATACTACACGCTATGGATATAATACGCATACATAACCTACAAATTCGATTTAATTGTTAAACTTTAAATTAATTTGTGTAACACACGAGCGCGGAACCGCATGTTTATTTCCAATTAGCTTACTAATCAAGAATTCTATTCATTGCGGTGAAACACACTCATCGTACGGTAAGTTTTCCTCTCGCGTTTATCGGTTTTCCTTGGCCAACGCGCAACATAATGGCAACTACACGAAAATTTAACCCCAAACTGGTTATAACACTATATCGAAAAGCATCACGGGGCGCTGCGTGCAATAATTGAATTATCCCCACACGCAAACGTTACGATGAACACAACGACGCTGACGAGATTGCGCCTTCTCCGTCCGATAGTTCGGCGTGCATTATCGACAACGTGAGTTACGCGAACAGTACTCGCGAAAATGTTTTTCCCTCTCATCGTGAGTCACTGAACAGTTGTTCCATTGAAGCTCGGCGAAACGTGATCACCCGGGCGCGGGAAGGACGACGATGGAAACTCATAACCCGCTTTTCCACGTCGTCCCATCCGCGCGCTCGCCGCCGCGCCGCCGTCCGCTTTTGCCACTTGAATTATTAAATATAAAGTTTGCACGTCGAAATCGGGCGTTATACGCTCTAATTGCGTAGTTCGCTAATTGGATGTTCATCATTAATTCAATACTCAGACGAATGCGTACCGATGCCTATGGTCTCTCGTCTAACTGTACAGCGTTGTATCAGAAATTTTACTAATTCACGGAAAAGATAAAAGACGAAAAAAAAAAAAAAAAAAAAAAAAATGTCTGCCTTTTTTTTTTAAATTTTATCCACGGCGCAGCGAGTGTCCAATTTTTTTCATATATTTTTTTTTAATCCCGCGAAATTAAAAGCCAATTTTTATCGCTTTGTCGAACTTCATCCGCGAGTTGAAAATGAATTTTTCGTTTGGCCCCCCCCCCCCCCCCGCCGGTGCGTTCGTATGTGTCGTATTTGTTCGATGTCGCGGGTGATATCTACTAGGCGGTTGAATTATTGGCTGCAAAACTTTTCGGTCACCCTATATTTCCGGAAAGCGAACCATTGCCCCATCTACTACGCTACTCTCGCTCCGGGGTTTAATCTAACAATGATTTATGCTCGGCAGTGGTTCTCAATTCGACAGTATCGCGTCGCCAATCGAATCTCCATCGCTGCCGAATCGTCGTTTTATATTGAAAAATCGTCATTCGTGCGAAATGTAATTATTCGATGTATTTTACGGGATTCCGTTAACAATTATGCAGTCCGAAGGGATGAATTTTAAATGCGATCAAAATTTCGTTTCGTCGATCGTAAAAACGGCTGAAATTATTATAACCTATAAATCTCGACAGATGCGTAAAAAAATATTTTATCGCGTTTGATTTCATTGATACATCGAAATACTTAATCGAATGAGAACGAAATAAAAATCGTTATTTAATCGTTCAGTTGAGTATCACTGAGCCGACACGCCACGTACCTATTCTCTATCCCATGACTACAAGCGCGGCTATGAATGTATTATGTACACTCGGCGAATATGTCAACGGCAGCAATATCGTCAGTGGAAGACGATATAACAACGCGAAAGTATCGGTACTCTTCCCCCACTCCCCTCCCCCTCTCTCTCGGGGTGCAACGCGCGTGCTAAACTCGAATTTTTTTTTATGATTAAGCAACGTATATGACTCGCTCGGCAGGTATCCGTTGCGATTAGCTCTCGCGGATCCTTGGATAGATTCCAATTATCGGAAACGCCAACGGCATTTCATGAACACACATTCGCGAATGCGTGTGTCTCGTACCAATATGCAGAGAAACTCATAGATAATCGATAAACGTGCAAAAAATAAATCAATGTCGTACCGCGTCGCATCTCATTTCGGCAAAAACAAATAAAAAAAAAAAAAAAAAACTTCAAACGAATGAGATCAAAGGTATTTTTTTTTTCTTTTTTTTTTTTTATGAATTCATATAGGTTCCGAGTTGCCGTGTGTCGCCGGCAAAAAATATGAATATACGTGACAATCGATAGACGCTGAAATAATGGATGGATGACTCTCATACTTTAATTTATTAATAAATTCATATCGATTCAAATATTGTAGTGTCAACGGCAACTTTTAAAGGGTTAAATAACATCGGTTTAAAAAAAAAATGAAATAAAAAAAAAAATAAAAAAAAAAAATTTATGGAGCGATAATTTTTCTCGCTAAACGCAGCGGTATCGTCTCGTTGGCTAAACAATTGTCGGGGCAATCGGATGAACTTCAAAGGATCGGCGAGAGACGGTCAAAAGCCAGGAGTATACGCAAAGCGCACGACCCTGGTACACGCCCTGGTCAGCTATTCCCCGATATACCTTGTATGTGTATCTATATGTATGTGTTATACACATAAAGGCCATTTATAAATGAAACTGCCCTGCTGGCGCGTTATATACCGGTCGTTAACCCTCTTCCCCGAACCCCGTACCGAACTCTCCGTTCTATCGCACCCTCTGTCCGCTTTGCCTATGCCATTTACCGACCTCCCTCTTGCACTCTCTTTCCATCGTTGGTTTGCGCGGAGGCGAAATCTCTCGCTCTCTCCATCGTCGCCGAACCTCCGCGTACCTATATCCTCCCCCGTTGCTCACCGCGAAACATTGCAACCGGTAATATTTGGGGGTTTCTGTGTGTATTGGTGAATTGATAGCTTATCGATGTATTTCGGTAGAGTCGCGATGCGAATTGCCATAGCAACGATCGAATACATTTTCACTCTGATTTCGCCATCTCTCGGTATTTACGAGAGGGCCGAGTGTGTACGCCGATGCAGTATTGAAAGGATGTAAATTGTCGTTGCTGTCGTGGATTTTACGAATGGGCGCGAACGATGTAACGAGAGGGTTATAATGATGAAAAAGAAACCGAGGGGGATGGACGCGGAGGGTGAATTACAGAGAGATTCTTATCCGGTGTCAAGGGGTCAGGCGAAGGGTTGACATTTTTTTTTTTTTTTTTTTTTTAAGGGGAACGTGAATCACCGCTTCGGGGGTAACTTTGTTCCAATTTTTTTCATACAAGACTATCGTAAATCTCGTCGGAACTTCAAAAAATTGTATATATATTTTAATACAATATCTTTATATAATAATATACGTTAATAATCGCGGAAACAAAAAATCTCGCAAAAAATAATTTTCGTTTCTGACGCGATTTTCCGTGTGAAATATAAAACTGGCAGCGGACGGGAAATTCGTGTGCAGCGGCATTGGACATAGCCTTGAAATCACGAATCAAAACAATTTTTTATTTCGATCGATTTTGTAAACAGTTGCGATATTCGGAACTAATAATCGTTGAAAATCGTTTCTCTCTTTTTTTCTTTCGGTACTTCTGAATAATAATGATAGCTACACCGAGAAAAGAGTTTATTTATAATCAACAAATGTATAGCTGTTTACGTAATAAATATTTAGTTATCGTTACCAAATCTCAATAGAGCCAAATAAGATTTTTTTTGAATAACGAAACATTTATTTCTCTTCATCTAACTACACATTTGCTAAACTAAAAATAAATAAAAAAAAAAAACAACAAACAAATAAAACAAATCAAAATAAATTAATTAAATTTTATTTTACATAAATAAACTCTTTTCCCAGTGTACGGAAAAAAATCTTCAAAATCCCTTATTTGGCGAATGCGCAGAAGCGTTTTTTTCGAAATTACGAATTTTTTTTTTTTTTTTTTTCCTTTCAATTTTACTCACATTTATCTTCTGAGAAAAAAAATGAAACACAAAAACTTCAAATTGGTATTTGTGAAAGTTTTGCGCAGCAAATAAATATAATTTATAACATTTTTACGGAAACGATAATTCATTGCTGAGATATATATCGATAATTGATACATCGTCTGATCGTAGCGCGGAATGAAATTATTGTTTATCCGGGCGATGGGAGGGAGATAACTATCTGTTCAAGGGCATCGTCGTAGTGTAAACCGCGCTTGATACGCCATTCAGATCATGTGTATGCATAACAAAGCGTGTGTACGTTTGAACATCAGACGATGTATATAGCAAGAAGCGGGTCTTTACCCTGCATTATATCACGTACGCAACTTGCGCGCGAGTATACGTGTTTGTAAGCCGCCGACAACTAGTTTCATAGTTGCGGGTATATGTATAGTACTTCGGTCAAAGTTCGAAGAGTTCGCGCAGGGCGACGCTAGCTTCCGGAAGTCGCGTCGATCAAGTAGTTCTCTTCTCCGTTCAAAGTATCTCCAACAATCGACGATAGGTACTTTCCGATTAAAAAATTTCATCGAAAAACAAAGTTTGAATTCATTCAACGTATCTTTTCGAAATCTTATTAAAAAAAATGATATTTAAAAAAAAAATTTAATTTTTTATTTTTTTTTTTTTACATGACGAAGTATTATCGATATATTAACACGAAAAAAATGGTACATGAAAAAATTATCGACGAACACAACTTCAAATATATATTTTTTTTATTTTTGTTACACGACGAAGTGGTAACGATAAAAGAAAACTGAAAATTATATATAAAAAAATGATCGGCAAACTGTAAATATGTTTTTTGTGTTTTTTTTTTTTTTTTTCAGGACGAAGTGTTAACGATATCGGAAAAAGTGGTCGTGCGAGTTCACGATCTCGTTACCTGGTTATCGCCATCGGTCGAGTGGTCTTGGGGCCGAGAAATCTCGATTCCCCAGTCGCCAAAGTCATCGCCGGACAGCAGTCCGCCAAAGTACGATGGATCGTATCCACAGGTACTCACGGATCCCGGTATCGATTTCTCGGACGTTGACAAACAACAGAAGGAATTTGAGAGCAATCACACGCCGACGAAGAAGGAGGATAGTTTCTCGTCGCAACCGAGAGTCGTCGTTCTATCGTATCCGAGGTATTGCCGTTATCGGGCGCTACTTCGACGACTCGAAGGCGCCGAACCATCGTGGCTGTGTTCGTCGGTCGCAGCGGCACTCGGCGGATTCACCGCACTTCCGGGAACGAGAGTTCTCTTCTGTAGGGACACATTCGACTATCCGGATCTCGAGACTCACGAACTTCTATGCAATCACCTAGGTAACTATTGCAACTTAGTTTTCCATCTCGAACTCGATATACGCGGATAAAAAAAAAAAAAAAAAAAAACATTGGAAATGCTTATCTGAGTAACGAAGTTACGAAAAGTTGAAAAAAAAGGTCCGATAAACGTTATTTCATCCGCTCGGTTTATTTTTTTTACGAATTGCATGAATGTTTCTCTACTGTTACGAGATACCAAAAAAATGCATTTGCAGCGAACATTTCCATTGCCGTCGAAATGGAAATTATATCGAAGTATATTTTTTTTTAGAATTTTTTTTTTTTTCATATCGTATATATTTATTGAGTGATCTTTTGTTATTACACTTTTCATACATATTTATAAATTTAACGGTCGGTAGTAATTTTTTTTGTTATAAAGAAAAAAAGTATAACAGACGATGGTTTTCGCAAAAAAGTCAAAATAATCGAGAATCGAAGTCACGAATTATTGTCAGAAAAACGTCAACAAGGATATCCGTTGACTGTTTATTTCTTTCACCTTCAATCCGAGCGCTCGCGGCGTTACGATGTGATCGTCTCCTCGCATTGTTTTTCATCATTTCGCTGGGGCCGTCGATAGCACTGCCGGTCGACGGCGTTACTCTCTGGCAATCCAGCGAAACTCTCATCGTCTCTCGCGCGCGCGTTAACCAAAGACTTTTTCTTCGTCACTCGGCGACACGAGCTCTTTGCATGTGCAGCAACACGTTTATTCTCTGTCCTTTTATCTCGTGCTATCCACGTAACACGTGCGCGTCATTTAGTTTCGACTCTATTAGTCTCGAGGGTTTTATCGTTTTGACAACGGTGACAGTGTTTCTTCGGGTTGCAAAAAGATACGCGTTAAAAAAAGTCCATTAAAAAAACAACAAATCTCGCGAGTAAAATCGCGTGTTTGTACGAGAGAACGAAATTTATAACGATCTCGTAATATCCACGTGTTTCGCTGGCGTACGCGATGGCTATTATTATGAAGATACGTGAGAATCGCATAGTTTATTTCAAGATAATCGGTGAGACTTTTTTTTTTTCAACTGAAACTTTATCGATGCATTAAATTAACGTAATCGTTCAGTTATCGTTCGTACCCTTCGAGATATCGTAATCCCAAGTCGATGGAAAATACGATAGATAATGTATCATAATGTATCAAAGTCTATCGGAACTTTGCAATATTTTTCTTATTAATTTTATATATTTTTCGCAGACACGTGTAGGCTGACAAAATAAATAATAAATAATGAACATTTTTTTTCTATTTTCTATTAAATAATATATGAAACTGTGAGAGACTAATACATGACCTTGAGAACTGCCCTTTCTCTCTCGAGCGCGTAGAAAAAAAAGAGAACTGTGAGTTTCTTTGTTTCCGTGTCTTCAAAACAAACAAACCGGCGTTTGATTATCGTTCGATTTATAACGGTAACAATCTCGGAAAGCTGAGAGAAGATACTTCGCGCGATACGAAACTTCGACAACAATACGATTGTTGTTATTTGAAAATTATAAAATTTCTTTAATGACCCGAATTTTTTTTTTTTTTTTTTTAATAACGAATTATAATGTTAGAATTGTTTTTATTTTGTTTTTTTCGCTTTTCGCTTTGATGACCCGAATTTTTTTTTTTTTTTTTTTTAAATAACGAATTATAAGTTAGAATTGTTTTTATTTTGTTTTTTTCGCTTTCAGCACCAAAGCTCAAAGGGCGGCCGCGAAGAAAGCGCAAAAAGCGCAGCGTGTCACCCGGAGAATCGAGCAACGAAAGCGAAGCTTCGGTCGCTTCGACGTCGCGAGGCGCGTCGTCAAATTTGAGTATTGTACCTGCATTGAGACCGCCATCGTCGGGCGTTCGTCGCAGCGAAAGAAATACCAGCGCCGAGGAAAAGAGGTTTCTTACGGATGTATACGGTTTCATGAGTTCGCGAGGTACACCCGTCGGAAAGATGCCATTGCTGGGCTACAGGCAGAGTGAGTTTATAGAATTTTTTACACTCTTTATTATTCCAAAAATCCGAGCGTTTCGCGAAAATTTTCCAATATGTCGAAAATTACGATCAACCCGATAAAAACAAATTTAATCTGTAAAAAAATTTGTTTACAACGAAAATCATAGAAAAAAAATCGATAAAAACGATTCACATTATTATTATCGCAATCAACGCACAATTTTGTTTGTATCACGAAGTAATAATGTAATAAATACAAAATAAATAAATAATAATAGTATAAAATATTTTCGATTAAAAAAAGTATATACTGTTTTTTTTTAAATGTTTTTTTGCACTACGAAGTAATAACATATAATATAATATATTATATCTTATTATATACACTATATATTATTATTATATTTATTAATTTATTATGATAATTTAATTTTTTTTATTATACAATTTTATAATAAAATTTGATTTTTCGTTTTTCAGTCGATCTCTTCCTATTTTATACGAAAGTCCAGAAGTTCGGTGGTTACGATACCGTGAGCGCTGGACGTCTCTGGAAATCGATTTACGACGATATCGGTGGAAACACAGGATCGACGAGTGCCGCGACGATAACTCGAAGACACTACGAGAGGTACGGAAAATTTGTAATCTATACATCGCGCGCATTATTCCGTCTGAAAAAAAAAAAAAAAAAAAGAAAAACAAAAGTTTACATGAATTGTCTCGTTCACAGGTTGTTATTGCCTTACGAAAGGCATCAAAAAGGCGAAGAGACGAAGGTGAGGCCTACGCACAGTAGGCGAACGAAATCAAGTAGTCTGTCCGACGATTCGATCGACGTAACGCCAGAAATCGGAAATACGTGCGCATATGAGACGCCACTCCCAACAGAAGCGCCGACGGCCGCTTCACCGGTTCCACCAGTACCGTCAATATTATCCTCATCGGTAATAATAAATCTCCAAATTTTCTGCACGAAAAAAAAAAAAAAAAAAAAAAAAAAAAAAATGCAAGTGCCGAAACTAAATTGTTATTTATTTGTTTCAGCCGTTCCTATCTGGCGACAAGCCAAAGACTGAGGGCGGCAAGACATCGTCCCTGCGTAGCGTTAGAGTAAAACCCGAGCGTCTAAAATCATTGAACACTATTATAGCGAACAGTACGACTGTCGTTAATCAAAATAGTCAACTGCCAAGTCCCAGTCCGCCACCGTCGTCGAACACGTCGAATTCGTCGACAACGTCGAGCACACCGAGTACAACACCGTCGACAACGCCGACGAATGTCGGTGCCGGTAGTCAAAGTGTTCTGGAGCGTCAGCTCAACAGTCCGTTGATATCGCAGCAAGTGCCACCGTCCGCGTCGCCGCCTCCCTGTTTACCGGTCAGTACGGTAACAACGAACGCGACGACAGTCGTAACGTTGACGCCGCCCCCCGAGAAGGACATGAAGGAGATGAAACTCGACCCGAAACCGGCGACTCTCTTGGCGCAGGGAAAGGAAAATATACCTCTGTTCGGCGAAAAGCCCATATTCGCCGAGAAAGCTATCGTACCGCCAAAATCACCGGAAGTTATAGATCTCGAGATGGAAAACGATTCGAGTCGCGACAAGATCGTCATACCGAGTTTCAAGAAGCGAAAATTGGAGATTCTACGTGAAGGGGGTCTCGAGGTAACGGCCGTAGAATTGGACGCGCGTCCGAGCGTTATACAGGCAACGATAATTCCCGTATCCGCGGCATCGCCGTTATCGGCGAAAAGCGATGAGAAGAGTTGCGGTCAGCAACCAATTTCCGCATCACCCGCGCCGAACTCTGTACCTAAATTGATCTCTGTCACGGTTACCCCGGACATAGGTCACATGCTACCGTCTCCGCACGGAGAACAGCATCAATCGTTGTGCAATTCTCACAATTCGCATCAACAAACGAGACACACAACGCCAACGAAGCACACGACGAATCATCACAATCATCAATCTCCGATAAACCAAATAAACAACAATAACAATAGCGCATTGATGAACAACAATAACAGCAACAGCGGTACACCGAATAGTCGTGTAATAAACGTCGGTAGTCCAAACAACGCAAGTTTACTTCAGCTCTACGCGAACGCGACGAATTCTTTGCCATCGAGCGCATCGCCCTCGCCGCCGGTCAATCATCGTTTCGTACCTCCGACACCACCCAACGAGAGGATATCCGCACCGCCGAAAGTCACCCAATCGCGTTCGATATTCGCTCACAACGAGAAAATGGTATACGGTAATCCCAAAGATATTTTGATACCGCAGAAGTATCATCATCATCACCCAATCGTTCAGCAAACTCAGCATCTCTCGTCGCCGCAAAATATGACGAGCGGCAATGCGACGAGTGGCGGTATATTGGATTTAACGCAAAAACAATCGGAACGTTCTTTCGCCCGACCGAATCTCGAGATCGTTAGAGTGCCCGTTGTCCCGCGTCCCAATCCTTTGAATTTGGAGATGAAGAGTATCGCGCCGAAGGAAAAATCGCTTGAGGCGCCAACGCGAAAACCACCGTTTCCCGGTTATCCCGGGATGTTGGACAGCCGAACAATGGCTTCGAATAATCTCGAGATAACTCTCGTTAATCCGAAACATCGAGGAATTCCGGTTACGCCGCCGCAGGTTCATCAACCCTCTCCGAGTCCCCCATCGTCGAGGCTACACGCCGGCAACAACTTGAATAACGTTAATAATTCTATGGGGAGTCAACCGACGCAGAGGCGCCATCAGAACGGCAAATATCC
This sequence comes from Buathra laborator, assembly GCA_934046635.1. Lineage (NCBI taxonomy): Eukaryota > Metazoa > Arthropoda > Insecta > Hymenoptera > Ichneumonidae > Buathra > Buathra laborator. Next base: position 18,387,922 of record OW203893.1, on the reverse strand, counting down.
ATCGAGATCCGAACCCGTATCGCCTTACGTCTCGAGAAAGTCTAGTCATCCACCGGTTATTCCGAACGTTCCGAATCTTCATCACCTCAACAGCGCGGCTTACACGTCGAGAACAAGCGGTATGCAACAACAGCAGCAACAGCATCAGCATCAGCAACAATTACATCAACAGCAACACATGTACGTCGATAAGAGAAAAGCTGCGAATAACACGTTGCAGAATCATCATCATCATCGAAGAATAAGCGAAAGCGAGAAATCGTCGATAATCGCGCATCAGCAACAGCAACAGCAGCAGCAGCAGCAACAACAGCACCAAATGCAACAACAGCACAAAGCCAATGCTGCGCAGAGACAAAACGATTCGTCGCGGAGGCACAGCGTACCAACGAGTATACCGTCGGGTTTCATACCGTCGATACCGCAAAATTCGCCGGCCTTTCTGTCGCAAATGTCAAACACGACAAATAAGTTCCTACCGATGCTCGATCCGTTGTACTACTCGGCATTTTACAACGGCCTCTTTCCCGCGCCGATACCAACCGCCGCTACGCCGTACATACCGCCCGAGTTCAGCGCTTACTACAAAGAATTGTTAGCCTCGTCGCAACCGAGAATCGCCGTTGCCGGACAGCATCAACCCGCCGTACCGACGTCCAAGTAAAAACGGAAATAGAGAAACGAGGATTTTTATGTAAAAATTAGCGAGCAAAAAAAAAAAAGAGAATTCCGAGACTATTAGTTAAGAGCGATCGGAATTTTTTTCATTCACGAAATAACAGACGATAATCTGTATTCCGGGACGTTCGCGAGTGCAAATTGCTTCGAGAGATAAACGAATGAACAATGAAGAAATTAAATGATACGGGGCATCGACTAGTCGAGCGCTTAACGACGAGTAATGTCGATTGCCAATCTCGTCATAGATAGGATAGGAATCAGAGTTGCAAAATATGTATCTACACGAAACATATGTATTGCATATTATATATATATATATATATATATTATTATTATTATTATTATATTGTAGAGTATATTTTCCTTCGCGAATTTAGCGAGCGAAGGAGAGTGATGATGTCACTAACCGTCAGTGAAGCATGTGATCGCAATTTTCGAAAACGTAATTGCTGGAACGCGCGCGTTTCCCTCTTCGAGTCGCTTTGAGAGTCTTCAGGGGAAAAAAAATTCACGCGAGTGACAAAAAAAAAATGTATAACGCGCGTATGAAAATTTCCGACGCCGAGTGTCGGATAGTCAGTTATAATCCGTCGATAATGTCGACGCGCGCGCTACGCGACAACGAATTCGTTTTCGCGTACGATATTTTATATTACTTTCGTTATTTTCGTCTTTACGCGAGAGCCTGTGATTTGGCGAACGGGGTGATTTACTACTTGTTTTTACCTTTTTTTTTTCTATTTTTTTTTTTTTTTTTTTTTTTTTTCATAGATCCCAATAATTCACCTCGTTCCGCATTTTTTTCTCCCCTCCCAATCTGTTGTTCGCGATTTGTCGCGAAACGCTTCTACGCGAACGATGTATATGGCCAACCGAACGATCGGATGTAAATAAATTTTTTGTTGTCATTGTTGGTAAAACGTTTGAGGAAAATAAATACACGCGGCATTTTGTTGCGTTTTTGCGTCTGAAGCGATCTTCAACGGAGACTATTATTGTAACGTTTAAGTTAGCAAATTTTCACGATAATCGCGAAGAAAAGTTAAACGATGGAAAACAAGAAGTTGAAGATTGAAAGAACGAAAAAATAAATAAATAAAAATACACTGATTCTTAGTCAGCTATTAAGAGTGCACCGCAAGCGATGGTCAAGTAGCAGCCCAATGCGACTGTACATAATGTATATATTATACATATACACATATTATATTCGCGTTAAGCGATATATTATAGTTAACTTCAGCATTATATTTGAATATTAAACATTTAAGAGTTAAGTTTAGCGTGTATGTTGTACAGACTGTACCGATTTTCGTGGCACGTGGCGGTCGCGTAAGTACTGCTTTCTCGCGAAGATGAAGAAAAAAAAAATAAAAATAAAACGAACCGTCCACTACGAAAAAAAAAAAAAAAAAAAAAAATCGTTCTCTGAATTTCATTGAGTGAATAAAAAAGCCCATTGATTTTGAAACATTGATTGTATTTAAAAATGATTTAATAAAATGTGCATCGACGATGATGTTTTGCGATAAATTTATTATTTTTATTAGCGGAAAAAAAGAAACGGCATTGAACGATCGATGGTTTTCGTTGTTTCAGTTTCCACGTGTATCACGCGGTTCTTCGTTGAGAGATACATATACAGTAGTATTATCTGTGAATATTAAATGGTCAATGACGATCGCCGCCTGCCACAACTTTCCGTACGCTCGCCGTATATCCATGTTAAAAAAAAAAAATCGTAGACATATTACCGAGGAATATGTTCGTTTTAGGATAATCTAATCAAAATAAAAAGCAACATGAGATGAAAAGCAAAAAACAAATATGCAAGGAATCTTCGTAGAGAGTAAAGAGAAACTGATCTCATACCGATAACTTTTTCAGCAAAAAAAAAAAAAAAAAACAAAAATTCTCGTAATGATTTTCTCCAGTGGCCAGTGTGCAATTATCACGTGTCGATTATCCCAACGCATGAAAAAAAAAAAAAAAAAAAAAAAAAAAAAAAATTACGAAAAAAAATAATCAAATCGTCCATAAGCAAACCAATACCATTTGCATTTCGGTTCGTCTCAAGGAAATGCCACTGTCGCGCAATCGAGAGGTATGTACAAAAAGTGATAGCAAAGTTCACGTCGAAACCAACTTTCTTCGAGTTAATTTTTATGTTTTGTTTTAATTATCATCCCGAAAACGATTTTTGCTGCGTCGAGCGGTAAACGTGCCATATAAAAGTGATGATAGCTCTCGCTGAACTCTCGTTCTCTCGAGATAAAACGAATACGCATACACACATGTATAGTGCTAATAAATCGCGTGCAAAAATCCTACGAGGATAAATTTTAAGAGAAAAAAAAAAAACACATTGTTTCCTTATGTTTCCGTTACCGCAGATTTGTTTTTTTATAATTTTTTTTTCAAATTTTTTTTTATTGAATGATGAAATTTTAACGCGCGCGAATGGAATTTGAATGCACGAAGAATGATACGCTAGAGTGTGTGAATGCGAAGATTGAAATCGTTTTTTTTTTTTTTTATCAGTTCTCTCATTTTCTTGAAATACGTTTTTGTACACTTATCCGTGATTTTAGTTGGTAACCCTCAATTTTTTTTTTCCTACTTTAACAATAACTATTATTAAAACCTTAGATATTTTTTTATTATATGGGCATTTCAGTTCCTAAGTTGGAAATAAAATATCTACCACGATCAGGTCTTCTCATTGTTCGGTTAAAATAGCTCCGCAAACCGGAAGTCGTAAGAAAGCTTCGAGCCAACGAAACCCATCGAAGATTCTTTTCCTCGTCGTCACGGAACGAGTACATCTCTATACAACGATTTTTTTTTTCATTTTAGAGTCGGTGAGAAAAGAATGAACTGCGGGATAAGTTCGATAGTTTCGCTCGCAGCGAGTACCGTTACTCCCGCGATTTTGTAACGCTCACTCGGGTACGTCAGTTATTATGCAAGAGTTCACAATGATTGCTTCATAATTACTCTCTGGCTACAGTAGAATTGCAATGGGCCTTAATTGCGTGGTTCGCGGCAGGCGAACGTCCAGTCCGATCCGCGACCGGTGCTTGATTATGACGAACGGGAGGCATGTCAGATTCACAAGAATCAAACGATTGCATTAGCCTGCATCGCGAAGTTCGTGAAAAAAAAAAAAAAAAAAAAAACCAAAGAAAAGAAAAATCAACAGAATTCAGAATGACCGAATACAAGGATTGCGAGACGGGGTTCTATCTTCGAGAAATCTGCAGGTAAGTCGATGTGTCATACATAATCAACGAATCTCGATGGTCGTCGAAGTTCAATGTATTTTCGATCGACGATTCGACGAGTTGGAAATTAAACGAACGGGTCTAAAGCCCCTCGGGGCTATGAACGCGGCAGTAGTAACGTCGAGCGAGCGGGAGAACAAGAGAGGAAAAAAGGGCCGTGAGGGATGCGTGGAATGCACTGGGGGCATGTGCCGCGAAATTTAAAATCGTTTTACGGCAGCCATAAACTGATAACCTGTTTAACCAGTCCAGCGGGGCCCAGCAGCAGCAGCAGCAGCGGCAGTCGAGTACAAGTCGGGGGAGCGTTTTGCCTTGCAAAATCGTTTCACCATTTTTTTTCTCCCCCCTCGTGCGACGCTTTCTTTTTTTATTTTACAAAACTATTCTTATACATTGCGGCACCGATAATACCGAACGCCGATACTGAAACTGCTATGTAAGGTTATTCTACTGAATCAAACGACAAATAACGAAACTTTGTACCGATTAAAGATTAAATAGGATAGTAACTATAGATCGCGCAAAAATATTATTGTTTTTCCGTAAAGGTGATTTTTTATTAAAATTCGATATAATTTCATCGTTGAATCTCTTATAAAAAACAGGTATATGGGAAAAATACATTAGAAATAAATTAAATTTGGCATTTCAATATAAAAACAATAATAATAATATGACAATTACATACTATGATTATTATTGTACAATACAATACAATTACGATAATTTGATATATGTATATTCCAAAATATATTCCGAGATTACAATTTTTCGTTGAAAATATATTAAATACATTTTGCGATATAGTATTTAACATGAGAAATTTGCCCATCGGGAATACTTACGACAATGTTCATCGGTTAATTCGTGATTGCATTAGTAAATTTTCGGGAAGATAATATCGTAATTAATGGCTTAGTTCCCGCTGAGCTTGTAAACTGCGTGTCAGATTGTCTGTTTATGCGGTTTGAGCGGAGTTACCAAGAGTTTCGCGAATAGGGTTGGCGCTCTCGGATAAAGGGGGTTGGTTGGTAGTTCGGTCGGTGCGGTCGAGACTCGGATTCCCTCGTTCGCCCCCCTCTCGGCCCCGTTGAGTACCCGCGGACGGTGACGAAACAACTGGCGATTAGCGAGCCACGAGGATATACAGGACCGCGGCAATCGAGAGCGCGTTGGCCGCTTGCTTTCGCGCTCTCATCTCTTCTGCCAGTATATCCTATGCGACTTGTTCGTTGTCATGGAACAACGCGTTCCCTCTTCCACGCTGTAGTCAAGAAACAGTGAGAGCTTTGCTCGCCATCGACACAGGAGAAACACGGAGCGAGAGAGATAAAGGCAGACAATGGTTTGCCGTATCGACCCCGGTGTATATCCCTTCTCCACCCTCGCCGACGCGCATTCACTCCTTAACCATTCCCCATCGTTTCTACCGCGCGTCTTCGTACTACTGTACGAATTTCCCCCCCACGTTTCCTCGTCGTCTTTCAGCGCGTCGAACATAGGCGAACAACACGCTCTCTCGATTCTACCTATGTTTCGCGCGCTCCACTGCAGATCGAGATCGAGTTTGTAGCAATGAGTTTCAACGCCTCTCTCTCCCCCTCCCCCTCACCCCCACCCTTCACCAGCTTTTCGAACGCATCGTTAAACTTTCCCCGACTTGTGACAATGAAATGCCATTGCTATGGATTATTGCAGTTTCGGAAGGTAACGAACTCGTCTGGTGTGGAATTGAATGGAAAAAGCTATATTTTGAATACATATGAAATATTTCCGTTATTTGTCCTTCAGAAGAATTAATTAAATTGAATAATTAATTAATTAAATTTAATAAAAAAACTTCTTTCATTTTTATATAAAAAAGTCACCGAATAACTTCGCTCACTTCATTAGCACCATGAAAGTTGAAAAATCGTGAATCAGGTGATTTTTTTTTATTAACAAAAACGAAAAATGTCTTATAAACTGAACAATGAAAAAAAAATGAAAAATTCATATGGATTCGAAGTGGAATCGAAAATATAACTTTTCCGTCGAATTCTGCACTTATTGCCATTTTCATTGGAATGTGAGAAAATTATAAATTGTGGACAAAAAATTCATTTCTAAGAAAATATGTAAATGTTACGTGATAATTTGTTAATTAATCGTCGTTCAGTTTACATGAAATTTCTTTCATTAGTTTATAAAAAAAAGTTAATCTATTCACGAGTTTGGAATCTTTCGTAGCGTCAATGGGGGTGGAAACGTTTCACAATAATTTAAATCAATTAAAAATAATTGTGTAATACATAGTTGTATATTACACAACTATTCTTATTTCATTAAAGAAAGTGCAAAACTTTTTCGATTAATGTGTATTATGAAAGATTTAAAATTCGGGAACTAAGAAACCTTTTTTTTAATACACACAAATGCAAGAAAATGTCTTATAAATTTTACAACGAATAAATAAAATAAAAATAAAATTTCACACTTATCGTAAGTCGTATCGTAAATTGAAAAAAAAATTATAAATTGTCTATAAATTGACTGTTTGATCGAAGCAAATGTTACATTACAATAAGTGGGACATAAGACTCGGCGATTGTCTTGCGGTATCGATCCCCTTCGATCGGCCAATAATCCCGTTTGAGCTCAACAATGCCGATGCATCGATCGACGATGACCAAGCATTGCAATTAGCTCTCGTCGTCCGATGTACAAACTTTCTCTAATATCTCATCGCGAATACTAAAATAATGATGGGTGTGTGTGTTTATGTATGATTGACCCCGGATTGGATGGGTTATCGTACTCGAGTGTCTTAACTCTCTCGTTCAACGAAACCGATAGATATCAGGACGCCAGACTGCGCAAAGTTTATTCACACATTTAAGTATAACTATACGAGATTTTATATTTCCATTGGTCTTTCATTCGCATTTAAGGAATTCACCACCGCGTCAGACTGTTACGACACGACAATTAATTAATTAAAATCGGCTGATTGTCCGTACCGCGTGAATTCCTCAATTGCATTGAATCGCAATGCGTCAGCGCGGGTTTGCTGTTCGACTCGCGATATATAGCCAACGGCGTTCGTCGATCGTTCATTCTATCGCGTAACTGATCGATCGGTATTGACGATTCGTCAGTCATATTTTACACGTCAAAGGCACATAGAAACGAGATTGCGGTAAATGTTCTTTTTTTTTCACGTTACTAAGGCATTCTATCGTTGATTCTCGAGCTCGAAACTTCAAAGGTCCATCAACTCGGGCGTCGAGAGGAACGCGGGTATCAGGAGGCCAACACCGAGAGACTCCGACGCTCGCAACCAACTTTAAACGCTCCTGTACACCGTTTCGTTTTACGATTTTACTACAGTTGTTGCAGGGGGCAAGAGCATTTTCACTCGGGTCCCTCGGTACGTCAGAGTTACCGAAGCTTGAGAAGAATCGAGTCGCTATCGTGCGAAGAACCGTAACACCGGCAGCGGAAACTCTGAGGATCGCTGAGCAGCGTGTCCAATCGTTCGAATATTTCCGATTGAGTTTTTACTTCGATACGAAAGTGACCGCCGATTGTGTGTCGTGGGTTTTTATTTGTATTATCGTGGCATGTGTAAGAAACGTTTTTTTTAAATTATGGTTATCGAGATTACTATCGATAGCAGTGGGTAGCCGTAGAACGATCGAACGATCGTAGATTCTTAATTTTTATCAATTTACGGAGCTATTACCTGATTTACCAAGTTTCACAAATTTCGTAAGAATTCATTAATCAAAATTAACTTCTCCGATAAAAAATCTGCACTTCGAAAAAAGTTGTGTTTATAGTTAACATACGTATAGTTGGATATGGCGAAATAAATGTTTACTTTTATTATCAACAAACATTAATTGAATTGAATATTTAATTTGCCCAAATGACCGTCGGTAAAACTAGTTAACGGTTAACACGATTAAAAATGGTAAATTCAAAAATTTGTTAATAATTCGTTATTTCAACAAATTAAAAAATTATAAATAAATAAAAACATTGAAGTAAATTAAAAAAATATTTATTTAATTAAATTAAAAAATTAACATGAAATAAAAAAAAAAGTTTGTTAACAACAACTAAATATTTACGCCCAATAATCAACTATGCATTTGTTAACAAACAAATTATATCCTTCGTGCGCCTAATCCATTGCAGCAATTAAATTTTTCAATTTTTTTTTGCATCTCGTGACTCTCGCGTATTCGAACGGATTCGGTAAGCATGAACGGTATTCCTCGTGGGCGATTCCCGCGGTTACAAAATACGGTACGCGCGCGCGCATACGGGTGCGAAATAACACGTTATGCGCTCCGAGCCTCTCATCGTCGCCTAATAGAATGACGTCCTGGCCAGCCGCCATGTAACCCCTCGACCCATCGAAACCTCCCCCCTCCCCTCCCTCCACGCGCACGTTACCGTGCCGCTTCGTCGTACCGCTGGGGGGAGGGGGAGAGGGTGACGGGACGGCAAGGGCCGGGGTTGAACCTTATTGATTTTTAGGGTGACACTGTCAACCGGTGGGCCCCCGAGTGCCGCGCGCGAGAGAGACTTTGAAACGCCCGCGCGACAGACGGAGAACGGAGAGGGATGAAGTAAAAAAAAAAATGAACCAGCCACGCGCTACACGCGGCTGAAAACGCGCCGCTTGTGCAACCCCGACGGATCTCTCTCGCCTCTCTCGCTCTCGTATTTTCGTACATGTAACAATCATTCTTTCGTCGTATAATATCTCGAGTAACACATAGGTCCCGATCTCAAGACGGACATAGGTAGAATAATAATCGCAATATCCAAGGTGAAAGTATAGGGTAGCGTATCGAAGAAGAAGAGGAGAAATAAGAAAAGGAGACTACTGGCGTAGACGTGAGGCATTTTTTTTTATTCTTTTTCTTCTTCATCATCATCCCTCTCGGGCTCCCACTCCACGGCATACTCTATATAGCGGTAAAAAAAAGTGCAGAGTGTGCACGAGAGTGAGGGAAAACCGTAACTGCGGCGTGGTACGGTGCCGCTGCGGTCGGGGGTGCTTCTGCGATGCAGGGCCGTACGCATCCGAAATACTCGCGCGCTCTAACGTCACGTGCTTCGATTATTTATTTTCTTTTTTCAATTAATATCTTCCGTCGTAATATAGTTGATGAAAAAAAAAAATCGGCGAAAATCGGATTATAGTTTCCGATAAATTTTCATATTTTTAATCGAAATTTTAGAGGTTAGAGGTTGTTTTTTTTTTATTTGTTAGGAATGCAAGAGGTTTCGGAAATAAATTATTGTAATTGAAAAAAAAAAATGTTTCGTCGGTCTGAATGTAGGTGAATATTTGAGTGACGGCCCTGGTAACAGAATCACTGATCGTAGGTCAACGCGCGACGTCTTTCCGTGCAAAAATTCTAGACTGCGCAATGGCCACGGACACACGGTTGAGACTATAGTAGTAGTATATTCTACTCTCTCGTCGTCGGAAGAAAGTGTACAGTCAGATGTGGTCGAGAGAGAACGTGCCGCGTTACCATCGCAGTTGCGCGTCCGTATTTTTTTCGTCCTACCGAGAACACGCATCGGCTTAAGAAATTTTTTTTTTATAATTTTTTTTTTTTTTTTCTCGGAAATTTATTGTTATTTGCTCGATTGTAGCGATCGATGCATTAACGATCTCGATGATCGTCGAGGGTTTGAATTCGTGTTTTCGCTTAGTAGCGTGTACAACACACAAGTGGAATGCAACAGGCGACACCGCGTTGCCAAAGTTTCGCTTTTGATTAATCGATCAGGGAGTTACGAAAGCGTGTAATAGGTATATGTATACATACACAACGACGGTGTACACAACCGGAGTTGACCGAGGCGATAGATATAATGGGCGGATTGTGGTTGCCGTAATAAACTTCCCTCATCGTGCAGTACATAATGACCTGCGGTTTATTAATTTTCGTTATAATATTCCCGTCGTTAGTGCACCGACTGCGAGATTGTTGAAAATTTTCTTAAATAACATCAAATTTACGTTTTATTTTCATTTTTATTTTTTCATCAAATTTGTAGGTCGAAAGTGAATCGTGAAGTGTCAAAAAAATAAAAATATTACTACAGAGTACGAGTGAAAGATTTTACGAAAAAAACAAAACAAAACGGGATAATAATATTTGTTACGTGGAAATTCGTGCGAAAAATGAAGTGCGAATGACGGAAAAAAGTATGAAATACTATTTATTTCGAACGGTGGAAGGGAGAAACCGGTGTACCGTTGCAAGGTCGACGGGGTGTCCAGTCATTCTCCATGGGGTGTGCTTTCAATGAGTGCAGGGATCGCTCTGCATCCTACAACGGTGGACAATTTTTTTTGACGAATCTGCCAGTGGTTTAAAAAAAAATAAAAAAAAATCCCGAAAAAAGTTTGTGTTTCGAAAAAAATGCGATCACTACGCGTTGGAATTAATGAGATGGATAAAAATCGGTGCAGAAGACCGAAAAAGAGATCCAGTTGACATTCGGGCAGACCGGGTGACCCGAGCACGTGGTCCGCGAGGTCAAAGGTCGCGTGTAGCAGGATCAGCGGGTAACCACGAGAGATGCTGCTTCCTCGTGACGCTAAAGAACTCTGAATTGCATTCAACGACGATCCAACCGCGTGCGATACTCGCAACATTGACCCAATCAATCCCGCTGTTCGACGTCGAGTGTACGAGTGAACGAAAAGAGAGAAGAAAAAAAACGAGACTAAAACATCACAGGATTTTTTTGACGTGCGTGGTAGAAAAATGACGGCGTCCTTCGTTCCGCGTACAGAGTCCTTGCGGAGATTCAACGAAGGATCGAAAGCACGAAACTTTGACTTACCGAATACGAAATTGTTCGCGAATTAGTGAGCGTCGGGATCGAACGGCCGATAGCGCGATAGTAGATATACGCGACTAAAATAAACAAAGTGTATTTCCGGTGGGACAGATATATATTCAGCGAAGAGTTTACTGTGTAAGCCAGCGACACTGCAGTTACGGTGTAGCGTTCGAGAAGCTTAGCTGACTCCGGTGGTGTTTATTCGCGCTTGGCTCTCAACCTCTCCACGGGCACTCGCACCGTAGTTCACTTCTGTGTGTGTTTGGGATGAACGCGAAGAATACTTTTTTTTTGCAATGTGACGGGTCTCGAAGAATGAATGAAGAGCGTGATAAAACGGCGGTGGGTGGCGCGAGGAGACGCTGACGAAGCCTGTGATGTTTTATGTTTTATCCGCGATAACCGCGAGTCTCGTGAAAAAACGAAAATTTAACGAAAAATGCCGGCAATCATAGTACTCCGTTGGCGGCTCGTTCATCAACGTCATATCGGCAATGTCGCGAGTTTAACGACGAGAAAACAACGCTATTAACGAGGTTTTACAAAGTTTGTTAGACTAATGAAATTTTACGTTCTCGCTTAGAGTCGGTGAGCGACGGAAAAACGGTTTTTAACGATTGTAGGTTAGGTCGCCGGGACACATAACCTACAATAATTCGACAACATTTGTCCAGAGAAGTTCAAGATCGCGCGTCTTTTCGTACGTGTTTTCGAATCGTTAGTGATATTTTTTTTTTTTTTCCTTTTTTATTTTAGTATAACGTTTTTCAAAATAGTGGTGCGCGATTGTGACAGTTTATTCGGAGTTGCGTGCGGTGCGATGGAGTGAGACTGCCGTTGCTGGCAACAATGAAAGCCAATGGGACTAACAATGGTGATTGACGCTTAATTTCCAATCATTTTTACATATCGCAGTCCAGAAATCTTATTTTTCTATCGATCTATACGACGCACAAGCAATGTTCAAAATTCAACCAAAACGAAGCCAAATCAAAGTTTTCTCCGATTGACAAAAAAGTTTTCCATTTTCACATTGCGTAGAGACGAAAATCTCGTCGAATTAAATTCAGAATATCAATTATCATCCGAAAAATAGATAAAACAAAAAACGCATCTCCCGCAGCGTCTTTTTGGTATTCGCGATCAATTTCTGCTCTAAGTGCGAGAATAGATTTTTTGGATAATAATTTTTATCGAAGTTCAACGCTAATATAAAATTTTCAATAATTTTTTCAGGCTGTAGCCGCCTGAATACTCCACTAGCAGCCACAACCACGCTGGAGGACCCGGGGACCCCAGCGTCCTGGAAGGGCCCGCCGCCTGGTTCCGAGGCCTCGCCATTTACTCCAAATTCGGTGGGACAGGGTGGTGGCCCTCCGTCCGGTCCTTACAATAGTTCCGGTGGTCCGCCAAGCAATGCAGGAGGTTTTCAAGGTCCAAGTCCTTTTCCCGGAGGTGCCGGAAGTCCGGCGGGTGCCCCACCTTACCAGGGACCTCCACCTGGTTCCGGAACTCCTCAGTATACCGCGTCACCCGCTCCGAGTGGATCCTCGACTCCCGGTCCTGGACCACCGCCGAATCAAGGAGGTTTTCCACCGCCTCCGAACAATTCCGGTCCTCCCTACAACGGCCCGGGGCCGAGTCCTTTCGGTTCTCCGTCCGGAGGTCCTCCTCAGTTCGTCAGTAGACCCGGTTCCTCGGGTCCTCCCTTCGTACCACCGGGCGCCGGAAATCCTCATTTTCCTTCTCCCGGACAACCCTTCGGCGGGCCGCAGTACGGCATGCCGCCGGGAAGCCCGTTCGGACCCGGAGGCCATCCAATGGGTGGTCCTATGGGACCGGGACATCCCGCGATGATGGGACCCGGTGGTCCGGTAGAAAGAATCGACCAAGGGTGAGTAATGCTACATTTTTTCATTTGTTTACATCAGTATAACACAAACAAAAGCTGCACGTTCGAGAATTCCGCGAGGTACAACGATAGGATAAGCGAGAAAATCAACTGCGAGCGAAACCTATTTTTTTTCAATGTTAATTTGTCAATCGGCAAAAAAATATCGTAAATTCAATCTTCAATCGATCGATTACGAATTTTTTTTTAGCAGTAGTTTGCATTGGTAACTTTCTTTTTCCATTTCATTCATTCATTTGTGAATTATTAATCGAGACATTAAATACGATTTTTTTTTAGTCGTTAAAAGAGAAACTTTAAATCATTGAGTAATCGATCGATTATCGATTTTTTGCTTACCGATTCGTAGTTCGAATACGTAACTCTCTTTTTTTTTGTTCATTAATTTGTGAATTATTAATCGAGACAATGAATACGATTTATTTATCGTAAAAAAAAAACTTTAAATCGATTAGCAATCGATCGATTATCGAGTTTTTTCGCAACTGCTCGTAGTTTGAATAGGTAAATTTTTATTTTTTATTTTTGTTTATTAATCTATGGATTATTAATGAAGAAATTAAATACGGAAGGCGTATAATGTAATTTCTAAAAAATGATACATATCCGACATTGTAGTATTATGGAAATTATCGGTATATTACGAACTGTTGTATATTTGTTTCTCGAACTCAAACGGTAATAAATTTCACGTTTCCGACTGACTTCATCGGATTGCGATCCTTTTACGATGAAATTATATACGTGAAATATTGTCCCGAACGATAAGTCGTGTGTATTGGTCGAGACATCGCGGATATGTTAAACATAAAGAGGGAAGCATTACTCGTTTCGGAGTCGTCCGACGTTTGCCCGTTGATATCGCCGTCTCTCTTCGGCTTCACACAGGTAGCGGACTCTTATTTATTGCTCATCCGCTGGTTAGTCCGCATTCTTACTGATAACGTCCACTACTCCTCCGCGACGACGTTGAGAGTTTTCGCCCTTTTGTATTCATCTCAATCACTCCTCCAACGGGCACTCAGGCTGTGTTGAGCATCGAAAAAAAAAAAAAAAAAAAAAAAAAAATGTCTTTCGACATTTTTTTTTCGTCGTGAAGAATATTTCTTATCGTGTATCTCGTTGTAAAAAGCCAACGAAAACACGACTCGGGACATAATGACTCGCTGTTCGCGGTATAAAATAAAGAGCTCATCGATTGAAAACGAAAAACAAAAAAAACGCCATTAGCGCAAAAAATATCGATATGTTAGTCTAGTAGGCAGTCGTTACCGGTTTGACTAAAGAAAAAAAAAAAAAAAACCACATTTTGTTTCGGTAATCGTTTACATATACGATATATTTGCTTTTGGCGCGAAAAGGATTTTTTCACCGATTGTACCGTAAAGACAGATATATATGCGATGGAAAGAGGGGATGAGGCTTACTTTTGTATGTGATTGTACGCGACCCAACTCCCCTCCCCCACCTTTCTCCCTAAACCCTCCTATCCACCCCGTGTTACGACCGGCGGAAGAGAGGGGAAGAGCGATGGTTCTCATGTACCCGGAATTTTCATTTTTTTTCCGATCCCTCGTATTCTACGCGCATCCGTAACTCGTTAAAACGGCTTCCCATCACTTCGAACAGAATAATATCGAATTATTTAATTCATCAAAAAATAATCAATTATTTCGCGATGTTGGAATTTTTAAAAATTTTTAACGAAATATTTTTTCATCGAACTATCGAGTGAGAACCACGTGGAGTGTGCGCCTCGTCCCTTTCCCCTCGTTCTTCTCTGCTCCTTCGAAGGAAGATGCCCGTTCGGTGGGTCCGCGTTCGCTCGCGCGCGTCCGCCGCCACCTCCGTTTGCACTTTCGCCGTGTAGCATCACGAGAGCGTCGCGCAAAAATATACGGGAGAAAAAAAAGGGAGATAGATGTATATACATATATTTATATATACACTATATTTTTATTCTTGGTCGCCGTCACTGGGAGGACACTCCTGTAAATTTAATCCTCGCGCAACCATCGCGCGGATATACATGCGTCGGTAGCTACGAGTTTGCATTTTATTTTCAACGCTGTCACGGACTGTCGGAAATAATATTCAGTAAAAAAAAAAAAAAAAAAAAAAAGTTCGTACACCTTATCGTCGGCGTTAAAGATTATCGCGCATTCCCCGGAAGCTCTATCGTCCCTATCGACTCGACGCGTTTTGCCTCCTTTTCAATCCTTTCACGTGTGATAACGTGACTTCGGTTTAAAAAAAAAAAAAAAAAAAAAAAAAAAAAAACATCGAGGTTTCGTTTGTCATCGTCCATTCGCATAGCCGTTTGGATATGGAGTAATAAAATCGACTTTACAATAAGCGAGAAACAGTGTCGAGGGAAACGCGAACCTAATAATTTCAAAGCGTTTATGACCGTCCGATAGCGTGTTTCACGGAACGACGAGCGACTGACCGTTAACGGATAGTCGCAAATCATTCCGATTTGTACACACAATATTATATTACAACGATTTTACGTCATTCGTGATTCTTCGATCGGCACGAAAATCAATTTATCGAAACGACTTTCATTATAATAAAAATAAAAAAAAAAATATATGTAAAAAATGTTGACAATATAATCGAGAAATTAGTTATCGATAATCGATGTTGTTACGCGATATCGTATGGCTAATCGAAATGTATACAAACGCGCTACACGTTTTCGTTAATTAAGCAACGTGGGTGGAAAGGAGATAGCGAGGCAGAGAAAGATATTCCCTTTGGTACCGAGACGACCATTAATTCCCATGCGGTGACCCCGACTCGTTAGCAGTCACGCAAGGTTCGACCGGGTCGGGTCCAACGACGAAGAGGTCATAGAATGTGACCAGGTGCACGCGACTTCGCGTTAACTTTATTCTTCTACATCGTTCTTTCCAAACTTCGAGTCCTATTTCTATCTTTATCTCGTTTTCTCCTCTATTCATCTTCTTTCCTTCTTTTCTCTTATCGATTATCGAACCTCATCGATCTTTTCGTCGATAATTAATTGATGGCGCGCGCGCGCTCTCGCGCTTGAGCGCGAAAGACGGTGCCGTTGAATCGCGGTGCCCTTTCGGTACTTCATCAAAGTTCTTATTCTTTTGCGTTACACTCTTCTTTCCCGAAAGAAAGATCTTGCACCACGATGAACTTTTCTTCGTGTATACTTTCTTACTTTCTTTCTTGCAAAACTCGAAGGCTTTTCTCCCGTATGAAATTCTTGAGCCGGTATCACGTGCCCGAGAGTTCTCGCCTTTGGTGTGCGCCTCCTTTTTCCTCCCATCTCACTTCCCGTGCATTATTAACCCCATGATGGTGTGAGCGCCGCGGTGGGTCCCGAGGAAAGAGATAGTATTGATTTTTACCGATATTTAGTCGAGGAATTATCCCCTCTATCCCTCCCCTCCTGTATGTCTACTTCCCTCCCGCCTCCGGTGGGCCACCCTGCTTGCCGCTGCCTGCCTTCGACCACCCTTCGCCGTTGCTCCCTCAGCACCGAACACCCACTACCACTATGCAACTACCGCTACATACTACCACCGATGTACCGTGCAACCCTCGCATACCACATCTCTGCCTCCTGGGAACTCGTGAGGTGTGCGAACACCAAATCCGAATACCTATATGGAGCGCCAAGACGTTCCCTATGATAAAATATTCCCGAAGAAAGTCTGGTGACGATTGCGTAGTTACTTCTGTAACGTAATAAGTCAATAAAGATGACATTTAACTAATTTCTTCGGCTATATTAGGCATCCGGGATTCGCGATTTAATTTCATTATATTGGGGTGAAAAACGTACTTTTTTTTTTTCGATTTGATTTTCATAATTTACATACAATTTATAATTATTGTTAAAATTCTTTTAATAATAATCAGCAAATATAAAAAATTGGTGCGCAACACATAGTTTTGTAGAGATTTTTTAAATTTTTGCCGATGCGACGTCAAAGTGGAAAAACCCTTTTTTTTCAAAGAACAAAGCGAATCAATTGCGATCGATATATCGATATATCGATGAAACATTTTGCACGGTACTTCCCGCAAATCATTTGGCAAAGTTTCATTCATTCGGGGCATTGCCTATGAAGGGGTTAAACTTTTTTTTTTTATTATTCATTCTGCGAATTGAAAGTTCAGGGTACGTAGTTGCGCGCACGTACGAGGGTCGATAGCATTTCATGGCTTGATAGCTTTGCCACAAGGGGCAGAGGCAGGGAGGGGGAGGGGGATGCAACTGCAGTGAGAATTCTATTTCTGCCCCGAAGGCGTACTTTGTCGCACCTGTGTCTCAGTCTCGCACTCGTCACGTGCGCCCTTCATTTATCGTTCAACCCTCGGAGACTTTCGACGCGAGGGGATCAGCTACGATTTTCCCGTATAGGTGGCGACATCCAGCGTTTTGTCGTTTCACTCTCGAATACCGCGTCACGAAATCTTCGATCTTCTCCCTCGATATAGTTGCTGGAAAAAAAAAAAAAAAAAAAAAAAAAAAACAACCCCACAAAATTGGGTGTATTTAACTTTGCCTCCGACCAATACTGGTATTACCGATAGGATCGCTAAACGAGCGTATTTTGCCTAAGGTGAGAAAAACAGTGGAGGGGGATTGATCCCGTGAGGGTAGTTTTCCCGGGTTTTGCCCGGTACGAGGGAAAATCACTAATTTATATAGTAGAACGAGAAGACGAGTTTTGCCACCGTGGTGTTCTCTCGTTGCTAAAATTCAAAGTTACTCGGGTAAAGTTTACGACGGCGTCTAGCCGGCGCGGCGGGCTTTTTCTCTCTACTTTCAACACACCAGTACCGATATTCCTCTCATAGCGTCTCGGGATAGCGTGTCTATCTCACTCCTCTTTACCTTATATTTCCCGCCACTTTCGTCTTCTCTCTTTCGCTTTTCCGAAATGTATACTTATATATACTAAAACGGGGGGGTTGATATCGTTGGATATTTCTCTCCGACTTTCTCTGCCCTCCATTCTTTCTTTCTTTCTCCTCTTCTTAGCTTCCCTTTTCCTTCGCGAAACATATATACTCGCGTACTTACGTGAGGTATATCCATGGATATTTTCCCGTCCCCCTCGTCCCGCACCGTTTTCTCTGCTACGCCCGGCACTTTTGCCGACATTCTTTATTCTCAACCTCTCTCTCTACCCCCTCTACTGAGGGGGTAGAAGCTCGGTAGACGCGGAGAGTGAGAGAGATCGTAAACGCGAAGCGGAAGAGCTCGGAGATGTACGGATCGGCGTCATAACGAAACGCGCCTGAACCCTCGCGTTTGCCTCTCGTATAGCCTTACGGGAGTGGCAGAGCTTCTCTGTACCCAAACCATTCGAGAGAGAAACTCGGGGGTCGCGACGTCTTCAATAAAGTCGGACTTTTCCTCGCAAATTAAGGTGGCGCCGCCGCCGCCGCTTGTGTTTTCACCGATGTAATAACATTCGTTGACACGCTTGTTCACTCACTTACCTCCCAAAACCCTCGACCCCATTTATTGCACTGTACGTACAACAGTTATTACAAGTTATTAGTAACAGTAGCAACATAGATTCCGTGCAATTCCTGCTGCGGAACAGCTACAGCCGGTCAACACATTTTTTTCACGATAAGATCTTTTTTTATGTCAACGTATTACGCTTTTTAATTTCGCCAAACTATGAACGCTCGTTCGTGCCACTCGCACGCAGTTTCGTTTAGTATCAAATTATTATCCGGGGTCAGTGTCGCAGGAATTTCAAATAAAAAAAAATCTTGTGAATCCTGAAAATACGAAACATCGTATTTTATATCGTATCCAGCGCCGCTTATGGTATTTTGCATCAAACTGTGACGATCGCGTATTGTTATTAATTATTAATAATAATAATCATAATTACTATTATAAAAAAAACCGAATAATAATAACTGTAATAATAATAATAATAAATCCTAAAAAAATAGAACTTCCTAATCCTCGTCATTTTAATTATAGTACATCAATTTTCGGCGTTCGCGTTTAGTTTGCAAAATCGCCACAGTTTAGATTTTTTCAATTTTGTTCAATTTAAACCAAATTTTTTCTTTTCTTCGAAGTAAATTTCGTTAATTTCTTCAAAATAAAAAAAAGTATACTGTATTATATCTTATCAATCACATTTTACATCGTCGTATAATAATCTCTAACAGTCACATATAGTTTGAAAAATGACCCAAGTTACTTATCATTAGAAGTAAAGTCAAACAATTCCGATCCCGCGCTGTCGTTTTATCCTCCTCCGTTTCTTTATCCGAATAATTTTATGTCGGGAAATCATGACGATGTATATAGCGAATGAGATTTACAATCGTGAAAATTCACGATCGACACGTATTTACGCTGTAACCGAGTTCGCCACCCTCGCAATCGGGGTGAGTCCTTTCGTCGTGTAGTATGACGGAGTGAGTCACTCCATTTCTAGGGCACAATCGCACATCTGTTCTCGCGGGAGCTCCTGTTACTCCGAATTGTTCCTGCGTCTGACCGAGAGGCGTTTTGTCTCGCAGCTCTGACTTTGCTTCGCATATGTAGGAATACGTTTTTTCGAGATTCGAATCTTTATGCAATATCGCATCAATGCCTTTCAACATTAAGATTCAATATCGTATATACGATGCGGAGAGAATCTGTCGATTAGTTTCGTGGGAATACGTTTTTTTCATTTTTTCCTTACCGATCGCGTGTATTTCCGCGACGTGATTACAGTGAAAATTACCGGTTTTCATAGCCCGTCGGTATAGCTGCGGATGACTTTGCTTGTGTGCGCGGCATGTCACCGGTACTTTGAGCGCGGAAATTTCTCGAGGTATCCGCTAATTGGTAAAACGTGGGTACCGGGCTGCGTTTCTAAGGAATGCCGAGCACGTAATTCCTTCTCGGACTCGGCACGGTAGAGTCCCTCTCGTTGAGTTTCATCGCCTTCTCGCCTCTCTACCCCACACTAGTGGGCTTCTCGTCTCGTATTAGCTACCGTGTTTCTCCTCACTTGCGCCTATCCCATTTCAACCTGTATCGCGGTTGTTTGAGCCGCGAAAAATCTCGAAAATTAAAATAGTTGCCGAGTTGGAACGACCGTAGGTATAATACCGTCCGCATTCTTTCCCCGATAATTCTCGTTCGCCAGATTCTGTCTAATTGCCCCGTCCATCGCGTACGCACGAGAAATCAAAGGGAATTAAGCAATTTTTTTTCTGTCAATTTGCTGATTACATTGATACCCGATTTTCCTCAATCGTTTTAACTCCAATAACTGGTTTTTTTGGCGGGAAATTCAACGCAATCGCGCGCATTGGAAAACAAAAAACACAATCATAATGTCTTTTCTGAAATTCAGATTTCTAGAAATTAATTTCGTTTCATTATGAAACATATTTCCAGAGATCTGAATCGTAGAAGTGTAACGAGACATTATCATTCGGTCATTCGGTTTTAGTTTTTTTTACTACGTATTATTACGAAATCATTTTTTATCATCGTTACTTTTGGTTTTAATGCGCACGATTACCTCGAGTTTCGCAGAGAAAAAAATGTTTATTAGAGTCGAAACGGTCGAGGAAAATTAGGTATCGATTAACTGTAATTGGCATATTGACGCAAAGAAAATTACTTACAGCAGCCGGTATCCTGAAGAAAAACGTTATTATTTTTTTCCTCGGTGAAGTTTCAACGTAAATTTTAAATTGAAAGTTTTACGTTGTAAAATGATTGTCATCTCATTATTATTAATGAATGAACGAAAGAACTTGATTAGCAGCTATTTTATTTATTTTAAGATTAATACTAAACTATCTACCGAATAAATGCAAATAGTTAATTCAAAAGTTACTCTAAAAAATAATAATATATTAAAAATAATTCTGGAAGCATAAAAAAATGCATGTCGAGCAACATAATCTGAATTCGCCAATCGCATTTAACCCGTTGCCACCTGTTAGCTTTGTTTTATCAATATAAAAATTTAATTCACCAACATTTTGACTTCTACAAGAGCCTAAACTACTGCTGAAAGAGCGATAAAACTGCATACCACAACTAATGCTATGCTAACATACGTTAACAACAAAAATAATTTCCTCAAAGTCCGATATTTAAAAAATAAAAAAACACGCAAAATCTATAAATAATTTACAAAACGTTCCCAAAAATCTTTAAAAAATAAAATTAGACTTGAAATCCTTGACTTTAGGTTTGCAATAAGATAAATTAATAGACATATTCATATCACTTTTCATTTAAAAAAAATCAGACTGCCCGGTATTACCGACTCCCGGGGATTCGCCCGCTCTCCCCTAATTCGCTTTGATTCCCCGAAAAAAAAAAAAAAAAAACAAAAAATCTCGTCTCAACTAATGATTACAAAAGTTTTTCGTATTTTCTTGGAATTTATGAAGTTTACAAGTTGTCGATCCTGTAACAAGATATTCGGCCTTCGTAAAAGAGGGATGCAAGGATTTCTCGATTAAGTTCCGCGACGCGGTTGCGACCGCGATAAATGCGACGCGAGCCATTAGCACGGGGGTCACCCCGTTATTAAAGACAATGAAGCAAACTTTATACGGCGTGCCAGTGATGGTTGGAGGAGGAGGAGGAGGAGGAGGGGAGGTTCGGTCCGCCAATTACTTGGCAATTAGTCGAGCGAGCAACAAGTGAGCGTCGCCACGGTCTCGTCTTCCTACCTATACCTCCTCCTTCTCTCCCCCTGAGGCTCTGCGAATTTCCTCTCACTCTCTCGTTCTCTCCCTGTCGTACTTAGTTCCTTTGCTCATACGCCGGCTGGCCAAGGGAGACGCGCCGTCGTCGTCGTCGTCGTGGTTGCTGTGCACGCGGAAAGACGCGCGCTTAATTGGCGATCGAAGAGCGCAGGTCCAGCCGTCGAGGAGAGAAACAGTTGATGCTGAGAGGTACTCGGCGCATTTTACGTCTTTTCGCGACAGTCCAAGGACTATCTAACGAATTCTCTTTATCACCCCCGTCTGTGTGAAACCTCTGTACCTTTCTTCACAGAGACTAGAGACACCCGTATAAATTGAATCATTGATTCAACAATCTCCATTGCAATAGATTTTCTCTTTTTCTTTTCTCTCGAGCAAAAACCTCGTTCATTTATACGGAATTATTATATCTCGTTAAGGTAACTTCTTTGCGAAAAAAAAAAAAAAAAAAAAAAAAAAAAAAAAAAATAGATAAAAGATAAAAGTTACTTTGAAGTTAAAGTATCGTAGATTTTAATATTCCCGTCACAATTTATTCGTTAAAAATCGTCTCTGGTTTACGATTTAGCGTTGCATTATCTTTTCGTGTCTCTTTGAGCATTTCGTTCTCTAGTGAATAAACTTTACCGACAAAATTCTCATCGCAACGATTATATATTTCTATTAAAATCCATGAATAATACGCGATGTTGAAAAATCTCATTTTCCCGTGTGCGTAGAGATTTGCCATTATTAGTTCAGGATATTTGTACGAAATCGTAAAAATTTGTGCATTGCACGTGTGTGAATAGTTTCAATGGACACAGAGAAGGAGAGAACGGTGAGAGTTTCGATGACAGTTTAAAGCTGTATATTTACATGCTCCCGTTTTCTGACGAGAGGGTTACCGCTCCCGTAGTCATGCGCCGCGTAACATTTGCGTTATGCACATCCTTGGAACAGTCAGGTGGGCCGATAGGTGTGCGCGGCAGAGAGGACGATCTGTGTGTTTCAGGTACACGTCGGGACAATCTCTACAGAAATTTTTATTTTCCATTTTGCGGGCTAAAAAATTACGATGAAAAAATCATAAAATCCAGTTATCCCGTCTGTATGTTACACTCGAAGACTTTCGTCTCCTTATCAAAGTCTTTTTATCAATAGTCAAGTGCGTCTTGTCGAAGCGAAGTTGGACGATATAATTGAGAGTCTGATTATTGCGAATTCGCGGTACGGAAGAGGGAGAAGTTGGGTATCAACGGCATAGATAACGATGAGGTAGTTTTGTCGTGCGCTGTACCATCCTCCCCCTCGACGGAGTCGAACCAGCAATCGCGCGAGAGGGATGGTACGCGCGGTAGCGTCGGTGATGCCGCTACGTAGTAGTGGGCGGTGTAGGACGTGGCTGCGGCGGGCGTTTTTCAAATAATTACATTGGGCCGCGGCAGCGGTAGAGGCGGCGGTGACGATGGTGGTAGTGGCATATCTCCATGGCAACCGCAGTGCCTCCAGCGGCAGTAGCAGCATCAGCAGCTTCCATACAGGAACTTTGTGTGCAACCGGGCAACCGAACCGATGCAACGAGGAAATCCAGTCGAGTGAGAATACTCGAGAAATCATTAGGTTTTCTCGATCGAACGGTCAACGAAATTCTTGACGAATCGAACTTTCGATGATTCACTGTTTTTCTTCGACTCCCCCATTTGTTTTCTTTCTCTAATTAATAAAAAAATATTTTGTCATATTTCTATTATCAATTTCTGTAGTTTTCAGGGATATCAGTTAACATGAATTCACTTTTCTCCGAATTCGAAGCATTTTTTACATTAAAGATTTTAGATGAAAACGTTGAGGCGAAACTATCTGCCGAATAAAAAATAGATTTTAATATCAATATTGCCTAACGGACTGCTCTTTGTATAATAACTGTAAAAAAATTACAATTTATCTATCTAATCTAATCGCATGAAGTTTCATTTACTATTAACTATTCTCTAAATAAATGACTAACAGAAAGATAAACGTTACTGCAAAATTAAACAATTAAATGAATGAACGCTAAATAAAAATAAAACAAAATACGAATGAAAAAGTAATTACATTCGCTCTTTAAATTTTGCGATAATATAGTCTTCGATCGATAACCAATTTATTAAAATTAACGAATTCAATATAAACCGATAAAAAAAAATATTCTCGTATAATGTAAATCCGGAAAAGAAAGCTGAAACATTATTTCTTACAAAAGGCTTCATTTCGTTAAATTCGTTGGATATCCCTCGACGTAACACAAGATGTCTTACAGCCGTACGAACAAAATACAGCAACGTCGTCGACGACGATTGTCTTGAACAGACGAACTTGTATTTCGCGTACGCGCAGGATAAACAGAATTGGGTCATTGCGCGGTTATGTCGTAGCGCATCGTCGGCTGCGATTGCATAAGGCAATCGTGTTGTCAAGTGTACAATTTGTTTTCACCGTCGTTACATCAATGCAGGACACACATTGCTTAGAATCAAGAGAGACGCGGCGAAGGCGTCTCGATGCCAAGTTACAAATTAGTCGTAACAAGACGTAACCCCAGCCAACTGGTTGTCGTGTAAACGTTAAGGAAATTCGCGAAGGGTCTTTACCCGTTCCTTTCTCTCTGTTTGAGAGCAATTCCTCGAGGTGTCCGAAAGTCCGACGATCCACTAACTTCGTACTTACCTCCTAACGTGCCCGAGGGGGAGGGGGGAGGGGAGGGGATGGGGGGGTCAAGCAGTAGCGTCCACAGGGTCTCACGCTGTACGAACGAGTATAGTAGTAAACCGAGCGTAGGCGAGAGGTGGGGTCAGTTCGTCGTGACCCCCCCAACGACCACCTGTGGAAGCCCAGCAAACCAGCCACCAGCTCTCGCGGCCACTTCTTGTTCGGACGTTTGCGTACACATCCTCGAGGCCGTTTGCGGGGGCGGTCGACGAACGGGCGTGCGTCGAGTTTGGCCAAAGACCAAAAGGGCGCGCGCCCGCGCACGCCGCTCTTTCTCTCTCTCTCTCTCTCTCTCTCTCTCCCCCGAACCTTTTGCCACTTTGAGATAACATGAAACACATCGAGACCCGTAGAAATTTATCCGAATCCGACACGCCGCGATGTTCGCACGTGAAGACTCACGATTATTCCTGCATAGTACAGTGAAAACTGAACACCATAGCGTAACGAAGAGATCTCAATTTATCGACATGATATATGGACACGAATTCGCGATCTTCTTACCGATAATCAAGAAACTTTATCACATTATTAACATTTGCATAATCCGGGGATAACGCTTGCAGAAATAAATCTAACTGTCTCGCAACGCGTTAATACAGACGTACAAAAGTGTATAGAATTTATGTAGTGCGCTCAGCTTCTATTCACTTTGCACCTATTCCGGTTTTAATCTCTTACATCCTATGACATTCATTATTACGTATTATCATTCGAGAATTCTTATTTCGAGTCGAGGATATTTGTGTAATTAATGCCTGTAGACGTAACACCGTCGAGTGCGTCATCTATTTGTCGAAACCGCGCGAACCTTTTCATTGAAATATTATTACGAATGAATAGCTCGTGTGATCTCCATTTGGCTGTATTTGACTTATTATTAAACGCTACAGTGGGACAGAGGAAACGAGTAGGTAAAGCAACGTGTGTCGAGAAGTTCCATTAAGGTGACTATCAAAGTCATTGATAAATACGAATGAGTTACACTCGGCCGAGCCTCCTGTACTCTTGAACGTGTGGCAGAACATCGAGCGCGCCGCGGCGCATGCCTTTCCAGACCCATAAACATACGTCGTGTCTGCAGGTTTATTACATATTCGCGCACCTTCATTATACTGTAAACTCCACCGTACACTCCACGCAACAGTGAGAAAACACTTCTGTACAGATTTATATACGGGTATTAATGTTCTGATAAATGCGCGAGTGATTCTCATCGATGTAACGCCGTAGTAACATCCGCGGTACATAAATATGTGCGAAACGAGGAGTAACGGATCTATTGAACGTAAACTGCGTCGGTGTACGCATTAGTTTTGATTTTGACGATGAAATATTTATTGCCTCATAGTCATTTGGCTCTCGATAAATCGTCCATTTGAATAATTGTTTCTCATTAAATATCTATGCGTTATCCCGATGCCTCGGCATTTTAAACTTCGACTTGTTATTTTTTTTCTGTCAATTAACGTAAATGATCAATCAATCGAAAGGCATTCGATTGAATATCTGCGTTATTGGGCGGATGAAACGCGAGTACTGACATTTTAGTGATCCGGGAACACTCCGTGTGGGTTTGCTGAACCCGAATGGGTTCAAGGAAATTTTAAATTTTTAAAAAATCTATCGGTTTTGGTGTTTTTTTTAAAAATGTGTAATTTCTATGATTTTTGTTGTGTCGATAATAAGCCGCAATACAAACTTTCCTCATATTCTGGCGCTTCGATTTTAGTACGATTAAGCAGCGTGCATCGTTGCATTTCCAGTCGAAATTGAGATTCAAAGAGAATTTTGGATACTTGCTAATAGGATACAAATTTGCAAACAACCAACAATTTTCAAAGTGGTATGAAAACTAATTTCGCCTCGAATTTTGCATAATAATAATGGCAAAATTGATTGCCAAATAAGTGAAAACAATTCTTTAACGAATTATCCGCCAATCTAACTTTTTTAATTTAGCGGACGTTCAATCGTTAATTTTCTTTTGCGACTTCTTTTTTTTTTACTTTTGGTTGGGAATGTAATGATACATCCTCCTTAAACGTGTAAACATTGATTTTTTATAAAGTTCCGCAACGATAAAAGCATCGAGGTGACCAGACCTGTGTACGGTGCAAAAAAAAAGAGGTGCATAAATACGTGTGGTGTTGGAGGGTTAAAATTTGATGAATCAAGGGATCGATTGAAGGCACTTATCGTTGTCTTTCCAATTTGTTATACCGGCCATTGACTGATTGGATGATGCTAATAATTAAATCTTTTTTGCATCCATGAAAGTGGCCAATGACTATAACGATTTTCATCTATTGGATAACGCGATGCCGGTAACGTTGAACGAGCGTCGCGGTCTCTCGTGGGGGTTCATAGGCCCCCTATCACGTTCAGTATAGTAGTACTACGGCCTCTGCCAGTGCGACCGGCCATTCATGCAGCAGCCAAGTCGACGCCAGCTTAGCGCTCTATTAATCACGGATTATTATTCATACTGGCGGGGGCTTTTAGCTGCTTCTCCCTCCTTACGCGATATAACCCGCGTCTGCTGTCCTTATACCTGTAAAAGCTGATTCTACGTTGGCGTTTCCCCGATGACCAATCGCTCGTACGCGTCTCTTACAGACGTTCTTCGCGGTCGTTTATCAATCCGCATGCACTCTCTTAATTCGATATCTTCTAACCCTTCGTCGCTTCTAACACGAGGAAAACAGGCGAATGCCGGCCACTTAGGGGAAAACTTTATTACTTTCGTTACAAAGTTAAATTTCGATGAAACTGGTGATTACGCAATAAATAAATGGTGTCTAATTATGATTAAAAATGTTTAAAAAAGTTGATTTTGCCGGTATTACTTTAGCAATCGGCTAAAAGCGGCAACTATTTTTTTAAAACTTTAACATTAATAACTGTGGCAACTAATGCAATGAGTTACAAAAATAGAATACAAAAATAACTCCGGAAACCAATAATTGATCAAAAATAACTCTGGAAACATAGAAAAATGCATGTTGAACAACATAACTTCAATTCGCCAATCTCATTTGATTAAGTGATTGGTATTACCCGATAGCACCTGTGAGTTTTGTTTTATCAATAAAAATTATATTTATCAGCATTTTTATTTCTACCAGAACTGAAATTTTTGCTGAAAGAGCGATAAAACTTCGTTACAATTCATGGTCTGCTAGGATACGTTAACAACAATTATTAATTTCGTAAAGTTCGGTATTTGTTTTAATGAAAAACGCGCCAAACTGTAAAACGCTCTAAACACTTTTCTAAATCTGTTTAAACGCTGAAATTGGAGTCGAAAAGCTTCTTTGATGTATGTAAAAAGGCACCGAATGCTCATTTCCGCATCACTGCACGATAAAAAAAATGCATCCTGCCGATACTACCGACTGGTCGGTATTCTTCCACTTTCCCCTACAATAAAGAATTCGCCGAACAGCGTTACTTCGAACTGCCGGGTAGAAAAAAAAACAACGCAGTAAAAAGATGAATGAAAAACATGCGTATCATTGTTAAAAATAAAAAAAAATTCAACACGATTCATTGCTTCTAAAAAAAAAAAAAAAAAAATGTTCTCGTGATCCAATTAACAAGGATCTATGACTCCGAGTTATAGTTATAGCGCATGGAGTGGGCGCTCGTCGATTTGACTCGTTTAATTGTCAACTTAATTGAGTGTAATTAAGTTAAGTCTCTCAGTTTTGATGGCACGCGCTGAATCTACTCGTTTACACGACACCGGACAGCGCTGTAACAGTGTCTAACCGGTGATGAACGGTTTTTACATAGCATCCATTCGTCCTCACGATGAATCTTCTCGTCACAATCTCTTCCGTCCGCATATAACTGCAGAAACATCCGGCGCTGTTGTGAATCTTCGCAGACAAGATACATGGAATCAACACGTATCTCCGCGGTAGCTATTAACCAGTCGGGTATCGCTTCGATCGATCGATCGATCGATCCTCATCGATCCCACTCCATCCTCCATCATCCCCGCCTTTCGCGCTTCGGAGATCCGAAAGTAATACGTAACTCGCGTGCTCGCGCGTGTCGGATCCACGGATAGCGCCACGGCCGAGTGTCGAGGAATATAAACCCAACACGATGTATATTTCTTGGATCCGCCACTTCGTTTCTTCGCTCGAATGGATCCGGTTGAGTCCAGGGTCAGCCCCAGCCGCTGAACGCCTTCACCGATTCCGGCTGTGTGTGCTACGCGAGAACGCTACTGCCTTTGCGTTTCTACCTGTGGAAGAGAAGCTGAGAGAGAAGTAGCAACCGAGAAAACGACGAAAGGAAGAAGGAGAAGAAGAAGAAGAAGCGGGGAAGAGACGTGAGCTACGTGCATTGCTCCGCGACGACGTACGATCGAAGTTGCCGGAGGATCTTACTCTATCGCGTATCTTCTTTCTTCTACTTCTTCTTTCGCCGTCTCACTTTCATGTTCCTTCGCCGTCTATATCCGTACCTCTTACACAGAGTCAGGTAATTCACCTCCACCTTGAATTCCGTTCGGTGGGGCAAAACGGGGAATGCTCACCTGTCGGCGCGCGAGCGGACCAGCAGCCACGGCATCAAACAGCATCAGCGAGATAGCTGATGCTTCGCCACTGATGCTGCTGGCGTTCTTCCACCCCGAGGGAAGTGGACGCCCGCGTGTATACGCGGATCACACGTTCTCTCTCCCGTTTCGCAAACGCGAAACGAATACATTTGCATGCCTCGTTGTTTGTGTCGCGCTTGTACCTCTCTCTCTCTCTCTCCCTCTCTCTCGCTCTCTTCTCGTATTCTCTTAGTCTCTTTTTCGAACTGTTTTTTTCATTCGTTTTTCTCCTTCGTCGTTGCTTTTGTTTTCTGTGTTTTTCCTTCTTTATCTGACCAGCAGGCGGACGAGAAGGCACTCGACAAAAGACGTGAGATCGCCGGGGTCTCGTCGGCGGCGGCCTTGACAGGCGCGCGCGGCTCCCACGGTGGCCGCGGGCACGAGTCTCACTACGAAATTCCTCGCGATCGCTTTTTCAAATCGAACGAAATTTTGTTCGAAATCGTACGCGATAAATCTAAATAGATTTCAATTAAAAATCTTTACAACGAAAATTCCTTTCTTAACAGCTGTTAACTACGATTTTTAGAAATTTTTAGGATTATTATTATTATTTATTTTTTTATGAGGAATTTGTAAAAATATGAGAAACTATTCAATTATTTGTTAGAAATTATTATAAAGCTATTTTTCTTTATAATAATTTCGATTCCAGTTCGAGACATAAATAAAACGTATCTTCAGTTAAAAGAAATCCGATAAACTCGTACTAATTTATTTTTTCACGTCTTCCAATCGGCCGAATAAATTAAATTCACCGTAATATTATTGATCGTAGTAGTCGTGTCGTTGTTCGTCCAGACATTTCAATAATAATCGAACTCCGAAAATAAATGCAATTGTTAAAAGATTGAAGATTCGCGCAACTGTAGCTTAGGCGTCGAAGATACAGGGCACACCAGTCAGTTGGATTTCATGGGTAGGCGGCGAATCGTCGAATCAGGTTGAAACTTTGTCGACTGATGTCGCTCGCAGGGTAGACAGAGCTGAAGAAAGGAGTCGAGAGTCGCGCTTGAGCCCTTCTCGTCCTCTGACGCGTTCGCCACGTAGAAACGGAACGCCTTTACCGCGGCTTTACTGTTGTCCCTTAGTGTAAAATTTCTGTCGTAACCTGCCAGAGAAAATCTTGTCATACTTCTCTCTCGGGTATGCTTCTCCGTACCGCGAGATCTCAACTGTGAGCTCTCCCATCGCGACGACGATTCCTCGCTTCGGTTCATCCGCGTTTGCCCGTTCGCGAACGTCCGCCTGGCGAATCTTCTATATATTTCAACGTTATATACCAATTTTTTTTTTTTTTTTTTTTTTTTATTTCATTTTTTTCCATACTATACCATATCGTATGTACAAAAGGTACATAGCTGGTACATGAGTCGCTCGAACGCCATCCTCATCCCTTCCGAGTTTTCTCTTACCGTGAATTTCCATTCGCTTCCACGTTTTACCCGGTGAAAAGCTCTGCCCTTCACGGTAACTACTGAGAGGCGAATACATGCACTCAATATACACACACATATATATATATATATAGAGATATAAATATATAGATTTGTATACACGAAAAGCTGTTGCATCAAATGAACGAAATATGAAAAATAATTAAAAACGCTTTTTAATATTCTCAAAGAAACTCGTCGTACCCGCTTCAGCGACGTCCTGTTCCGGTCTTATGAAACACAGCGTTATGCTGCAACGTCACTCTCGATGTGGAATACGCCGTCACATCAGTACGGTACCAAAAGAGTCCTATGATTGCCTTTCCAACACTGCCTTTCAATCTTCTTATCCTCCGACTTGTGTTTTTTTTTTTTTTTTCTCTTCTTTTGCAAACATTTTTTCTTTCTTTTTTTTTTTTTTTTTCTTAATTTTCTTTCGCTATACGTTGCGAAGGGTGTTCGGGTCTCTGCTCGAACACGCCAAGTTTACTTCTCTCGGCTTTTCTCTCGTATACCAGGTACATGTACCGCACGCAAGTGAGACAACCGATATATAAATATATATATGTATATATATTCCTGGTCAATAGATACGCCATCCGTTAATAGCTCGTTGGTCAATAGATTCCCGTCGGTTCTTCGATCCCCCCCACCGCGCCTCCTCCCCTTTACTCTTCATCCTTCTCCACCTCCCTTCTCTCGAACACACAAATACACCAACACAAATTTCAAACGTGGTACCACGCGCCTCTCTCACTTCTCGCTTATACGTGTACTATATATATACATATATATGTATATACACACTCTCACGTCCTCTGTTTATATCACATTATGTACGCGAACCGTTCGTGTTTGTACATATCTATGGCTTATGTATACATACGTTATTCTCGGTACATACGGGACCGAGAGAGAGAGAGGGCACAAAACGTGTACTCACCTTGGATGTACGCGGTGGTGAAGAAAGTAATGAACACGAATTTTTCTTATGAAATATTTCTATTTTGTTGTATTATTTAATTTGGTTTCAATTTTTTTTTTTTTTTTTTTTTTTTTTTTTCATTGAGAAAATTGAGAGACGTCGGTTTAATCAAACTCGTTTGATTATGAAAGAAGGGTTAGTTTTAGTCTTCTATAAAATTGTAACATTTAATATTTCCATTGTAAAATTAAACAATTTTTTTTTACGATCTTATCGCGATCTTTTTTTGTGTAGTCATCATTTTTTTTCAATTATATATGCAGCTTAACAATTGGTGATTTGTTTTTTTTTTTTTTCTTATTCATTTTTTTCGTCAGTCTGTTTGACTAACGCAGCATTTTCTTCTACGAGTTTTTGTTTGGTCACTCTTTACATCTAACGCTCGACAGTGTGTTGTACGCGGAACCGCGATTCTCCGTATGTACGTTGCTGCCGGGGCCCATACGTCCGCGCTTCTGTATCCATCATTGATTTATCGATCCATCGATCACTCGCGATTTATGAATGAAGCTGTACGCGGAATTCTCGCGTTTGTCGACAAGCCTCCCGCTGCAGCTGACCATTCCACATCTCGTGAAGTATGCGACGTCCAATACTTGTTTTGTTCGACTCTTCATTCCGCGATTTCTCATCAACTTCAAAACTTTTAACGACATTCAATTTACTTACATTGTAAAAAAAAAAAAAAAATTCTTATTAATAAATCTTGGAAGTTGGAATTGTATTTCCCTCAATGTTAGTCCCCTAAAATTTTAACATATCGATGAACACCCGGCGTATCGGCGTATCGTGACTCAGCAATAAAATTTACCGATTTAAAACAATCCGCAATGCATAAAAAAATCCCACAACGATCGCATTATTTTTTCTATCGAAACCAAATAAAATCATAATTTCATTCGAATTGATATTACAAAAGGCAAAAATCGGAAAATCAAAAAATTTTCAACCGGATTGTACCGTCGGAGGCTAGATGAATTTTTTTCCAGGACACCCTGTGTGCGGTGTGCTCACCCCCATGTAATATATTTATGTAGCTCGGTAGATACTTGTACATAGCCAGTTACGTGTGTGTCAGGGACCCGTAGTATCGTATCCAGCAAGCGAGTAGTATAGGTAGTGGTGTTGGCGATGCTCAGCGGTGAATGTTGGTAGAACCTCTATCTATATAGTATCAACGGGCACGGAGAGTGAGAAAGAGGTGGATTGGGTAGGAGAGGTTGTCGGCGAGGCTAGCTATGTGCATCTCTCGTGCACTAACACACTGACCCGTGCTTACGAAGGCTTCGGGGGAGGAGGAGGAGGAGGAGGAGGAGGAGGAGGGAAGGGAAGGGAAGGGGGTCTCTGACTAACGCTCACCTCTTCGCCGCGGCTCACACGTACACAATTACAGAAATGTTGAAATGCATAGACACGTATAGTATAGTTGCACACACAACTTCGTGTTGGTGGGTGCACTTGTCCGTTGTACGCGCGCGTTCGCCTCCGACAGTGGCTCTCAGGCCCGACTCTTCGTTTTATTCTTCATTTCTCTCCTTCTACATTTTCCCTCCCATTCCCCTCTGTTCCTCTCTTGATTCGCGCTACTAACTTCGTGTATTACCCCCTTCGTTGCTTCTCCATACCTTCTTCCACTCGGTGTCCTCTTCTAATATCCTCTCCCCCCTCCCTCCCCCACCCCCTCCTTCATTTCGTTCCTTCTCACCCTCTGTTTCCTCTCTTTTGCATTCGTATATATAGACGATTCTGCATCCACCATGCGAGAAACGAAGGAAGGAACCTACGGGCGCCTGTTTCCTTCCGTAAACTCGAATCAAGATTTAAGCGATGTATGCTAATACGGGCCTTAGTATGCGTCCCGTCGGATCCGCATTATGAAGATTTTCAATTTTACGCGTTTCCTTCTCTCGATTCGCCCATCTCTCCCCAACCCTTCTATTTCTCTCGTCTTTGCACACTTTCGGACGAATAAATATTTACCAAGACCGCCCATACAGTTCGCTCGTGCGACGGGCACGTGTCCTGCGATACCTTTCGTTATTCCCCTGGGCATCGCGGAATGAGTTACAACCGGTAAAACGATATGATAATACGAGGGCAGAAGTCGTTAATGTTACACACGAAAGGGAATCGGTATTTTTCGAGGTTATGTTAACGTCGTGTGTATAACCAAAACCAGAAATCATCTTTTCGGCGATGAGGCGAAAAAAGAATATACAACACCTTTGTAGTTCTCTCGGGAGGAGAGAGAGTCGCGTGCGCGTCAACTGAGTAGCGAGTCCTCGTTAGTGATTCGCGCTTCAGCGTCTCCTCGCACCTTGATACTGGGCTTACCACGATGCGAACGACTCTCCCTCAGATACTCGGGGGGGTTTATATATACGAGAGAGGCGTATACACGCCCGCGGGGTTACACGATTCAGGGGAGCGCGAACGCGAGAGCACGAAACTCGGTCACACACGCCACCCTCGTTCGCCGCCGTGCGTACACACGCGGGATACGTACCTCATTATTTTCAATCATCGCGACGGAAAACACCGTCGATCGAATGACAATAACTGTAAACGATATCAATTTTTTTTTTCTTATTATCGGACAAGTATTTGGTAGTCATTATTGCACTTTTCCGAATCGAATGGAAGGCAAAGATCGAAGGTAAAAAAGAAACAAAATTGTGGATGATAAAGAAAAAAGAATATAAAGTTGAATGATATCGAGGCGTGTACAGCAAGAGGAGGAGGAGAGAGAAACGAATCCCTTAATTAGAGGATCGCAACGCCCTCATTATCGTTGCCGTTGTGGGTAGGGAGAGGCTGCAGTCGCGTTAACTTCGTTAGACCTCGCAATTACGCGGCCGATGAGCTTTCAACCTATGCTGCACTGAAAATGCTCCCTTCGTACTCGCCTGTCATGTAAAATCCAACCCCCGCCTTGATGCTGAAATGAATACTGGGATCGCGCGAGGCATGGTACGTTTATAAACATTGTAAACTCTCGACGATTTTTTTAAATCTTAATTATGTTTTTCATAGAGTCATTTCATAGAGATTCTACGAGAAAAACGATTTGTTTCGTAGGGTAGATGTACCGGTTGTCGCCACTGGTTGTTACGGCTATTTTCATTACAAATTGATGTCGAATCGTTGTTTTCCCACAGTTCGATGACAATACTTTAAAAGTATTAATACAAATGTATAAAATGATTAACTTGCCATCGTCTTAAGTTAATTTTCTTCGGAGTTTTATAGTTTTGAAAATATTGACCATAAATGGCTAAAACTGATTTTCGATTTATCGGTAACTCGGATGAGTAGTTTGCTGCAAACGAAATATATTGATGCAGGAATCAATTTTTTTTACGGCGCCACTTGTCGTCGAATAGTTAAATCAGCACAATGATGCGCGTAGTAAAGAACACGAAGAAAATGGATACTTCGACGAACTATCTATGAATTGGCAGCAGGGGATGCATGAGCTCCAAGAATCATTTTATTTGTTACCATAAGCTTTTTTAATCATTTCCCGACATTGTAGCATTGATTGGAACAACTTACCGGTTAATTTTCACAACTCTAATCGGTTAATTCGCACAATAAATCGATTAGTGGGCACAACTAATCAGTTAGTGGTCGCAACCAAAGTCGCGTTGATTAGTGGTTACAGTGACTGCATCAACTCATCGGCACAGTGTAAGCTGCTAAATAAATGGTAAATCTTATTTCTGTTATCTGACTAACAACCATTCGTTCTATCGATCAATTATCGCGCGAATTAAATTGTATTCTTACAATTCTTTTCTGTAACTACCTTTTCGCAGCACCCAATTAATGTTATTTTTAGCGAGTACTGTTCCCTACGCTTTTCATTATGACGATTTTTTACTCATTTAAAATGCGTTATTTTGCACATGAAGACGATAGGCATTTTTTACACAGTTTCAATGTGTAAAAAGGTGTCACCGTAGAAAAAATAGGGAACAGCGTACCTTGCTATATACTTTATTTTTACCGTTAAGTATAAGATTTTTTTTTAAATTTTATTCATTTCACAACCATTTGCACAATCGTGCAAGTAATGTTCTAATGACACGCATAAAACCTGAGGGGTCTTTAAATTCAATTTTTTTCGCTATCGAACACGACTTTCAGCCTCTTTAAGTCGTCACGACAAGAAAGTGTCAAAGCGCGAACGTTGTCACGCCACGTTTTTGCGACTGTTGATGCAATTCGAATCATAGATCTCGTGCAAGTTGAAGAAAGAATACAGATTGGCGGTGAACAACGTAGCATGCACGTTGCAGCCTGTTGCACGCTACTGCCTCAACTCCACGGCGAACCTCTCAAGCGATTCACGACTCTCGACGACGTTGACGCAGAAGACAGCCGAGTTTCCTAGACTCCCTTAGCTCTCTGGTATCTTAAACTATTTCGTTGGCCGCGTGGGTGTGCGCGCATCATATACAGCGTCAGTAGATAGTATAGGATATAGAATTAGTAGTGAGCGAAGGAACGAGCCAAGAAGAGAATCAGAGGCGCCGGTACGACGGGCTCTAGCCTAACCAGTTCCGTGGACGCGCCGAAAAGCGCGTCCGGCAAGGCGTCGCACGACCTCGGGGCATAAGAACTAAACTCTCCGCCAAGAGTTGGGAGAGATGCTGCGGAGCCAACGAACGAGACGGAGACTCCGACGACGCAGGGCAATCGCGCCAGACGTAGGGGGATTCTAGGATCGTAAGATAGGGGGGCGAAAGAATGTAAAGATATTTCAAAACGAGAGTAATATCATCCGGTGACTAAATTCCCGACAAATTAACATAAAACATGTCAATTCAACTACTTTGGGCAAAAATTTGGTAAAAAAAATTGGGTAAAAAATCAATTGATTTTTCCGTTTCTCACGCAAGTATCGCATTTATAGTAGAAAAGGAAAATTTGTTATCAGCGATGAATGATAACCATTTTTCGAAACTTTGAAATTTTCGGTACTTTCCAACCGGAATATTCTTGCTTTTCGATGGAATATCGAAATACGTATAGGTGTTGATTGTATTCTACAGAAAAAAAATACACACGGTGTTCGACGGAACCAAAGTATTGTTTTTTGGAGTTGTACAGAGCGATGAAAAACGTGATGAAGGCTTAGTCATTGCAATTTTTCGTATCATATCGAAGAATCCGGAATAAAAAAAAAAAAAAATCATCTCAAATATTTCGACGTATTTTTTCGGACCGAATACGAACCCAAGACCCGCTTTGTTTTATACTCGAGCGAAAACCTTCACCATTACGAAAAAAAGATTCTTTTTCCTGTTGCCATTGCGAATGAAATTTCTCAAGTATAGATCGCGCCTGCATCGTCATCCTGCAGCCAATTGACAAGATCTCTCGATATATTCGCAATTTTTTTTTTACCATAAATTATTTTCAATCGAAAATAAAAAAGAAAAAAAAAAAAAAAACATCGTTTTTTTATCTATCGAAATTTGTCCATATCTTGCCGACAGCAATGCATACAGATACAGAACACTTTGCTTATATCGAGGACGTGCACACAGATCGGCATGAATATCCATGAACTGACCAGCGGCGTTGGCTACGTTATACCATAGATATATACTCATCGGCGTACAGAGCGAAAGATAGAGAGAACAGTGACTGTCTCTCGTATCACACGATACGTGTACATCTACTTCTATGCATCTCTCGCGTATTCACACAGACTGGCGTTCGAAGTCTAGCGTCAAGCAGAGACGAGCCCCGCGTTGCACGAGTGCACGAGTGCACATCGTACCTATTCCTACATAGATATACGTTAACGCTTCGCTAGTGCATATATGTTATATATCTATGCCATGTGTATCCTTGCCCTATGTACCGAAACGTCTATGTATGGTATAGCATACATATGACTCATGTACCATGGCGCTCTTTATGTAAACGTCGCGAGGAATCCCTATAGCTCTCCACAGCGCACACACTGTTATGTCCAGGACTGCCGTTGAGTCCCGTAAAGCTATAGCTATGTAGGACGGCAAACCTTGCCAGGCAAGAGTATCGCTAGTAGTGGAATAGGGAATCTGTAGTGGTGTGTGTGCTCCAATTTCGTCCGGACGACGTCGCTTCACGTTTGTATTCTCTGTTATACAGTCCTATATCTAACTCTTTCTCTCATCCCTTCCAAACTCACCCTGCACAGTTCTGTGTTGTTTCTTCTCTCTATTTATCTCCCTTTTCCTCCTACATCGGGCTTTCTCTGTTCATTTCGTTACGGTGTTTCCTACTCGGTTCCCTCTTCTTCGTTCGAAAAAAAGAGAACTCTCTCTCTCTTTCTCTCTCTCTCTCTCTTTCCGTGTCCAAAGCGCGAGAGTCGTGTCAAAATATTCCATTGGATTAGAGTGACGACACGCGTTCTCTCGAGAAAGCAAGGAACGAGGCACGGGTGAGAGCAAAGAGGAAAGGGACAACAGTAGCCGACCGATTAAATTATATGATCCGGATATCACCGACGGATTTCGTCGGTCGAGCGAGAGAATCAGCTACTATGAGATTTCGAAGGATCTCTAATACCCGAAGGAGCTGTTCGCTCCGGTTGATACGCCTGAACGACTCCGCTACCACTACCCGCCACCTTCGATCTCGTGTTAGTCCGCTCGTCCCGATGCACCAATGTTCATCACTTAACCAACGGTGCCAGTTTGTCGTTCGGTGTATACGGATAATCCGTTCGACCGCTTGTCAGTTACTCACAAGATTCACGCGCGCGAACGAGATACACGAGCAGCAAAGAGTTTACGAGATTCTCTCGATACGATTTTTCATTTATCGATAATCATTACGACGAATGCGATAACGTTTTAGTCATTTGTAATATAAAAAAAAAAAAAAAAAAAAAAAAAAGACAACCAATTATTCGAGACTAAATTACAATTTTTCGAGTTGAAAAATGATTAAAGTATATGCCTATAATAAACATTGAACAATTATAAAGATGAACAAATTTCGTGTATGAAGCTGATGAACGAAAAATTCTGTTCCTATATCTTTTTACATTTCTCTCTTCCCTGCATTATTTTTTCTATTTTTTTTTTGTTCCCGTGTCTTCCTCCGTCTCTCTTCCGCAACGGGGGTAACACGAACTCCTCTCATTCTCTTTCCACTCCCGTTTCTCTCTCGTTTTTGCTCTCCCCCGCCTCTCATTCCGACAACCACCCTCTTTTGCGTGTTTTTTTTTTTTTGCTCCCTTCTCGTTCATTTTTTTTTACCCCCGACGTTTTTTTTCCACCGCCCACGCTTGGACAATTTCATCGCTGTTACGGTTGTGCCGATGTGGGCTTGTCGAAGGGGTAGTTGCCACGGGCAACCCTGGACTGGCGAACGGGCAAGTATTGTCCCCACGCGGAAAAGCTCGAGGACGCGGCGCGCCGCGTCGGGTTTGTGCCGAGCGCGCGAGGATCGCGCGGGGGTGGCGGAGCACAAGCGCGCAGGCTACGGGGGTTTGTGCAGAGAGAAACGCGCCGGGGCTCCATATAGTTGCGAGAGGAGAAAAACGAGGGAAGGAGGAGGAGGTCGGTGAAGAAGGCGAGGAGGGTGAGAGCGCACCCAGTGCCACGAAGCTTTTCTATCTCACTCTCTTTTGCCTCTCGTTCTGCGTCGGGGAGAAAAATTCAATCCGCCTGTTAAAGGGGATGCTCGCCTCTCTTTCTCTTTATTTTACATCGTTCTGTTTCTCATTTACCATTTTTTCTCAACGCGAATGTATTTTTTTCTATCGTCGTGTAGATCGCAGATTACAAAAAAAGAAAAGCCAACGTTAAGAAGTTAAGTCCGACGATTGTACGATACAAGAAATAACAAATTCAGCGCTCGTAAATGTTTTCTTTTATTTTTCACTATTCCGTTACTAAGTAACGATCACTTTTTTTATGCTGATGTATTTGTCGTCGTGCAGGTCGCGAGTAAAATAAAAAATGAAATATTGAAGAAATAAAAAAAATTGCTTATTGCGTTCTACGTTCGTATACAACTCTTCAAGTTAACAAGTTTCAAGCTGTTTTCCGGCGAATAACATTTCCCGGCGCTGTATCAATGTTAGATTGCGCGAAGTCCGTTGGGCTCGTGGAGCGCGCAGAACTTCAAAAGTGAAGTGTCACGGATGTCGAAAAGGACGCGGTAGGGATTTCTGCATCGGCGAAGGGTCGAGAAGCAGCATCATGGATGAAGAAGTTCGAAACTTAACAAAGTAAGATTAAACGACTTCTAGAATTCGATGGAATAGTTCAGAAGCTGCGTGTACATCCTTCGCGCGATATACTTTGTACAAACCTCGTTTCGCGCGGTTTCTCCGCGTTAGAGTGCGACGTGTGTATCGCAGTCGGCTATCTTATCACCGATAAATATGTATACGTTTACGAGTTTGTCGCCACCGCGAGTTCTCGATGTACGTTCTCCAATAGACGGCATCTTTCTCCGCGCTCAAGGTTTTTGCCGATAAGAACGAGAGAGAGAGACGGAACTGCCTCCGCGCAGTGTAACTCCGACTCGGTGTGTGCTTCGCGAGACTCTCGAGTATTTCTTCTCTCCCATACCGTGATGCTTCTTTTTTTTCTTCTTCTTTCTCTTCTTCTCTCCCAACTCTCGATTTTTTTTTCTTTTCATCTCGGTTTCTCGTCTCTCCTCTATGCTGTGTGTTCCGCAATCTGGTTTGTCCAGTTCTTCGGCTACGTTCTCAACTACTGCGTATAGGTCCGGATCTCTTCACGTTTCTTCTGCCCCTCACGCGAGTTCCTGCTTCGAACTATGCTCTCTGGTATATAGACACGGTGCTCTCTCTCTTTCTCTCGACGAGTTCAGGGAGAGAAAAAAATACAAGAGAGAGAGATAGAGAGAGAGAAAGAGAGATTGTGAAAGCGAGAGCTGAGGAAGCATAGATATGAACACGAAGAGAGATTGTAGAGAAATAGGGTGGAGGAGTTGGAATATATAAGTCTAAAGGAAGAATAAAAAGGGGAGGAGAAAGGGGTTTGGGGGAGAGTGAGCAGGCGATGAGAAATAAAAATAAAGAGGAGGAAAAAGAAAAAAAAAAGTGGCGAGGCAGAGGCAGTATTCGAAATGTAGGCCTGCCACCTCTACGATTCTCGCTCCTGAAGCCCCTCTCTCCTCCCTTATTCTTTTTCTTTTCTTGTCGCTTCTTCTTTCTCCACCCTGCCAACACCCACCGACTCGGTAGACTCACTCTCCCTTCGTCCTCGTTCCTCGTCTCTATCTGTGTTATATATCCATCCATCTCTCTTTCGTCTTCTGTCCTTTTCTCGCGTTTTCTCAAACCCTTCTCCCCCCCTTCACCTCTGTTACGATGCCGCACAGCCCCACTATCATGGACGCGCGGGCGCGCGCAAGTTCAACCCCTCCGTGGGATACCGTTGATACCGTTGGCGACGTCAACGACGGTCCACCCTGCACTTCTGCGCCCATTGGCGCCAAACAAGCGTCCGCTTAAAGATATACCCGTGTTCCACTGTTCTCTCGAATCCAACCGCACCGGCGTTAACGTTTCACTCGACATGCGCTTGTATTTCACGTTGATTTTTTCTCGCTTGAGACAACGGCTAAAAGTTCAAAGCTTCGAAGGAACTTTCAAACTTACGTGTAATTGTATGGAAAATTTCATCGCTTTTATCAGCTCCCTATGACCTTAACACCGGGTTTATGTTCCAATCGTCTTTTCGTCACGAATTTCATTCGTCGATACTCTTGCGCAAGAGAATCGACGAGATCTTCCACTTTTCTTTTAAATTCCATCTTTCTTTCTCTTATTTTTACGCAGTCACGATTCGAAAGATTCCGTTAACAAATAATATCAAGGCGATTTGGCATTTAATTGTAAGGAAAGTTGGGTAAGAAAACGGTGTCTCGTTAATTGGTGGCAATTAGACGAAAAGAGAAGGGGGTTAGGGGTATTAAAAGAAGAGAATGGGTGAGGTGCGTCGAGGAGCTAATCGTCAAGTCTTAACAATTTTACTGGGTCGCGGTGAGAGAAAGAGAGAGAGAGAGAGAGAGAGAGAGAGCATTCTTCCTCACGCATCTTCAGCGAGAAACTTGTTTCCATGGTACACGAGTAGATATATATATATATATATGTATATACACACCTTGGAGTCTCTTAACCTGCTACACGGTTACGCGCTCCCGCTTGCTCGCTCGCGTTATACCTACACCCTCGAAACAAACCAGTCTTTCCCTGGTCCAAGGGGGAGATGGGGCGACACAGAGCACCGGTGTGTTGCCTCCTCTGGATTCTTCGACAAAAGTTGCGATGCACATGCTTCCAGAGGGGGTCCGGGGGGAGGGGCGGGAAGCGGGAGGGCAAGCGCGCGAGTCGCGGCAGCAGCGAGATGAGACATCGAAGAAAAAAAGGCGAGAGAACGAAGAAGACGAAGAAGAAGCTGAAGAAGTGGTGGCGAAGTAAAATAGTACGAAAGAAGAAGAGGGGTCAAGGAGACAGAGATGGAGTTCTCGCGTGGTCCTCCCACGGAGTGAGGATCATCGCCCCAGTTACGTCCCTCTTCCAGTAACCTTCCGTCCCCCGTGCATCGCATAGCGAGCCGGACAAGGACGTCCGCGCCAAGGAAACCGTGCGACGAAAAGGAGAGAGGATAAAAAGAGAAATAACACAAAACAAAACAAAACAAAACGAAAAAAAAAAAAAAAGACAGAAAGAAACGAAGAAAAAAGCAAAGAAAAAAAGTGGTACGTGCGCGCGGGTAAGCAAGGTAGAGGGGCACAGGGGAAGGAATGGAAAAAAAAAAAGAAGAAAAAAAGAGAACTGGCTCGGGCCCGCGAGTGCATCTGGGACTCTCGGCTGTAGGCAGCGATGCTGCGCGCCTAACGAAGAAGACCGACAAAGAGCGAGAGAGAGAAGAGACACGAAAAAAAAAAGAAAAATGAACGGAAAGAAAGAAAGAAAGAAAAGAACAAGAGAAAAAAAAAAAGATTTCGCGGGTCGAAGCCGCGTCGACGATGCCAGACGAAGAAGGCGAGAGAGAGAGAGAGAGAAAGAGAGTGGAGGCGACCCTCTCGCGCTCTTCGTTGAGAGAGGCGTCGGTGGAAGCAAAGAAGAAAGATAGAAACGACCGCTAGCAGCCAGCCAGCGACAGCTTCAGAGTCGTATAGCAAGAATAGTCTCCTCTGAAGAAAGAAAGAGACGGAGCAGTCCGAGAGTGCAACTGGGATACTGTAGATGAGCGAGCGGAGGGGAAAGGGGCAAACGTCGAGAAAAGGACGAAGGCATTGGCAAAGAAAGACAGAAGAATCGTGAAACGTCGAGAGAAAGACGAAGAAAGAAATACATCGGCGGGAGAGACACACGCGGCAAACAATGGCAGCGCGTGCAGGGACTCTA
The DNA here is from genome assembly GCA_934046635.1 of Buathra laborator. Lineage (NCBI taxonomy): Eukaryota > Metazoa > Arthropoda > Insecta > Hymenoptera > Ichneumonidae > Buathra > Buathra laborator. The sequence continues at coordinate 18,345,263 of OW203893.1, read as the reverse complement.
CGATTTCGTCTCTTTTTCTTCCTCACTTAATTCCGCTTCATCTGTCTCAGTCAGTTGGGAAATCTTCTTGCTCTTTTGCTCCTTGCGCGTGTGTCATCTCTGTCTTTTGGGTTTATAACGTCTGTCACACTCGCGCCCTCGGACAATCGCCTAGCGTTGTCGCGTGACACGGAGCGGTAGGAAACACAGACACTAGACGCGTACGAGAGGTGCAAGTGCAACGAAGATATAGAGGGACGGGGGAGAGCGGATTCGTACGAGGAGATGGTGCAAGAAGGACGGATGGAGCCGTAGTAGAAAGTGAGAAGGAGTCGACGGTAGCGCATAGCAAAGGGGAAAAGAGAAAGATAGAGCGAGGGGAGTGTGAGGAGAGCGCGGAGAGCGAGGAGAGCAAGAAGGAGTGGAAGGGTGGAACAGGTTCCAGCCAGTGGATAGAGTCGCGGGAGGGGGTGAAGGCGACGGCGGTGGCCAAGAGGAGAGAAAGAGGAGCACTGGCGTTAGGAGGTATGGAGGAGAGAATTGGTGGGGAGAACTGGAATCCTGAGTAGCAACGGCGTAGCCGCGAAAGAACCTGGGGCTTCGAGCTTTAAGCGATAGATCACTCTACGACCGCCGCACCGAATGCACTGCGTCGCCGACGTGCGCGTGGTTTCCCCAATGTGGGTTGGCGACCCTCTCTCCGTCTCCCATCTCTTCTGTATCGGCCCTTCTTGCTTCTTCTCTTTATATCTTTCCCTTCTTTGCTCTCACGAGTACGAGAGGAGAGCAAAGCAACGGAGACGACGACGAGAGAGGAAGCAGAAAGGAAGCGGCTCGTGAGAGGAGAGTTTTCATCGCGCTGGACCCCACGGTCGGTGGTCCCCATTCGGAGGTTACCGGCGTTCCAGAAGTTTGAGTCACAGACTTTCGGCTGTCCTGCAGGACAGGACTCGCAACAAAGACACAACGGATATATATTTTTTTTCTCCTTTTCATTTATTTTCATCGAAGTTGCATGTAAATGCGGTTTATATGAGAAATAAAAAAAGAACTATCGATTGTCTTCGATCATCAACATTTCAAAACTTTTCACCAGAACTTCCGCCTTTTATCATTATCCAGCGGCAGATCTACTAAGGTTTCGCCGGCGCGGAGAAACTAATTTATGGAAGTCAGATCGATGCTCATGAAGTTTATCGGACTCTGGATACGGTTCAACGATGGCGCACGCGTCTATGTTAAACCGCGTAACTAATTGAGAAATATGTTATTTTCTCAAACAATGCCGCGAACTCGTACGGCGAGCGGCAAGAGCTATATGCAGACCGAGCACTCGGGAGCATAAATCTTTTAGTCAAATAGGCCGCGTCGTTTAGCAACGCTTTAAACTCTATTAGTTGCTCTTGTGATTGACCGTTCAGACCTATTGTTACGAGTTTATGAGAACGTTTTACTGTATGGCGCATGCAGCCGGGTGAATTTGTTGCTTCGTATTTAGCTCCCGTTTTTTTTTTTGTTTTTTTTTTTTTTTTTTTTAACTCCGGTTCATTGTAGCGTTTACGCGAGATTTATTAATTGGAGAGTTTTTATTCAATGAATTTATAAAATTGTTAATAGTTTCGAATAATAAAAAAAAAAGGTTTATCCTTTTTTCACAATAGAATATTTTGAAATCGATTTGGCAATGAATTAAAAAAAAAAATTTTATCGATCGAATTACTTTCTTATTACGAGTAAACGTTGTTTGTGATGAGAAAGTGAAAAAAGATCGTGCGCTCTATCGAGTTCTATAAACAGCATTTCATTCCGTATACAACGGTGCAAAGAACTTCCTTCAGTCTCAATCTCAACCTGTTCACCAGTGATGCCTGTGCCGTGCTGCTGCTCCGCTTTGGAATTCTCTTTGCTCACGATGCGGTATGTTATATACCTTCTTCCGATGTATACGCACCGTTTCATTGACTCGAGGCGTGTCGATCGCCGATATACTTTCTAGGTGACTTCCGACGACACGCCAAACGCGCGAAACTACTTATTGCCATGCGTACACGCCTCCGCTAATTAGAACGCGGTAATTGCCGACGTTCGACCGCCCACCAAACTCTCACTCATTCGGGTCCCTCGAGACTGCGAATTAACCACTCTACTCACTTTTTTCTGTTTCTTCGCTCTTTACACGTTTCTTTCCGGCGAAGGCGTCGGATAGCAGCCAATTTTTTTATTAATTTGTTCCGAGAGAAGTTCAAAGTGATAGCGATTAAAAATCTATAAACTCAATAGTTAGCATACAATGAATTTATTGACAATACATCGCAGCCATTCGAAAATTCAAGTCACTAACCGAAGTCAGCTCTTGAAATTCAAAATTTCATCCCATTTGATATTTTTTCTAATAGATTTTTTGGACCATCATAAAGAAATGGAAAACAATTAATACATCGAATACATTTTTAGTAGAATCGACAGTATGAAAGAGAAAAAAATCATTCGAAAAATCCGTAATCGTTTTATATGCGCAAAACCGGTTGCCGAAAGTGAAGACTTACCGGTCGTTCGACTGGCAAAGCGCGAAGGTTTGATCTCGCGGAAGCCGCAGGCTACTTCCGGAAACTCGCGAAGGAGAGGCTCACTTCGTCGATGCCAGCGGAGCCGAGCGTATGGCGAACCGCGTATAGGTAGGAGAAGCGAGAAAGATCGAACGAGTATGCAAGCCGGGAATCGCGGAGCGATGAAAGCTGCAGCGGGAGGGATCGAAGGGGATATATAGCTTCGTCGACTGGCGAACCGAACGCACGCTCTTTCCGATATATATCTCAAATACTTGGCCTACGAAGTGCGTACCAAGTATTCCAATAACCCGCGAGTTCCTTACTTGGAACTTGTCGTTCTTCCTGCAGAAGATAGACTCGGAGGGTATTGTATTAAGAGAGTTCATTCGACAAGAAGTATAGTAACATCTAAGCTTCGGAGTCATAGAGAACGTCTTAATATCGTCGTTAATCAGAAATTGAATTAAAAAAAAACTTATTTTAAACGACATGGCAACTAATCGTCATTAATCGGGACATATAAAAAATTGACGATTGATCGCATTTCTTAATCTGAATTAGAATTCCGCGATCTATTTGTGTAACGGAAGAATACAGAATTGATTCGTTTCAAACAATGATAATGTTACCGTTCGAAATATTGAGAAAATAGAATTTGCGTATTTCGATTCTTCGTCCAGATCGAGAGTTGCGATGTAACGGTATCCAAGATATATCATATCGATCCTCAAATTATAATGTTTCAAAGTTCACCCAGCGAAATCCGAAGTACCAGCCAAACTTCTAAAGATAGATGTACTTCTATAGGACTGGTTGGGCCGCGTGGCCTCTCGCGGTGTTGAGGCCTTTCAAGACGACGAAACGGTCGAACGTCTCAGGGGCATTGTCCTATCGGCACTGTACGCTTGTACTACCGAAGACACCGATGAAAGCTCTCCTCGCCACCGGCGTCTTATGTAGCAAGGATCCCGTGAGATTTCGAATTTCCAAGCTTTTCTTATCCCCCTTCTCTCCACTTCCTCCCGATCTCGAATCTCCCAGAATGCGTTCGAATTCCGTGTGTGCGAAATTTTTATCTTATTTTTTTTTTCTCACGGGACATTTCGCCAATGCAACAATTTCTTACGGCTCGCTACTTTCCCCCAATAAAAATAGATTGCGGATCAAGATTTTTTGTTTTTTATATCTTTTATTAGAAAACATGTAGCAAAAGATTTAACATCCCGAGGATAGAGAGATTCCAAGTCCAGTTTGATCGTACGGTTTCTCGATGTATTTAATCTGCGCGTTGTCTATATAGTCTTGGTTATTCATGGTGATCGGGGCGTCGTGAGGGGATTCTCGGCGAGGAAGTTGAGGTAGAAGGGGGATGAACGTCGGAGTCCGGGGGGTATGGTGTTCTACCACGAAGGGTGAGTATGGGGGTGGGAGCGAGATATTGATCAAAACCTACCCTGGCACCGAGAGTTCCCCTCTCGCCTCTCAACGTCCCACCCGTACCCCGGTTCGTTCTCTGCCACCCTCTCGCTTCATCCGCCCACCCTTCTCTGTAGCCCGGCCGAGAGCAGCGCGCAACCCCCAGTGGCTCTCAATCAGTCCAATCTTTTATTTTAATCGTTCGTGCATATATACCCGTCTTACATAGTTTCAATCGACCCTTCCTCCTCGCTGTTATTAGTCTTCTGTCACCACTAAGAGCCGAGATATTAATTGTTAATTATATTTCTATTTGATCAACGCGAATTAATCATTGTCAGCGGAGCGCTTTGATTGCACCTGATAATACGACAGAAAAAAGTTACACAAAAAAAAAAGTTAATGTACATTCATTCGCGTTGCAGTCTCTCCTTTTACTCCGGACTCCGCACTTGAATGCGAACGCGAGGGTGCGTGAATCACCCCCCGAGGCGGACTCACGCGCCCGTCAAGATCGTTCGATCCGAGGCCTGCCTCTCACGCTCTCTCGGTCCCCAACAACCAGCCTATACGCAACTCCAGTTTCAAAGCTCCTTTCTTCTCTTCTCCGCATCAGCGTCATTTATTTGCTCTCGTGATTTCTCTACGAAATAAAGAATACTGGCATTAGTGATACGCATATTTTTTTTTTTTTTTTTTTTTACAATGTCAGTATATTCGTAAGATGCTGAACCAAATCTTCTTTTACAATCAACGATAGCGCTGATGAAGATTTGTCGCTGTACATTCGACGCGGTGAATAATCACGTTAATTAATCAATTAATCAATTATTCCATACAAAACTCGATGGGGGTCATTCGGAACTTTGGAAAACTAGGAACGGTTTATTTCACAGCAGTACGCTCCGGGGAATAGCGAGTTCGGGATTTACCGTGTACTCTCCCGGTGGATTAAATGAAAAATCGCGAGATAGAGAGCTGAGCGAAATAATAAAAATAAAAAAAAAAATGAAAATAAAAAAAAATCTCTGAAAACAGGCGTATTTCAACGATGTCCCGAGTCTCCGTTACTGTTACGCGTGCAACGTCGTCGTGCCGCGCAGTGAGTAGTAGTAGCCACTGTGTAGCAGCCTTCGCTGCAGCCAGGCTGATTTTAATCCGGCTTTACCCCAGGAGCTGAAAGAGGTATCCATTAGCTACAAATTTCATAAACGCGCCCCGGTCATTCGCCTTCTCTCGTCCTGCTGTGGACTACTAGCTTGCGATGCTGTGCTTCTGGTAGAGTAGCTTGTCAAACTATCCCTCGCTGACGACGAGGAAACACTCCGGTCTTCGCGAATTCGCCTCGGTCGCCACTCAATCACGAAACTTTTTTTTCCTTCGTCTTTAAATACAGAGAAATTCGAGATTTTTCACGGATTACTTTTTGTTCCGACGTCCCGATCGTTCGTTTCGAAACTTAACAGATATTTGTCAATATTCGATTTTCTTCTTGACATTATTTTTTGCAAAGAAAAAAAGAAAAGTTTTTTTCCAAAACAACGACGAGCCATTGTCTGAGCATTTCATGGTTAGGGGAGAGTAGGCGAGTGCCGTGCAACTGAAGGAAAACTTTATCATTTTCGTTTTATAATGAAGTTTCGATAAAAAGTCTTGAATCTCTACAAACTTTGGGACGTTGACTTGAAAATACTAGCGTTCCATGCTACAAAATTGTTGGCATCTGTTGTTACATTAATAACAAACTATTTGCGGAACAAATGCAAAGAGTTAATCGAAAAATGGCTCCAAAAAATTAATAATGAATGCCGAGCAACATAACCCCAAATCGCCAATCTTCTTTGTTTTACGCAGCGACCGGTATTACCCAACAGCACCTGTTAATTTTGTGTTATCTATAACAATTACATTTGTCAAGATTTTTATTTTTATCAGAGTTCAAATCACCGCTGAGAGAGTGATGAAAATATCTATTACTATCGATAGTACGCTAAAATACGTTCACGATAAAAATTCTTTCCTTAATCTTCGATATTTTTTATATGAAAAACGGACCAAATGTACAAACCGATCTAAAAAAATAACCGTTCTAAATCTAAATAGTAGATGATCGCTATAATAATTCGTAGCTTCTGGCGCAAGATTTTTATACGTATGTCAATACAAAATATTAAGCTGTCAATAAATTCAGTAGGAAATTCGTGGTTAACGGGAAAAAAACCATCGGACATAGTCTCAAAACGATGAGCGACGAGAATTACAATTTTTTGAATTTTGAAATCGTAATAACTGTGCTTTCGATCGAATGGCACGAAAAATCGAGTTGTCTGTTATAATCTCCGAACAAAAAAAAGTTTACGACAGTGTAGTCAACGAAGTTTGAAAATCGTTTTCCGAACAGTTACAGGTCGATAAAAAGCGTAAAGCAAATGTGCCAAATGAAAAAATTGGAATATTTTTCCGAAAAATTGAAGTGTCAAATATTTATCGGCGTTGGTATCCAAATCAACCAAATGATTATCAATATCGAAAAGCAATGTTTTCCCACAAATGTGACCACTAAATAGAAATCTATTTTATCAACGATCTTAAATAGCGAGTAAGTGATTTTGTTTGCCAATTCCGAACAAACTTAAAAAAAGAAAGGGGTCCATGAATGAGAGAATACGAAATGATTAGCTTTAAGGATGCGTGCCAAAGTGTCTGGCGCACGTCGTCGAACAGCCGACAAGCAGCAGCAGCAGCAGCAGCAGCAGCCTCACCGTTCTCGCAGGGCGTTCGGTGAGCATTCAAGCTGTACGAGAGAATCTCCGCCCGCGACCAAGTTTTTCTCGCCTGTTCTCCATTCGTCTGTTCGTTCGCCCCGGAGCTACCGCGCCGCGGCATCGGCGTGATTTGTCGTCGGTCCGGTCTCACGCACTAAGTGCCGTGTCTCGGTTCGTGTTTAACGAAACCTCGTGGGTCCCCAAGTGAGAGGGAGATAAAAAGGAGCGAAAGAGAGCGATAAAGTGCGAGAGGGAAGAGAGATGCGCATACGCCGGGACGTTCGCTCGATGGTCTGGCCGCCGCGCCACAGAGCACGAAAACCTCTTCCTCTATGCGGTAATACGGCGCCCGTACAGCCACAGCGTCGCGACGCCCTCGACGAACCCGAGGGCCAATGATTAATCACCGTACACGAGGATTTAAATATGTTTATGCAAGCAGAACGAGCGGGAGGACAGAGAATAAAAAAAAAAAGAAAAATGCCGATGGGGATGAGTTGTTTCTTATTCATTCGTCTCTGTAGAGAAAAAAGGAAGTGGAAAAGCTCGTGTACCACCTACTTCTTGAATCTCAGGCAGGATCACTCGTCACCATTAGTTTTCGTTAGGCAGAACAACCGAATAAGACACCGTTGGAGAGAATCGGAGGTGCGGAACCTCTCGAGTAGTCAAGTCTCGGGTACCCCGGTGACCCGCGGCGACAAGGGAGAGCGGACCACTCCGAGGTACCACCACCTCTCGTCTCCCTTGTATCGTCCACCTTCCGAGTGTCTCAGCGGGTTTTAATTACGCGCCAATTAATTACTACGTTTTTACACCCCGGGCGAACATCGCGGGGGCTATTAGCGTGTACTCTAATGCACGAGACCGCCCGGCACACTGTTCGCGCGCTGTTCAATTCTCCCTTTCTTTTACCTTCCCCTCTTTCTTTTTCATCGTGTACTACATCCCATCGTCTCGGATACTCACTTATAACTTAGTCATTACTTCTTTTATTTTTATTTCATTCATATCCTTTCATTCATGTACTTCTCGTCACTTTTTTAAAAGTAAATCACTTTACCTGAACGGATCGTTTATTCAGCATCGGTATTAACATTCCCTTTTAATCACCCTGTAAAGAAATTAATGGACAATTACCGTCCGGTTTTATTCTCGACTTTTGTGTGGTATATATATCTGCCGTACAACCGGTGTGTAATTAGATGGCCCATAAAGATTACAAGTAGTAAAGTAAAGCGTGGACGCAGCTGAGAGGGGTTTAAGGTTGTAATTCGTGCTGTTGAACGTGAACGGTGCAGCATCAACGCAACACGACGCCCGCTTATCGCGGGTACCTGCCGCAAAGAATCCCTCTGGCCCTTCGGGGTGGCAAAATACTCTTCTCGCGACGTTTCTTGTTCAATCCTTGTGTTTACTATACGCGCCAAGATAATTCAATCGTATAAGCCGCAGGCGAACGAGACGCTCACTCGGACGTTCGGCGGTGTCGGTTGACCAACGAGCGCGAACGATTATCCGATCGATCTCACGTTAATCGTTACTCTTCGTCGCCTGAGATTGCCGACAGGCATGTCTTCGTTTTGCCCGTTTAAGGAATCGGGCGCCACGCTTTTCGAAGCAAATTAATCTTTTCAACAATCCCATTAGTATGGGATATGGGCATTTTTTTTAAATTTAAATAAAGGTTTTGCGGAGGCTGTATCGTTACATTCCCAGTCAAATGTGGCATTTAGAGAGAATTTCGAATAGTTCCCAATGCGATAAATATTCGGAAAAATTTAATCGTATAGGTGTTAATATCATTGATTCTCCATAATAATAATTCCAAAAAGTTAGGTACGAATTAGTTGAACAAAAATTGTTTAACGAATCATCTGGCAACCGAACTTTTTTTCTAACAGAAATTGAATCTTTTTGAATGCGTATGATTTTTTTTAGAATTTTTTCTAATTTTTGGTAATCTCATTTTTCGAAAAATGATTCATTGGTATTTGCGATAATATTTAATCAATTGCCTGAAAACTTCTTAAGTGTTATGCAAAAAGTCTTATTGCAAAAACGTATTCAACATTTCTGACTTTTAATTTTTAAAAAATATGGAAAATTTTACAAAATAATTTACTTGTATTCAGAAAAAGTAATGAATCAATTCCTGCTGAACAAAAGATAGGTCGCCGAATGATTCGTTGAACAATACTTTTTCTCGATTTTGTTAAATTAAATGTAGCACCTTCTACATGGTTGGATTTTTTCAGAATTTCATTTTATTGGAAAGTATTCGAAATTCCTTCGGATGTTCACTTTTGGTTGGGAATGTAACGATACATACTCTTCAACAAAAAAAATGTTAGAAATATATAAAATTCGGTGTTTTCGTATAATTTACATTTTAATCATACAATTTGTTATATAGTTGATAGCATATTTTTCGAAATATATCACAAAATATAAACGTAATATACAATTTTTCGACAAAAATATAATATCTGTATCATAGATATATTTCGCGATATGCTTTCCTTCTATATGGATAAAGACAGTTTATTACGTTCATCTTGCATTCATTTTTTTTACTTTCTCATCCCATATGAAAAAGAGAAAGTATTGTAATCGCGAGAAAAAATAACGCCAAATTTATGGACTAAATAACTCTTTTCAACATGATAAAATGAAAAAAAAATCTTTTCTCACGTTTGTCCTCATAATTGTACCCCAATCTATCATATTTCATGACCCGAATAGTTTTTTTTGCTCAAAAGTAGTTCAAAAAAATGATTTTCCACCGATGTCCATAGATGTCTGTCCGTCTGTATGTACATATCAATTTTTTTGGCGTAGGTACAATAATTTTCCGCAGAGATTTTCTACCGCTACGAAACTTTCAACATAAATTCCATATGCGGAGTATGAGTTTGGTATTAAAATTCAGAATTTTTCCTCCGCATTTACTAGTTATTTACCAGCAATGTGCAAAATTAAAAATTAAAAAAATTAAAAAATGCTAAAACTTATAAAAAAATAACTAGTAAATGTGGAGGAAAAACTCTGAATTTCAATACCAAACTCATACCGTACATGTAGAAGATATGTTGAAAGTTTCGCAGCGATAGAAAATGTTTACGTAAAGTTATTGTGTCTACGCCAGAAAATTGTATATCTGTCTGTACATATATATCAAATTTTCTGGTGTAAACACAATAACTTTATACAGACATTAATTAAAACTATGAAACTTAGTACACATTTTCAACATATAAAATCTGAGTTTGGTATAGAAAATCAGATTTTTTTGAAACGTGAAATAAAAAGTTTTTGAGATTACACACACATATACAGTTTTTATCACATACACCATTTTTCATTGCAATAAAAAATCAAGTTGTGAACTAAAAATGTGCACCCTACATTTCTAAATAACATTAATTAAAAAAAATAAAAATTACGAAAAACATCGCGAATTGTCAAACTTTTGCTATTTCTAGAGGTAACGTCTATAGGACGAATTTCAACCGCAAGAGGCGTGATCGACGCCAAAAGTTCGACTCGCCACCTATGGTTTGTAACATAATGTTCAAACATTTCAGCGGTAAACGCAGATTGCCAGCGATCCACAAAATTTTTAAAAAATTTGAGTTACAATTATGAGGACAAAAATATATGGGTTCGAAAACTAAACTCCTCCACTAAAAATATACATATCAATACAATACTAACTTCACGCGAACAACAATTGGGATGAGAAAGTCACGAGTCGCAACACTCCAGTAGCAACTGTCGAATGCCTATATAGATCTTTTTTTTTTCATTCAATGATGAATATTGAGCGATAACAACTCTCTAATTTCTTCCATTTCACTGTGACCTTAAAAAAAAAGTAATTAATCGGTGAGAAAAATGCTTCGTAAAGTGTTTCGTTAGCCACTTCGAACCCGCATTTCATTCCAATTACTTTCCATAAAAGGGTAAACTTCGGTGATCCAATTTCTATTTATTTGCTTTTTCTTTTCGTTTATGATTTTAAAAGAAATCCGACTAATGTAGTAGCTATGGATATAGATTGTGCATCATGAGGAATAATCGCGGGAATCCCACCCACGAGCGATAAGGAGATTCAGTTTCCCGACCGGAACGTGCTCAGCAGTTTGACCCCAAGCGTTCTCTCGGGCAAGCGAGCGTTGTTGGATGTTGAGAGAGAGATAGATATAGAGAGTATATGTATAGGTAGGACACAGGGGTGGCCCCGAGGGTAGTTGGCTAGCCGCTAAGCATATCGGCTGCCCGATACTCGAGAAAGCTTTGCTCGTTCTCTTGCTTGCTTGCTTGGGCCGCACGTATCTTCGCAGCTCCGCCCTTACCGCCACGGGGCTTACCGCGAAAGCGAACGGAACACGAGGGTGAGAACGGCGTCTAAGATTCTCACCCTTGCAACGAGTATAGATATAGTACGATCGATGTATGTGTCTGTGTGTGTGTATAGTTAAAGTTTCGCTGCTTGCACTTGCCCTTTGCAGCGAAGATACAAGATAAAACGAACTTATCCAATCTCCATCAATTATTGATTGATCATTTATCCTTTCAATTCATTTATCGCATTCCCTTCGGTTATCGTAGGTACAGTAAAAAAATGAGTAAAATAAAATTTGAAAAAAAAAAGAAAAAAAAAAAAAATTAATGATTGAATAAATCGAAACGATTTTTTTCGATCTATAAGTCAGAAAACGCGATGAGTCGACGATAAATTCAAGGATATTTGAAGCTCAACGATAGCTAAGCCTGAAGGTCCTTTAGAATGAATGATTTCCATTCGATAGTCGAAACTTCTTTATTTTATCAGAACGGACGTTAAATCGTCGGTGATCGAGAGTCACACGTGTAAATTCAGGACGGTGCGCATACACGCGCACAACGCGCGGTGGAATAAAATATATTCGGGTGCTCTTAAAGGACGCGTATAACGACGGCTCTCGAGGTTCCGGTACAAGATTACTTATCGGCCGGCGACAGGATAGTCTACTTTAAAAGAAGTGCCGCGTGCCCGCGCCGAGTTGTTCGAGTGGTTCTCTTTCACTCGCTTGCTACGCTGACTGGCGCGATTCTCGATAAATCGACTCTCGGCACCGCGACTAAACTAACGATTTCTTTTTTTACGCGCTGTTACGATCTTTTTTTTATACTTGAATATACAAAGCTCGATCTTTCGTCGATCAAATTTTGGAGGTTGTTAAATTTGATACTGTAAATAGACGATAGGAAATTTTTTTTATGGTGTAAATACGTTGAATGGGCTGACTGTATGCATACTCAGCGGTGAGGCCTCGTTACATCGCGGTCTCACAGAGTGAGTTCTCAGCTTTCCAGGCTGAGCCTTTTCTCTCGCTCCACGATGTTTCTTGCACGATCTTTCTTTCTCGCACTCCCACGAGCTCACTATCGGCTACTCTTGTTCGCCCTCTCCGTTGTCTTCTCGGTGTATATACAAGTGTGTGGCGCATTGGACGAGAGAGGAGCGAGAGAGATCGAAGACTCGAACAGAGTCGTGGTTGGGCGGTACGAGAGAGCCCTCTCGCTCGAGGAGAGAAGGAGAACTCCGAAGGAACGAACGAAGGAACGAACGGTGAGTAAATGCTCTCTACGGGGGTCAACGTACAGGCGCACGCCGTGACCGAAATCACACACACGCTCGTTGCAACCCGCTCGACTGTGACTTTCCTCGTCTTTATTTGGCCTCTAATTGTCCGTTCCCCCTGTCTCACTTCTTCCTTGAAACACCAACTCGGACACACGAAGAGAAAGAAAAAGAGAGAACGATACGAATGACTGAAGAAGAACCGCCGGGGGTCAGAAACTCTCTTATCCCTTCTTGTGGTCAGCAATGTCTCGAATACTCGAACACATCGTAATTTCTATTTTTGTCAATATATCTTAAGCGATGAAGGAATACGTCAATAAAAAGTCATTGCCGATCTTTCGTAATTATTGGGAAAATTTTACAAATTCTTATTAAACTCAATGTAAGGCTTTTGGTTGTTCAAATTATTGGAGTTTCCGTGGCAAAGATTAAATCAGTAAAATAAGTATCCGCATCGTTATCAGCGCATAACTTAACAACGGATATCCGTTAAACGAAAAAAGACAAAAAATGTTAGACTTTGGAAAAAAAATCGGTTGAATCGACTAAATCGGCACTTACGGGTAGCGATATATATAGCAAATATTTCTTTCCTTACTATGACAATTATTTTGTTTAATCAACTGAATATTTTTTTCGCCATCCGCAAGCGTCGATTTCATCGATTCAACCGATTTTTGTCATTCCGCAAATAACTCTCATCGCCTTCTTCGCGAAAAGTCGCTATTTTCAATATTTTCAAAAAGTAATTCCATAAAAAAAACATATAAAATATTATTTGACGGACTTTCAGAATAATATTCTTAAGTAGCCATAACAAGGTGATAAAGAGTGAGAAAAAATGGCAAAGTGACTTTTCCTTTTGGACAGTACTCAGCTGTCTCCAGCCGCGTGAGACCGAAAATCGTCATATGAATAAATCGATAACAAGGTCCGTCGTAAACAGAAAAGCGCCACTGTCGCCCTTATTATTATAATCTGAACTCAAAATAACAGACTTTTCCATAACCAACAAATTTCTCAGCGATGTTTCTGGGACTCGATAATTAAGGACTCACTTCTCGATAGTTTAAAATTTATACCATCTGACATCGATTCGTGAATCCTTAGCCAAGACACATTGTATTCCATCAGAGATCTGACATTTCTAACCTCACCGCAGAGCACACGCTTTCCCTTTCGACCCACTTTTTCGTACCCATTCAACAGAGAGAGAAATATATATACTTACATATAGTATATATATACATACATATATATCTGTCTCGGGTGACCATCGTCATCATCTTTTCAGTACGTGCCGGTGTTATGATCCGGTCCACAAGGTCCGGTCCCGGCGCGTTGCACTGGAAACTGGTGTCTCTCTTAGAAAGTCTCTAGTCGTAGGTGAAGTCTCCTTCACAACGTAGTTATTTTATTTTATTTTTTTTACATTTTTTCACTTTTTTACCCGACCGTCAGAATAGAAAAGTTCCTCCTCATCGATATCCCATTATTGTCGTACAATTGCTCCGTCTCTGCATTGCTGTATCGTGAGAGAGTCTTCGCGCGGATTTTTCCTACCGTGTAATATCTATACCCATCGTTCGATCATCGACAAATAATCGAGATTTATTTGAGTACATGTCATGCACGTTTTCATCGCAAGCTACGTGACGAATCATTTTCGTCGCGGTCGCTTACGCGAAGCGGCAGGTGCCCTCCCTTCCCTACCGCCCGGTCGCGAACTCATGGCATCTCGTTTTCTCTCGTAGCGTCCGAGTACCAACGCTTGTCGGGAGCGAAGGATCTTGCGAGCTGGAATAGTTGCAATTTGTCGCTCGTTTTTCCTCCTTTGCTCCAGATTTAGTCGCGTTCCGTCACGAGCTCTCGGCTCGCGTCGCTTCTCTCGGTCAACATCGGTACAACATTTTTCCTTGTCTCTCTCCTGCATACAACCGATCTCTCGGTAATTCTTTTTTTTTCTCTGTCTATCGTTTCACCTCGGTGCTTCTTCGCTTTTTTTTCCACTCATTTCCAGCTTCGTTAAATTTTTTTCGTCATTGCGCTTTATTCTTTGCTCTCTTTTCGCGATATACAAACTCGAGGCGGGCATAACTAGGTAATACTTTTGACGGGCCCACTTAAGGCTCTTCGGGTCTATTACGAACTCTGACGTTGCGTCGGGACAATGCCCGTTCCCTCTTTTGCTTGGTATTCCTTTTATTTTTTCCCCCGTCTTCGTCAGAGTCATCCTTGTGGATCTTTCCTTGTTCGCCGCGCGGGCAGAAGCAACCGGCGATTGCTACGTTGGAGATCAGGTTGTGGGTCGAATCTACCTGGGCCCGTCGAATCCCCCGAACGACGGAAGGTGCGGGGGAGGAAACGAGACTTCGGTCTGCCGTAGGGCCCTCGTTTGTACGAGCGGAGGGGAGAAGAAACGCGCGAGGGAGTGGGACCCACGGGTGTCGCAGTGCCCAGATTAATGGTCCCGGAGAATTCTTGGTAGTCTACGCGGCCGACAGACTCAACCGGCTGTGCGGCTCCTACGGGGACCAATGAATCGCGCGTCGCGGCAAATCCGTCGCCTCTTCATTCCGTTTATATACCAAAAACCAAACTTACCAATCTCTAAGAAGGTCGGCGGTGACGCGTATTGAACGCTTGTAAATTCTCGCGCTATGCTCCGCTTTTTTTTTTTTTTTCTTTTTTTTTTTTTCTTCGAGGCTCAACCCTCCCACGTGAGATGAAAGATTCACCCACGACATCCTTTCCTTCCCCCTTCGATTGTTGTCTCCTTTAAGGACAATAGATATTCAATGTTCTCTCTAACCGTACAAATCGTCTATCTTATAATTTCTCTATCGATAAAACATATGTTTGCGAATAGACATTTTGTACAATATTAAATATCGATTTACGAGTGTCAGGAAAAAAACGAGCCGAAAGCGGCACGAAAGAGAGATGGAAGAAATTCATTCACGAAGCAATATAACCGGTTCGCCGATGCGAGTCTCGCCATGGACGGGACTTGTAATAAGTCATAACGAGTCATAATCTCATGCGTGGGACGCTACGACACCGGGGGGACGATACGACCCAAGAAATATACCTCTCCGCTAGTCGGAATCTTTAACATCCCTTCACGAGTAACTGCGCAACGTTTATCGAGCATTTATAATTCTATTCCTGGCCGTTTATCGCAATGAAGGCTGAAATATTGTGTCGGGGAATTAGCGAAATGGAAAATGGGGTAGTTGACGGGTGACAAAACATCGCTCCAATCACTGTCACAACACGGACCATCCCTATGAAAATACAAGCGACTCGAAATGCAATCCGTCCTCTTTGAAACTTTTTCACGATGTTTGGACATTCCGAATAATTACGAAATTAGGTAAATTTCGTAGGGATTGACCATCTGGTTTATTTCGAGCCCTCGTGACAATGATACTACCCCCCTATTGTCACGCGGCTCCAATGTCTCCAGTCGTTTTTTCGTATACCTGTATCGGAGGGCCTCGATTCGTTACGAAAATGTTGCGGGATGCACCGCAAAGGCTAAAGCCAGAAGTTCGGGCGGTACCGACGACGAATCGAAAGATATTTTACCTGAAGTGGCTGATGTTACGCTCGTGAGTGAGAGGTATCCCCCGAAAAACCCGGGTGAGTCTTCAGGTCGCGGTTAAGGCCTCGTTATTGCCTTTGTACCGTTTCGGACCTGTTTTCCAGGGCGTTGTACCTGATGCATTCGACCCCTCTGTCCCTTCCCCCTTTTTCTGCCCACGACATGCGAGAGCGTTGCACACAGAGCCGCAGTGAGACACACTCCCTTTTTCCATAGCTGTTCTCTCTCGTGGCTCATCCCTTCCACTTCTTCTTTTCTTCATCGCGCCCGGGGGAGGGAAAAAATTTGAAAAAGAAATTCCTGGAAGTGATACACCCTTCGGGAAGTCTCTCATTGGGGAAAAACTTTAAGTGTGGCCTCGTTTTACGGACACGTCGCACAGAAGTTCCCGTACAACGAAACCTCGCTGATGCAAGGAACGACAACATTCAACGGCTTTGAGAGTTCATTGAAATGTTTTGAGTGACTTTATTATGTCGTTACTACACGCCCTACACGTCACCCGGAGATTTCTTACGAATCGTTGACGATATTTTAGGCAGGAAACTCCGAAATTGTAGAGTCGAGTCTCTCGCAAGTTAACCTTCAAAGATCGGCAATACGTTGCGGAGAAATTAAATTTTGTCTTATTTTTTGAAGTAAAACGGAGGTTATGAGATGTGAGAAGAGTATGTCGTTACATTCCCAGAAAGAAGTGAGTTTTAGAGAGAATTACGAATACTTAAGCAATGGGATAAAAATCTATAAATATACTGCCATATGGAAGGTGTTATGAACATTGATATTCCATAATAATAATTTTAAAAAAATATTAATTAATTAGTCTAAATTTGTTTTTTATTTATTTTTTTTCATTTTATCCCATTGGAAAGTATTTAAAATCATCTCTCGATCTCACCTTTAGCTGCGATACATGTAATAACGATATATTCGATATTTCAAGAAAACGTTCTGATTAATTTATGCAAAAAACATTACGAAGACGCGGGTTGCTCGCCGATGTCTGAAAGATGCGGAAAATTTAGAAATCGTCTTAGCGCCGACGTAAGACTTCGGAAAGCGTTTATATATGGAAACGGATTCGGCGAATAGAAACATCGAGGCCCGGCGCGCGATATCGAGTCGATTACTTTTTAATCCTAAATTACTTTGCGCGTAATCCAGTTATTAAGTTGCCTCGCCGGCTCGTAACTCGATTTCGAGTCACTACCCGGCTCTGTCGCTTCCGGCGAACTCGCGTGCCCTGTTACGTATATACACCGCCTACTACCCTACAGTATAACGTGGATAAAAAGGGAGAAAACCCGGTGTGACAAAGGTGTGTGTATATATATAAGCGCAGTCGATGTATATCCCAACTGCGTTGGGATGGGCAATGCCGAGCTTTCGCAATTCCATTGGAATTACGACGAGAGTATCTCTCCTGCTTCGCGTACGCTGTACATCCGCGGCGCTACGAGAAAAAAAAAAAAAAAAAAAAAAAAAAACATCCACTTCGAATTTCTCGGGGAAAAATCGTATAGCACAGTCGGTGAAAATTCAAACCGTAATGAAAGGGAATGAAAAAAATAAAGGAAAGAGAACGAGAAAGAGAGAGAGAGAGAAAAAATAAAAGAAAGAAAAACAAAAGATAATTCGGTTGTAAAATATAATGCATACAAATGATTTATTTTGCACATTTGCACATCGCAACATCGTAAATCTCGGGGGATTCGCGAAGTGTGCTGCGAGCAACGGGGTTCGAAACGATTCTGCAACCGGTTTCTTCTTACCAGTCGAATTATCGATCTCTCGGTTCTTAGGCGTGTGAGAAATTCAAGGTCGTTCAACGAGAGAATCATTGTCGCGGTAAAGGCTCCCGGGAGTAATTCGAACCAATGCAGAAAGGGTTCGAAAAGGGTTGCGAGCCGAGGTGGAGCATACCGCCGATCTTGTGATTCTCCTCTCGAGTGGTCACAATATTTTGACACGAAATTTACACAACTTCTTTTATCTTACATCACATACTTTTTTTAATTTTTCTTGAACTCAAAGTATCTCATAAATCAATAGTTTTTTATTTTTACATAGTTCTCGAATAATTAATATCTCGATATTAATTTTTTTAAATAAAAAAATCGCAATTCAAAATATATTGAATATTTTTATATTTTGGTTCTAAATTCTAATTAAATTTTTATGAAAAGCCCAATCTCCAAAAAAAAAATGCAAATTTCATTATTTCTTTATCATTCAGTGTAATTTTAAACGGATTCATACAAATTTATATTTTTTTTTACTGCTCGTTGAATAAATAATAAAAACATTGAATGAATTTCGGTCGTATACGTTGCAAGCAGTACGGAGCGAGATAATAAGCGAGTATGATGCTCGCTGCGGTTGTGAGCGACGAAACAGTCGGTGTTTTTCGAGAGCTCACGTGGCTCCCCACCCAAGGGGCCACGGGCGTCGTGCGTGAATTTTCCCCTTACTCTTCAACGTTGTCGTCGTCGTCGTCGTAGAGTTTGCCGCTGCTCTCCGCCGACGATCGGCTGCGTTCCCTCGGTCGACGAGAAAGACCCCCGCGCTCACCTCCACCTTGTCTCCGCGTGCGCGGTGAGTTCCCCACTCCACAGGCACAACCCCCAAGGAGACTCTGCGAGAGCGACGAGCAGCAAGGCAGCGGCAGCAGCACCGACGACTATGAAGAACGACGGCAGCGCCGCCACGCCCGCCGTTCCGCAGTAATGCGACCGCTTTCGACGAGTGTAGTTCGTCGATGCGAGAGAGAGAGTTTCGTGTGACCGTATCGTATAAAATACGCGGGCGCGCTGTCGTCTCAAACAATAATATTACGCGTGTTTTTCAAACCAAAAGTGCAACAACCATTAAACGCAGTACATCGACAGCAAGCAATAAATACATCAATCTAAAACTATAAATAAACAAAAGATACAACATCTAAAAACAAAAACAACAACAAATATAAGCTGAAAAAGAAATGACGCGTTCTTAAGAGTCATACGTCATATTTCCTAAAGATATTTTTATTATTTTAAACATCGATCGTACGTAGTTCGACCCAAAGCTGTGCAGTGACGACGAGCTGTTTGGTATTAATTGTTTTTTTTTTTTTTTTTCTACAAATTTTCGAAATCTTTTGCAACGCAGACTTCGCGATCTGTCGGAGAGTCTCCGAGAGTGAATTTAACGTGTGAAATTTGTTAACTGTGGGGTTAATACGGATTGCAAAAACGAAAGTAAAGAAGGAATACATGTATCCGATGTTATTAACGCTCGTCGAGAGATGCAGAATCAAGCGCGTGCGTTCGGTGGCGCGTGCTTGCGTGGGATCTCGAGGTTCTCGTGCAGAACGCCGAGCGGCGACTGATCGTCGTAACTGCTGAGACGTCGAGAGGGGCCCCGCGTGCCGAGAGGAGTTTATAGCGGCCTGAGAGAGGAGCTTCGGCTCGACGCGAAGGGGGTAGCGTTTTACCCGCGATTTTTGCACAGACGTTGTCGGTGACGCCAGTCAGTGTGGATAGTAACGTTCGTAGTGTAGCCGCTCGTTTCGTATCCGTAATCGCCGGATTAAAAAGATTACAAATTTCGTTCACAAAAATACAAAATTGTTCACAAAAAAACAAAAAATCGGTGAAAGAAAAAAAAGTTTGAAATTTTTTTTTGTTTTTTTTTTTCTTCTTTTTTTTTCGCGCGTTTATTTTGCC